>OX451738.1:1634002019-1634661149 GCA_948472305.1 Vicia faba | reverse complement strand
CTAATCCAAACTTGTCTGTTTTGTGAGGAATGTCTGGCAACTGCCCCCATGTTGAGCTCTTCCCTTCCTTCATCGCAGCATTCACGTCTTTTAGAGATGCCATCCTGGCAACCTGCTTGGGTACCTCAGCTACCGCTTTTGCTACTGCCACCTCAGGAGAGACTTCCTCAAAGTGCTGGAATGGTGTCTCAATGAATTCACCCTCCACCTCCACATACCGAAAGGAGTTCAGATGACTGATCATATATTCCTCCTCACCGTGCACGGTTATAATTTTTCCTTTGACAGGGTATTTTAGCATTTGATGTAGAGAGGAGGTGACCGCGCCAGCATTATGTATCCATGGTCTCCCTAGCAAGCAAGAGTATGACAGACGGATGTCCATCACATAGAAAGTTGAGTGGAATACTTCAGTTCCTACCTTGATATGGATGTCGACTTCCCCATGTACCATTCATTTAGACCCGTCAAAGGCCCTGACAATGATATCACTTGGTTTCAGCTCCAAGCCCTCGCGGTCCAATCGATCCAAAGCTTTCTTAGGCAGCATGTTCAGAGAAGAACCAGTGTCGACCAAAACATGGGCAAGAGTAGTTCCTCGACATTCAACGGACACATGCAATGCGTCATTGTGCTTTCTTCCTTTCAGAGTCAGGTCAACATCAGAGAAACCCAGGTCGTTGTCGGCAGTAAGGCTGGCTACACAATCCTGGAATTGATCGGCTGAGGTTTCCTAGGGCACATGGGCTTTCTTCAGAAATTTTATCAATGCTTTGGCGTGCGCCTCTGAACAAAGAAGTAATGCTAACATGGAGATCTTCGAGGGGGTTTTCCCCAGTTGCTCTACCACGTCATAATCACTCTTTTTAATTATTTTCAGAATCTCCTCCATCTCTTTCTTAGAGGTTTCAGGGATGACCAAAGGTTGAGCCCTCGTCCTGACGAGCTCATCTTGGATCCCTTTTCCCTTATCAGCAGAAGTAGGAGGGACAACAACAGGAATAACAGCTTCTTCAATCAACAGAGTTCTTGCGGAAAGTTTTATCGGTGCAGGAGTAACTTTGGCAGCAGCTGAGGGTCCAAAGATTGCCTTTGGGGGGGCAATCTCTGGAGAAAATATTCTCCCACTTCGGGTGATCTTGCTTGTACGGGCAATGTTTCCAATACTGGCATCTTCTTCATCAGAGCTTTCCTCGGTTATCTCAATTTGTTTAACACCATGGTAGTAGATTTCTCCACCGTAATTCCATGGTATTGACTTGTCAGAACTGTAGGGGACAGGCCCAGGCATGGTTATTTTCAAGGGAACAATCTTTGTAGAGGATGTAATCTTAACAGGCTTTTTGACGGCCTTGGAAAGATTGGTGGAAATGGTGATTATTGAAACATCTTCGATAGGGGTTGGAATAGCAGGAATCTTTTCAAAAAGAATTTGTTGACTGTCCATTAGGCCTTGGATGCCTTTCTTCAGCAATGGACAGTCGATGGGTAGAGAGGAACAATAGTAGCAGTCTTCTTTGCATCCTGGAAAAATCCAAGCTTTCAACAGATTTAACTTGATCGTCAACAGTGGAGTCATCAGGTCATCAACATCAGAAACATACAGATCTTCTTCAATAGCATGGACATTTCGACCATGCTGCGGCATTAGAGCGGATATTACGTTTGGCTTCTCTGGAGCATCGAACTCAACCTCTTTTGCATCTATCAAATCTTGAATTTTATTCTTTAGCGCCCAACAATTGTTGGTGTCATGTCCGGCACTATCAGAATGGTAGGCACATTTGGCATTGGCATGATAGTATGGAGATGTGGTGTTAGGTTTTTTCGGTGCCTCCTTTAAACCAGTCAGATTCAACTTCAACAAATGTGGAAGAACTTGCGCAGGTGTCATATTGATGCGGGTGAACTGCCGTTGTGGCCGCTCTACCCGTTGCTGATTTGGTCTGGGCTGATTGTCACGAGGCTGATCATTTGATGAATTTTGGATCATCATGGCCCCTACAGTCGGCCGGCGCTCAGTTCTTCCCACTCCTCTCTTAGAGTACACAACAGTTGTTTCCTTCTTATCCGTAAATGATTTCTTAACAGTTGTAGATGCAGATGCATCCTTTTGAATATTCCCATTCTTAATACCGGCTTCCATCCGTTCGCCAGTCAAAATTAATTCAGTAAACCCTGCGGAAGAGCTCCCGATCAAATGGTTGAAGAACGGGCCAGATAGTGTCCCCAGGAACATATCAACTAGTTCTCTATCAGAAGGAGGTGGCTGCACTCTTCCGGCCAAGTCGCGCCATTTCTGGGCGTATTCCTTGAATCCTTCATTTGAGGCTATTCCCATACTCTGTAGCTGAGTACGGGTTGGCGCCAAGTCAGAGTTATATTGTTACTGGCGATAAAAGGCAGCTGCCAAGTCTTCCCAACTATGTACCTCTGATCTTTCAAGCTTGTAAAACCAATCCAGTTGTGTACCAGACAGGCTATCCTGAAAGAAGTGTACCCAAAGATTTTTGTCGGATGTGTGAGGTTGAATTCTTCGGACGTACGACCTTAGGTGCATCTTTGGGCAAGACAGTCTGTCATACCTTGCAAAAATTGGCACCTTAAACTTTGGAGGGATCACAATCCCAACAATCAATCCTAAATCTTCGAAATCTAACCCGGGAACCCTTTGCAGCTCCATAGCTGCCAACCTATCCTCCAGGTTTTTTTATTTGTTGTCCGCTGGCGGGTATTGTTGCTCTGAGTAGTCTTCATCTTCTTCAGCCTCTTCCTCTTTAGCTTCGGATTCAGAAGGTAGTGCAGCCCCTTTTCCTTTACTGGTTCCCTCTTCAGATGCAGAGGGAAAATCAAGAACTCTTCTGGCTTCATTCTCAAACCTTCTTCCCAGGGTAGCTACCCCCACTCTTTTCTTCTTCTTTTTCACTTTCTCTTGCTCTTTGTTCCCAAGCAGTGCTTTTAGATCCTCTTGACCCTTTGCCAAGGTCATTAGGAGATGTTGAAACTGTGAGTTTTGCGACTGCAGATCTTTGACCGTCTGTTCGAGATCCATCTTACTGAAATAAACAGCAGAAAGATAAGGAAACCTGGTGTGGAGACCTGTTTATGCACATGATGAATGATATGTTTATTTATGCAATGCATTCAAGGATTTAGAAATTCAAAATTCTTGCAGACAAAAAGAACACACGTCATATTAAGAAGAAATTTTGTCAGTACATAAATGCCCCATGGGCCAAATATTACAAAAACTTCTCAAGGTAGAAAGACGTTGCGCATCCTCTTTGGTGCGATGTAAGTGTTGAGGGTCTCCTCCTCGTGAAGTCGGCGGGTAAGCTCCAAAAACTTCTTCTCACTGGCATAGAAGCTGGCTTCGAAAGTATTCCGCTCTTCCTTGAGTTGGATCCAACTCTTCTGCATTTCCTCCCATGATGTTGGCATGTCAGGATATAGGATGGTGTAGGGAACCTCTCCTTCCTTAACGGGCTCTTTAATCAAAGGGAGAATATGAGGGTAAGGCATCATTAGACTCTGGGCCCGGGTTCGCACCGACTTGAGGTAAGGCTCAAGAGGGATGGAGTTCTTGTGCCCCAGTGTCTTGCTATCTACCTTGTTAGGCATCCTCCAAGCTCTGATGAATCTTTGGCGAAGTCCTTGCGCATCATTGTCGAAGTCAAAAACTAGGTCAGGAATCAGCGTGTCATGAGGGCCATCCCTCCGTGCATATCCAAATTGTCTCAAAGCTAGACAAGGGTTGTAGGTAATGCCTCCCCTAATGCCAAGTAATGGAACATTAGGAAACTCACCACAACGATCGATGATGATGACATTTTCTCTGGACCGAGAACACCAATGTACATCAGAGTGTGTGAGGGTCATCAACCGTTGTGACCACCTTAAGCCTTGGTCATTCTTCAAAACAGATTGTGGAAGGTGCGAAATAAACCACCTTGCAAAGAGAGGAGTACAGCACATGAGAACACCTCTCTTTCTCATTGTTCGTGTGTAAAATGAGTGGAGGATGTCCCCAAGCAATGTAGGTATGGGATTCCTGGATAAGAAAATCTTGACAGCATTGACATCTATAAGTTGGTCAGGATTTGGGAACAAGACCAACCCATAAATGAGGAGTGCCATGATCTCTTCAAAGGCTTGCAGATCCAAGGAATTCCAACACTCTTGTGCCTTCTCAAACAAGAATTTTGCCAAGAAGCCTTTGACACCGCTTCTAGTTTCCCAATGCCCCTTGATGTCAGATGGTTGCAAGTGTAGTGCTTGAGCAACATCTTCAGGCTTTGGTTCTTTTTCCGTACCATTGTAGGGTAGTTGATTAAGAATAAGAATTCTCAGGAGTTGAGAAAATTCCTCCAAAGTAGGCACCAATTGATAGTCGGGGAATGTGAAACAGTGGTGAAGGGGGTCAAAGAATTGGAACAACACTTTCACCATGTCCTCTTCAATGTTGATGTTAACTAGGCTGAGCAGTCTACCATGTCTTTCACTGAAGAAAGAGCTTTCTGGAATTCTGGATGTGAGCTCCTTGAGTTAAGGAGGGATTCTCACAAGGTTGACTTGGATAGTTTTCCTGCGAAGAATTTCCATGACCTGCAAAACAAGAACAAAGATGAAGATCCAAACCCTTGAAATGGTTAGTGGATGCATATGATGCTTTATGATGTTCATGATGTATGCACAAACATATGTACAAGCAAGTCACACAAAAACCCTAGTTTCAGGCTTGCATGAGGTTTCATAGGTAAGTACCCTCTTGAGTGAAGTTGGCTTAAAAACCTGTCCTATAAATAGTAACCGGGTTCTAAGGAGCTCAATATCATTGGATTGTTTTCCATGTTCATTGTTTTGGTTTAGCCACTTAACTAGCGACCAAAATATTCCAAGAAAACAACCCTCAATGAGTGTAGTATCGAGTATCTACCAACTTCGGACTGCACCAAAGCCGGTCATCTCACTACCCCTAATGAAAGGCCAAGATGGTCAAGTAAGGTTCTAGGTCATTAGTGCTTAGTGACATCACTCAGCGGCCCCGTACTCTCCTTGATTGAACTCAAGGGTTACCGGTACTCACAAATATGTCGCACTAATATAGCTATTGCTTCAACCGTATCGGTATATGCCGCACATTTTCCACAACGTATTGCTATCTATGAATGTTTCCCCAAATCCGGGTGTAGAATTTCAAGCCCAAACAAGAGAACCAAAATGTAAAGCAATCAAAGCAAACAATTAGTCATGCAAAAGGGTGATCTAAGCCCTAAGGTTACTCCACTTTTAAAATCATCCCCAGCAGAGTCGCCAGTTCTGTGATACGGTGGGAGAACTGACTTGAGTTTTTGCGTTTTGGTATTCGCAAATGTTTCGGTTTAGCAAGAGTCGCCACTGACTTTTTATTTTATCCTAAGGAAAGGTTAAAAAGCACAGCAAAAACCTTTGAGATGTTTTCTTGGGTTCGGGGAGTAGATTATAGAAAGGGAAGGTATTAGCACCCTTTCTATCCATGGTTATCCATGGGCTCTTAGTTACTTGCTTAGATCACTTGCATTTTCAATTGTTTGAAATGGTGCTTTGTGTGCGATTTTGAAAGATGTTTTGAAAAGAGGCCATCGTTGTGGCAAAGGTGTATTTGTCTTTTGAAAATTTTTCAATGTTTTTGAAAGTGTGTTGTGATGTGTGTTATGAAAAATGGCAAGGATTGTTTTGCAAGATTTTTGATCAAGTAACTAAGAGTTGTCTACCCTATTTTACTCAAAGATCTTTCTTATGTTTTTAACCCTTTTAACAGTGTTGTTTCACCATTGTATTTGGTGAACAACCTTGTGTTAGGATGTAAACGGGACGGGCGCGGGTCATCGTATAGACCATGATAGCAATTTTGCAAAGTATCTTAGCATTTCTTTTGAGGGACTAAGATCATTTTTGTAAGGCAACTTTGGATAGCGTCATCGAGGGACTATGATCTTTTGATTTTGTTTGTTTTACCAAGATACTTTGCATGCGTAACATGGCCCATTTTTGAAGGCAATAAGTGGATGTAACCCTAGGGGTGTTTGTGTGCAAGTGCGTTTTATTGCATACAAGAATTTATCTTTGAATTAGGATTTTCTATTTCATTGATTTTATCTTGCCATACACATCCTAATTACTAGCATTTATATTTGAAAGCAATAAAAAGCAGAAATATAAAATCCTACGCTATTACAGCAATTAGGGGGTGGGGATACATATTTGTACATGGGGTGGTTCAACGAGAAAAATAGATAAGAAAAAATAACAAAAACAAGATATAGATAAAGAGAGAGGGAGCCAGCGCGCTGCAGAGAGGTCATCAGAAGTTCTGACTCGGGCCCGCTTCCAGATGATCAACCTTTTGGTTAAACTGTATGAGTCAGAACTTCTGACTCTGGCACCTGCAAAACAGAAACCTGTTAGTGGGAAGATCAGAAGTTCTGACCCCCATGCGCTGCAAGACAAAAGTTTGTTAGTGGGGATATCAAAAGTTCTGATCCTGCTGGAAATACAACAATTCTCAGAAGTTCTGATATTATTGACAGCAAAACAGGCTTCAGATGTGCTAACGTCAAAGTCAGCACTTAGCTTCTCCCTGTGCTAGTCAGAACATCTGAAATTTTGTTATTTTTCCACAACACAGAAAACATGTTTGGAACAGCTTCAGCAAATGTCAAAGTGTTTCAGGGGACAGAACCAACAAGGTCACATGCAGGTTCTATGCTGATTCACTTCCTATCTAAATGTTCTGAGGTATGAAATTCCTCAGAACACAAACAGCAGCATGATGTTTACATTATGTTTATTTGAGCATGCAAAGCTGATGATGCTTAGCAGCGTGATGAAGGTCAGCAGGTGCTTACCTGGCTGTTGGAAAAGTTTGTGAAGGAGAGCTAGCTTTTGGCTCTGATGGTGTTCTGGACAGGTTCTTTTTTGAAAGGGGTAGATGAAGGTGTATGTATGGTCAGAGGATGAAAAGGTGTTCTTTAGTCACAAAGAAAGCTGGGTATTGATGAAGTTTGAAGGTAAGAAATTCAAAGTTATGAAACACTGGAGATTTTGGCAGAGTTTCACAGTAATCTTGCTAAAAATTTCTGTTTCTCTTCTAGCAATTTTTCTGGTTGTTGGACGCCCCTTTCCAGTGGACAATGGTGCTCTATTTATAGGCAAAACTCTTGTGGCTTCTTGAACATTAAAGGCGCCAACAGAGGTTGAATTGTTCTTTGAAAGAAGTTCCTGGGAAGTTGTGATAACAAATAGCCTTTCAGCCTAGGCTGGAACAGCAGGCATGGATTGGGGAGAAGTGACCTCTAGGTGGACGGTGGCGCGTAGACCCATGCCTAAACCTGCATAAAGGCGTTTACCAAGCCACAGGTGAAGGGACTACTTGGATGAATGTTCAGGAGTGGTTGGGAGCATTAATGAGCACTAAATGGTGATGAGACTTATCAACACCAATATTCTGGTAATAGGAAACAAACTTGAACCAGCAGTTCTGCTTTACCAAAAACAACGTAAACCATGCTCTGGTCTTGGCCTCTTGTTGTTTTAGCAAATTCTGGAGATTCTCCTGACTTTCTGACACATTCTTTGGATTTGCTTCTGGAAATCCTGGACTTAGAGATTCTGCATCAGTGTAACACCCACTCTTTTGAACCTTTTATCTTCTGATTTCAGCATGTTCTGAAGGAGCCTTCAGACTTCCTTGCTTCCTTTGCATTCCTTTAGCAAACTCTGGCTGAACTTGCGTAATTGCTGAAAGAGCTATGTTCTGTTTGAGGCTTACGTGTTGAACCACGTTTGCAACTTCTGACTGAGTTGACGTAGCTGCTGAAGAGCCAACTTTTGACTGCGTTGAGCCAAGCTAGCAACTTTTGACTGTTTCTATCTGGAGTTTGGTCCAGAAGTTCTGAAGCGCTATTTTCTTCTTAAACACCCACTTTTTTAGAAGAAAAAAAATTCCAAATGTTTAGAATTTAATTTTTCCCAAGATAACAGCATTGCCTTTAGAGCTTGTGTGATCATTTTGTTCTTGTAAATGGTTTGCTTGGGAAGAAATGATAATTCAGGACTTGGATTTGTTTCAGAGGGACTCTGAGATTCCAAGATGATTTCCTGAAGAAAGAGAGGGCAAATTTTGGGGTACAACACCCACATTATATTAATAAGATAAAGTTTGAGTACATCAATGCCCCTTGGGAAAAATAATACAAAACTCTAAGATAAAAAGGTAGTGCGCATCCTCTTTGGTGTTATGTAGGCATTTAGAGTCTGCTTCTCATGAAGTAGCCTAGTGAGTTCCAAAACCTTCTTCTCGCTTGCGTAGAATTGGGCTTCGAAAATATCTCTCTCTCCTTTGAGTTGTATCCAATCCCTTTGTAGGTCTTCAAGATATGTGGGCATGTCAGGATGTAGGATAGCGTATGGAACATCTCCCTCCTTAACAGGCTCAATAATTACCGGAAGAATGGAAGGATAAGGCATCATAAGACTTTGAGCACAGGTTCGTACCCATTTGAGGTAAGGCTCAAGGGGGGTGGAATTCTTGTGTCCCAAAGTCTTGCTATCCACCTTGTTTAGAATCCTCCAAGCTCGGATGAATCTTTGGCGAAGGTCTTGATCGTTGTTGTCGTAGTCGAATACCAAACCTTGAATCAGCATCTCGTGCGAGCCATCCCTTCGGGCATAACCAAACTGTCTTAAAGCTAAACATGGGTTGTAGGTGATGCCTCCCCTAATTCCAAGTAGAGGGACATTATGGAATTCCCCACAACGGTCAACAATTATAACAGTCTCTTTAGATCAGGAGCACCAATGAATGTCTGAATGTTTGATCGTCATCGACCTTTATGACCATCTTGAACCTTGCTCATTCTTTAAGACTGATTGGGGAAGATGAGAAATAAACCATCTTTCCAAGAGAGGAGTGCAGCACATAAGGACACCTCTTTTCCTCATTGTGAGAGTGTGAAAAGAGTGTAGGATATCTCCTAGTAATGTAGACACTGGGTTGCGTGACATGAAGATTTTGACGGTGTTCACATCTATGAGTTGGTCAGGATTTGGAAACAAAACCATCCCATAGATGAGAAGAGACACAATTTCCACAAAGGCTTGCAAGTCTAAGGAATTCCAATAGCTTTGGGCTTTCTCAAACAGGAACTTTGCTAAGAAACCTTTGATACCACTTCTTGTTTCCCAATGAGTTGTGACATCAGATGAGTGCAAGTGTAGAGCTTGAGCAATCTCTTCTGGCTTTGGGTCTCTTTCCGTACCGTTGAAAGGTAGTTGATTGAGAATGGGAATCCTCAAGAGTTGGGAGAATTATTCCAAAGTAGGCACAAGTTGATAGTCGGGGAATATGAAGCAATGGTGCAAAGGATCAAAGAACTGAAAGAGCACCTTCATCATATCCTCATATGTGTTGTAGGTGACCAAGTTGAGTAGATGACCATGTCTCTCGGTGAATGGAGAGTTCTCAGGAATTCTTGAAGCTAGCTCCTTAAGTTGTGGAGGAATTCTTACAAGGTTGACTTGGATAGTTTTCCTGCGAAGTGAACCCATATCCTACAAAACAAGAACAAAGATGAATCTCAAAAATCCTTGAAATGGTTAGTAGATGTATGTGATGTTCATGATGTCCATGATGTTATGTACAAGTATGCATATACAAGCAAAGAAAACAAGTTCTTAGTTTAGCCTTGCATGGGGTTTTATAGGTAAGTACCCTCTTGAAGTTTAGTTGGCTTAAAGTTGTCCTAATAATAGTAACTGGGTTCTAAGGAGCTCAATATCACCGGATGGTTTCTTTGGTCATTGTTTCAGCTCAAGCCTCTTTAATGGCGACTGAAATATCCTAAGAAACCAAACCTCAATGAGTGTAGTATCGAGTATCTACCAACTTCGGACTGTACCAAATTCGGTCATTTCACTACATCCTAAAGGCGAAGTTGGTCAAGTAAAGGGTTCTAGAAGTTCATTAGTGCTTCATGACATCACTCAGCATCCCCGTATTCTCTTTGATTGACTCAAAGGCTACCGGTACCCACAAATATGTCGCACTAACATAGTTATTTCTTAGAACATATCGGTATACCCCGCACAGTTTCCACAATGTATTGCTATTTACCTATAATGTATCCCAAATCCGGGTAAAGGATTTCAAACCCAAACAAAGAACCATAATGTAAAGCATACAAGTCAAACAATGTAAGCAAATAAATGTGATCTAGCCCTAAGGTAACCCCACTTTTAAAAAATCCCCAGCAGAGTCGCCAGTTATGTGATACGGTGGGAGAACTGACTTGAGGGTTTTGCATTTTATTGCAAATGTTGCAGTTTAGCAAGAGTCTCCACCGACTTTTCTTTTATCCAAAAGGAAAGGTAAAAAAGCACAGGAAAGACCTTTGAGATTGTTTCTTGAGTTCGGGGGGTAGATTATGAAAAGGGAATGTGTTAGCACCCTTTTCATCCATGGTTTTCCATGGGCTCTTAGTTACTTGCTAGATCACTTACTTTTGTTTTGAAATTATGCTTTGTGTAGTTTTGAAAGTATTTTTTGTAAAAGAGGTCATTGTTTAGGCAATCTTTGTAATGATTCTCGTTCATAAGAATGTATACAAAGATGTTTATCTTTTTGAAAAATTTTAAGTTTGTAAGATGTTTTGAAATGTGTGTGTTTGTTTTGAAAATAGCAAGGATATTTGTTTGAAATGGAGCAAGTAACCAAAAGTAATCTACCTACTCAAATTTCTTTCTTGTTCATTTTCTTTTCCTTTGATATTGTTGTCTTACCATTGATTTGGTAAGCAATCCTATCTTTGGATGTAAACGGGATGGGTGTGGGTCATCGTATAACCATGATTAGCAATGTTGCAAAGTATCTTAGCATTTTTGAGGGACCAAGATCATTTTGTAAGGCAACTTTGAATAGCGTCATCGAGGGACTATGATCTTATATTTGTTTGTTTTGCTAAGATACTTCACGTGCGTAATATGGCTATTTTTGTATAAGGCAACCAAGTGGAGTAACCCTAAGGGTGCTTGTGTGCAAGTGTGTTATTTTCATGCTTGATTTTGTCTTGGATTAGGGTTTTCTATTTGATTGTTTTTATCTTGTCATACAAACCCTAATTACTAGCATGTTATGTAAAAATGATAAATTGCGTAATTTAAAGATTACTACACTATTACAACATTTTATGGGGGGGGGGGGGGGGGGGGTATACAAATTATAAATGGGGATTTGCAATAATGTAAATCTAATTAAGCTATTACAACCAAATCGAATTTGTACAAATATTTGAATAAATAAGATACAATATAAATTAAATATGCAATGGTATGTATATGCAAGAAAAAGATTTTTGTTTTGTTTTTTATATGAAAAAGAGTCTTTGAACTAAACCTAATAATTTAAGAAAAGGAAGTTATTTTTATAAATTGGTTAACCATAATTCTAATTTGTAAAAGAAAATAAAGTCCTTTAAGGATTATTTTTGTATATTTTATATTTAAAATAATAAAATAATATTTTATGAAATATTTATTCTTTTTTATATATCAAAATAAATATTTATAAGTGTGAGAGAAAATAAATAAGTATTAACCTAATTCTATTTTATTTTACAAGTTTATTTAAGAAAGAATAGTTAATATATAATTTAATAAAAATATTTTTTCATGAGAAAATAAAATAAAATGAACAAAATGAAATATTTAACATTTTTATATTTTTTATGATTTTATAATATTTAAGAAAAATATTTAATGAAGTAAACAAAAATAAAATAAATAAATAAAAATAAATTGGGCCAGGGGTGTCCTGAGTAACGAGGAGGTAAAATGTTAGAGAAAAAAATAAGAGGCCCAGTTGTTGAGCCCGCCTTGCAAAAATGACAAAAAATGAAGCTGAAAAATATGAAAAAAATGCAAAAGGTAGCGCCAAGGTTCGAACCCATGACCTATACATTTTCAGCGCGCTGCCTTACCACTGGGGTGACTGTACATCCGTTAGTTCAAATGAAACAAAAAACACATAACACATAACGCCTCCTTGCCATGTACTTCATCTTCTTCCTCTAGCTAGCCGGACCAACCATATCTCTCTCATTTCTCCATGAAAATGGAGACTTCAAACATGAAAATGATAGTACTCTTTCCCACGATTTCAACCATATAACTCATGTAAACTAACAGTCAAAGATCAAAGCTAATTTCAATGGACCGAATTTCAACCCTAATTTTTACAGAAATTTGAAATCTAAAATTCTCTATACACAATGAATATAAATGAAATCTATGAACATGGTTGGTTTTAGCACAGAGATATCTACATTTTATCTTCACAAATTGAGACTAAAGGATGCCTGTATGAAGAGATAGAAGTTAGAGTTCTTACCTCTTTCAGCTGAGATCGTGAATGGAGTTTGAGTGAGTTTTATGAAGGCCTGAAGATCCCTTTAGCTTGCCTGGACCTCCCTGAGTATGTTCCAATCTTTACCTTGTCTTGAAAGTGCCTGAATCTCCCTATCCAAGTCAACATGCAAGCTTGAAAAACAAAAATGGAAGATGGAGAAGGAGGGGTTACAGTGGAGGGATGATGGTCTGGAACACTTAGATATGATGTAGGTTAAGTGTTTAGGTGATTAGAACTTGAAACGCACGAGTAGATCTTTGGATTACTATGCTTGGTACAAAACTGCAAGTTATGGAAGGTTTTTGGTGATAGAGAGTTTGGGAGAGTTTCTGGCCTTTAGCAATTATGTCTTAGGTTGTAATGTGTTTGTGTATAAGTATAGAGAAGGTTCCAAATCAAATCCACACCAGGTTTCTCAATTGCAGGCTTTTTGCTCTATTGCTTTCCTTTTAAGAAAAGTGAGGAGACAACTCTTTACATGCTTGTACAGGCCTGGTTTAAGTTGGTACAAGTCCTAGACACTTTGCTTTTGGTTTATAGGGCGTGTGTGTACAGAGAGAACAGGTGAGATGCTCAAGGAGTTGACAAATGCAAAAGTTGTGCTTTTCTAAAATGGAAATGGAAACTTTGTGCCATTTATGGAATTAAAGCTTGGACAAAATCTCTTATGCTTGGATTAAGGCTTTATCAATTGTGCAAGAATTAAATTATGAAGTGAGAAACAAGTTTGAGGTCTGTAAAGCAAGGATTATGCAGCCTAGGTTCAGATTTGAATTTTGTTCTTCATGAAATAGCTTAAAATCAAAGTAAAAAATTGCCAACTTCATATCTTCGATTCTCCCTACTCAAGAATGATCTCAAGGAGTTATTGGACATTTTGGAAATCTTGCGATATGCTATATAACTCGTCTTTGAAATTCTTTCAAATATTCCTCTTGGAACTAGGTGAAAATTTGCCATGAAGTTAGGTCAAAAACCTTCCTAAATTAGGTTAAAATTTCACTAAGTTATTTTAGTTCATGAGCATGTATTCACAAAATTATATCTTGAGATCCAAGCATCTTTAATAGAACATGTGTGAAGTAAAGTTGTAGATTTCATGGAGATCTACAACTTTCATGTTGGGAACTTTCTTTGAATCATCTTGTATCATGGTGAGAATTTGGCTTAAAGTTGAGAAAAAATAAGAAATTTTCTATAAGAAAAATTTCCAAGTTAAGAAAATTTCAAATTTCAAAAAAAAATCTTCAATCTTTGTTTTCTTGATGAACAAGTTTCACATTTTGACATGTTTTGATGAATTGTGATCCTTGGCATTTGATTTTGATCAAAAAGTCAAAGTTTGACTTTTCAGTATGCTGTTGATTTTTGATCAGTTGACTGCAAAATTTATTTGTCAATCCAATGGACTTGCAATGTTTTGAACCATGTAATTAGTTCAAGATGATGCAATTGAACTCTTGAAATCATGCTTCAAACCAATTGGTCATTTGCTAGGTCAAAAAATCAGAAATTGCCCTTTCTCAGTCAAAACCCTAATTTTGACCATTTTGCCCTTTTGATGATTTGATCAAATTTCTTGAGGAATTGTGATCCAAACTTGATCAAATGATACATATGAGTCTAAAATATTGATGTGGATCAAAAATTATGAAGTTTGACTGTAAATTGGCCATGGTTGACTTTTGCCCCAATACAGCTGATTTTTAGGTCAACTGTCCAATTGACTGATCAAAAGTATGATCCAAGGCTTGAAACTTGACATGGGTAATCTTAGGGGTCCATAATGATGTTTGAAAGTCATATAAAGCATTGATAGTCCAAAAATCCTTGTGAAATTCCAAACCCTAATTTGGGATTATCAGTGCATGATGAGGTGCCTTGAGCTGGTCAAACCCTAATTCAGCCTTGAGTCAAAGAGATCATGTGAGAAAAATATTGATAAATAAGAGGGAAAATTTTGGGGTACAACAGGGTCTGCGCCAGTTGTTCAACAAGTTTTTAATCACTCTTGTGGATAATCTTCAATACATCTTCTAACTCTTCCCTAGAGGTGTCTCCAACTGTAATTTCTTTAGGCGCCTTCATCTGGGAAGGCTTCGTTACTTTCTCTTTGCCCCGAGTCTCAGCAGTTGAGTAGGTAGTAGTAAATCGAACACGTGTAGCAATAGTCTTTCGAGAGATTTTCATGGAGAAACCTCTTCCTCTTCTAGTAACCTTACTGGTCCCAACAATATTATCAATGTTGGAATCAGTAGCTTCAACAACTTCATCTTCAGTAATCGGTAGTTCTTGCTTGATGCCATGGTAGTAGACGTCAGATCCATAGTCCCAGGGAATATCTTTATCTGAAGAATATAGGATACGTCCATGTGTAGTGATGATTAGAGGAGAAGCTTTTGGATTGGCAGTAATTCTTACAGGATCTTTGGAAGCGATCCTGATAGGAGTGCCAAAAATTACAGATAAGTCTTGAAACAAATTCTCAGTAGACGGAATCTTCTCAACCAGAATTACGTGATTGTCCATTAGGTGTTGAATGCCTTCTTTCAGTAAACTGTAGCCATTGGGTTAGGCTACGCAACAGTAACATCTTTCAATATAGCCCAGAAATAAATCAGTCTGCAACAGATTCTTCTTGATAATTGGGAAGGGAGTAACCAAATCATTCAAGATAGAAATATATAGAACATCATCAATAGCACTTATGCCTTTGTTATGCTTTAACATTGGTGCAGTAATTACATTCGGGGTCTCAGGCGGATCAAACTCAATCTCTTTGTTGTCAATCATATCCTGAATTTTATTTTCAAGACCCAGCAGTTATTGGTGTCATGCCCGAGACTACTAGAATGATAGGCACACTTCACATTTTGATTATAGCAATGAGAGAAGGTGTTGGGGTTCTGAGGAGGATCCCTCAATGTTATCAGCTCTGCTTTCAGTAAGTATTGTAATTCCTGAGACAACGGTATACTAATCTTTGTAAACTTCCTTCTCAGAGCGTCTGACCTACGCTGATTGCTTTGTTGTTATTTTTGTACAGGCGCTGGATTAGAAATTGGCACCGCTCCTACATACTGATTGCAGTCACTTCTAACACGACCCTTCTGGCTATAAACAACATTGGTTTCTTTCTTTCCGCTAAATGTCTTCTTTACAACACCCAAAGACGCGGCCACTTGAATCTTTCCACTCTTGATACCACTTTCGACATGTTCCCCAGTTAGAATCAACTCGATGAAACCAGATGAGGAGCTTCCAATTAGATGGTTAAAGAATGGACCTGTCAGAGTTCCCATGAACATATCAACTAGCTCCCTATCACATAAGGGAAGTTACACTCTTCCAGCTAAATCTCTCCACTTCTGGGCATACTCCTTGAAGCCTTCATTCGAGCCCATAGTCATATTTTGCAATTGCACATGAGTTGGTGCAAGGTCTGCTTTGTATTGATACTGCTTGTAAAAAGCAGCATCCAGGTCTTCCCAAGTGCAGATATTGGTTCCTTCCAGCTGATAGAACCATTCAAGTTGTGTTTCAGATAAACTTTCCTTAAATAAGTGAACCCATAACTTTTTGTCAACAGTATGGGGTTGGATCTTCCGAACATAAAATCTAAAATGAAGCTTGGGACAAGAAACACCATCATATTTAGCAAAATCAAGGACCTTGAACTTGTGAAGGATAACAACCCCCGAAATAAGACCCAACTCTTCAAATTCCTATCCAGGCCCTTTCTAGATTTCCATGGCCTTAAGACGATCCTCCAATTGTTTGTATCTGTCATCCGCAGGAGGATACTGTTCATCAGAGTAGTCTTCGTCATCATGAATTTTTCCAGAACCAATATTACTCCCCCCTTCAGCTTTAACACTTCTAGCGTCTTCCTCTTGATTGCCGTACTCATCAGAGGAGATGTCAGCAGTTTGAACCTATTTAGAGGGACCTTTGAATCTTCTCCCCATGTTGAGGATGGTAACTAGATTTTTGGTCTTCTTCTTTTTGGCGATGAGCGACATCATCTCTTTCTGTCCCTAGGCTAAGTTCAGGAGAGTTTCTTAAAATTGAGCATTTTGTTCCTGGAGTTCCTTCACAGTCTGTTCTAGAGCAACCTTTTACTGAAATAGTTAGTAAGTAGATGAGAAAACCTGTATGGGAAAACCTGTTATGTAATGATGCATGATATGTAGATGCAATGTTTTCAAGGATCTCGTGGGGTAAACAGAAAAGAAGTGTTAGAAGTTTAGTCTGGCTGCAGCTTTGACTGAAGAACTTCACATCGTTGAACATTCTTCCATGAGAATCAAGCTCACCATGTCGACTGGGTCCTAGCCTTTGACTCAGGATAACACACTTCGGTCTTTGACGACATTGGTTAGAGGAAAATAAATCCTCTTGCCCCTTGCTAAATGTCAGTTCATGATACTTTGATAGCATTTGGTTAGAGGAAATTAAATCCTCTTGCCCCTTACTAGGAATCTGGTTTACGATAACCTGCATCACAGGCCCTCGAGATCCTTGAAATGGTTAAGAAAATGATATGGCATGATGTCATGATGTTATGATGTCATGTTCTAACATATAATCAAACACAAGCAAAGCACACAAGGCCTTAGGTTCAGTCTTACATGGAGTTTGTAGGTAAGTACCCTCTTTAAGCTCAGTTGGCTCAACATGTCCTAAGAAAAGTAATCGGGTTCTAGGATTCTCATATCACCGATCTTTCTCCCAGGCATTGTTTCAGCACATCATCTGATTTGCGACCGAAATATACCGAGAGTAGAATCTTAATTAGTGTAGCATCGAGTATCAACCAACTTCATACTGCACCAAATTCGGAAATCTCACTACCTGCTAATGACTAACTTGGGTCAATTAAAGTTCTAAAGGTCAGTTAGTGCTTATGACACCACGCGACAATCTAACATTCTCCTTGACTGACTCAAGGGACACCAGCACAAACCAATGTGTCGCACTAACGTAACCATCACTTCAACCATATTGGTCTATGATGTACAGTTACCACAATCTATAGCTACTTACCTAAAATGTCCCCAGATCTGGGTATAGGATCTTTGCAAAAAGTAAATCCGAGTAACCCCGAATGGTAAAGCGATAAAAAAACAAGGAAAGCATTTAAAGATGAGCTAACTCTAAGGTAACCTCACTTTCTAGTTCTCCCCAGCAGAGTCGCCAGTTCTGTAATATGGTGGGAGAACTGACTTGGTTTTGCGTTTTATCACAAATGTTGCGGATAGCAAGAGTCGTCACCGATTTTTATTTTATCCAATAAGGAAAGGGTGAAAAGAACAGGAAATACCTTTGAGATTTATTGAGTTCAGGGGGTAGGTTATGAAAAGGGGAGGTGTTAGCATCCTTTTTCATCCGTAGTTATCTACGGTCTCTTAATCGCTAGCTCACTTTTTTTTTAAAATGCTTTGTGAATGTGTTTGAAAATATTTTGAAAAATGACAATAGTAAGGAAACTTTGTAATGATTCTTGTATTGGTTAAGAATGTGTACAAAGTGTTTTGAAAATATTTTTGAGAAATTTTTTATGAAAAATGTGTTTGTTTTGTTTGTGAGCAAGCGATTAACAGTTGTCTACCTACTCAAAGTCTTTCGTGTTATTTTCCTCCTCCTTTAGATAGTGTTATCCTACCATTAGTTAGTAGGAAGCCATATCGTTGGATGTGAAAGGACATACGTGGGTCATCGTACAGTCATAAAGGCAACTCGTAGGGGCGCTTTAGCATTTATCATTATGGGACTAGATTGTTTACCGAAGGCAACATTTGAAAGGGTCCTCGAGGGACTACGATCTTTTTAACCGAGGGTCTTTGATAAAGTGTCCCCACGTTCGAGGGACATGACTGTGTTTCTGAGGCAACAAGTGAGGTTACCCTAGAGGTGTGTGTGTGTGCAAGTGATTTGTGTTTCAGTTATGTCCCTCGAACATATACAAGGAAAGTGATAAATGCGGAAAGTAAAGGCAGAAAATAAAGAGTCATACACTATTACAAGGCTTCGGGAATGGGGGTATAAATAATAAAAAACATGGGGAAATAGAAACCCTAATTAACTATTACAAACTATGAGCAGATACAAAATTGGACAAAACGCGAAAGTAATAAAATACGCGTAAATGTAAAATAAAAGGAAAAGGAAAAGGAAATTATTTTGTGATTTTGCTTGATAAAAAAATTTTGATGATTAACCTAATAACTTAATTAATTTTAATTAATTAAAAAGGAAATTGATTTTAAAAACCTAAAAAATCCTAAGTTGATTTTAATTAAAAAAGATAATTAATCAGTGAAAAACCTAAAAAACTAAATTAATTGATTAAATAAAAAACTAATTAGGGTTGATTAAATTAAAAACCTAAAAGTAAATTAGGATTTATAAAAAAAAAAGTTTTATTGAAAAGGTTTGTAAAAAATAGGAAACGATAAGGGAAAAAGAGGAGAAGAATGGAGAATTTGGAGGAAAATAAACCAAAAAGGTAGGGGTGGGTGTTGAACCCATGCCCTTAGAACTTCCAGCCAACACGTTCACCACTAGGCCAGACGCACCTTGGTGACAAAGGGAGGAAATCATGACGCTTAGTTATCTGCAAAACAAATAAAGCAGAGAAATGTCAAAATGCCAAAAGGCTGGGGTCGAACACATGCCTTGGCATAGTAAGTCCTTAATGTGCATGCTTCAATCGATGGGGCGGGAATACATCCGTTTATTATAATGAAATGAAATATATAATATGAAAATGCTGCCTGAACCAGAGAGGCGTCAGAGCCCTAGCTCCGGTTGTTTTCTCCGATAGCCTCTTTCTTTCAAACCTGTAAAACAACCAAAGTCAGTGACCCAGGGGGGACCTACCCTCCTAAATCAGGGTATGTGATTTCAATGAGGCAATTATCTTGGCCTAAATTGCAAGGGATTTTGAGTTATAGTGGAAATTGCATGGATCAATGTGGTTATGGTGTTTTACGATTTGGCCAGCATGGGACCTCCACGATGGGTTCTTCCTGCACTTTTGAATCTCATAAACACATAAAAGATATCAGTAGGTGTTAGAATGCAGTGAAAACAAAAATACAAAATTCATGCAAGGATGGAATTGGGATGTATGCACAAGTATTTTATGGCTGTTTAGATTGTTGTAAACGATCCAATCTTACCCTATGATCTTCCTGGGGTTGATTGAGATGGCTAGTTCGTAGTGAAAGGGACTGTGAATGGGGTTTCAAATTGCTTTAGGGTTCTTGAAAAATTTTGAGATTTTTTAGACAATAAATTTGTGTAAGGGTTCGTGGATGGCTTGTATGAAGAATGCATAATATATAGCATGAATTAAGTTAAAGATAAGATGGGCTTGGACTTTGTGTAAGAAAGGCCTTGTCTTATCTTATTTATTTTTGAATTATTAATGAATAAATAAAAATAATTAAAAATAAAATATATCAAGAGGTGCATGAATAAGATCTGAGGTGTATAAGAAGTTTAATGCATGCTTGGACTATAAAACAATGGCCCAATAGCCCAAAATATCAAGTTTGCTCAATTTTTACTTCATGCATTTGCTCAAAATTTCCCAACTTGCACTGGTCATAACTCTCAATTTTCATATTTTGAATTTGATTTTGGAATTTTCGGAAAGCTCAATATGTCCTCTTCAATATCTCTTTTTATCATTTTTGCATTTGGAGACTTTATCTTGATGTAAGTTGCCTTGACAAAAAGTGTCTTTTTGATGACTTTTGAAATGACATGTAATGTATTGGCCCATATGTCTCAAATGATGCATTTTTTGGACTTGATCTTAGAGATACAAAGTTGTAGGTAATTGAATTTCCTTCAAAATAAGATTTGGTTGGGGCAAATCTGATGAAGCACGTGAAAGTTATGCTTGGTCAAAGTTCAGTTGACTTCTCCTAAGAAAACCCTAATTTGGCAACTTTTGACTTTTGATGATTTGAGGATTTTTTTTTAGTAATCATGATCAAACCTTTATCAAATGATGAATATGACTTCAAAATGTGGATATTGACAAAAAATCTTGAAGTTTGACTGCATGTTGACCATAATTGACTTTTTACCCAATATAGTTGATTTTCAGTCATCTGAGCAATTGACTGAGAAAATTTGTGATGCCATGCTTGAAACTTGATATGAGCATTCTTGAAGACATATGAGAAATCATAAAAACCACTTGAGACCTTAGAAACCCAAAATTCCTTATGAAAGATGAAGCCCTAGTTATGGACTCATTGCTTAGGAGGAGAACTTGTCTGATCAATTCTTGGGCAACCTTAAGCATTTGAGAACCCTAGGAGGATGTCTTGAAGAAAAGGGAGGGAAAATTTTCGGGTACAACACTTACCACCATGGACGGTGAATATTTTCCGCACCCTGCTGTTGTACCCCAATTTTTGCCCCTAAGATCCCTTCATCATGCCATATTGTTTCAATCACCACAAAATCACATTAGGGCTTTTGGTTCTTCTCCTTATCTTTAGCCTTGCTCTTTGAGGAGTTACCAAGCACATTGACTTGTTTTCTTGGGTGATCATGGATATTTTGCTTTTATTTCCTCTCTAAATTAACAAAATACAATATTGGTTTGTCTTACTTGTTAATAATGTAGGTAAAGGCAATGAGGTTTAGCAAGTTGCATCATGGATTCATGAGTTTATTTCCATGCCCTAGTCAAAGTCTTGAGAGATTCAAACCTCACCATTGAAGTTGTTTTGAAGTTGGTATGGAAGTATTTTTTGTGGCCATGAGTCCTCATCATCATCCTCAACAATTTATATTCACAAAGGAAGAATATTGGCACAAAACGTTTGTTCAAACTTGGCAAAGATCCACCAAGAATTCTCTTGATCTAGAGGCTAGGGTTTTGTAATTCAGAGGGGCATATCTTGCTCATCTTTTGGTATTTTTGAGTGATTCCAAAAACATTCTTCTCTTCAAATATTTACCAACAAATACTTC
This sequence comes from Vicia faba, assembly GCA_948472305.1. Classification (NCBI taxonomy): domain Eukaryota; kingdom Viridiplantae; phylum Streptophyta; class Magnoliopsida; order Fabales; family Fabaceae; genus Vicia; species Vicia faba. The sequence goes on along the minus strand of OX451738.1, from coordinate 1,634,639,707 downwards.
AAAAGATCCAATGAGTTTTCATGCGGATGGAACTTGGTGAAGAAGAAAGATTACAAGTCATCCAGATGAATCCCTCATTTTCCATATGTGACTTTTAATGGTCATAAATTTGTAAATCTTTATCACCTTGAGCATATTATTTTTTCATGATGACCATAAGGATGTCTACTTTATGCATTCTTTTATGTGAAAATTAAGAAAATGGATGGAAGTGGCCTTAAGAATGCAAGAGATTATAGGTCATTTCATGATTTTTGGCCAACTTCAACAAGTCATAACTTGCTCAATTTTTGTAGATTTTGAGTGGTTCAAATTAAAAAATGTCATTCAAGAGATCTACTTCATTCCATCTTTTTTGGTCAAGAGCAAATTCTAAGTGGAAGGCCATGTTTAGATGCAAGAGATTATAGGTCATTTTTAAAGAAGAATTTAAAATATTTCTATGGAAAGTCAACTCTTTTTCTTCAACTTTGACTCCATGTATTTTTCAGCTCAAGCATCCATTTGGTTCCATTCTTTTTCCATTGCAAAGCTTGTTACCTCATCTTTCCAAAGCATCAAGAATTTTTCCCTAAGACCCCCTGAGGTGGAAATGCCATTGGATTGAACTTGGTAACTTGGAACTGAAGTTTCACCATAAGTCAGAATTTGAAATCCATGTTTTGGCCTTTAAACATCAAATTAGCACGTGTTTGTGATCTAAACAAGTTTAACTAAGTTGCCAAAGTGGATTAGAGCCTTGAAACGCAAGGATTTGATGAGTTTTGATGCAAATTAGATCACACTTTGCTCGTGCATCAGGTTCACACGATTTCCCTCCAATTTGCATCATTCCACATGCTTGAACATTCCATTTGATTCCCTATAAATATAGGGTCATCCCTCATTCAATTTCCCAAGCTTAGATAGCCAGAATCACCCTGCCAAACTTGCTTCACAACTCAGAATTCAGCTACTTTGAATCCTATTCTCAAGCCTTTTTTAATCCATTTTTTTCATCTATTCACCTTCCTTGATCTTCCTTGAAGCTAACCATATAATCACATTCAAGAATCGTGCCCTATATTGCTCCATAGAAGTCCAGTTTTAGAGCTCTGCAACTCAACTTCAATAGGTAGATTCCTTCATCAATTCTTCAAAACTTTGGTATCATTGTGTTGCTCTCATTGCCCTGGTTCTAGTCGCAACACTTAATTTTATTTGGAAGCACGTTTTGACCATGAATTTTCAAATTCCTTTTCAAAACTTTCTTTCCAAATTGCTTGAGTTACAGTTTATATAAATTTGGCGCGAGGGTGTGGTTGTCTTCGTCTTGAAGAGACGAAGCGAATGGCATGGGTCTGAGCTTCTGATTTTACAGTTTGAGAGACCTGCAATTCATGAAGGCTGGAGGTTGAAGATGACCAACGTGTCATCTTCTAACCAATGAAAGCGTGACATTTGTTATTTTCAAATTCTGATTTTATTAATGATTCTGTATGTTATTCAGTAAAGACCATGATATGCACAGTGCGCCAAATCCTTTGGATTTGATTACTAACGCATTTTGACTCTCATCCAATGGTCCACATCTTTTCCTTTTATTTTCTTTTTCTGATTTTTTATATTTTAATTGTTTTAAATTTCAAAAAATCATAGAAAATTCATTTTGAGTCCAAAAAATCTAAAAAAATTATGAAAAATATTTTTGATTATTCTCTTTCTGATTTTTATTTTTTCACAATTTAATTTTGTGTTTTGATATTTTTTATGAATTTTACACTTATTTGATTTGCTTAAAATGTTTAAAAATACTTTTACACATTTTTAAATTCTGAAAAAATATGGAATGATCCAATGATATTGTGACAAATACCGGTGACCTTATTTTATTTTATTTTCTGACTTTGCTATTTTTTTACTATTTTTTTTATTTTACCCATTTATTTTAATTTTTAAAAATAGTTTCTGACTTTTAAAAATTCCCAAAAATTTTGTAAAATTACTTGGCCTCTTTTCTGATTTTTCTATGGTCTTATTTTTCATTTCTTGATTAATTTGAATATAATTGGCATTTTCTTCATTATTTTCCATTTTTTAAAAAACATTTTTAAACCCTTTAATGAACATATTAATTATATTATTATTTTGTGAATATTTTCTGGCTGTCTTGGGTTGATTTATTGGTCATGGCTTTATTAACATCATTGGATCCATGGTGTTGAGTTTAACTCCACAAAAAATGGATGAATGATTTTAATAATAGTTTGATTAAATATTAATTCAAATGTGGTTTTTCTTTTTACCCTAATTCCTCTTCATCTCATCCCCTTCTTATTACACTAAATATTGTTAGAGCATGATCTCTATATCATGTCTCAAAACAAATGGTGCATAGATTGCTATTGACCGGCCTCAAAATAGGTGCGGCTTCTATATAAGTCCACTTACGATTGCTTAACATAGCGCTAAATTTTGTCTCGATTCGAATAAATGATCATTTGTGGCCCAAACTTATGATTGCAAGCCCAAGTATGTTAATTTGATCTCTTTGATCCAATAACCTTGAGATTCATTGTGTGGAGGCTTTGGTTCTACCAATCCTCTAATGGATCTACAACACCTTTGGTCAACGCGGATCACTTAAACATCGTTGATCATTAAATGGTACTTGTGAGAATTCCAAATAGATGATATACTTGACAAAAAGAAAATGCAACTTGTTGTGTGGAGGCTTTGGTTCAACCAATCCTCTAATGAGTTCCAAAGGCTTTGTTTTTGTGTGCAGGTTTTTGTGATTACACTCTTTGTTTGCAATCTGGAATTCACCCGCATACAGCCGTTACTCTGCCCAATTTTTGTGAAGACTTAATACATTTAAAGAGGTCTAGTATATTTGCTTGCTTGGTTTCTTTCCAAAGAATTGGAATTCTATCTTGGCTCATAATGTCAAGTTTTGGCTTCTTGTTGGTTAGATGGTACTTATCCTTAGCTTTTACCTTATTCTTTAGGATAGCCTCTTCTTCTCCTCCCATCTTCTTTAATTTTAAAAATCTTCTCCCTCCTTTTGAAAACCCTTCTTGTTTTGAAACTTAAACACATTCATAATAAACTTGGGCTTATGTCCATGCATTTTCAAAAAAAAAAACATTTTCATAAATAAACTTCAATCAATTTAATAATACCTTGACATTTTTTTTGTGAAAAGACTAAAAGTCAATCAATCTCATTTCAAATCATTTTGCCACTTTGGCTTTTACCTTTAAACTTTTCTTAAAAGATTAGGATCTTGTCAATCCTTGTAGTGATGCAAACAATTATACTTCTACAATATGTAGTGAAGTGAGATATTTTCCACTTGGGTGTTGAGTGAGGCATTGTTGATTTTAAAATCCAAGCCATATCCTCCACTTTGAGATGACGCAAATTCTCCTTTCTCATGATTGTGGGTAGTAAGTATGTTTTCCACACGGACAATGACGATGGCGTCTTATCTCATAAAATTAACCAACACACTCGTGTTTCAAATTTTTAAAAGAGGAACTATGTGTACCCTGATCCCCTATTGCATGAAAGGTGGTACGTAGGCACTAAAGGTTCGCAATCGCGGCGGGTGCAAAAATCATAAAAATACTTCTTTTCTCACCTCCATTATCCATTTTATATACAACACATTTTTATAGCCAAAATATACAGATTTTACAAAGAGGTTCCTGCGGAGTACCGTAGATGTTTAGGGTGCTAATACCTTCCCTTTGCATAACCAACCCCCTTACCTTGATTCTTTCCCCCTCTTTTAGGGTTATTCGCTCTTTTCCCATTCCTTTGGAAACAATAAAGCGCGGTGGCGATTTTTATTTTGATTTGTATAAAGTCTAGTCAATCCAATGGCTTAGTCTTGAACATATCTACTGCTACAGAAAAATGGTGACTTCACTGGGGACATATTGACCTCTTGCTGGTCTATCCCTAAGAGGGTTAAGCCTATCTTTGTTTATATCTGTATATGTGCTATTGATGTTTATGTGTTATATTTTGTATATATGTTTGTCTGGATTTTCCTGGTTTTCAGGGTGCTTGGTGATTACTCATAAGTCCTATACCCGGACTTGGGAAAATTTTAAGATAGGACGGGCGGTATAGTCATGTTAACTTTGAGGGAGTAATCCTAAAAAAGGAGGCATGATATCCCCCACTCAGTGGAGGCCCCTTTGACTGTAGTGTCATTTACCGAGTAATCGGGAAGATGTACTGCTTTCGACCTGGGAGCCTACTGAAACTGAGGATCATAGAATACCAAACCCATCTTGGCCTTTTAGGTGTAGTGCGGAAGCTATGACTGAGTAATCCGGAAATAGTTGTCACGCGATACTACACTCGGATGAGTCTTTCTTGAGAATATTACAAATTACCGAGTTAATCGGGAAGTTGGTAATATCTGAAGGAAGGATGTAGACTCTGGGAACCTCTAGAACCTTGTTCAGCAGGTGATAACTTTTTAGACCAACACCTTATGGGTAGTACCTTCGACCTCATGCTCGTGACGTTGAACCTATGAACCCTATATGTGTGATTTTGTGTGTAATTGCTGCATCATGCATCCATGCACTCATAAGCATCTTTTGAAGAAAATAATATTTCAAGGGATTTAAAGGTTGACTATTCGTGAATATCTCAGGTACTGTTAACCATGGATTCTGGAAAGAGAAAGACCAGGAAATACAACTTCAAGGATCCCAAGATAGATGAGTTGGTCAGTCTAATTCCATAGATTGAGTGTCCTGCAGACTTTCGGAAGAAGTATGGATCCATTATTCCTCTCATGAAGCTAAAGATGAAGGAGGGTTTTCTCTCGACCTTGGTCCAGTTCTATGATCTGATGTATCACTGCTTTACTTTTCCTGATTATCAGTTGATGCCTACACTGGAGGAGTATTCTTATCTATTAGATTTACCTGTTACCGATCGTGTTCCTTTTACTGGTTTGGAGGGTGATCTAAGACCACATGAGATTGTTTCTTTGATTCATCTAGGGAAGTCTGAGGTGGAAGCCCATATGACTACTAAAGGAGGGATTAGAGGATTACCAGCTCAGTTCTTATTGGAGAAAGCTCGTTACTTTGCCAGAATGAAGAGTACGGTTGCTTTTGAGGCCATCTTTGCTTTACTTGCTTACGGATTGTTCTTATTTCCTAATGTGGACAAGTTTGTCGACATTAACGCTATCAGGATTTTCATGATTGGAAACCCAGTTCCTACACTGTTGGGTGATAGTTATTACTCTATTCATCTTCAAAATTCTTATCATGGGGGGATGATTATTTTTTGCACGCCTATGTTGTACTAGTGGTTCATCTCTCATATGCCTCAGTCTGACGCTTTTTGGGATTTCAAGAAGGAACCTCGTTGGGCTCCTAAGATCATGGTACTTACTCACCCAGATATTGATTGGTATCATCGAGCTTATCAGGATGTAGAGATTATTGACAGTTGTGGTAGTTTCCCCAATGTACCTCTTCTTGGTACTAAGGGAGGAATTAACTATAACCATGTTCTTGCGCGGCGACAGCTTGGTTATCCAATGAGGGATAAACCAAACAGTATTCATTTGAGTAGTTTCTTTCTGAAGGAAGGAGAAGACCACAGGGAAGCTAGGGAGTAGATTGCGAATTCCTGGCATCACATTCATAAGAAAAGTAGGAAATATTTGGGACCTAGGGGTGCTATTTATTTGGAGCCATATCTTCAGTGGTCCGATCGAGAGCCATCCAGTTAAAGATACCATATACTCGGGAGACACCCATGCCTGATCTGTTTGTGAAGACCACTCCTCCTTTATTAGATGACCTAGAAGAGTTGTAGCTTGCTTTAGTTAGGATGCAACAGGAAAGAGATGCTTGGAAGAACAAGTTCCAGACTTTAGAGAGTTCCTACAAATTAGACTTGAAGGAGAAAGATGATTTGATCGAGATCCTTGAGAGTCGAGCAGTAGAGTCTATGGAGAGGCAAGGGGATTTATTTTCTCCTAAGCCTCAAAGAGGTATTGATTGCTCATTTCCTGATCCGAATGATTGGAAGGAGGTTGCCATCAGACATGTGGAAAAAAACCAGAGGTTGAGAGCTTAGGTCTCCAGGCTCACATGGAAGCGCCAGCGTACAGATTGATCTCTATCAGTTTCTTTCTCTCAGGTTTTTTAGATTGTATTTTCATCTTGTACTTGGGATCATTGAAACTTGTAACCCATTTTGAAGTTATTATAATAAAAGTTTTTCAGTATTTCAAATGCGTTATTATTTTGATGTTTGCAATATGTCTATAAACGTTAAATCCCTTGAAATATTAAATGATAAAGTAAAAATAATCATATGCATTGCATATCATGCATCATATTGCACATATTTCTTGCATTTATTATGCATATCCAAGTGTCTTACCCAGCTTTTTGCTTCGTTCAGCAATCTGACTCATCACTACAACACTCGGGCTAACTTCAAAAAGAAGATGGACAACTTGGAACAGGAGAATCGCGAGCTACACGAAGAAGTTTATGCTTTGAAGGTTGGCTTGGCCAATTTGACTACTCTGATGTAAGCTCTGGTGGTTGCTCAAAATCAGCCACCGAGTGTTCAACCTCAACCAACAAGGGCAAATGCTGAAGTTCCTGTTGTTCCTGTATCCGCTACTCCGACTATTGTTCAAAATCGTATGCCTCAGGGTTATCCGTGGGGAATGCTGCAGAATTTTGCACCTGAAGGTTTCAATTTGGACCCCCAAGATGCTCCAGTGGTTCCAAATGTTGTTACTCTAGCACCTCCTATGGTGCATGCTATTCCTGTTGCACCTCCTTCGGTGAATTTGGTTCTGTTTGTTAATGAAGATGTATGTCGTCCTTTCCCTCCGCCGAGTGAAGACTTGGGTCTTTATGACAGAATGGATGATTTCCAAGATCGGTTTGATAGAATGCAAAGAGAGATGAAGGCTCTTAAGGGAAAATAGTTATTTGGGCAGAATGTGAATGAGTTGTGTTTGGTTCTGAATGTCAAAGTGCCCGCTAAGTTCAAGGTCCCGGAGTTTGAGAAGTACAATGACGACACTTGCCCTCGTGCTCACTTGGTGATGTATGTAAGGAGAATGTCTACCCACACCAATGATCAGTGTCTGCTGATTCACTTTTTCCAGGATAGTCTGATCGGCACAGCATTGAAATGGTACATGAGTTTAGACAGCACTAACATCCATACCTTTAATGATTTGGGAGAAGCATTCATAAAACAATACAAGTACAATGTGGACATGGCACCCGATCGTGACCAGCTTAGAGCCATGGTTCAGAAAGACATAGAATAATTCAAAGAGTACGCACAGAGATGGCGCGAAGTGGCTGCACAAGTGATTCCTCCCATGGAGGAGAAGGAAATGACTAAAAATTTTCTAAATACGCTAGGCGCTTTCTACTATGAAAGAATGGTAGAAAGTGCCTCAAGTGATTTTATAGAGATGGTAGGAATGGGTGTCCGCCTAGAATAGGCAGTAAGAGAAGGCCGTTTGGCAAAGGGTCAAGGATCCAGAGGTGTGAAAAAGCCAGCTTATGGGTTCACAAAGAAGAAAGAGGGGGATACAAATGATGTCATACAAGAGAGGAGAATAAATGCTCCTAGAAGGAATTATCAGCGTCACCAGCAAGTTGCTTCAGTGACTCCTGTTATGAATGTTGCTCCAACTACCGTTGCTTATCAAAGACAGTCCCAACAGGGGAACCAAGGGAATAATCAGAGAAGGGAGAACTATGACCCTATTCCCATGAGTTATGCAGAGCTACTACCAGCATTGATTCAGAAGAAGTTGGTTCAGACACGACCACGTCCAGCAGTACCATCACCATTGCCTTGGTATTACAAAGCAGACCAGATGTGTGCCTTTCATCAGGGAGCACCAGGGCATAGTGTTGAAAATTGTTATCCTTTAAGAACTGAAGTGCAAAGGTTGGTGAAGTCCGGAATTTTATCTTTCAAAGACATGGGACCTAATGTAAAAGAAAATCCTCTACCCAAGCATGGGGGAGTGAATACTGTGAATATGTTGGCCAGTTGTCCAGGTGACTTCCGGATTTTTAACATTAATTTGGTTAGAGGGGATTTAGTAAAGATGCACGCAGACCTCTGTGAATTCAGTTATTATACGCACAACCACGCCAGTTGTGCTATTTGCATTACAAACATATAGGGTTGCGAGAAGATAAAGGCTGATTTACAGGAGATGCTACCTTATGTCGTACTGCTGGTCAGGTGGAACACCAATATGGATCATGCGTAGTTTGTTGTCAAGACCCCCGAGGATGTTCTATTGTGAGAGAGGGTGTTCAACTGCTGTTAGACAATGGAACTATCAAGATCACAGGTCAGAGAGATGATTATCACGAGATTAATATGGTTGCAGTTTGTTTGATGGGAGAAGAGTCAGAAGAAGAATATGCCTCTGCGGATGAGTATTTCTCTTCAGACGAAGATTTGTTTGCTGGAAATGGTCTTTTGAGGGCTGATTGTGTCGAGATAGGTGTAAACGTCATTTTACCTTGTTTTGGTGCACCCGCTCATCTTGAAGTGGAGTACCATAGCAAACTAGTTGTTACCCCGTTGGTAATTAGTCTGCCAGGACCTGTTCCTTATAAATCAGATAAGGCTGTGCCTTACAAATACAATGCTACAATCTTAGAAGATGGGGTGGAAGTTCCCATCCAGCTAATGCCAGACGTTGGAAATATAGCTGATAATAGCAGGGTGACCCGTAGTGGTCGCGTGTCTGTGCCGGTTATTTGAAGAGACGTTGTTGTTGGAAAGAAAATTGCTGAGAACGATGAGCCTAAGAAGGCTGCAGGAGAGGCTAATGGAGCTACATTGGAGAAAGAAGTGGATGATATCTTAAAGATAATTAAAATGAGCGACTAAAAAATTATGGACCAGCTATTGCATACTCCTTCAAAGATATCCATCCTAGCTTTATTGATGAATTCCTCCGTTCATAGAGATATTGATGAATTCCTTCAAAGATATCCATCCTACAATATTGGTTTGTCTTACAATATTGGTTTGCATCATGGGTTCATTAGTTTATTTCCATGCCCTAGTCAAAGTCTTGAGAGATTCAAACCTCACCATTGAAGTTGTTTTGAAGTTGGTATGGAAGTATTTTTGGTGGCCATGAGTCCTCATCATCATCAAAGAAAGAATATTGGCACAAAAAGTTTGTTCAAACTTGGCAAAGATCCACCAAGCATTCTCTTGATCTATAGGCTAGGGTTTTGGACTTCAGATGGGCATATCTTGCTCATCTTTTGGTATTTTTGAGTGATTCCAAAAACATTCATCTCTTCAAAGAGTTATTGTGATACGGTGGGAGAACTGACTTGAGGTTTTGCGTTTGTGTTTGCGAATGTTTTGGTTTAGCAAGAGTCGCCACCGACTTTTCATTTTATCCAAAGGAAAGGTCAAAAAGCACAGGAGAGACCTTTGAGATGTTTTCTTGGGTTCCGGGGGTAGATTATGAAAAGGGAAGGTGCTAGCACCCTTTTCATCCATGGTTTTCCATGGGCTCTTAGTTACTTGTTTAGATCACTTGCTTTTGCTTTTTAATTGTTTGAAATGATGCTTTTGTGTGTGGTTTTGAAAATATTTTGAAAAGAGGCCTTTGTCTAGGCAACCTTTGTAATGATTCTTGTTTGAATATATACAAAGGTGTTTATCCTTTGAAAAAATGTTTCAAGGTTTGAAAGTTTGTTTTGGGAAATGTTTTGAAATTGTTTTGAAATTGTGGGTTTTTAAAATTAGCAAGGATGGTTTGCAAGTTTGATCAAGTAACTAGGAGTTGTCTACCCTACTCAAAGATATTTCCTATACATTTTTAACCCTTTGACATTGTTGTTTTACCATTGTATTTGGTAAACAACCTTGTGTTTGAATGTTAAACGGGACGGGCGTGGGTCATCGTATGACCATGATAACAATATTGCCAAGTATCTTAGCAAGTTTTTGAGGGACTAGATCATTTTTGTATAGGCAACCAAGATAGCGTCATCGAGGGACTATGATCTTTTTTGTTTGATTTGTTTTGCCAAGATACTCAACATGCATACCATGGCCATGTTTTTAAGGAAACAAGTGGGTGAAACCCTAGAGATGCTTGTGTGCATTGTGTTGTCATTTTTCATGCATTTTTGTCTTGTGTTTAGTCATGCTATTTGTTTTGATTTTGGTCTTTTGCATACAAACCCTAGTTTTACTAATGGCATTTGAAAGCGATAAATGCGTAAAATAAATCTAAGCTATTACAACATTATTATGGGGAGGGGGGTACAAGTTTGAATAAGGGGATATTGCTCAAAAATAAACCCTAAAACTATTATTACAACCAAATTGAAATATTGCACAAATAAATAAAATAAGCAAATATTTAAATGGACAATTAAATATAAATATGCAAAATGTTTTTGTATTATTTTTTATGTATGTAAAAATAAATTACTTATGTATCAAAAATAAGAAAAATATTAATGATTATTTTTGAAAGGGGTAGAAACCCTAGTTTTTGTTTTAAGAAAATATATATATGTTATATTATTTATTTATATACAAGAAAAATAAATAAAAATATATACAAAAGTGTTAAAAAAATAAAAATGTGTGAGAAATTATTATTTAAGTATATAAATAACAAAAATATGCAATATTTTTGTATTATTTACAAATTTTAATTAAGAAAATAAAGTAATATTAACCTAATAATTATTTATTATGCAAATAAAAATAAAATTAAAATGTAATAAAATGCCAAAAATAAAGAAAATATTTTTCATAATTTTAAATATTCAAGAAAAAATAATAAAGTCAGAAAATAAAAATAGAAAAGAAAAATATGCAAAAATAAATCAAATGGGCCAAGGGGTGCAGAAAGCAAGCATGGGGTGAAAATAGTCAGTCAAAGCCAGGCCCAACCCAGATTCCTTCATCCATGTCCTTGAGACAGAAGCAAAACGCGCGCCAATGGTTCAAATTCGTATCTCCTGCATACGTGCTCAAAAACAAAAACTTGCAACATGAATGTTATAGCTCATGATCACACGATTCTAACCATGTAAAAAACTTGATCTAACTCTCAAAGACCAGATAGAATTTCATCACCCTCAATTTCTGACCTAATTTTTTCAGTAAGTTCAACTATCAAATACTCCTAGCTCAGTTAACATAAATGAATTATATGCATATGTACAGCTCAAGGACAATGAGGACTACATTTTTGCTTCACAAACCTAAGCCTAAAGATTCCTAAATAAGGAGATAGAAGTTTGAGAAATACCTGTTTCAGTCAAGCTCGAGTATGGCAATGCAGTAACTTTCAGTGAGGCCTGATGTTCCCTTGATCTTTCCCAATGCTTGGCTTGCTTTGAAGTGGCCTGAATATGCTTGTAGAACTCAACCTGCAAAGCTTCAAAGCAAAAATGGTGAAGTGTGAAAATGGAGTTTCAGTGGCTTGAGAATGGTTGGGATAGTTTAGGTATGTTGTATGGAGTGTGTTGGAACTGGTTTCAAGCAAAATGCACGAGTGGATTTGGTTTTGACTTGTGATTTGTAGAACTTGCCCTGTTTTGGGCAGAAATGATGTTTTGGTGTATTTGGGTGTTTGAGAACTTGCTAGCTCGTGTTTCTGACCTTAGGCAATGTGTAAAACTTGTTTGAAATGTTACAAAGACTTGCTCTTATCAGATTCCAAAGATGTGTGGACTTTTGCAAGTTACTTGCTTTTGAAGAAAAAGTGGGAAGTGACAAAGGCAAGGCATGTACAGGCTAGCTCCAACCCTGCACATAGTTGGTACATCTTTCCTGATATTAGTGAACTTTGTTTGCATAAATAAATCAGGTCCATTGCTCAAGATAAGCAATTTGACATAAAGCAAGCTTTATCAAAGTGGCAATGTTAACTTTTTGCCACAAATGGATTAATCCTTTGTATAATGCTTCATAGATCAGAACAATGCCCTAATCCAATGTGTTTGCATTTAATTTATGAGTGTGGAAAGGTTTAAGGCCTGTAAAATAAGTACAAGCATGCTTTGGACAGAATTGCAACTTGTATCAATGTGCAAAATGCCTTGGCCAAAAGTGATAATTTTCCATTTTCAAACTTTCGATTCTCCCTAACCACAAATGATCTTGGAGAGTTCTTGGACATTTTTGGAAGCTTGTAACATGCTCTACAATCCGTCTTTGAAATGAATTTTTAGATTCCACTTGGAACTATGAGAAAAGTTTCCATGAAGATAGGTCAAAATCCTGCCTAAACTAGGGCAAAATTTCACTAAGTTAGAATGTTTTTGGACCCTTACTCACAAAATCATAACTTGGGATCCAAGCATATTTTGGGAAAACTTTGTCAATAAAAGTTGTAGATTTTGTGGAGTAATACAACTTTCATGTTGGAAGTTTTCTTTGAATCCAATTGCATCATGGTGAAAAAGTTGGGCAAAGTTGGGAAAAAATAAGAAATTTTCATAACTTAGAAAATTTCTAAGTTATGAAAATTTTCCATTTTAAACCCTAATTTTCAAAATTAGGTTTCTTGATGAACAAGTTTCATATTTTGACACATATTGATGAAAAATGACCCTTGGCACTTGATTTTGACCAAAAAGTCAAAGTTTGACTTTTCAGTGTACAATTGATTTTTGTACAGTTGATTTTTGATTAGTTGACTGCAAAATTCATCTGTCAATCCAATACTTTTGAGATCTTTTGAACCTTATGATTAGGTCAAGATGATGACATTTAGTCCTTGAATCCATGCTTGAACCTAATTTGCCATTGGCTAGGTCAAAAATCAGAAATTGCCCTTCTACAATTAAAACCCTAAAAATGACTATTTTGCCCTTTTGATGATCTGATCAAATTTCTTGAGGAGTTGTGGTCCAAACTTGATCAAATGGTTCATATGAGTCTATAATGTTGATGTGGATCAAAAATTATGAGGTTTGACTGTAAATTATCCACAGTTGACTTTTTCCCCAATACAGCTGACTTTAGGGCAACTGTCCAATTGACTGGGCAAAAATTTGATTCAAGGCTTGAAACTTGGTATGAGCAATCTTATAGGTCCAACATGAAGTATGAAAGTCATATTGAGCATTGGAATTCCAAAAATCCTTGTGCAAACTCAAACCCTAATTTCAAGTCAACAGTGCAAGGAGAGATCTTCAGCAGAGCAAACCCTAATCTGGTCTTGAGTCTTGTGAGGAAAATCTTAGTAAAATGAGAGGGCAAATTTTTGGGTACAACAGCTTCCCCTTTTCAATCTTCTTGAACCTGAATAGTTAGATTGGCGAGTTTTTCGTTCGTGACTCGAAGGTAAAAGATGATTGGACACTAGAGTGCCCGTAAATTTGCACTCGTCAAAATGTAGTTGACGGAATGGGCTTAAAGATGCCATTTGGAGATGTGATACAATCTTGTCGGAGATGGGCTTAAAGATGCCATCCAAGAATGTTTGTTGAAAATCAGGAGAATGAATATCAAAATGGTATCCGTATCTGGAATATATCTGAGTCTGAATAAGCGACAGAATAGCATCCGTGTCTAGAGCATCTCTGGGATGGGGAAAATCAGAATAAGTGACAGAATGGCAACTGTGTTTGGAGCGTATATGGACTGTATCTGAATCTTGTACTTGGATAAGCAACAGAATAGCATCCGTGTCTGGAGCAACTCCGAGCTGTATCTGAACTTTGAATCTGAATAAGCAATAGAATAGCATCCGTGTCTGGAGCATCTCTAAGTTGTTTTCTGAGCTTTGAATCTGAATAAGCAATAGAATAGCATATGTGTCTAGAGCATCTCTAAGCTGTTTTCTGAGCTTTGAATCTGAATAAGCAATAGAATAGCATCCATGTCTGGAGCATCTCTAAGCTGTTTTCTGAGCTTTGAATCTGAATAAGCAATAGAATAGCATCCGTGTCTGGAGCATCTCTAAGCTGTTTTCTGAGCTTTGAATATGAATAAGCAATAGAATAGCATCAGTGTCTGGAGCATCTCTAAGCTATTTTTTGAGCTTTGAATCTGAATAAGCAATAGAATAGCATCAGTGTCTGGAGCATCTCTAAGTTATTTTCTGAGCTTTGAATCTGAATAAGCAATAGAATAGCATATGTGTCTAGAGCATCTCTAAGCTGTTTTCTGAGCTTTGAATCTGAATAAGCAATAGAATAGCATCCGTGTCTGGAGCATCTCTAAGCTGTTTTCTGAATTCTTTTTTTTTAATAGATAGATTTTAATCTTATCCTGAAAAGGGAAAAATGTTAGATGAAACACAAAGTTATGTTGCATGAAATGTATGATGCAATGAAATGTGTTTTATCAATGTTTATGATATATGAATGTAATGTATGCGCATGTAAGCTGATTTGTTGTCTTGCTGAGGAAATAAATCCTTGATGGCTGGAGATAATAAAGTCTTTGACTGCTGCCGGGGAAAATAAATCCCTGACCGCTGCTGGAGATTCAAAACCTTTGATTGTTGAGGATGAGAAATCCTTGGACCACTGTTGGGGATAGAAAATCCTTGGCAACTCGCGGGGATTATCAGACACTTTGACAACTTCTATGGAGATGTGAGAATCCTTCATGACTTTCTTGGGGATATAGGGATTTTTCAAGTCTTTGGAGTTGGAGTATTGACAAAAATTCTGCTTGGGGAAATAATACCATGTACTGCCTGAGAAATCTGCTTGGAGAATCCAGAGAACTTTGATGATTACGGCTGGGGATTACACAAAGGGAATCCTTACTCGGTTGGGGAATAAGGAAACTCTGGTGATCTCTACCGGGGACCGAATAAAGGAAAACCTTGATTTGCTGGAAAATAAAGGAGGCTCTGAGGGCTTCTGCGGAGAACTGAGAATGAGTATCTTCAATCTACTAGGGGAATTTGAATCCTTAGGGAGTTTATGCTGAGAAGTCAAGAATGAGAATCTTCGATCGGCAGGGGATTAAAATTCTGATAAATTCATGCTGGGAGTAATGAAGACTCTGGAAACTTCACTGGGGAATCAAGCATGAGAATCTTCAATCTGCAGGGGATTAAAAATTATGTGGGGAGTAGATATACTGCTGGGGAGTAGCTATCCTGCTGGAGAGTAAGTTCAGGACTCTGGGGAAAAGCTTATTCCTGTTTGGAAGAAGTTCAGGAGTTTGGGTTGTATGCCATTCTACTGGAGAATTATCCTAGGTTGGGGATAAAAGTTAACTGTTATCTGGTTGACTTCCAGGCTTTAAGATAACTTGCTGGGGGATTTGGAGAAAACGAATGATTTCCGCTGGGGATTGATAGTTGGAATTTTGACTCCATTGGGGAAGAAGGTTTCATCTTTGCTGAGGGTCTGTAGTTCAAAGTTTTGCTCTGCTGGGGATTGGGAGTTGGAGGTTTAACTCTGATGGTGGATTATAGGTTTGAAATATAACTCCGTCGGGGATTGGGAGTTTGAAGTTTTTACCCTGGTGGGGATTTTGAAATTTAATTCCGCTGGGGATATGTATTTCAAGGTTTTAGCTCAGCTGAGGATCTTGGTGATGTATCGCAGGGGATTTCTCTTGGAATAGCCTAAAGATGTCTTCCAATACTTTCAACCTGTCAGTAATCGTTCTTTCTCATTTTGTTCATTTGTAAACATGTGATTATATTCAAATGCATATGCTCATTTAATAAATCATTGGACGTTTTCAAATAAAACACAAGTGTAAAAAAGAAGAAAAGGCAAATAGTTTTTTGCACTTTGAAGTATCTTTGTATTAACTTTGTGTAAGTATTTTGTACAAAGGAGACAAACGTCCTAGTAAGAGAACGTTGTCATAAAAAATGAGAAAAATTTATACAGAGAAAGATGGCTATGTGTGAAAATTCCATGGGGTTCCCATTCTGCTATAGCCTTCATAACTCTGAATATCTTGTCCATTCGTTGCTTCGTCCGAAGATGATTGAGTTGATCATAAGCCCGGAGCTTGTCTTGTGAAGAGATTGTCCTTAAAGTGATCCGACGAGACATAGTCATACGCTTTATTTCCCTAACTTTTGCCTGGACCGCCCTTTCGGGTTTTCGACCCACCGGGAAACCCTTTTTTACCCAAGTCGCCCTTTCGGGTTTTCAACTTGCTGGGTGTACAGATTTTTTTGTTTATCCCTAATTTTTGCCTGAACCGCCCTTTCGGGTTTTCGATTCACCGGGATGCCCATTTTTGCCCAAGTCGCCCTTTCGGGTTTTCAACTTGCCGGGTCATTCATGCGTAGTATCTTTTGACTATGTCTGCGTTCGCAGGGTGCGGCAGGTTGTTTTCGTCCATGGTGGTTAAGATCATTGCCCCACCAGAAAAGATGTTCTTGATTACAAATGGTCCTTCGTAAGTAGGAGTCCATTTTCCCCTGGGATCACTTTGCGGCAAGATGATGCGCTTGATTACAAGATCCCCGACTTGATATGTCTGGCGCCTGACTTTCTTGTTGAATGCCTTGATCATTCGTTTTTGATACGTCTGACCATGACAAATAGCAGTAAGTCGCTTTTCTTCAATCAAGTTAAGTTGATCAAGTCGGGTTTGAATCCAATCGTCTTCACTCAAACCGGCATCTTTCATGATTCTCAAGGAGGGAATTTGAACCTCGATAGGTAAAACAGCTTCCATGCCGTATACCAAAGAATAGGGTGTTGCCCCAGTTGATGTTCGTGTCGTGGTACGGTACCCGTGCAGAGCAAGCGGTAACATCTCATGCCAGTCTTTGTAGGTGACTGTCATCTTTTGAATGATCTTCTTGATATTTTTGTTCGCAGCTTTGATAGCACCGTTCATCTTTGGCTGGTAGGGAGATGAATTATGATGTTGAATCTAGAACTGCTCGCACAAAGCGGTGATCACAGTATTATTCAGGTTTGTACTGTTGTCAGTGATGATCCTTTCAGGGATGCCGTACCGGCAAATGATATTTTGCTTGATGAAGCGGGCAACCATATTCTTTGTAACGGATGCGAAGGAAGCTACTTTAACCCACTTGGTAAAGTAGTCAATGGCCACCAGAATGAAGCGGTGTCCATTGGATGTTGTAGGCTTGATCTCTCCAATCATGTCGATTCCCCACATAGCGAATGGCCAAAGAGCTGTTAAGACATTGAGAGGGACCGAAGGTATATGTACCTTGTCCGCATAGATTTGACATTTGTGACAAGTCCTAGAATGTTGGTGGCAGTCAGCTTCCATGGTAGACCAGTAATAGCCTGCCCGTAGAATCTTGTTAGCCATCGTATGTCTGCTAGAATGAGTGCCAAAGGTACCATTGTGCAGTTCAGCCATGATCTTCTCAGCTTCAACCTTGTCCACACAACGGAGTAGAATACAATCATGATTGTGCTTGTACAGGATACCATTGCTTAGGAAGAACTTGGTAGAGAATCTCCTTAAGAACTTTTTGTCGTTGACTGAAGCTCCTTCAGGATATTCTTGCGCCTCGAGATACCTTTTGACTTCGTGAAACCAAGGTTGGTCCACTACTTCTTCGGTATTAATCTTGTGACAATCTGCAGGTTTGTCCATCCGTTCAATGGTGATTTAGGGAGCCTCATTATCCCAGTTAAGTTTAAACATGGATGACATTGTAGCTAGAGCATCTGCTAACTAATTTTCTTCTCGCGGGAAGTGCTCAAAGGTAATCTGCTCGAAATGTGGTAACAATGTCAGGACATGCTCTTTATAAGGGATGAGGTTTGGATGTTTAGTATCCCACTCTCCTTTGATCTGACTGATGACCAAATCTGAGTCCCCAAATACAACCAAGGATTTGATTCCCAAGTCTATGGCAGCCTTGAGACCAAAGATACAAGCTTCATACTCGGCCATGTTGTTGGTGCAGCTGAAGTAGAGTCTGGCGGTGAAAGGTGTATGGCAACCTTTAGGAGAGATAAGTACAGCACCAATACCGTTTCCAAGTGCATTGGAGGCACCACCAAAGTACAGGGTCCATCGGGATCCTTGTTCAGGTCCGTCATATGGTCTGTTCTCTTCAATGTTGTCCAATGTCATGATATCCTCGTCGGGGAAGTAGAACCTCATGGATTGGTAATCTTCAACAGCTTGATGAGCCAGATGATCGGCTAGCATACTTCCCTTTATAGCTTTTTGGGTCATGTACTGTATATCATACTCTGTGAGGATCATCTTCCACCTATCTATTCTTCCAGATAAAGCAGGCTTCTCAAAGATGTACTTGATCGGATCCATTTTAGATATCAGCAAGGTGGTATGAGTCAACATGTACTTCCTTAGCCGGCGAGCAGCCCATACCAAAGCGCAGCAAGTTTTCTCGAGCAGTGAGTATCGGGTCTCACAGTCGGTAAACTTTTTGCTAAGGTAATAAATAGCATGCTCTTTTCGGCCAGACTCGTCATGTTGGCCCAATACGCACCCCATTGAATTCTCTAGGACAGTCAGATACATGATAAGCGGTCTTCCTTCGAAGGGAGCATAAAGATAGGAGGTTCTAGCAAATACTCCTTGATTTTATCGAAAGCAACTTGACAGTCACCATTCCATTTAACCACCTGATCTTTCTTCAACAGCTTGAAGATTGGCTCACAGGTAGATGTTAGGTGAGAAATGAACCTTGCAATGTAGTTTAGGCGTCCCAAGAAACCTCTGACCTCCTTCTCAGTACGCGGGGCAGGCATTTCTTGTATAGCTTTAACTTTGGCAGGATCAACCTCGATGCCTTTGTTGCTGACTATGAAACCCAAGAGTTTACCGGACCTAACTCCGAAAGTGCACTTGTTAGGGTTCAGTCTGAGCTTGTACTCCTTCAACCTGACAAACAGCTCTTGCAGATGGTCGAGGTGTTCTTCTTTTGTCTGTGATCGGGCTATGATGTTGTCTACGTAGACTTCAATCTCATGATGTATCATATCATGAAACAAAGCTACCATGGCGCGTTGATAGGTTTCCCCGACATTCTTCAGTCCAAATGGCATCACTTTATAGCAGAACGTACCCCACTGTGTAACAAAAGTAGTTTTCTCCATGTCTTCAGGTGCCATTTTGATCTGGTTGTAACCTGAAAATCCATCCATGAAAGAAAATACCTTGTGCTGAGCTGTGTTGTCAACCAAGATGTCAATGTGCGGAAGTGGAAAGTCATCTTTAGGGCTAGCCCTGTTTAAGTCTCTATAATCCACGCACATTCTCACTTTGCTGTCCTTCTTAGGCACGGGAACAATGTTAGCAACCCATTGTGGATAGGAAGTAACAACAAGAAATCCAGCATTGAACTGCTTCATCACTTCAGCTTTGATCTTTTCAGACATATCGAGCCTCATTCGGCGGACTTTCTGTTTAACTGGTGGACAGTCTTCTCTTATGGGGAGACGGTGAACCACAATATATGTATCAAGTCCCGGCATGTCTTCATAGGACCAGGCGAAGATCTCAACATATTCATTCAACAGCTGAATTAAGTGCTCTTTGACACGTGGCTCTAGGTTGGCACCCACTTTAATTTCTTTTCTGTCTTCCTCAGTTCCCAAGTTGATTGTCTCTAACAACTCCTCGTGAGGTAGAATAGCCCTTTCTTCCTGTTGTAGCAGTCTAGCCAATTCTCCAGGCACCTCACAGTCTTCATCACCTTCGTATTCGGCATGGTAGACAAGATCTTCAGAGTCACTGAAGGCCATAGCAAAATTGTTACCCATGGAATCCGGAATGGAAGGGTACCTGCATTTGTGAGTGTGGGTGTGTGTAAGGGATAGCCACCTTTTAACAAATAAAATGTAAAAAGAAAGACAATGAACACAAAGGTTTATGTATGAAAACGTCCATGATTCATTAAAATGGCATATGAAGATGAAAAATCAAACCCTTACAAATGGACCTATGTACCTCGGGTAAGGCACAAGGCTAAAAGTGTACGAATTGTTTGAGAATTATTACAAACCAACAGAAATTTTTGAAAGATAAATTACTGATTTATGAAAGTAATGGGAACAAAGTCTTTTGCCTCCCAATTGCACAGTCCTCCTTCAACAGTAGGGAAAATCCAGTCTTCCAGGTTGCTCTCTCCTTCATTATCCTCCAAAGCATTGACTCCATGATGGGTGATTTTTACTGGTGGCCCTCCAGTACGGGAGCGGCGCACAGCCTTCTGACTAGCCGAAGTAAACCCTAGGCCGAACTTATCTGATTTGAACGGAAAGTCGGGGAGCTGCCCCCAGATTATGGATCCGCCTTCTTTAATCACAACCTTTGCATCTTTGAGAGAGGACATCCGAGGCACAGGTCTTGTAACTGCAGGTACAGGGGACGTTGTCTTGGTTGCTGCTATTTCAGGAGAAACCTCTTCAAAGTGTTGAAAGGGGATCTCTATGAATTCACCATCCAATTCTACATAGCGGAAAGAATTTAGATGGCTTATCATGTATTCCTCTTCGCCATGAACAGTTATAATTTCCCCTGGACAGGGTACTTGAGCATTTGATGCAGAGAAGAAGTGACGGCTCCAGCATTATGAATTCAGGGTCTTCCCAACAAGCAAGAATAGGAAGGACGGATGTCCATCACATA
The DNA here is from genome assembly GCA_948472305.1 of Vicia faba. Classification (NCBI taxonomy): domain Eukaryota; kingdom Viridiplantae; phylum Streptophyta; class Magnoliopsida; order Fabales; family Fabaceae; genus Vicia; species Vicia faba. The sequence goes on along the minus strand of OX451738.1, from coordinate 1,634,619,097 downwards.
GAATGTGGAATTGAAGGTTTCAATTCCCACTTTAATCGGGATGTCCACCTCCCCGTGGACCATCCTTTTAGACCCATCAATGGCTCTGACAATGATGTTGCTGGGCTTCAAGGTTAGACCTTCACAATCCAGCCTATCCAATACCTTATTTAGCAAGACATTCAGCGAAGAACCAGTGTCTACCAGAACGTGTGCTAGCGTAGTCCCTCTGCATTCTACCGAGACATGCAAAGCGTCATTATGTTTTCTCCCTTTTGATGTTAAATCGGCATCGGAGAATCCTAGACCATTGTATGCTGTTAGGCTAGCTACACACTCCTGGAACTGATCCGTAGAGGTTTCCTGGGGCACATGGGCCATCTTCAGAAATCTGATCAAAGCTTTGGCATGAGCTTATGAACAAAGCAGCAGGGCCAACATAGAGATTTTTGAGGGGGTTTGCCCCAGTTGTTCCACAACATTATAATCTCTTTTCTTGATTATTTTCAAAATCTCTTCCATTTCTTTTTTAGTGGTTTCAGGGATGATCATCGGCTGAGCCCTCGTCCTGACGGGCTCTTCTTGGATCCCTTTCCCTCTATCATTAGCAACAGCAGAGGGGACAACCACATGAGTTACAACTTCTTCAATAATTGGGGTTCTCGCAGATATGTTGACCGGCACAGGGGTAACCTTAGGAGCAATTGAGGGTCCGAAGACTGTCCTTGGAAGAGCAATCTCCGGAGAGAAAATTCTTCCGCTGCGGGTGATTTTACTCGTTCCAGCAATGTTTCCAATGTCGGAAGTCTCTTCATCAGAACTTTCTTCAGTTGATTCAATTTGTTTAACACCGTGGTAGAAGATCTCTCCCTCATAGTTCCACGGTATTGATTTGTTGGACTTGTACGGGATAGGCCCCAGCATAGTTATTTTCAAAGGTGCAATCTTCTGATCGGATGTAATCTTAACAGGTCTTTTGGAGACCTTGGAAAGATTTGCAGATATGGTAATTATTGAAACATCATTGACAGGAGTCAGTGTAACAGGAGTCTTTTCGAAAAGGATTTCTTGATTATCCATTAGGCACTGGATGCCTAACTTCAACAACGGACATTCGGTTGGTAAGGATGAACAGAGGCAGCAATCTTTTTCACAACCTGGGAAAATCCCAGCCTTCAGAAAATTCAACTTGATTATTGGTAGTGGAGTCATCAAATCATCAACAGTAGCAACAAAAAGATCTTTTTCAACAACATGGACATTGTGACCATGTTTTGGCATTGGAGCAGAGATCACATTCGGTTTTTCAGGGGCGTCGAATTCAACTTCTTTAGCATCTATTAAATCCTGAATCTTATTCCTGAGGGCCCAACAATTGTTGGTGTCGTGCCCCAGGCTGTCTGAATGATAAGCACACTTGGCATTGGGATGGTAGTGTGGTGACGAAGTGTTAGGGTTTTTAGGGGCCTCCCTCAAACTTGCAAGGTTTAACTTCAAGAGATGGGGTAAAACCTGAGCGGGAGTCGTGTTTATCCGGATGTATTACCGTGCAGGTCTTTCCACCCTTGCTTGGTTGGTTCTGGGTTGATTGTTTCTGGGTTGATCAGCTGCAGACTTCTGAATCATTACGGCCCCCACCGCTGGCCGGCGCTCAACTCTTCCTTGACCTCTTTGGGAGTAGACAGCTGAGACTTCCTTCTTTGCTGGAAAAGTCTTTTTGATGGCAGCAGAAGCAGATGCATCCTTTGGAATTTTCTCGCTCTTGATTCCGGCTTCAACTCTTTCACCAGTCAGAATTAACTCGGTAAACCCCGCAGATGAACTTCCAATCAGGTGATTAAAGAATGGACCTGACAGAGTCCCCAAGAACATATCAACAAGCTCTCTTTCGGATAATGGTGGCTGCACCCTTCCCGCCAAGTCTCTCCATTTCTGAGCATACTCTTTGAAACCTTCATTTGAGACCATGCCCATACTCTGTAATTGAGTACGGGTTGGTGCTAAATCCGCATTATATTGATATTGTCGGTAGAAGGTGGCCGCCAAATCCTCCCAATTGTGCACATCAGGCCTCTCTAGCTGGTAGAACCAATCTAACTGCATCCCCGAAAGATTGTCCTGGAAGAAATGTACCCACAGTTCCTTGTCAGATGAATGTGGTTGGATTTTCCTGACGTAAGACCGCAGGTGCATCTTGGGATAAGACAACCCATAGTATTTAGAAAAAAGAGGCACTTTAAACTTAGGGGGAATGACAATTCCAAAAACCAAATCTAGCGCTTCATAGTCAAGCCCAGGCACTCTATATACCTCCATGGCAGCCATACGCTCTTCCAAATTCTTGTACTTGTCATCTGCAGGAGGATACTGTTGTTTAGAATAGTCTCCATCCTCCTCCTCTTCTTCTTCCTCAGACTCAGATGGTACTGCAGCTCCCTTTCCTTTTCCTACCCCTTCATCAAATGTTGAGGGGAAATCCAGGACCCTTCTAGCTTGACCTTCAAATCTTCTACCCAAAGTAGACACACCAACTCTTTTCTTTTTCTTTTTCTCTTTTTCCTTTTCCAGCAAATTTTTGAGCTCCTCCTTCCCCTTGGCCAGGGTCATGAGTAGCTGCTGGAACTTTGAATTTTGCGCTTGTAAGTCTTTAACCGTCTGCTCAATATCCATCTTGCTGAAATAAACAGCAGAGAGATAAGGAAACCTGGTGTGAAGACCTGTTTATGCATATGATGAATGATATGTATTCATGTAATGCATTCAAGGATTCAAAAATTCAAATTTGTTGTAAACAAAAGAGAAACACACGTCATATTAATAAGATAGAATTTGTTAGTACATCAATGCCGCATGGGCAAAATAATACAAAATTCTAATGTAAAAAGACATTGCAGATCCTTTTTGGTGCAATGTAGGTGTTGAGAGTCTGCTCTTCATGAAGTTGACGAGTAATTTCCAAAACCTTCTTCTCACTGGCGTAGAATTGGGCTTCAAGAGTATCGCGTTCTCCCTTGAGCTGTATCCAACTCCTTTGTAAATCTTCTAATGATGTTGGCATGTCAGGATGTAGGTGGGTGTATGGAACCTCTCATTCCATAACAGGCTCTTTGATCACAGGAAGTATGTAGGGGTAAGGCGTCATAAGACTTTCGGCGCGGATTCGTACCCACTTGAGGTAAGGCTCAAGGGGGGTGGAATTCTTGTGTCCCAAGGTCTTACTGTCCACTTTGTTGGGCATCCTCCAAGCTCGGATGAACCTTTATCAAAGTCCTTGATCGTTGTTGTCGAAGTCAAAAACCAAGTCTGGAATCAGCATGTCATGGGGGCCATCCCTTCGGGAATACCCAAATTGTCTCAGAGCCAAGCAAGGGTTGTAGGTGATGCCTCCTCTAATGCCAAGTAGAGGGACATTAGGGGATTCCCCATAACGGTCGATGATGATAACATTTTCTCTGGATCGAGAACACCAATGAACATCTGAATATGTAAGAGTCGTCAATCGTTGTGACCACCTCAAACCTTTCTCATTCTTCAAGACTGATTGGGGAAGATGAGAAATAAACCATCTTGCCAGTAGAGGAGTGAAACACATAAGAACACCTCTTTTCCTCATTGTTCGAGTGTGAAAAGAGTGGAGGATATCCCCAAGCAATATAGGCACCGGATTCCGGGACATGAAAATCTTGACAGCGTTCACATTTATAAGCTGGTCAGGGTTTGGTAAAAAGACCAACCCATAGATGAGAAGAGCTACAATCTCCTCAAAAGCTTGTAAGTCTAGAGAATTCCAGCATTCTTGAGCTTTCTCGAACAGAAACTTTGCCAAGAAACCCTTGACACCACTTTTGGTTTCCCAATGACCTATGACATCAGATGGTTGCAAGTGTAGGGCTTGAGCAACATCTTCAGGCTTTGGATCTTTTTCCGTACCGTTGTGGGGTAGTTGATGGAGAATAGGAATCCTCAGGAGTTGAGAAAATTCCTCCAAAGTAGGCACTAGCTGGTAATTAGGAAATGTGAAGCAGTGGTGTAGGGGGTCAAAGAACTGGAAGAGAACTTTCACCATGTCTTCTTCAGTGTTGGTGTTGACTAAGTTGAGAAGACGACCATGTCTTTCAGTAAATGGAGAATACTCTAGAATCTTGGAAGTAAGCTCCTTGAGTTAGGAGGAATTCTCACAAGGTTGACCTGAATAGTTTTCTGACGGAGTGATTCCATAACCTACAAAATAGGAACAAAGATGAAGATCCAAATCCTTGAAATGGTTAGTGGATGCATATGATGCTGTAGCAATAAAAAATGTAGCGGGGTAAATCAGAGATCGAATTATTGATTAATTCGTCTCACAAAAGCAAGAGTCGCCACCGCGCTTTATTATTTCCAAGGGAAAAGGGAAAAGAGCAAAATAAAACCCTAAATATGCAATGTAAAATAATACTTTTTGAAAGTAATAAAAATACAAGGCATTTTTGAAAAGAGATCTATGGTTCGGGGGTTGGTTATACAGTGGGAAGGTATTAGCACCCAATGCATCTATAGTACTCTATAGGAACCTTTTGAAATATCTGTTTATTAAAATGCGTTTGTTTGATCGAAATAAATTGTTTTGGCCGAAAAAGGGTACGGACGGGTTTTTGAAGGTGCGACGACCTAATGTCGAAGTTTTTGCTTAAAAGGTATGAGTTTTGAAAAGATCGAATATTTGGGGAAAAAAATTGTCTTAAGTTTTAATGAAATGCAAATGTTCGCGTGATTGGACTTGAGGACATGAAGTCAACAAATTTAATCATTTTTCCCTTGGATTTAGAAGTAAACAGAATAACCATGTAAATATAAAAATAATTAAACAGAAAATTATGCAGATAATGATTAAATTATATATGACTACAACAATGATTAAATAAACAGATTAAATGGCGTGAACATACATTTTTGTATTTTTGTTTAACTATTAATTAAAGCGAGGGAATTAATTAAAGAAATAAAATGTTTTTAATTTTTTATGTTTTTTATGTTATATGTTTCTATTTTTATATGTTTTTTAGAGTTTTTTAGTATTAATATAAAATATTATTTTGAAGAGTTATTGAATAATTAAACTAAATTAAAACTTAAAAGCTATTAATTTAAATCTAATTAAAAAAGGGAATACTAAACTTATTAAATTAATCCTAAAGTTTAAACTAATAAAATTGATCCAATTATTTAAAATTTGTTTTAATTAAAAATACACCTCTTATTAATTAAGTCTAATTAACTAAATTAATAAACTCTAAAAAAGGGGCTAAAGAAAACAAAGATAGAAAAAAGTATCCAGAATTAAAAGGGGGGGTAAACAAGCAATTTATGGGCTTAGGCGTTTTAAGAGTCCCAAACAGAAACAAGCAGAAAAGGGGGTGTATAAGCAGTTTCGTTGGGCTTAGGTGGAAGCAGGTCAGGTCCATTCTCATAATTTTGTTTTAGGGTAAACATAATGTTTAGTTTGGTTGAATTGGATTAGGGTTTGGTTACGCAGCGGCGCTTGTTCTCTCTTCTTCGCCTTTGCATTCTTCTTCGCGTTGCTCGCTTCTGACTTGCCTTTGTCCATGGCCACTGGTACCTTGATCTTCCTCTTCCCTCCGGTCCAAGCGTTAGGGCGACAGTCACGGTACAATTTTCGTCTTTTATTTCGTTAGGTTTTGTTACGATTTGCATGTTATAATCTTTGATCCATTGGTTCTGACTTCTTGTTATTAATGGTTATTTGAGGTGTTTTTTGAAAGAAAGAGAAAAAGAAAAGTTACCCTTGGAGACGGAGGAGGGAGGTTTGGGCGCGTAGGAGGCCAAGGGCGGGAGAAAATGCGTGATGCTTGCTTCGGTTGCCTGGTACTCTATATTTGTATCTTTCTTCTTTTGTTTGGTGATGATGATGTATGCTTGAATGCTGCCTTCGTTTGTATGCTTTTCCTCTTCTTCTTCGTTGTGATTCTGTTGCCTTCGAATGTTGCCTCTGAATAATTTTTTCTTCTTCTTCACTGTGATTATGTTGCCTTCGAATGTGGTTGCCTATGATGATGTAATTCTGAGGCTTTAATGCTTGACATTGGTTTGAGGTTTTTGGTTGCCTTACTGTTGGCTTTTGCTTTTGGTTGCCTTGAGCTTGAATCAGGTAAGGCCTGGACTATTACAGGTTTTAGGTGAATTTACTGGTTTTGGGTCTTTTAGGCCATTACAGGTTTTTAAACCAAGGTTTTGATAAGGCTCGAACAGGTTTCGTTTAGGATGGTACATGTTTTTTGGCGTATGATGGTCATGCTTACTTATGTTTGAATGGCTTTGTAAATTGGCTTTGAGGTTTTGGTTGGACAGCAGGTAGTTACTGGTTTTCTTCAGGCCATGGTTTTTGATATATAGCTGGGGACAGTAGGTTGCCTTGTTTTAAGGCAGGTTCTTGAGGTGAGGTTTCAAGATAGCAGGTTCTATGGTTTAGGCTATATTGGTTTTATGCAGGTTATGTTTTATGGTTTTGGTTTGACAGTAGATGGAAGGTTTTTTTTTGGTTTGAGACCTTAAGAAAATGACTGTATTTGTTTTTTTGAAAACTTGAAGGCAGGTTTTTGATATCTGAATTTTGAAGGGATTGTTGTTGTTATATCAGTTGGTTCGGCCTCTCTTTTTTTACGTTACATGTTGTATACATTTCTATATTTTTTTTGCCTTTGACCTCTGCACATATGCTGCTACATCAGTTTGTTTTCTATCCCTTTTTCATGCTTATCTTTCTCTACTGTATTGCTGTTGATTTGTTTGCTATCCAATTCCTGCCTAAGCCAAAAACCTGTAAAAACACTCTTCCTCTCTTCTCTCTCTCAAGTACAAATGAAACACTAAAATGTTGTGTACTTTACTTGTTCTGAAAAAGTAAAATGCTGGAAAATGATGAGAATAGAAAATATACTTTGCTTGCATATTTGGTTTAAACTGCATGCTCTCTTTGTCTCTTGCATTTGTACAGTAGAGGAGCCTATTTTTTTTTTGGCCTCTTCCCACATCTTTGCATGTTTACGTTGGACTTTGGCTTTTGTTGAAGATGCATATACTGTTGCTTTTTTTTGAAATATGCAGTTTTGTGCATATGGTTTTAACTTGTGCAGTGGATTTTGAAAATATTGAATTTATTTTGGAATATGCAGTTTTACTTTGAAAAATGCAATTTTCACAAAAAATGAGTTTGTGCATTTTTAAATTTGTGCATTCATATTTGTCAATTAAAAATTCATCCCTTTTTGTGAACCGGGAGAAATCCCGTGATTTGTAAAAAGGGTAAAAACTGATTCCAGCCATTTGCTTTTAATGATGAACGCTTAAAATTAATTTTTTGCTTTCCATTATTTATTTATTTCTGACTTTTTTCTTTTAATTTTTTGCAGGTAAAAATCAAATGAGCATTGGATAGAAGATGAAGATTTAGAACTTAGGAAAAATAGTTTTTTATTTTAGTTTAAACCTTTTATGTAATTGTCATTATAAATACTTTGTACAATAGTATTTAAACAACAACTGTAATAATTAGAATAAAGATGAATAAAAATTCTATTATTTACCAATTAATTTTTTTTTCTTTTTTCCAATTGTTTATTTATCGTTTATAATTCTTTAAATTATATAATAACTGAAAACCAGTTTCAATTATTTAAATTCAGAATGATAAATAATTAAATAAACCTCATTGATCAATTAACTTTTCTTTTCAAATATTTATTTTATTATTTATAAATCTTTAAATCATATAATAACTGAAAATAAATTCCAATTATTTAAATTTAAGATAATAAATAATTAACAAACATTGTCTGATCAATTAATAAACTTCTTTTCAAATATTTACTCTATTATTTATACATCTTTAAATTATATAATAACTGAAAATAAATTCCAATTATTTAAATTTAAGATAATAAATAATTAATAAACATCATTTTAGCATTTATCAATTAATAAATTTAGCGTTCAAAAATAAACAGCTCTTGATTGGAAAAAGTTATGAATTTTAAAACTGCTTTGAAAATTGATAAAAATAGGTCAAAACACTTGCAATGTAATGATGCAGATGAGAGATGGTATCTTAGGTCAAAATTTGGGGTACAACAGCTGCCCCTATTTAAGTTTCTTCTATCCGGAGATATGAAGATTAAAATCTTCATTTCGACGAGATTGAAGGTACTTAAATACATAATACGCAAATTTTTGCCCTAAGATACCGCCATTATGTTTGATATGAATGTAGTAATTGAAATTATGGAGAATGATACTGTATGAAACAAAACAATGTTGGAGAAATCAAACACCAACAAAACACAGAGACGTAGATTACACTACTGGGGAAACGAGCCATCGACTTCAAATGACAGACTCTTGACAGCGAATAAAATTGAGGGAAAATGACCTCTGACCCTAACAAAGAAGGCATCTTGCATAGGCCATAAACAGATTATTGACCCAAAATAACAGTGAGTTCACAACTCAAGGTCAAAGATAGACAGAGAGTATCAAATTTGCTGATGACGGATTACCGACTTCGGAAGGTAATGATTCATAACAAGCTTCTCTGCGAGATTTCCCGAGATATACCAATTAATGTTGAGATATAATAAGATTGTAGATAAGCAAGTTGCTCAAATAAAGAAGTTGTCACTTGCTGTCTTCCCAAAAATATTATGACATACAAGCTGCTCAAATAAAGAGGCTGCCACTTGCTGTCGTCCAGGGATGTCAATAACATGCAAGCTGCTCAAATAAAGAAGCTGTCACTTGCTGTATTCCAGAAAATACCAATAACATACAAGTTGCTCAAATAAAGAAGCTGTCGCTTGTTGTATTGCAGAGAAAAAAAAATAACGTACAAGTTGCTCAAATAAAGAGACTGCCGTTTTCCAAAAAATAAAAACGCACAAGTTGCTCGTGAAGAGTTGCCGCTTGTCGTTTTCCAAAAATAATAACGCACAAGTTGCTCATGGAGGGCTGCCGCTTGTCGTTTTCCAAAAATAATAATAACGCACAAGTTGCTCGTGAAGAATTGCCGCTTATCGTTTTCCGAAAATAATAATAACGCACAAGTTGCTCGTGAAGAGCTGCCGCTTGTCGTTTTCCCACGATGTCTATAACGTACAAGTTGCTCATGAAGAGACCGCCGCTTGTCGTTTTCCAATAATAATAACGCACAAGTTGCTCGTGAAGAGCTGCCGCTTGTCGTTTTCCACAAGATAATAACGTACAAGTTGCTCGTGAAGAGCTGCCGCTTGTCGTTTTCCAAAAAAAACTCAGAAGGAAATTGCGATGACACTGGCAGAGAATAAAATCTTCGTCAAAGAGAATCATGAATCAATCCTTCCCGAAGAGGTCACATACTTAAATGCACAAAATAAATGCACCATTCGTCTAGGTCGCGATTTCACTGGGGAAAATCATGAGATAGCCTATGCAAGAGGCAACAACTTCATCCAGGAATAACTAGAGAGAAAACAGTCAAACAAGACTCCACCCAATGAGAAAGTAACTCGATTGAGGAATTCATCCTATCCAGAAATGGACAAGGTAAGCTTAATCAAAAATCATCCACGAGGATTAGCTCAGTTGGGGAATTTTAGAAAGGAAACACATTTTCTGCCTAAGCTAACCTTCTACTTGGAAAGAACATGTACATTGTTTGAATAAACAAAGTACAACCCAAAATCAACGGCAAATGTGAATATGCATGCGTGATATAAGTGTAGATGAATAAATGAATGTTATGCTGACAAAACGGGCGGACGAAATATCTTGAAGACAATAAGATGTCACGACATAATAGATACTCGGCCAATCTTAAAAAAGACGGAAGATAACTGGAACTGGGACCCCGCAGCAACGTTGGAGCGTACCACGCTACACGGCTCAAGTCTTCTAAGGAGGAAAGCATTCAAATCTGATCTTCTAATACCATTAGACCACTGGCATGAGACAAAACGTACCATACTTCAGAAATCGCCCAAATGATAACCAAAACAACACTTAACTGGAACAACTGGGGAGTCACCAAACCTAGTACCACGAGAAACGCAAGCTTACACAACCAACACCTCATGACGATTTTGAAACGAAACATGTTCATCATGCAAGGATAAATATTGTATTGTTTTGCATTTCATGGCTTGACCATCCTCGGGACAACTGTTAATATTCCTTTCATTATTTATGACACATTTTTAAGATAAAAATATTTTAAATAACTTTGTTTCGAATATTTCCGTAAAAATTGAAATTTTGCCCACAAAAGGTAAATGCTCAAATTTCATTAATAAGATGGTAGTTCGCTAACAATGCGACTCCAACGGTTTACAAAAGCTTGGGAAATAGTACATGAAAGAAAGGGTTACACAAAAACAATGATCACTATTCTCCCTAACAACTTCGAATTCCAAAATGTGCCCATATGCCACAGCCGGTCTGACCAAAAGCTTGCCTAAGCCGCCCCTTCGGGCTTCAAATTAGCGAACTGTCAACTCAAACCTAAGAAAATACTTCTTGACTGCATCGGCGTTCATGGGACGCAGGAGCTCTTCACCGTCCATGTTGGTGAGAATCAAGGCACCTCCAGAGAAAACTTTCTTAACGACATACGGTCCTTCATAATTCGGAACCCACTTGCCCCTAGAATCAGGTTGGAAAGATAAAATCTTCTTGAGCACAAGGTCACCTTCTCTGAACTCGCGTGGTCGAACCTTCTTATCAAAAGCCTTCTTCATCCTCTGCTGATACAATTGGCCGTGACACAATGCTGTCAATCTCTTCTCTTCGATTAAATTCAACTGATCATATCTACTTTGACACCATTCGGCCTCAGAAAGCTTAGCTTCCATCAACACTCTCATAGACAGAATCTCAACCTCCACGGGGAGTACTGCTTCCATACCGTAAACCAGGGAAAATGGGGTTGCGCCTGTTGATGTTCGAACTGAAGTACGGTATCCATGCAGAGCAAACGGAAGCATTTCATGCCAATCTTTATAAGTTACCACCATCTTCTGGACAATCTTCTTGATGTTCTTGTTAGCAGCTTCAATAGCCCTATTCATCTTCGGTCTGTAAGGAGAAGAATTATGATGTTCGATCTTGAACTCTTCACAAAGCTCTCTCATCATCTTGTTATTCAAATTCGACCCATTATCAGTGATGATCTTGCTCGGGATACCGTATCGACAAATGATCTGATTCTTGATAAATCTGACTACCACCTGTCTGGTTACATTAGCATAAGATGCTGCTTCCACCCATTTAGTAAAATAATCGATCGCTACCAAGATGAAACGATGACCATTTAAAGCTTTGGGTTCAATCATTCCAATCATATCAATGCCCCACATAGAGAAAGGCCAAGGTGAAGATATAACATTGAGGAGGGTCGGTGGCACATGCATCTTATCCGCATAAATCTGGCATTTATGACATTTCTTGACATACTTGCAGCAATCAGATTCCATTGTCATCCAATAGTAACCAGCTCTCAACATCTTTCTAGCCATCGCATGTCCGTTGGCATGAGTGCCAAAAGATCCTTCATGCACTTCTTGCATCAGCATGTCTGCTTCACGTCTGTCTACACATCTGAGCAAGACCATGTCGTAATTCCTCTTATACAAAACTTCTTCATTGAGGAAGAAACTGCTTTCTAATCTTCTCAATGTCTTCTTATCCTTATTGGATGCCCCAGGCGGGTACTCTTGAGTTTGAAGAACACGTTTAATGTCATAGAACCACGGTTTGTCGTCGGTGACATCTTCTACCGAGAACACATGAGCAGGTCTATCAAGGCGCATAACTCTGATTGTAGGCACATCGTTCCAACCATTCACTTGAAACATTGAAGACAAAGTAGTTAAAGCATCAGCCATTTGGTTTTCATCTCTAGGGATATGATGTAATTCCACTTTGTTGAAGAAAGTTAACAATCTTCTAGCATAGTCTCTGTAAGGGATCAAACCAGGATGACGAGTCTCCCATTCTCCTTTGATTTGATTAATTACCAATGCCGAATCTCCGTAAATATCAAGAATCTTAATCCTTAGATCCACTGCTTCTTCGAGACCCATAATACATGCCTCATATTCAGCCATGTTGTTCGTGCAGTCAAACTTCAATCTCGCCGTGAACGGGATATGATTACCTCGGGGAGTGACGATGATTGCCCCAATTCCATTTCCGTAAGAGTTTACAGCTCCGTCAAAAATCAATCCCCAATGGGATTCGGGATCAGGTCCTTCTTCAGGTAACGACTCTTTACAATCTTTAGCTTTTAAGTACATAACATCTTCATCTGGGAAATCAAACTTGATGGATTGATAATCGTCAATTGGTTGGTGAGCCAAATGATCGGCTAAAATACTCCCTTTGATTGCTTTCTGAGTGTGATACTCAATGTCATATTCGGATAACAACATCTGCCAACGGGCTATTCTTCCAGATAAGGCGGGCTTCTCAAAGATATACTTGATCGGATCCATTTTGGAGATCAACCAAGTGGTGTGGTTAATCATATACTGGCGCAGACGGCGAGCAGCCCAAGCTAAAGCACAACAGGTTTTCTCAAGCAATAAGTACCGAGACTCATAGTCTGTGAATTTCTTACTCAGATAATATACGGCATGTTCCTTTCTTCCAGTCTCATCTTGTTGACCAAGCACACATCCCATGGAATCTTCCAATATAGTCAGGTACATAATCAAAGGTCTTCCTTCCACCGGAGGAATCAAAATGGGAGGTTCAAGCAAATATTCTTTGATGCTATCAAAAGCTCTCTGACAATCTTCTGTCCACACACATCCTTGGTTCTTTCGGAGAAGCTTGAAAATCGGACCACAGGTAGCAGTCATATGAGATATAAATCTAGAAATATAGTTCAGTCTCCCAAGGAATCCTCTTACTTGCTTTTCCGTCTTGGGTGCGGGAATTTCCCGAATAGCTTTGACTTTATCAGGATCTACTTCAATACCTTTCTGACTGACAATGAAACCCAGAAGTCTTCCCGAACGAACACCAAAAGTGCACTTGTTGGGATTCAGACGGAGTTTATACTTTCTCAAACGCTGGAATAACTTCAACAAATGTTCCAAATGATCCTCTTCAGTCTGTGATTTGGAAATCATGTCATCTACATACACTTCTATCTCTTTATGCATCATGTCATGGAACAAAGCAGTCATGGCTCTTTGGTATGTTGCACCAGCATTCCTCAAACCAAACGGCATAACCCGATAACAAAATGTTCCCCAAGGTGTAATGAAAGCTGTCTTTTCCATATCTTCTGGTGCCATCTTGATTTGATTGTAACCAGAGAAACCATCCATGAAAGAAAAGACTTTGAACTTTGCGGTACTGTCGACCAATACGTCAATGTGTGGTAATGGAAAGTCATCCTTTGGGATAGCTCTATTCAGATCTCTATAGTCTACACACATTCGAACTTTGCCATCCTTCTTAGCAACAGGCACTATATTGGCTAACCATTGAGGATAGACCGATGTAACAAGGAAACCTGCATTAATCTGCTTCTGAACTTCTTCTTTGATCTTGTCAGCCATATCGGGACGAGTCCTTCTCAACTTCTGCTTAATCGGAGGACATTCAGGTCTCAACGGTAAACGATGCTCCACAATGTCGTTGTTCAAACCTGGCATATCTTGGTAGGACCAAGCAAACACATCAACATACTCTTTGAGAAGCTCCAACATTTTCTCTTTAACCTCTGGGATAAGCAGTGCTCCGAACTTGACTTCCCTTTTATCTTCTTCATCACCCAAATTGATCAACTCTACAGGTTCTTCAAACGGTTGAATAATCTTCTCATCGTGCTCAAGTAAACGGGAAATCTCAACGGGAATCTCTTCACTATCCTCTTCTTCGGCTCTGAACACAGGGAATTCAAAGTTGGGAGAGGGCATAGGATCATTGTTTTCGATGGTTAAGTCATGGATTAATCTGCACATATGATTATGCTTTATTTTAGAAATCGATTAATATGAGTGTTGTACAAATGAAACAAAATATTATTATATTTTCCTATTACTACCAATTAATTTTCATTACTATTTCCCAGAAAAATGTGAAAAATAAAACAGTAGTGGACAAAATAACATTTTTATTCATTGAAGGGAAATACTTGAAACAAAGAGCCCAGACATTTCTCTTTTGCCTTGGGCAGAGCAAAAGGATTTATTTTCATCATAGCCCGACACAAATACTTTTCGCCTTGGGCAGAGCGAATTTTTTCAAAAAGACAAAACAGAACATTACTCGGAAATGTGCATCACAACAGGAACATCAACAGCAATCCAGTTCTGGCAAACCACTCCATGCGTCACAAAATCGGGTAAATCCTCTTCAGAATTGTCTCCTATTATAGCATCAACTTCAGGAGGAGTTGGATGGATAAAACCTGCGCTTCGGAAAACCTCTTGAATCGGACGAGTAACTACTTCTTGCTTGACTCTTGCAGACACGGGGTGAAAACCAAGACCTTCTCCAGACTTGTTCTCGGGCAAAGTCAACACCTGGCCCCAACCTTCAGCCGAACCACTTTCAACCACACGTCGCGCATCCTCAAAAGAAGAAATAGACGTCCCTTGCTTCTTCACTTCATTCTTAGCAACAAATAGAGCTTGGAATTGGGTTCCAACATCCTCATCAGCATCAATAAAATAGAAAGATGACAAATGGCTTACCACCATAGCCTGCTCTCCACCAATCATTACCAGCTTTCCATGCCTTACAAACTTCAATCTCTGATGGAGCGTGGAAGTGACTGCCCCTGCATCATGGATCCATGGATGACCCAATAGGCAACTGTAAGCAGCACGAATATCCATTACTTGAAAAGTGATCTGAAAAGTATGAGGACCAATTACTATAGGAAGTTCCACTTCACCAATGACAGTCTTCCTAGAACCATCAAACGCTTTAACAATTACTCCACTGGGTCTCATGGGAGCACCTTGATATGAGAGTCGAGATAATGTAGTTTTGGGCACTACATTTAACGACGAACCTGTATCTACCAACACACTTGATAAAGTATCATTTCCATAACTTATGGAGATATACAAAGCCATATTATGGTTCCTTCCCTCCTCCGGAAGCTCTTCATCACTGAAACCAAGATTGTTACACGAAGTAATATTTCCCACAATTCCATCAAATTGGTCAACCGTCACATCATGATCCACGAATGCCTGGTCCAAGACCTTCATCAAAGCTTCTCTATGGGCACCAGAATCTCTCAGTAAAGCAAGCAAAGAAATCTTGGAAGGAGTTTGCAAAAGTTGGTCCACAATCTTATATTCACTTCTCTTGATAAGCTTCAGAATCTCATCATCCTCAGGATGAGGGATAGGTTCATTGGATCGGCCTATTTCAACCCTTGGTTCAACATTTCTCGCTGGAATTTCTGCCGGTACGGGCCTCCTGACTTGAACTTCTAGTCTCTTCAAAGGTACTGCTGCAAAGACACGTCCACTTCTCGTAACTCTACTCACATCAGCAATGTGAACAAAATACGGCCTCATTGGTATAGGGACTTCCACCCCATTCTCAATCATTGTGGCATTATACTTATACGGTATAGCTTGGTCTGAGTTGTAAGGCACAGGACCAGGTGGGTAAATGATCAAAGGATCAACAAGTGCAGTCTGACTGTCGTAAACGATCTCTACTGATTCAGGCAAATTGAATTGCGGTATTATAACATTCACTTCATCCTTCGGATCTCTGTCATATGTGATAGTGATAACTCTCTGGTCTAACAACTTTTGAATATCCTCCTTCACAATAGGGCAATCAACCTCCCTTGAACAAAATTCATAAACATCATAATCATGCTGATGCCTAACAAAGGCAAGTCTTCTCAAACTCTGATGTAACCTGATTAACGACTCTCTTATGTGTTCAACTTGAAAAACTCGAAACTTTCCCAGACAACCTTCCACCATATTCACTGAAGCTGCCCCATGTCGAGGCAAAGGATTATCTCTAACATTCGGATTAACATCCTTAAAAGACAAGATACCATTCTTAATCAATCTTTGCACGTCCGCCTTTAGAGCAAAACAATTTTCAAGGTTGTTCCCCAGCGACCCTTGATGATATTCACAAAACTGATCCGCCTTATACCACGGAGAAGTACTATTCGGTGCGACAGGAGGAGGCTTTGTCGTTATGAGGTTCTTTCTGATAAGAGCAGGGAATAATTCAGTATAAGTCATAGGAATGGCATCGAACTGCGGTTTTCTAGGTGAACGATTCTGGTTGTTGAATGGATAAGCCTGTTGTCAAGGCTGCTGCTGAAATGGCCGTTGTTGAGTTGGTGGGGTTTAATGAGCTGGAGTCATCAAAGCTGGGCGGACAGCCGGAGTGACTGCCGCAACGTGTGAGTAACCTCTCCTTGGTCTCCCTGGGAACAATGCGCTGACATCCTGTTCTTTTCTTTTCGGGAAAACACTTCCAAACTTCTTAGTACTGCTAGACGGACTTCCTTCTTTAACCAAACGCCCTTCACGAATCCCCTCCTCTAACCGCATGCCCATGCTTACCATTTGGGTGAAGTCACTGGATGCGCTGGCAACCATTCTTTCATAGTAAAAGGAAACTAAAGTCTTCAAAAATATCTTCTTCATCTCTTTCTCCTCAAGAGGTGGATAGATTTGAGCAGCAATTTCACGCCACCTCTGGGCGTATTCCTTAAAAGATTCTTTGTCTCTCTGGGACATCGCCCGAAGTTGATCCCTGTCCGGCGCTATGTCAACGTTATACTTATACTGGTGAACAAAGGCTTCGCTAAGATCGTTGAAGTTGCGAATCTGAATGCTGTCTAAACCCATATACCACTTTAGAGCAGCACCCGTCAAACTGTCTTGAAAATAGTGAATCAATAAGTCATGATCATCGGAATACGTAGACATCTTTCTCACGTACATAGTCAAATGACTTCGAGGACACGAATCACCCTTATATCTTTCAAAGTCTGGCACTTTGAATTTTGCTGGAATCTTGACATTCGGAACTAAACAAAGGTCATGAGTGTTCTTCCCAAACAAATCCTTCCCCTTTAACGCTCTGAGCTCCTTCTGCATTTCTTGGAATTGGTCCTGAAACTCTTCCATTCTATCAAAGAGACCCAAACTTTCAGCAGGCTCGGCAGGATAAGTAGGTTCATTCAAGTATGGCATGGAGTGAACCACAAGAGCGACAATTGTCAATACCGGTTGCGGAAAAGGTGTTACAGACGGGATTATCAGCGGCATGGCAGTTGTCTCTGGTTGAGGAAGAGACAAAGCAGGTTGAAACAAAGGTTGTACGGCAGGCTGATACCCCTCTGGCACAAAGTTGTAAGGCATTCCCCACGGAAAACCTTTCGGCATCTGATGTTGAAGCGAAGAGCTGATCTGAGTCATGGATGTTGGAACGGTGACAATCTCGGAAACCACAGTAGTTGAAGTCTGAATCTCAGCAGCTGTAGTCGATGGCTGGTTCTGAACAACCACCAAACTTTCCACTAGCGCAGTTAACTTTTCCATACCGACACGAAGGGTAGCGACCTCCTCACGAAGCTCATTGTTTTCCTGTTCCAGATCTTCCATCTTTCTCTGACGATTGGCTCGAGTATCGTATCGATGAGACAGCTTGACAACCCTTTGGAGTGGAAAAAGAAACAAGGATGAGACTCTAGAAAACATGTGAAGTGGAATGTTGAATGATGCATGATGTGTAATGCAAATGATGATTCATTTTAAAAGTTTTTCAAGGAACTTCGATAATTTTGCACACATCAATGGTAAAGGAATTTGGAACAACAAAAACTCATCCATTAATCAAAAGCGGTAAATTACAACTTACAACTTTGGAACAACAAAACAATAAATTACAACTTTGGGATAACAACCCAATAATAAAGCAGTAATCTACAACTTTGGAACATGAAGCCCATAATAAAAGCAGTAAATTACAACTTTGGAACATGAAGCCCATAATAAAAGCAGTAAATTACAACTTTGGAACATGAAGCCCTTTTACAGAGTTTTACAAAATGACATCAATAAAATAAAACTAAGAACTAAAGATCACTCAGAATCAACTTCGAGTGTTTCTTCTTCCAAACTCCATAGTACCTGAGATATCTGCAAAAATCATTCCCAAGTTCCTTGAAAAACAAGTTTTTTTACAAAATGTCGATGATTGCATGAATGAATGATAATGCAACAGTTACACAAGTTCACAAACATGGGGTTCAAAGGTTCAACGTTTCAGCATGGAGTCGAGGGTAAAGCCTACCCAAAGGTATGTACTAACGGTTCAATCACACCTGTAAGACAAGGTTATAAGAGTTCCCAGAGTCTACATCCCTCCTTCGGATATTGCCAACGTCTTGATTACTCAATAATTAGTAATATTCTCAAGAGAAACTCGTCCGAGCGTAGCATCGCGTAACAACTACTTCCGAATTACTCCGTTATAGTCTCCGCGCTACACCTAAAAAGGCCAAGATGGGTTAGGATTCTACGGTCCTCAATTTCTCTGGCTCCTAGGTCGAAAATAATAATGTCTTCCCGATTACTCGGTAAACAAATATCAAGTTCAAGAGGGTCTTCCATTGAGTGGGGGATCTCATGCCTCCTTCTTCGGGATTACTCCCTCAAAGTTAACATGACTGTACCGCCCGTCCTATTCCTTAAGTGTAACTTAATCCGGGTATAGGATTCATCCTTTGCAAAAAAAAACCAAACACCCCAAATTAAACACATAATCAAACAAAACAAATAATAATAAAACAGATAAAACAAATTAGGCTTAACCCACTTAGGGATGGACCAGCAAGAGGTCAATCTGTCCCCAGCAGAGTCGCTAATTCTGTAGCGATAAAAAATGTAGCGGGGTAAATCGGAGATCGAATTATTGATTAATTCGTCTCACAAAAGCAAGAGTCGCCACCGCGCTTTATTATTTCCAAGGGAAAAGAGCAAAATAAAACCCTAAATGTGCAATGTAAAATAATACTTTTTGAAAGTAATAAAAATACAAGGCATTTTTGAAAAGAGATCTATGGTTCGGGGGTTGGTTATACAGTGGGAAGGTATTAGCACCCAATGCATCTATAGTACTCTATAGGAACCTTTTGAAATATCTGTTTATTAAAATGCGTTTGTTTGATCGAAATAAATTGTTTTGGCCGAAAAAGGGTACGGACGGGTTTTTGAAGGTGCGACGACCTAATGTCGAAGTTTTTGCTTAAAAGGTATGAGTTTTGAAAAGATCGAATATTTGGGGAAAAAAATTGTCTTAAGTTTTAATGAAATTCAAATGTTCGCGTGATTGGACTTGAGGACATGAAGTCAACAAATTTAATCATTTTTCCCTTGGATTTAGAAGTAAACAGAATAACCATGTAAATATAAAAATAATTAAACAGAAAATTATGCAGATAATGATTAAATTATATATGACTACAACAATGATTAAATAAACAGATTAAATGGCGTGAACATACATTTTTGTATTTTTGTTTAACTATTAATTAAAGCGAGGGAATTAATTAAAGAAAATAAAATGTTTTTAATTTTTTATGTTTTTTATGTTATATGTTTCTATTTTTATATGTTTTTTAGAGTTTTTTAGTATTAATATAAAATATTATTTTGAAGAGTTATTGAATAATTAAACTAAATTAAAACTTAAAAGCTATTAATTTAAATCTAATTAAAAAAGGGAATACTAAACTTATTAAATTAATCCTAAAGTTTAAACTAATAAAATTGATCCAATTATTTAAAATTTGTTTTAATTAAAAATACACCTCTTATTAATTAAGTCTAATTAACTAAATTAATAAACTCTAAAAAAGGGGCTAAAGAAAACAAAGATAGAAAAAAGTATCCAGAATTAAAAAGGGGGGGTAAACAAGCAATTTATGGGCTTAGGCGTTTTAAGAGTCCCAAACAGAAACAAGCAGAAAAGGGGGTGTATAAGCAGTTTCGTTGGGCTTAGGTGGAAGCAGGTCAGGTCCATTCTCATAATTTTGTTTTAGGGTAAACATAATGTTTAGTTTGGTTGAATTGGATTAGGGTTTGGTTACGCAGCGGCGCTTGTTCTCTCTTCTTCGTCTTTGCGTTCTTCTTCGTGTTGCTCGCTTCTGACTTGCCTTTGTCCATGGCCACCGGTACCTTGATCTTCCTCTTCTCTCCAGTCCAAGCGTTAGGGCGACAGTCACGGTACAATTTTCGTCTTTTATTTCGTTAAGTTTTGTTACGATTTGCATGTTATAATCTTTGATCCATTGGTTCTGACTTCTTGTTATTAATGGTTATTTGAGGTGTTTTTTGAAAGAAAGAGAAAAAGAAAAGTTACCCTTGGAGACGGAGGAGGGAGGTTGGGGCGCGTAGGAGGCCAAGGGCGGAAGAAAATGCGTGATGCTTGCATCGGTTGCTTGGTACTCTATATTTGTATCTTTCTTCTTTTGTTTGGTGATGATGATGTATGCTTGAATGCTGCCTTCGTTTGTATGCTTTTCCTCTTCTTCTTCGTTGTGATTCTGTTGCCTTCGAATGTTGCCTCTGAATAATTTTTTCTTCTTCATCACTGTGATTCTGTTGCCTTCGAATGTGGTTGCCTATGATGATGTAATTCTGAGGCTTTGATGCTTGACATTGGTTTGAGGTTTTTGGTTGCCTTACTGTTGGCTTTTGCTTTTGGTTGCCTTGAGTTTGAATCAGGTAAGGCCTGGACTATTACAGGTTTTAGGTGAATTTACTGGTTTTGGGTCTTTTAGGCCATTACAGGGTTTTAAACCAAGGTTTTGATAAGGCTCGAACAGGTTTTGTTTAGGATGGTACATGTTTTTTGGCGTATGATGGTCATGCTTACTTATGTTTGAATGGCTTTGTAAATTGGCTTTGAGGTTTTGGTTGGACAGCAGGTAGTTACTGGTTTTCTTCAGGCCATGGTTTTTGATATATAGTTGGGGACAGTAGGTTGCCTTGTTTTAAGGCAGGTTCTTGAGGTGAGGTTTCAAGATAGCAGGTTCTATGGTTTTGGCTATATTGGTTTTATGCAGGTTATGTTTTATGGTTTTGGTTTGGCAGTAGATGGAAGGTTTTTTTTTTGCTTTGAGACCTTAAGAAAATGACTGTATTTGTTTTTTTGAAAACTTGAAGGCAGGTTTTTGATATCTGAATTTTGAAGGGATTGTTGTTGTTATATCAGTTGGTTCGGCCTCTCTTTTTTTACGTTACAGGTTGTATACATTTCTATTTTTTTTTGCCTTTGACCTCTGCACATATGCTGCTACATCAGTTTGTTTTCTATCCCTTTTTCATGCTTATCTTTCTCTACTGTATTGCTGTTGATTTGTTTGCTATCCAATTCCTGCCTAAGCCAAAAACCTGTAAAAACACTCTTTCTCTCTTCTCTCTCTCTCAAGTACAAATGAAACACTAAAATGTTGTGTACTTTACTTGTTCTGAAAAAGTAAAATGCTGGAAAATGATGAGAATAGAAAATATACTTTGCTTGCATATTTGGTTTAAACTGCATGCTCTCTTTGTCTCTTGCATTTTTAGAGTAGAGGAGCCTATTTTTTTTTTGCCTCTTCCCACATCGTTGCATGTTTACGTTGGACTTTGGCTTTTGTTGAAGATGCATATGCTGTTGCTTTTTTTTGAAATATGCAGTTTTGTGCATATGGTTTTAACTTGTGCAGTGGATTTTGAAAATATTGAATTTATTTTGGAATATGCAGTTTTACTTTGAAAAATGCAATTTTCACAAAAAATGAGTTTGTGCATTTTTAAATTTGTGCATTCATATTTGTCAATTAAAAATTCATCCCTTTTTGTGAACCGGGAGAAATCCCGTGATTTGCAAAAAGGGTAAAAACTGATTCCAGCCATTTGCTTTTAATGATGAACGCTTAAAATTAATTTTCTGCTTTCCATTATTTATTTATTTCTGACTTTTTTCTTTTAATTTTTTGCAGGTAAAAATCAAATGAGCATTGGATAGAAGATGAAGATTTAGAACTTAGGAAAAATAGTTTTTTATTTTACTTTAAACCTTTTATGTAATTGTCATTATAAATACTTTGTACAATAGTATTTAAACAACAACTGTAATAATTAGAATAAAGATGAATAAAAATTCTATTATTTACCAATTAATTCTTTTTCTTTTTTCCAGTTGTTTATTTATCGTTTATAATTCTTTAAATTATATAATAACTGAAAACCAGTTTCAATTATTTAAATTCAGAATGATAAATAATTAAATAAACCTCATTGATCAATTAACTTTTCTTTTCAAATATTTATTTTATTATTTATAAGTCTTTAAATTATATAATAACTGAAAATAAATTCCAATTATTTAAATTTAAGATAATAAATAATTAACAAACATTGTCTGATCAGTTAATAAACTTCTTTTCAAATATTTACTCTATTATTTATACATCTTTAAATTATATAATAACTGAAAATAAATTCCAATTATTTAAATTTAAGATAATAAATAATTAATAAACATCATTTTAGCATTTATCAATTAATAAATTTAGCGTTCAAAAATAAACAGCTCTTGACTGGAAAAAGTTATGAATTTTAAAACTGCTATGAAAATTGATAAAAATAGGTCAAAATACTTGCAATGTAATGATGCAGATGAGAGATGGTATCTTAGGTCAAAATTTGGGGTACAACAGATGCTTCATGATGTTATGATGTTTATGCACAAGTATATGTACAAACAAATCACACAAGTTCCTAGTTTCCGGCTTGCATGGGGTTTCATAGGTAAGTACCCTCTTGAAGTTTAGTTGGCTCAACTTGTCCTATAAATAGTAACTGGGTTCTAAGGAGCTCAATATCACTGGATTATTTTCTGTGTTCATTGTTTCAGTTTAGCCACTTTACTGGCGACCGAAATATTCCAAGAAAACAACCCTCAATGAGTGTAGTATCGAGTATCTACCAACTTCGGACTGCACCAAAGTCGGTCATCTCACTACCCCTAAAAAGGCTAAGTTGGTCAAGTAAAGGTTCTAAAAGTCCATTAGTGCTTCATGACATCACTCAGCGGCCCCATATTCTCTTTGATTGACTCAAAGACTACCGGTACCCACAAATATGTCGCACTAATATAGCTATTGCTTCAACCATGTCGGTATACCCCGCACAGTTTCCATAATGTATTTCTATTTACCTATGAATGTTTCCCAAATCCGGGTAGAGGATTCAAACCCTAACAATAGAACCGAATGTAAAGAAATCAAGTCAAGCAAGATAAGAATGTAAAGGTGATCTAAACCAGGTAACCCCACTTTTATAATAATCCCCAGCAGAGTCTCCAGTTCTGTGATACGGTGGGAGAACTGACTTGAGGTTTTGCGTTTGTGTTTGCAAATGTTTCGGTTTAGCAAGAGTAACCACCGACTTTTCATTTTATCCAAAGGAAAGGTCAAAAAGCACAGGAAAGACCTTTGAGATGTTTTCTTGGGTTCGGGGGGTAGATTATGAAAAGGGAAGGTGCTAGCACCCTTTTCATCCATGGTTTTCCATGGGCTCTTAGTTACTTGTTTAGATCGCTTGCTTTTGCTTTTCAATTGTTTGAAATGGTGCTTTTGTGTGTGGTTTTGAAAATATTTTGAAAAGAGGCCTTTGTCTAGGCAACCTTTGTAATGATTCTTGTTTGAATATATACAAAGGTGTTTATCTTTTGAAAAAATTGTTTCATGGTTTGAAAGTTTGTTTTGGGAATTGTTTAGAAATTGTTTTGAAATTGTGTTTTTGAAATTAGCAAGGATGGTTTGCAAGTTTGATCAAGTAACTAGGAGTTGTCTACCCTACTCAAAGATCTTTCCTATACACTTTTAACCCTTTGACATTGTTGTTTTACAATTGTATTTGGTAAACAACCTTGTGTTTGGATGTTAAACGAGACGGGTGTGGGTCATCGTATGACCATGATAACAATATTGTCAAGTATCTTAGCAAGTTTTTGAGGGACTAGATCATTTTTGTATAGGCAACCAAGATAGCGTCATCGAGGGACTATGATCTTTTTTGTTTGATTTGTTTTGCCAAGATACTCAACATGCATACCATGGCCATGTTTTTAAGGCAACAAGTGGGTGAAACCCTAGAGATGCTTGTATGCATTGTGTTTTCATTTTTCATGCATTTTTGTCTTGTGTTTAGTCATGCTATTTGTTTTGATTTTGGTCTTTTGCATACAAACCCTAGTTTTACTATCATGGCATTTGAAAGCGATAAATGCGTAAAATAAATCTAAGCTATTACAACATTATTATGGGGAGGGGGTACAAGTTTGAATAAGGGAATATTGCTCAAAAATAAACCCTAAAACTATTATTACAACCAAATTGAAATATTGCACAAATAAATAAAATAAGCAAATATTTAAATGGACAATTAAATATAAATATGCAAAATGTTTTTGTATTATTTTTTATGTATGTAAAAATAAATTACTTATGTATCAAAAATAAGAAAAATATTAATGATTATTTTTGAAAGGGGTAGAAACCCTAGTTTTTGTTTTAAGAAAATATATATATGTTATATTATTTATTTATATACAAGAAAAATAAATAAAAATATATACAAAAGTGTTAAAAAATAAAAATGTGTGAGAAAATATTATTTAAGTATATAAATAATAAAAATATGCAATATTTTTGTATTATTTACAAATTTTAATTTAGAAAATAAAGTAATATTAACCTAATAATTATTTATTATGCAAATAAAAATAAAATAAAAATGTAATAAAATGCCAAAAATAAAGAAAATAATTTTCATAATTTTAAATATTCAAGAAAAAATAATAAAGTCAGAAAATAAAAATAGAAAAGAAAAATATGCAAAAATAAATCAAATGGGCCAAGGGGTGAAGAAAGCAAGCATGTGGGTGCAAATAGTCAGCCAAAGCTAGGCCCAGCCCAGATTCCTTCATCCTTGTCCTTGAGAAGGAAGCAAAACGCGCGCCAATGGTTCAAATCTGTATCTCCTGCATACATGCTCAAAAACAAAAACTTCCAACATGAAAGTTATAGCTCATGATCACACGATTCTAACCATGTAAAAAACTTGATCTAACTCTCAAAGACCAGAGAGAAATTCATCACCCCCAATTTCTGACCTAATTTTTTCAGTAAGTTCAACTATCAAATACTCCTAGCTCAGTTAACATAAATGAATTCTATGCATATGTACAACTCAAGGACAATGAGGACTACATTTTTGCTTCACAAACATAAGCCTAAAGATTCCTAAATAAGGTTATAGAAGTTTGAGAAATACTTGTTTCAGACAAGCTCAATTATGGCAATGCAGCAACTTTCAGTGAGGCCTAAAGTTCTTTTGAGCTTGCTTGATGTTCCCTTGATCTTTCCTAATGTTGTGCTTGCTTTGAAGTGGCCTGAATATGCTTGTAGAACTCAACCTGCAAAGCTTCAAAGCAAAAATGGTGAAGTTTGAAAATGGAGTTACAGTGGCTTGAGAATGGTTGGGATAGTTTAGGTATGTTGTATGGAGTTTGTTGGAACTGGTTTCAAGCAAAACGCACGAGTGGATTTGGTTTTGACTTGTGATTTGCAGAACTTGCCCTGTTTTGAGCAGAACTGAAGTTTTGGTGTATTTGGGTGTTTGAGAACTTGCTAGCTCGTGTTTCTGACCTTAGGCAATGTGTAAAACTTGTTTGAAATGTTACAAAGACTTGCTCTTATCAGATTCCAAAGATGTGTGGACTTTTGCAAGTTACTTGCTTTTGAAGAAAAAGTGGGAAGTGATAAAGGCAAGGCCTGTACAGGCTAGCTCCAACCCTGCACATAGTTGGTACATCTTTCCTGATATTAGTGAACTTTGTTTGCATAAATAAATCAGGTCCATGGCTCAAGATAAGCAATTTGACATAAAGCAAGCTTTATCAAAGTGGCAATGTTAACTTTTTGCCAAAAATGGATTAATCCTTTGTATAATGCTTCATAGATCAGAACAATGCCTTAATCCAATGTGTTTGCATTTAATTTATGAGTGTGGAAAGGTTTAAGGCCTGTAAAACAAGTACAAGCATGCTTTGGACAGAATTGCAACTTGTATCAATGTACAAAATGCCTTGGCCAAAAGTGATAATTTGCCATTTTCAAACTTTCGATTCTCACTAACCACAAATGATCTTGGAGAGTTCCTTGACATTTTGGAAAGCTTGTAACATGCTATACAATCCGTCTTTGAAATGAATTTTGAGATTCCACTTGGAACTATGTGAAAAGTTGCCATGAAGATAGGTCAAAATCCTGCCTAAACTAGGGCAAAATTTCACTAAGTTAGAAAGTTTTTGGACCCTTACTCACAAAATCATAACTTGAGATCCAAGCATATTTTGGGAAAGCTTTGTGAATCAAAGTTGTAGATTTTGTCGAGGACTACAACTTTCATTTTTGAAGTTTTCTTTGAATCCAATTGCATCATGGTGAAAAAGTTGGGCAAAGTTTGGAAAAAATAAGAAATTTTCATAACTTAGAAAATTTCTAAGTTATGAAAATTTTCCATTTTAAACTCTAATTTTCAAAATTAGGTTTCTTGATGAACAATGAAATTCTGGTAACAGATACTTAATGTCACAGTGAATGTTATGACACCGTATCTGACACACTTCAAGACAGTAATTTAAAAACAGTAAAGAACACAATCAATTGTTAACCCAGTTCAGTGTGAAACAACACCTACTCTGGGGGCTACCAAGCCAGGGAGGAAATTCACTATAAGAGATATTAATTCAGGAATAAACCAACCAGTTTATCTCCTTTACTTAAGACCTACCCAATGCAACTTCAATCTAAGTTCAACTTAAACCTGAGTTCCTACTCACTCCCCCTCAATCACAGCAGTGATACTTAACTATTGATTAAAGAGATTATGAAGACACTCTTCAATACACACACTTTATTTTGCTTCAAAGCTTTAATCAAGAGACACAATCACTCGTGCTTCAAAGCTTTGAGTGATACACAACCCTAACTTGATTTTGCTTCAAAGCTTTAATCAAGAGACACAAACACTCGTGCTTCAAAGCTTTGAGTGATACACAACCCTTACAATCAAATCCTACTCCAAGTCACTTATCAACCCGATAATTGCTTGGCCCACAGTAGTTACAACTATACAATCCCTTATTGATCTTCTGTCAAAAAGTGTCCTTCACCATTAATCTTCATGAGGAATATATAGGCCGACTATTCTTCAGTTAGGGCTTCCAAGAAAATAGCTAAGGTTAACTAAAGTTAACCTAAAGACTTGGTCTTAGGCTTTCATCATACCAGTTTAGGGTTAAGCAAGGTTAACCTAATGTCCACGTGAGCATCTGATCTGGACTGTATATATCAACTCAGAGAAGCATACCAGATTCCTGAAAAATCTCAAGAATAATAAATCTGCACAAATGCTAGATCAGTACAGGATGTTTTAACATTGGTTATGACAACAAGAATCCTGCTCACTGATTTTGGTAGAATACACTATATATGATCATTGTTTAATGATCATGATAAACACCTCATACTGAGAAGTTCTTGTATGACATTCTTTTCTACAGAATGTACCTTTATCCCAGAATGTTATGACATCAGTCATGACATTCGCAACTCTGGTTTTACCAAAAAAAATGCCAACAAACAAACACTTACAAACTCCCCCTTTGGCAAATTTTTGGCTAAGACCCCTAAACAATCAGAGATTAGAATGCAGCAGAATTTTTTATAACAGCTACCAAGTCTAATTCTACCAAAATTATCACAAATTCTTCTCCCCCTTTTTAGCCATAAAGAGGCCAAAGATACTTATACTTTTAAGTTATACAATCATCCAAAAGGAATTAAAAAAAACACAGAAATAATAAGAAGTCATTTGGCAGCAACAAGTTCCAGCAGCAATCTTTTCAACAACACTGACCTTCAGGCACTGTCATCTTCCGAGGAAGCACTATCTTCAGCATTATGCTGGTCTTCATCAGCATCCTCTTCCCTTATTTGTTCTTCATTCTCCTCCTGTTCTAGTCTGGCAATCAGCTCTTCAAGAGTCCTTTTTCTTGTATTAAGCTCTCTGCAGGTTTCTTTTAGCACAGCTATAACATCAGTTTTCATGGAATGAGATTTGACAGTTGATGTCTCAGCAGATGTCATAACAATGTCAGGGACATGTGTTCTCTGAAACAGCTTATAGTGCAAACCAAGAGCAGGGGCTCTTTTGCATACAGAGTCTTTTTCAACCAGAATATCAGGATACTGAGCAATGATTATACCACACAGGAGAGAGGGAAAAGCAATAGGGCCGTTAATAGCACAGCTTCCAGCATGTTTCAATGTTTGATCAAAGATGTACTTGCCATAATCAAAGTTTGTCCTGGTTCCAACAGCATAGATAAATCTTCCCAAACCTGTGGAAATGGTGGATTTGTGGTTGGTGGGAACCCAGTTAGCTGCACCAATTTTGTGCAGTATGGCAAACTTCATGCTCATCTTGCTTGCATTTAGCTTTCCTTTCAAGGGCTAGTGCTTGACTTGCTTGGCAGTGATGGTTTGATAAACTTGGTTGTCAGTAACTTCAAGTTCAGGATAAGCATCATCAGGCCTTCCTAAGAATTTGTTTATTACAGAAGGAGAGAAATTTACCTTCCTTCCTCTCACATACACACTCTTAAAATCAGCTGACTTTCCATCAGCACAACCATCAGACAAATTTACTATGAATTCTTTGACAAGAATCTCATAGAAGTTGGAAAACTTGACCATAGTTTTCATTAGGCCAGCAGCCTTGATTAGATCCATGATTTCCTTACACTCAATAGCACTGTTGTTCAGCTCTCTCTCCAAGGCAATCCTTTTCAGAAACACATACTTCCACCTGTTTGCATTTTTTGGATGGTGAAAGGAGATGTTCTCAATGGCAACTTCAGGGACTTTAGGCATTTTTCTAGAAGAGGGTTTCTTCCTAAGAGGAATGTCTAGAACATTGCTCTCAACATCAAAATCAAAGTCTGATTCCTCAACAGATTCAGAGGGTTCAGGATCCTTCCTTTTCTTGGCTATTGGTTGTCTCAAAGGTTTTGAGAGACTACCAACAGGTACTCTAGCTTTTACCTTCCCCTTCCCTTTCGACATTCCAGCTTTTTGATCCTTCTCAGCTTCTACTCTAGTCTTGTTCTCAGACCTGGTTTTCTTATGAACAGCTTTAGTAGCCTTCTCTTTGGAGGGGCTTTGGGTAGCATTCTGCTTTTCTTTTCTACTCATCATCCTTCTAGCTATGCTATGGTTGATATTAGCAATTAAATCATTGTCAGAGTATTCTTCATCAACATCAATAATCGGGGGTTCAACAGCCTTGTCAGTAGGGTTCTGGTGATCATCATGTTTTTCTGGAGATTTCCTAATGTTGTCATCAGGTGTCTCAACATTCTGAGTGACATCTGGATCCCTTTCTACATTAGGACTAGCAGTTTCTTGGTTCAAAGGTACAGAAATGCCAGGAACAGAGTGATTCTCATTAAGAATCCTAGTGACTAGTCTGGCAATAGCTTGATGTACATAAGCAGAACCTTCCCTATTTGCTATCTCTGGAGGAACAGAAGATGATGGTTGAGAAGATTTACCAGATGGAGAGGCTTGTGATCTTCTTGCATGTCTGGTTCGCAGCTTCTTGACCTTAGTGGGATCAGCTGCCAGTTCATGAAGAGGAGTTATCTCAAGAACATCAGTATCCATGCAGTTTGTGATTGCCCTAGGTTCGCTGTCAGAGGATGCGGAAGAAGCAGTCGCCTTTGAAGAAGATGATGACAAGGATTGTTGAGACATTTTAAGCTATTTAGAAAATAAGTAACAGCGAGTGTGAAATCTCCGTTTGAGAGAATGGAGATTGTTGCTGAAACGCGAGAAGAGGGAGATATATGAATGTCTATTCAACTTCTTAAAATTTTGGAAAGAAATAGGGAAACAAATGATTAGCCCAATCAGAATAGACTTAACTAAAATATCTCTTTCATCCCTTGTTTTAAGCAAAATTAATTGCTACATCTCTTTATATTGGCAAATACCCAGCTTGCCCTTCAAATTTTCAAATTGACTAGCATCAAGTGCCTTGGTAAAAATGTCAGCCAGTTGTAGTTCAGTGGCAATATGTTCCAGCTTAATCACCTTTTCCTCCACAAGATCTATGATGAAGTGATGTCTAATGTCAATATGCTTAGTCCTGCTGTGCTGTATAGGATTCTTGGAAATGTTGATAGTACTCAGATTGTCACAGTACAATGTCATGACATCTTGTGTGACATTATACTCAGTTAGCATCTGTTTCATCCAGATCATTTGAGAGCAGCTGCTACCAGCTGCTATGTATTCAGCTTCAGCAGTAGATAGAGACACACAGTTATGTTTGTTGCTGAACCAAGAGACAAGATTATTTCCCAAAAAGAAGAATCCTCCAGAGGTGCTCTTTCTATCATCAGCACTACCAGCCCAATCAGCATCACAGTAACCAGACAGAATTGGTTCACATCCATGAGAGTACAGCAAGCCATAGTTATAAGTTCCACTCACATACTTCAGAATTCTTTTCACTTGATTGATATGACTTACTTTGGGTTCAGCCTGGTATCTTGCACATACTCTAACTGCAAAAGCAATGTCAGGTCTGCTGGCTGTTAAGTATAGCAGACTTCCTATCATGCTTCTGTACAAGCTTTGATCCACATTTGCCCCACTTGTGTCTTTGGACAGCTTTAAATGAGTAAGTGCAGGAGTCCTTTTGTGACTGGCATTCTCCATTCCAAACTTCTTGACAATATTCTTTGCATACTTGCTTTGAGACAGAAAAATTGGGTCTTCCATCTGTGTGACTTGCAGTCCAAGAAAGTAGGTCAATTCTCCCATGAGGCTCATTTCAAATTCAGCTTGCATCTGGTCAGCAAAATGTTTAACCATTTTATCTGACATTCCTCCAAACACTATGTCATCAACATAAATTTGAGCTACCATTATCTTTCCTCCTTCATTTTTGACAAAAAGAGTTTTATCCAAGCCTCCTTTCCTGTATCCTTTGTCAGTGAGGAATTTTGTCAATCTGTCATACCAGGCTCTATGAGCTTGTTTCAGAACATATAGAGCTTTCCTCAATTTGTAGACATGATCAGGACAGTTTGGATCCACAAATCCTTTAGGCTGTTCCACATATACTTCCTCATTTAAGTACCCATTTAGGAAGGCACTCTTTACATCCATCTGAAATAGCTTAAACTTAAGGAGACAAGCAACTCCCAAAAGAAGTCTGATTGATTCCAGTCTGGCTACAAGAGCAAAAGTTTCATCAAAATCAACCCCTTCAACTTGAGTGTAGCCTTGAGCAACAAGCCTTGCCTTATTCCTGTGACAACTCCTTCAGCATTTGATTTGTTCTTGTAGATCCATTTTGTGCCAATAATGTTTGTTCCTTCTAGTCTAGGAACTAACTCCCATACTTCATGTTGCTTGAATTGGGTCAATTCATCTTGCATTGCTCCAATCCAGTATTCATCAGTCAAAGCCTCCTTAACATTTTTTGGTTCAATCTTAGATACAAAGCAATAGTTTGAGATGATTTCTCTAGATCTTGTAATGACTCCACTGTTAGGGTCTCCTATGATGAGTTCCTTAGGATGATCTTTCTGAATTCTGATGGAAGGATCTTTGTTAGCTTACTTTGATTCAGACTCTGATGAAGTAGTTTTAGGTACATCATCCTTTTTAGACACTTAAGTTGAAGTCTCAAAGAATGTCTCAACATCATATGGGACATTTGTTTCCTCATGGTAATCATCAACTATGACATTTATAGATTCCATCATATCTTTGGTCCTGGAATTGAATACCCTATATTCTCTGTTGTTGGTAGAGTATCCTAGGAATATTCCTTCATCACTTTTAGGATCCATATTTCTCATTTGTTCACGATCTGTCAGAATATAGCATTTGTTTCCAAAGACATGGAAGTACTTTACTATAGGCTTTCTTCCTTTCCATAGTTCATAAATGGTGGATGATGTTCCCTTTCTCAAGGTGACCCTGTTATGGACATAACAGGCTGTATTCATAGCTTCAGCCCAAAAATGAATAGGAAGTCCTTTGGCATGTATCATTGCTCTGGCAGATTCCTATATAGTCATGTTTTTCCTTTCCACAACTCCATTTTGTTGATGAGTTATGGGTGAAGAGAATTCATGATTGATTCCTTCTGAGGAACAGAACTCATCAAACTTACTGTTTTCAAATTCCTTGCCATGATCACTTCTGATTCTGACAATGCATATTTCTTTTTCTCTTTGAATTCTTTTGCACAGTTCCTTAAATACATCAAATACATCATACTTTTCCCTAATGAAGTTAATCCAGGTGAATCTGGAAAAATCATCCACAACAACATAAGCATATCTCTTTCCTCCAAGACTTTCCACCTGCATTGGACCCATCAGATCCATATGTAGAAGTTCTAGCACCTTAGAGGTGGTCAGATGTCTTGTCTTTGGATGTGACATTCTAGTTTGCTTTCCAACCTGACATTCACCACAGACTCTCCCTTCATCAATTTGAAGCCTTGGAATCCCTCTGACTGCCTCCATGGATATGATCTTTTTCATCCTTCTTAGATGTAAATGACCAAGTTTTTGGTGCCACAGTTTCACTTCCTTTTCTTCTTTGGCTATAGAGCATACAGAAGAGTAATTAGTGTTCTCTGACTCCCATAAGTAACAGTTGTCTTTTGATCTGACTCCTCTCATTATAACTTCTTGTTTTTCATTAGTTACAAGACATTCAGACTTGGTGAAGTTGACCTTGAATCCTAGATCACATAATTGACTGATACTTATGAGATTAGCAGACAAGCCATTTACCAACAACACTTCATTTAGGTTTGGAACTCCGGGGCAGTCCAAGTTTCCAACTCCTTTGATTTCTCCTCTAGCACCATCTCCAAAAGTGACATAACTAGTAGTATGAGGTTTAACATTATTCAGAAGATTCTTGATTCCAATCATGTGTTTAGAGCATCCATTGTCAAAGTACCAGTCTTCCTTAGCAGAAACTCTAAGGGAGGTGTGAGCTATCAGGGCTGCAGACTTTTTCTTCCACTATTGAGTATATGGTGCCTTGTTAGACTTAAGTTTGACAACTTGGGTCTGATTAGGATATCCATATAATCTGAAGCAGAATGGTTTTATGTGACCATACCTTCCACAATGATGACATATCCATCTTTGATACTTTTTCTTCATATTTCTCTGTTCTCGATGTTGAGTGCTATGTTGTGACATCTGCTTTGACATTTGTTTATCAGGCCTGATCTTCTTCTTGTCTATAGTAGATTTCTTTACAGCCACAAATCCTAGACCAGACTTGTTTCCCACATTTTGTCCAGCCTGAAGGATTTCTTCCAACTTGTCAGTTCCATTTGTCAGCATCTTAACAGACTTGGTCATCTGATCAAGTTTTGAGTTTAGCATTTGAACTTCACCTTCGAGATGGTTTATAGTATCAGTGTCTGCCTTCTTTTCAGCCTCCAATTTTACTATGAGTTTTTTCTGTTTCTCATTTTGCTGACAGACTTCAGCACTTCTGATACATAGCTTCTTGTAGGTGTCAGCAAGTTCTTCAAATGTCACTTCCTCATCACTAGAGACACTATCAGAGTTACAAATACCAGCTAGTGCAGCGACTAGTTTAGAAGATTCTTCTTCAAAGTTACTTTCTGAGTCACAATCAGACCAAGTAACAGACATTCCTTTCTTTTGTTTCTTAAGAAAGGTAGTATATTCAGCTCGAATGTGCCCATATCCTTCATATCCATGACATTGGATTCCTCTGCTTTGATTTCCCTTTTATTCAGACTTAGGTCTTCTGCTGGAGTCATAGGATCTGCTAATGTCAGAGGGAATGTTCTTGACATTTGACCTTGACTTTGGGTCCATTCTCTTGATGAGTTTGTTGAACTGTCTTCCAAGCATACCTATAGCTTCTGAAATATTCTCTTCATCACCCTCCTTGTTTTCATCTTCAGTATTGGATACAAGTGCTATGCTCTTGTTTTTCTTGTCAACATTGTCACTGATCCCCATCTCAAAAGTCTGAAGTGACCCAATGAGTTCATCAACCTTCAATTTGCAGATATCCTGAGCTTCCTCTATAGCAGTCACCTTCATTGCAAATCTTTTAGGCAAGGATCTGAGAATCTTTCTCACCAGCTTTTCTTCTGACATCTTTCCTCCCAATGCTCCTGAGGTGTTGGAAATTTCCAAGATGTTCATGTGAAACTCATGAATGGTCTCATCTTCCATCATCCTTAGGTTCTCAAATTTGGTAGTAAGCATCTGAAGCCTTGACATTTTCACTTTGGATGTACCCTCATGGGTGGTTTTGAGAGTGTCCCAAACATCCTTGGCCAGTTCACATTGATGTACTAGTCTGAAGATGTTTCTATCAATTCCATTGAACAAGGCATTTAATGCTTTAGAGTTACCCAGGGCTAACTCATCTTCTTCTCTGCTCCATTCTACCTCAGGTTTCAGACTGGTCGTCCCGTCTTTCCCAGTTATGGTGGGATGGTTCCATCCTTTGTCAGCAGCTCTCCAAGCCTTTTTTTCCAGTGACTTCAAGAAGGCAATCATACGAGGTTTCCAGTAGTCATAATTTGATCCATCCAGAATAGGTGGTATATTCCCAAATCCTCCTTCCTTGTCCATAGCGCCAGAAAATAATATCCCTAGATCTCACCCAGTAAGACAGGCAGGGTTCCTGCTCTGATGCCAATTGAAATTCAGGTAACAGATACTTAATGTCACAGTGAATGTTATGACACCGTATCTGACACACTTCAAGATAGTAATTTAAAAACAGTAAAGAACACAATCAATTGTTAACCCAGTTCAGTGTGAAACAACACCTACTCTGGGGGCTACCAAGCCAGGGAGGAAATTCACTATAAGAGATATTAATTCAGGAATAAACCAACCAGTTTATCTCCTTTACTTAAGACCTACCCAATGCAACTTCAATCTAAGTTCAACTTAAACCTGAGTTCCTACTCACTCCCCCTCAATCACAGCAGTGATACTTAACTATTGATTAAAGAGATTATGAAGACACTCTTCAATACACACACTTTATTTTTCTTCAAAGCTTTAATCAAGAGACACAATCACTCGTGCTTCAAAGCTTTGAGTGATACACAACCCTAACTTGATTTTTCTTCAAAGCTTTAATCAAGAGACACAAACACTCGTGCTTCAAAGCTTTGAGTGATACACAACCCTTACAATCAAATCCTACTCCAAGTCACTTATCAACCCGATAATTGCTTGGCTCACAGTAGTTACAACTATACAATCCCTTATGGATCTTCTGTCAAAAAGTTTCCTTCATCATTAATCTTCATGAGGAATATATAGGCCGACTATTCATCAGTTAGGGCTTCCAAGAAAATAGCTAGGGTTAACTAAAGTTAACCTAAAGACTTGGTCTTAGGCTTTCATCATATCAGTTTAGGGTTAAGCAAGGTTAACCTAATGTCCACGTGAGCATCTGATCTGGACTGTATATATCAACTCAGAGAAGCATACCAGATTCCTAAAAAATCTCAGGAATAATAAATTTGCACAAATGCTAGATCAGTACAGGATGTTTTAACATTGGTTATGACAACAAGAATCCTGCTCACTGATTTTGGTAGAATACACTATATATGATCATTGTTTAATGATCATGATAAACACCTCATACTGATAAGTTCTTGTATGACATTCTTTTCTGCAGAATGTACCTTTATCCCAGAATGTTATGACATCAGTCATGACATTCGCAACTCTGGTTTTACCAAAAAAAATGCCAACAAACAAACACTTACAAACAAGTTTCATGTTTTGACATATCTTGATGAAGAATGACCCTTAGCACTTGATTTTGACCAAAAAGTCAAAGTTTGACTTTTCAGTGTACAGTTGATTTTTGTACAGTTGACTGGAAAATTCATCTGTCAATCCAATGCTTTTGAGATCTTTTGAACCTTATGATTAGGTCAAGATGATGCCATTGAGTCCTTGAATCCATTCTTGAACCCAATTTGCCATTGGCTAGGTCAAAAATCAGAAATTGCCCTTCTATAGTCAAAACCCTAAAAATGACCATTTTGCCCTTTTGATGATCTGGTCAAATTTCTTGAGGAGTTGTGGTCCAAACTTGATCAAATGGTTCATATGAGTCTATAATGTTGATGTGGATCAAAAATTATGAGGTTTGACTGTAAATTGGCCACAGTTGACTTTTTCCCCAATACAGCTGACTTTAGGGCAACTGTCCAATTGACTGGGCAAAATTTTGATTCAAGGCTTGAAACTTGGTATGAGCAATCTTATAGGTCCAACATGAAGTATGAAAGTCACATTGAGCATTGGAAGTCCAAAAATCCTTGTGCAAACTCAAACCCTAATTTCAAGTCAACAGTGCAAAGAGAGATCTTGAGCAGAGCAAACCCTAATCTGGTCTTGAGTCTTGTGAGGAAAATCTTGGTAAAATGAGAGAGAAATTTTTGGGGTACAACAGTTACCAATAAATTACTTCAAAAGTTCCAAGGAGTTTTCATGTGGAAGGAACTTGGTGAAGAATAAAGATTACAAGTCATCTAGATGAATCCCTCATTTTCCATATGTGACTTCAAATGGTTATAACTTGGTCAATTTTTATTACCTTGAGACCATTATTTTTTCATGATGACCCTAAGGATGTGTACTTTATGCCTTCTTTTATGTGCAAAGTAAGAAAATGGATGGAAGTGGCCTTAAGAATGCAAGAGATTATAGGTCATTTCATGATTTTTGGCCAACTTCAACAAGTCATAACTTGCTCAATTTTTGTAGATTTTGAGTGGTCCAAATTGAAAAATGTCATTCAAGAGATCTACTTCATTCCATCTTTTTTGGTCAAGAGCAAATTCTAAGTGGAAGGCCATGTTTGGATGCAAGAGATTATAGGTCATTTTTAAACAAGAATTTAAAATATTTCTAAGTATGGAAAGTCAACTCTTTTTCTTCAACTTTGACTCCATGTAGTTTTCAGCTCAAGCATCCATTTGGTTCCATTCTTTTTCCATTGCAAAGCTTGTTACCTCATCTTTCCAAAGCATCAAGAATTTTTCCCTAAGACCCCCTGAGGTGGAAATGCCATTGGATTGAACTTGGTAACTTGGAACTGAAGTTTCACCATAAGTCAAAATTTGAAATCCATGTTTTGGCCTTTAAACATCAAATTAGCACGCGTTTGTGATCTAAACATGTTTAACTAAGTTGCCAAAGTGGATTAGAGCCTTGAAACGTAAGGATTTGATGAGTTTTGATGCAAATCAGATCACACTTTGCTCGTGCATCAAGTTCACACGATTTCCCTCCAATTTGCATCATTCCACACGCTTGAACATTCCATTTGATTCCCTATAAATAGAGGGTCATCCCCCATTCAATTTCCCAAGCTTAGATAGCCAGAATCACCCTGCCAAACTTGCTTCACAACTCAGAATTCAGCTATCAAGCCTTTTTCAATCCATTTTTTTCATCAATTCACCTTCCTTGATCTTCCCTGAAGCTAACCATATAATCACATTCAAGAATCGTGCCCTATATTGCTCCACAGATGTCCATTTTCAGAGCTCTGCAACTCAATTTCAATAGGTAGATTCCTTCATCAATTCTTCAAAACTTTGGTATCATTGTGTTGCTCTCATTGCTCTGGTTCTAGTTGCAACACTTACTTTTATCTGGAAGCACGTTTTGACCATGAATTTTCAAATCCCTTTTCAAAACTTTCTTTCCAAATTGCTTAAGTTACAGTTTATATAAATTTGGCGCGAGGGTGTGGTTGTCTTCGTCTTGAAGAGACGAAGCGAATGGCATAGGTCTGAGCTTCTGATTTTACAGTTTAAGAGACCTGCAATTCATGAAGGCTGGAGGTTGAAGATGACCAACGTGTCATCTTCTAACCAATGAAAGCGTGACATTTGTTATTTTCAAATTCTGATTTTATTAAAGATTTTGTACGTTATTCAGTAAAGACCATGATATGCACAGCGCGCCAGATCATTTGGATTTGATTACTAACGCATTTTGACTCTCATCCAATGGTCCACATCTTTTTATTTTATTTTCTTTTTCTGATTTTTATATTTTAATTGTTTTAAATTTCAAAAAATCATAGAAATTTCATTTATAGTCCAAAAAATCTAAAAAAATTATGAAAAATATTTTTGATTATTCTCTTTCTGATTTTTATTTTTTCACAATTTAATTTTGTATTTTGATATTTTTTATGAATTTTACACTTATTTGATTTGTTTAAAATGTTTAAAAATACTTTTACACATTTTTAAATTCTGAAAAAATTATGGAATGATCCAATGATATTGTGACGAATATTGGTGACCTTATTTTATTTTTGTTTCTGACTTTGCTATTTTTTTACTATTTTGGTTTATTTTACCCATTTATTTTAATTTTTAAAAATAGTTTCTGACTTTTAAAAATTCCCAAAAATTTTGTAAAATTACTTGGCCTCTTTTCTGATTTTTCTATGGTCTTATTTTTCATTTCTTGATTAATTTGAATATAATTGGCATTTTCTTCATTAATTTCCAATTTTTAAAAAACATTTTTAAACCCTTTAATGAACATATTAATTATATTATTATTTTGTGAATATTTTATGGCTGTCTTGGGTTGATTTTTTGGTCATGGCTTTATTAACATCATTTGATCCATGGTGTTGAGTTTAACTCCACAAAAAATGGATGAATGATTTTAATAATAGTTTGATTAAATATTAATTCAAATGTGGTTTTTCTTTTTACCCTAATTCCTCTTTATCTCATGCCCTTCTTATTGCACTAAATGTTGTTAGAGCATGATCTCTATATCATGTCTCAAAACAAATGGTGCATAGATTGCTATTGACCGGCCCCAAAATAGGTGCGACTTTTATATAAGTCCACTTACAATTGCTTAACATAGCGCTAAATTTTATCCTAATTCGAATTAATGATCATTCGTGGCCCAAACTTATGATTGCAAGCCCAAGTATGTTAATTTGATCTCTTTGATCCAATAACCTTGAGATTCATTGTGTGGAGGCTTTGGTTCTACCAATCCTCTAATGGATCTACAACACCTTTGGTCAACGCGGATCACTTAAACACCGTTGATCATTAAATGGTACTTGTGAGAACTCCAAATGGATGATATACTTGACAAAAAGCAAATGCAACTTGTTGTGTGGAGGCTTTGGTTCTACCAATTCTCTAATGAGTTCCAAATGTAAGTTTCAAGATGGTCATCCAACTAACCACTAATTACTGACTTGTTTTATTTTATGCTTTTATTCTTTTATGCTTTATGCATTATTTATTTTTTAGCATTTTACATTTCATGCCATTTTCATCTTTGCTCATTTGAGCATTTATTTTCTTGTCATTTTTACTTTGCTGACTTGAGCTTTTCTTTTTCCTTTATCTAAGATACTTAATAACCAACTTAAACCTTAAAAAACTCTTAATGGTACTTGGACTATTTGGTTACTATCCTTGGCATGATGGAGCAGTGGACTTTTTCTTGGACTTAGGATTAGAAACCTTGGCCTATCTTGGATACCTTGTGATCTTATCTGATTATTTTGTCTGGAGCTCTTGAGGTTTACCTCAACATATTGGGTTGCTTGTTTGTTTTTATGTGCAGGTTTTTATGATTACACTCTTTGTTTGCAATCTAGAATTCACCCGCATACGAGCGTTACTCTGCCTAATTTTTGTGAAGACTTAATACATTTGAAGAGGTCTAGTATCTTTGCTTGCTTGGTTTCACTCCAAAGAATGGGAATTCTATCTTGGCTCATAATGTCAAGTTTTGCCTTCTTGTTGGTTAGATGGTCCTTATCCTTAGCTTTTACCTTATGCTTTAGGATAGCCTTTTCTTCTCCTCCCATCTTCTTTAATTTCAAAAATCTTCTCCCTCCTTTTGAAAACCCTTCTTGTTTTGAAACTTAAACACTTTCATAATAAACTTCGGCTTATGTCCATGCATTTTCAAAAAAAAACATTTTCGTAAATAAACTTCAATCAATTTAATAATACCTTGACTTTTTTTGTGAAAAGACTAAAAGTCAATCAATCTCATTTCAAATCATTTTACCACTTTGGCTTTTACCTTTAAACTTTTCTTAAAAGATTAGGCTCTTGTCAATCCTTGTAGTGATGCAAACAATTATACTTCTACAATATGTAGTGAAGTGAGATATTTTCCACTTGGGTGTTGAGTGAGGAATTGTTGATTTTAAAATCCAAGCCATATCCTCCACTTTGAGATGATGCAAATTCTCCTTTATCATGATTATGGGTAGTAAGTATGTTTTCCACACAGACAATGATGATGACATCTTATCTCATAAAATTAACCAACACACTCGTGTTTCAAATTTTTAAAAGAGGAACTATGTGTACCCTAATCCCCTATTGCATAAAAGGTGGTACGTAGGCACTAAAGGTTCGCAACCGCGGTGGGTGCAAAAATCATAAAAATACTTCTTTTCTCACCTCCACTATCCATTTTATATACAACACATTTTATATCCAAAATATAAAGATTTTACAAAGAGGTTCCTGCGGAGTACCGTAGATGTTTAGGGTGCTAGTACCTTCCCTTTGCATAACCAACCCCCTTACCTTGAATCTTTCCCCCTCTTTTTGGGTTATTCGCTCTTTTCCCATTCCTTTGGAAATAATAAAGCGCGGTGGCGATTTTTATTTTGATTTGTGTAAAGTCTAGTCAATCCAATGGCTTAGTCTTGAACATATCTACCGCTACACCTGCGAACCTGGATAGTCAAAAAATACTATGCATGAAAACGAACCGCTAGGTTGACTGGCCTAGGAAAAAATAAGGGCATCCCGACGAGCCAAAAGGTTTCGGGAAAAAAATTAGGGATATATATATATATATATATATATATATATATATATATATATATATATATATATATATATATATATATATATATATATATATATATATATATATATATATATATATTATACACCTGGTAAGTCGAAAACCCAAAAAGGCGGCTTGCACAAAAAAGGGTATCCCGATGGACTGAAAACCCGAAAGGGCGGTCCAAGCAAAAGTTAGGGATTAAAGCGTACAAATATGGCCTGTTGGATCATCCACTTGCAACAAATATTTATTATCAACGTCAATTTAAGATGATATAGATCAATTCACTCAACTTCTTCCGACATCAAGAGATGAGATGCTTGAAGACATAGGGGCAATAGCAAAGTTGAAACTCGATGGGATCATTTGCACATAGCTATATGTTTTGTTTTTACTTTGTAATCTTTTCATTTTACGACGATTTCCTCTTACTAGGATTTCTGTCTCTTTGTACAAAACCGCTTGCTTATAGGAAAATTATCAATACAAGTCAAATTCAAAAATTCAAAATTTGTTTTATCTTCTCTGTTTTGTTTGCAAAAACATCCAATAACTAAATTGAATGAACATATGCATATGAATATGATTACTGTTAACAAATATATGCATAAAAACAGGAATAAGCATTTATTATAGACTTTAGGAGTTTGGATAGCATTCAAGTCGTCCATAAATCCCCCACATAGAAATCCCTGCAGAGCTACCTTCACAAGATCATCCTTGACAGAGATACATTTCCCAGCAACTCTAATATGCCTTCAGACATAAATTGGGGCATCTTCCAGCAGATCACATGATCATCTCCCCCAGTTGGTCCCCTAGCGTACAAGGAAATTTGATCATTTCCCCAACACATAGTGGAAACTTCCTTTGCGCAGCCTATGAAATCAGAAATGATTCCCTCAGCACAGTTTACTGGAATTTAATTCTCCAGCGGAGTTTACTTCTCTAACACTATAAAATCCCATGCATAACTCTCTTCTCCAATAGGATTTATTTCCCCAGCAGGGTTTATTTCCCCAAAAAGTTCATTTCTCTGATTATTGTAAATCCCTGGCAAAATTCTCTTCTCCAGCAAAGTGTAGTTAAGGTTGCTATCCCTAGAGAGTTGTTGCGGTATCTGAAACCTGGTTAGGTATCACGTCAGAATGTTATCCATATCTTTTATCGCCAGTTAGGATATATAAGAACTAAATTCCCTAGTAGAGCGATGAACGAC
This sequence comes from Vicia faba, assembly GCA_948472305.1. NCBI lineage: Eukaryota > Viridiplantae > Streptophyta > Magnoliopsida > Fabales > Fabaceae > Vicia > Vicia faba. The sequence continues at coordinate 1,634,576,784 of OX451738.1, read as the reverse complement.
CAATGTTCCTTAATTCTTTTATCCCCAAGCGGAAGTAGAACGTCCCCAGCAGAGTATCCTCAAAACAGAAAGCAGGAATCCCCAGCATAGACATTCTAAAAGAGATTGAAGATTCATATTCCTCATCCCTAAAAACATTCAGGAATTTATTTTCCCCAACCAAAGATGTTACATGAAGCTGCCATTGTCGTCAGCAACATCTTACATCCATACATCGTTTACAAAATATCATAGCATATGAATATGAAACGCATATGACACTCTCATTTACTTTGAGAACATCATTACACAATACATTACATACACATGACATTGCATAAAGCTAATTTTGTCTTTTCAGGTAAAATTCACAAACAGACAAATATCATCAGCAATTTCCAAATGGGTCGTAGATTAATTCTTAAAACAGGACGGGGTAACTATCTATATGACCAGGCGGTATGAATTCCCAAAAGAGGACAGGTTTACTAACAAAAAGCAGGTCAAACATTAATTCCCGAAATAAGACGAGGCAACTATCTATATGACCAGGCAAAGATTAACTCCCGCAATAGGACAGGGAAACTATCTATATGACTAGGCAAAGATTAACTCCCGAAACAGGACGGGGAAATTATCTATATGACCAGGAAAAGATTAACTCCCGAAACAGGATGGGGAAAATATCTATATGACCAGGTGGTATGAATTTCCGAAACAGGACGGGTTTACCAATAAAAACATATTGTGGATTAATTCCCGAAATAGGACGGGGCAACTATCGACATGACCAAGTGGTATGAATTCCCGAAACAGGACAGGTTTACCAACCAAAACAAATTGTATATCAATTCCCGAAACAGGATGGGGCGACTATCTACATGACAAGCACTTCCCTAAAAGACTAAATCTGATAAGCATTCCCCTTAGAGACCAAATGTGACAAGCACTTTCCTTAGAGGTTCATTTTGAAAAGCATTCTTCAGATACGTTCGAGCGTAGACTCATGTTGATACTCCTATCAACAGTTACTTTGATGGAATCTATAAGCCCATCTCCAATGACACTCTGTCATCTTTCCGAATGACATCTTTAAGCCCGTTCAAGCAATATTATCAACCAACAGTGTTACTTCATGCACATGCGAGTGCAAATTTCTAGGCACTTAAGTGTTTAATCCTCTTCCACCCTTAGATCACGAATGATGGAAATGTCAATCTAACTCTTTAGGTTTTAGAAGATTGAACAAGGGCAGCTGTTGTACCCCAAAATTTTCCCTCCCATTTTTATTCAAGACATTCTTCTAGGATTCTCAATTGCTCAAGGTTGCACAAGAATTGATCAGACAAATTCTCCTCCTAAGAGTGGACTTACAACTAGGGTTTCACTTTTCTCAAGGAATATTGGGTTTATAAGGTCTCAAGTGGATTTCATTGTTTCTTATATGTCTCCAAGAATTCTCATACCAAGTTTCAAGCCTTGCATCACAAGTTTGCTCAGTCAATAGCTCAGATGACTGAAAATCAACTACATTAGACAAAAAGTCAACTACGGTCAACATACAGTCAAACTTCAAGATTTTTGGTCAACATCAATATTTTGAAGTAATGTTCATAATTTGATCAAGGCTTATTCATAATTCATCAAGAAAACTCAAGATTCGTCAAAAATCAAAAGTTACCAAATTAGGGTTTTCTTAAGGAGAAGTCAACTGAACTTTGACCAAACACAACTTTCACATGCTTCATCTGATTTTCCTCAACCAAAGCTTATTTTGAAGGAAATTCAATTCTCTACAACTTTGTCTCTCTAAGCTCAAGTCCATAAAATGCTTCATTTGAGAGATATGGGCCAAACCTTTATAAATTATTTCAAAAGTCAACAAAAAGACACTTTTTGTCAAGGCAACTTACATCAAGATAAAGTCTCCAAGTTCAAAAATGATTAAAATAGAGATTGTAGAGGACATCTTGCGATTTCCAAAAAGTCAAATATCACCTTCAAATGATAAAAATTTAGAGGGTTATGATGGGTGCAAGTTAGGAAATTTTGAGAAAATGCATGAAACTTAATGTGACCAAACTTGAAATTTTGGGCTAATGGGCTCGTGTTTCAAGGTCCATGCATATTCTAGGTCTTAATATGAACCTCAGAACTTGTTCATACACCCCTTGGACTTTTATTCCATTTATTTTTTATTTTATTTATTTAAAATTCAAAACAAATGAAATAAAACAAAAGCTCTTCTTACAAAGGTCAGAGCCCAAATGGTTTAACCTAATTTCAAGCACTATATATCCTCATTGTTTCATACATAACAGGCCACGAAGAAACCCTTGCAAGAAGCCATTCTAAAATTCCAAAATTCTCAAAAATTAGGGAAGAGCAAGAATCCTAGTTGCAGCCATATTCAAGTGAAACATATCATCTCATTCACTTCCAGAAGCACCATAGGGTAAGAATGGATCGGTCTTCATGATCCAAAGCATACAAAAATAGTATGCATGCATTGTCGGTTGTGGTTTTTCATAAAATTCATACTGACATTTTCGTTTTGTTTCAGCGTGTACTAACTTATTTAGTGTGTTTCTGAGGTTCAATAATGCAGGAAAAACCAAAATCATGGTCCCCATTGTGATTGAACTATGAACCACCATATTTTCACCGTTTTGGGTTATTTATGCTATATCTCTTTCTATAGAGAGATTCAGCCCAAACCAATACTTCCATTGAGATTGCAAGGCCTGAATTAGGGGGGTAGGGTCTTTTGGAACCTATAATATTTGTTGTTCTTGCAGGTCTAAGAGACACAGTCGTTGGAGAAGATGACCGGAGCTAGGGCTCCGGCGCTTCTCCGGTCCAGTTATTTTGTTTTATTATATATTTGTTTTATTTCAGTTATGTTACCGAATGTACAACCACCCTAGTGTCAAGGACGCACGCGTTAAAGCATTACTATACTAGGGTGTGGGTTTGATCCCTGCCTTTTGGTGTTTGGAATTCTTTTTTCTTCATATTTTCATGTTTTACAGGTTTAACATATGTAACGCATTGATTCCATTATGTGATACGGTGGCAGAACCAGACTGTTTTGGAAAATGCTGGTTTGCGTTTTACGTTTGTGTTCACAAAATGTTGCGGTAAGCAAGAGTCTCCACCGACTTTTATTTTATCCAATAGGAAAGGAAAAAAGCACAGAAAAATTCCTTTTTCGAGATTTTGAGTACGGGGGGTGGATTATAGAAAGGGAAGGTATTAGCACCATTTCTATCTGTGGTTTTCCACGGGCTCTTAGGTACTTGCTCATCATTTTAAAAATTGCTTCCGTGTTTGTGTGTTTGAAAAGTTTTTGTTTTACTCTGATTTATGCCTTGCTTCTATCTTCAAGAGTGTTATGAATTGTTTTTGAAAACTTTGTTTGAAAAAGTGTAAGTGTGAAAAAGTTTGTTTTGAGCAAGTACCTACTAGCATATACCTACTCGAAAAAAGAATGTTTATGTTCTTGTTTCCTTTAGACAGCGCTATCCCACTATTAGTGAGTAGGTAGCACCGTTGTTGGAGTTGTAAGGGTCAATTCAAAAGGGACATACGATCACTAAAGCAATGTTAGGACGTCTTAGTAATAACCCTAATGTCTTAAGATCATATTTGAGGCAACATTTCCGAGGCAACCTTTCTGAGGCAACATTTCCGAACGGGACATTTGATCTTTGTTTAGACAAGAGAGTGACCACTAAAATACCCTATACTTAAGGATCGTTTACCGAAGGCAGCCGAAGTGAGAGTATACCCTAGGAGTGCGCATGTGCGAGTGATTCAATTTCAGTTATTATCTTTGCATATTTAGGGTTTGCTAACCATTTTAAAATTTACATACAGTCTTGTCATGCAACCCTATTATCATACATCTAACAGTTAATATTTGCGAAAATTAAAATGCGGAAAATAAAGCTACGCTATTACAAGGCTTCGGGGAGGGGGATTAATTACATAGCCAAAAACCCGTAAAACGATAAATAAACGGAAAAGCCTAATTAAACAATTACATCCCATGAGCAGTTACATTAATATTGTAAAAATAAATAAGTGCGCGATGAATTGAGGACGAGAGAAAATTAGGGTTTTGACCCCGTCTAAACCTAATTAAAAGAAAAATCATTTTTGGGTTATTTTTTATTATTTTTTGAGAAAAGAATAAGGTTTTAAATTAAATAAAAACCTAATTACTAATTAAATTAAATTAAGAAAATTAATTATTTATGACCTATTTTTATATTTTTGTTATTTTGAGAATATAAAATAAAAAATTAAACTAAACAAAACCCTAATTTCCTAATTGGTTTTAATTTATTTAGAAAAGAATTAAAGTTACCTTAAAATTAAATTAAACTAATTAAATTAATTTTGATAAAAGATAAAAACCTAAATCTAACTTGATGAAAATAATTTTTATGAGTTTTTTATAAAAAAGAATTAATTTTTATGTTAGAAAATAATCAAAATAATTAAATAAAAGAAAATATAAAAAGAAAAGAAAAAGAGAATTGGGCCTGGTTTGCTAGCAATTGAGGAGGTCTCCATAGAAAATTCTGAGCCCAAAATCCATTGGCCCACGTTTGACTTTCAGATTCCATGTTGTACGTTGACCAGGATGCATCATGGACTCTCAAATGATGGCCTTTAGATCTGGCCTGTGGACATCTGGTTGGTTGTGCATTAAGGATGTATGGTGGACATCCTAGAAGCCTGCGCATGGAAACATGTATAGAAAAATAATATTGAAGACCAAGGGGACTTGGGGATCGAACCCAGGCCCTTTAGCCTTTTCTCTCTCCCACTGACCAACTGAGCTGGCATATCTTGTTGTACAAAGAAAAATAAACAATTATTATATTGGAAAAGTAAATCAGTTCATAAAGAAACGCGCGAATTTTGAATAGGCGAATGGGGGGTTACCACGCCACCTTCTTCTTCCCCTCTCTGTTGGTAAAAGTCAAGGACTTTTACCTACAGACATAAGCATGTAGCTATAACCCCTGCAATTTTCCAAAATCCCATACACGCACCAGAAATGAAATCTAATGCTACAGACCAATTTGTCTTGGCCTTGTGAACATCATGGTACCTCTCTTTTGGGCCAATTTTACCTGTACAAGAAAATCCCAAAACGAAACAAGAAACCCTAACAATGGTGGATCTCTTTATGGTTAGCAAAAATGCAATTAATTGTTACCATTAGCTTGCAAATGTTTCAATGAACAAGAATATATAAGTAATTCATGCTACAAGTGCCAGAATCATGATATTGAATTTCAAGAAAGTGGCGAAGTCGTGAGTCACTTACAGTGAGTTTTCGTGCACGAAAATGCTTGCTAAGGATTGGTATGGACTCCTTGAACACCCAGGAAACGAATGAGATAGCTTGGAAGGCTTGAGAATGCCTGGAACTATGAAATCAGATTGCACTATTTTCTTGATTTTTTGAAAGTTGTTCTTCACTCTACACGCCTCCAACCTTTATGCATTTGGTCTGAGTTTGTCCTATATATGTCCTTAAGTGAATTAGGTTTACAAATTTGCTCTGAATCTTTTTCAATTATGGTCATTGATCAAGATTTGATTCTCTTGTAAATCTTTCCAAAATAAGCCAAAAACCAATATTTTTGTGTACAAATAGGCCTTGCATGATTTGATTTCATTGCTAGCTGCATAAGAGACCTGAAATATGCACAAAATCTCAAGGTTTAAATGATTTTGATATTTTCATGATTTTATTTTAATTTAATTTGATTTAATTGAAATAAAAATCTAAATAAATGGAAAAAATAAAATATAGGCAAGCGGGAAGGATAATGGGTCGTGGAACATGTTACAAACTCAAAACAAGCACAAAAAGTTGGCCCCATGTGATAAAAATTGCAATTTGAGGCACATTTGACTTTTGACAATTTTGCAAAAATGGTTAACTTCACCAATGCATAACTTCTTCAATTTTGACTCTATAAGGGTATTCTTGGACTTTTTAGAAAGCTTGGTATGTCCTCTAAGCAACCCTTTTGGTCTCATCTCAATTGAGTGTTCCATGTTCATGTATGAAGCTTTGACAAAAAAGGTGTTTTTGTTAACTTTTCAAAGTGACCTATAATGTCCAAATTCATAACTTCTTGTGAGTGCATATTTTGAACTTGGGAGATGAAGATGAATTGTATATAATTTCATCCTCTTCAAAATGATCTTTGGATGGGTCATTTCTAATCAATTATGAGAAAGTTATGCTTGGTCAAAGTTGAGTTGACTTTTCCTACAAAACCCTAATTTAGCAACTTTTGGGTTTTGATGAATTGTGAGCAATCCTTGAGAAATCATGATCAACCCTTGATCAATAAAATGAATAATACTTCAAAATGAGGATGTTGACCAAAAATCTTGAATTTTGACTGCATGTGGGCCACATTTGACTTTTGCCCTAGCATAGTCGACTTTCAGGCCTTTGAGCAATTGACTGAGCAAACTTTCTCTACAAGGCTTGAAACTTGACATGGATGATCTTGATAACATATTAGGACAATGGTGATAATTTGAGACTCCTTGGACTCAAGTATCTTGATGCAACATGAAACCCTAATTTGAGGTAGACTGCCTTAGGAGAGAGTTTGTCTGGTCAACCCTTGGACTTCCTTGAGCAATTTGAGGACCTCACTTGAAATGTATTGAGAAATATGGGAGGGAAAATTTTGGGGTACAACACATTCCCTTGAAACAAACGCGCGCCTAGCGCAGTGGCAAGGCTTGTGGGAGAAAAGGAAAAGAGTGTGGGTTCAACATCCACCCTGGAAGTTTGCTTTATTTTGCTTCCTACTTATTGCTTTTTCCTAATTTTTTTCCCTTAAACCCTAATTCTTTTAGCAAAATCCTTTTTTCACTTAACCTTACAACAAAACCCTTTTTTACAAACCCTAATTTTTTGTTCTTAAGTTTTTTTAATTAATTTAATTAATCAACTTTTTTTAATTAAAATTAATTAGCCTTTTTTTAGGCTTATTTAATTAATCATCAAAAACCTTTTTTAATCAAAAATTGCCCAAAAAACATTTTGTTTTCCTCTTTCCTTTTTCTCATTTTTATTTTATAGATCAATTGTATAGGTTCGCGAATGTAATAGCATAGTCTTATTTTCCGCATTTTCTTCCTTATTATGTATCTGCCTCCCGGGATGTAATAGTTGTTAGGTTTACCTTTCCGCTTTCACTATTATGTATATGTCCCAAAGTGTTGTAATAGCTTAGGTTTACCTTTTTGCCTTTACTTTCCGCACCTTTACCGTGTTCAATATTTGCTATTACTGTTTAGTAATTAGGGTTATACGAAAAGATAAAATCTCAACGATATAAAACCTTAACTGCAAAGATAAAATAACTGAATACAACATATTCTTGCACTTGCACCTCTAGGGTAACCTCCCTTGTTGCCTTCATAATAAAACAGTTATGTCCCTCAAAAGTGGGGACGCTTTAGCAAAGTCTCTCGAATCAAAGATCATAGTCCCTCGATGACCCTTCTATGTTTCCTTTCGATAAATGATCTAGTCCCTTACGAAATTGCTAAAACGTCCTTACTAGTTGCCTTCGATGATTGTACGATGACCCTCGCTTGTCCCTTCACATCTAATGATAAGCCTTCCTACTAACTAATGGTACGGATAGCACTATCTAAAGGAGAAGGAAAAGTACAAGAATGACCTTGAGTAGGTAGGACTCCTAATCGCTTGCTCACAAAGCTCTTCAAAACAAAACATTTCACACAAACACTTTCAAAATATTTTCAAAACACTTTGTATGTATTCTCGAGGACAGATACGAGAATCATTACAAAGTTTCACCTTACATTGGCAAATTATCAAATTTTCAAACACACACACAAAGCAATTTTCAAAAGTTAGCTAAGCGATTAAGAGCCCGTAGATAACTGCAGATGAAAAGGGTGCTAACACCTTCCCTTTTCATAACCTACCCCCGAACTCAAAATCTATTGAGGTCTTTCATGTTCTTTTCACCCTTTCCTTATTAGATAAAAGAAAAGTCGGTGGCGACTCTTGATATTTGAACATTTACAATAAAACGCAAAACCAAGTCAGTTCTCCCACCGTATAACATATGGTAATGATAGTTTTTGAAGTTGGTACAAGCCAGGTACTCTTTTATCGTTTTCTATAGCATAACATCTTTAGGAAACTTTTCATTTGTATAATTTCTATATCATTCATTATTTTTGCATTACTTGCTTTTTAATTGAATCACTTTATTTCCCTTTTTACCCCCAAATGTGAAGAAGCTTTCCATTGTTCATATATGTTGGATGTCACAATTCTTGTTTTAACTGGATTTCATTATGTTTAATATTTTTTTTGTGTTGATTGTGTGAAAGCATGAAAATGATCAAGGCATTTTTTTTGATTTTGAGCATAACTACTTAGCTAGATAATCAATTTACCTCGTGAGTGTGTGAACTTTTGTCAATGTCCATGTTGTTTTTAAACGTAATGCTTGCCTATGAGTGTTTGGTTTTACTTTTTGAATGGATGTTAATTATTGTTTTCTTTAACCCTCAACCATGATTTATGATTTGAATTTTTATCTTGCCTTAGAAAGTATGGAGTATTCACTTTAATGTTGGTTGAATTCAAGTTGGGGAGAGCAATGTTTTCTCACTTATGTTGTTGGTTGCCATGCGGTTGTGAAAAAGAAAATAAAAAGAAATAAAAAAGTGAAAAAGAAAGAAAATAAAAAGAAATAAAAAAGAGAAAAGATGTGAAAAAGAAAAACAAAAAGAGTATGGAATAATGTTGTGTTAATAATTATTGTGATTGGTTTTTGAAATTTGGGATTAAAAAGAAGTTTCATTGGAATTTTCTGTTTGAAACTTTGTGAGTTGGTCACTCCCTTAGGTTTAGGCAGGTTTTTGTTTTGATTAGCTTTAGTAATTATCTCTTATTTATTAACCAAGCCACATTATAAGCCCTTGTGATTCTTGCCTTTGTATGTTTAATATGAATTTTTGGATGAATACATAATTTAGTCTTTTCTTTGCAAGATTGTTGGATGAGTGTCTATGTTCCTCAAGTTTGTGCGTTTTTCATCTAACGGTGAATTTTTGCTAGGTGTGATTCGTGATTAAGCTTGTTTTGTTTTAGAATTTTTAGTATGATTTTTGTACTTAGGATTTGTTTCATTTACATGTTGTCGTTATAGGATTGTGGTAAGTATTTACTCTGTGTGTGCATTTTTGGTTGAACCATACATTTGTTTTTGTTTTCTGAAACTTGTTGATTCATGATTCTTTGGTTGACCACTTTTGTTATTTAAATTTGTTTGGCCTTTTTTGAGAACAAGCAATGATGTAAGTTAGAGGAGTTAGAGGAGTTAGAGGAGTTTGATAAGTGCAAATTGTGGGTATTTTTGTGTATAAGTTTTGTTGCACTTATCAATTCTTTTTGTTCATATCGTTTTAATAATATCAGTTGTGTTTGTAAATACATTTAGTTTATGTAAATAATAGACCAATTGAGTTTTTGTGTAAATATTGTATCGTTTGATAGATTATCATCTCTTTCCCTCTTGGAGGAGCTCTGATCTGGTTTTTTGTAGTTTAGAAGTTTACCCAACATCATTGGGTGGTGCATCTTGTTGATTGGCTATTGTTGTACCCCAAATTTTGCCCCTAAGATTACTCTATTATCTCATATCAACTCAATCACAACAAGATCACACTAGTGTTTGATTCTTCTCCCTATCTTTAGGTTTGTTCATGAGGAATCACCAAGCACTTTGATTTGTATATTGTGATCATATATGTTTTGTATTTATTACCTTTTAACTAATAAATACAATGAATGTTTGCTCTAATTGATGATTCTATAGGTGAAAGCACAACATATTTCATCAAGTCGATCTATAGGTTCATGAGTTTATTTCCATGCCTTCTTCAAGAAAGTTTTATTGAGATTCAAGCTTCATCATTTAAGATACTTTAAAGTGATATCATGACAAGGTCTACTATGATTAATCATACCTTAATTTGTTAAAGAAAATCAAAAGATGCAAGAGTTGATTGAAGAAGTTTGACCTAATTGGACAAGTTCTTGATTTCTTGATCACAAGTGCATAACTCTCTCAATTCTTAATATTTTGAGGTGTTTTTTGTTTCTATGGGTTATTATTATAATCCATAGCAAATTTTTTATTCACATGGTAAAAGTATGTGTTCAAGAAAGTTTGTCAAAATTGAAAGGGGTTCCCAAGGCATTTTGTTGCTCTAGGAGCTAGGGTTTTTGAACTTCTAAGGGTTATATCTTGCTCATATTTTGAGATTTTTGAGTAATTCCAAAGAAATGCTTATCTTTAAAGGGTTATCAACTAATAACTTCAAAATTTTCAAGAATATTTTATGTGGAAGATGTTTAATGATGAAGAAAGATTATAAGCCCTCTAGATAGGCCATCAAATTCCCTTATGTGACTTCAAAAGGTCATAACTTGGTCAATTTTTATCTCCTTAATCCCATTAAATTTCCACAATGATCTTAAGGATGTGAAATTAAACTCTTTTTTTATGTTCAAAGCTTGAAAATGGATGGAAGATACTCTAAGGATGCAAAATATTATAGGTCATCTCATGAATTTTCACCAACTTCACAAAGTCATAACTTTCTCAATTCTTGGAGTTTTTAAGTGGTTCAAATCTAAAAATGTCATTTAAGATTTATAATTCATTCCATATTTTTTGGTCAAAAGCAAATGTTTAGTGGAAGGCCATGTTTGGATGCAAAACATTATAGGACTTTTTTGAGAAAGAACTTAGAATTTTTCTAAGTACAAAAAGTCAGCATCTTTTTCTCAACTTTTACTCATCACAACTTTTAGCTCAAGCATCCATTTGATTCCATTCTTTGAACATTGTAAAGATTGTAACCTTATCTTTCAATTGCTTCAAGAATCATGCCCTAAGACCCCTTGAGCTATGAATGCCATTGATTCAAAGTTGGTACCTTGAAACTGAAGTTTCCTCCAAAGTCAGAATTTGAAATCCGTAATCCAGCTTCTAATCACGAAATTTCTATGTGTTTTTTCTTCTAATCATGTTTAACAATATTCCAGAAGTGATTAGCACCTTGAACCGTAAGTTTTGGTTGAGCTTTGAGCAAAATAGAAGTCACACTTTTCATGCTTGCAACTTCACAAGATTTCCCTCCAAACTTCATCATTCCACACGCTTGAGCATTCCATTTGATTCCCTATAAATAGAGGGTTATATTTAACTCATTTTCTCAAGCTTGGAGAGCCAGAATCACCCTGCCCAACTCCTTCCTTAACCCATATTTCTGCAACTTCGAATTTGGTTTTACAGCCTTCCTCAATCCATTTTCTTTGTCAATTCTTCATCCTTGAACTTCACTGAAGCTAACAGAAGAAGAACCAAGCCCTAAAGCATCCTAAATCATGCTAGTCAAGTCAAGTTTCAGAGCTCTGAATTTGAACTTCAATAGGTAGATTCCTTCATCAATTCTCTCAAAATTTGTTAACACAATGAAGCTCTCATCATTTTGATACTAGTCGCAACATTTGTTTTCAACTGGAATTGAGTTTTAATCATGAATTTTCAAATCCATATTCAACTTTTTTGTTCTGGTTTTCTTCAAATTGACTGAGCTACAACTTATATAAATTTTTGGCGAGGGTACAGTTTTCTTCGTCTTGATGAGACGAATCGAATGGCATAGGTCTGAGCTCCTGATTTTACAGTTTGCGAGACCTGCAATTCGCGTGGTTGGAGGTTAAAGATAATCAATGTTTCATCTCTCAACCAATTACAAAGCGCCATTTGTTTTTTCAAAATCTTATTTAAATAAATGATCTGGTGGTTTATTCACTAATGTCCATATCCCTGCACAGTGCGCCAGATCCCTTGGATTTGATTATTAAAGCATTTTGACATTGATCTAATGGTCTACATCTTTTTGGTTTTATTTTTATTTTCTGATTTTTATATTTTAAAAGATTTAAACTTCAAAATTTCATAAAAAATTCATTTCTGACTCAAAAAATCTGAAAAAATTCTTTAAAATATTTTGGATTTTCCCCTTTCTGATTTTTTATTTTTTCACAATTTTATTTCATGATTTTATATTTTTTTATTATTTTTTCAATTTAACTAACTTGTTTTAATTGATAAAAAATATTTTTCTTAATTTTTAAATTCTGAAAAAAAATTACGGAAAGGTCCTTTGGCCTTTTGGTAAATTTTGATAACCTTGTTTTATTTTTATTTTTGATTTTACTATTTTTTACCATTTTTGGTTTGTTTTACTTATTTATTTTATTTTTAAAATTAGTTCCTGACTTTAAAAATTTCTGCAAATTTTTGTCAATATTTATTAAATCATGTTTGACCTCTGATTATTTTTAGGATTTTTATTTGGTATTTTAATATACTTTGTGTATTTTACCAATTATTTTCCTTTTATTAACCATTTTAGTTTAGTTTTGTTAATTTTATTTATTTATTTTCTTTATTTGGTTCTGACTTGGACTCCATTTTGGTGACAAATTCTTCAACCTCATTGGATCTTGGTTGTTGATAGGTTGAGAAACCAAATCCACCAAAATGGATGAATGATGTTGGTGATATTTGAAATCCTAATTTCATACATTGCATCCCCTCCCTCTTCATCTTATCCCTTTCTAATTGTGTTACATGTTGTTAGAGGATGGTCTACATATCATCTCTCCAAACATATGGCACATAGATTGCTATTAACCGGCCTCAAAATAGGTGTGACTTCTATATAAGTACACTTACGATTATTTAACATAGCGTTAAATTTTATCCTGATTGGAGAAATGATCATTTGTGGCCCAAGCTTATGTTTGCAAGCCCAAGTATGTTTAATTTGAAACGTTTGATCTAATAACCTTGAGGTTCATTATTAGGAGTCTTTGGTCTTATCAATCCTCTAATGAATCATCATAAATTTTGGACTAAGTGAATCATTTAAACATCGTTGATCATTTATTATTGCCTTGAGATTTTGAAATGAATGATATACTTGACAAAAAGCAAATGAAACTTATTGTTGAGAGGCTTTAATTTTATCAATCTTCTAATGAGTTTTCAAATGCAAGTTTCAAGATGGTCATTCAACTAACCTCTAATTCCTAACAATTGACTTTATTTTATGCTTTTACTTTATGCTTTTTATTTTGAGCACATTAATTTTAACATTTTCATTTCATGTTACTTTCATCTTTGCTCATTTGGGAATCTATCTTTATGTCATTTTTATTTTGCTCACTTGAGCTTTTCATTTCTTTTTAAAAGATACCTAATAATCAACTTGAACCATATAAAAAATTTAATGTTACTTGGACTATTTGGTTACTATCCTCGAGCATTTTGGAGTTATGGACTACTTGGACTTAGGATTAGAGACCTTAACCTACCTTGAGACCTTGTGAAATATGTTGTTATTTGTTGTACCCCAAAATTTCCCCTCTTATTTCTCAAGATTTTTCTCACAAGATTTCTACTGGGTCAAGACTGCACAAGTTTCCATGGATTATATTGGGCTCTCAAGCATCAAATCAAAGAAGAGCAAGTTTTCTTTGATTCATAAGCTTCGATTGGGCATTTAGCCTCCTTCGAGCAAGCTTGGTTCAGAGGCTTCAATTAGGTATTTGGTCCCCTTCGATCAAACTTTGGTCCACAAGCTTCGATTGGGCATTTGGCCTCCTTCGAGCAAGCTTTGTTCCACAAGCTTCGATTGGGCATTTGGTCCCCTTCGAGCAAGCTTTGGTCCACAAGTTTCATTTGGGCATATGGCCTCCTACAGGTTTTCTTCAATTCAGAAGGTAATAGCCTCCTACATGTATGCTTCGATTCACAGAGCAGTGGCCTTCTGCATGCTTGCTTCGATTCATAAAGCAGTGGCCTCCTGCATGCTTGCTTCGATTCACAAAGCAGTAGCCTCCTAAATGCTTGCTTCGATTCACAAAGCAATGGCTATCTTCATACAAGCTTTGATTGGGCAATGTTTTCCTTCGAAGAAACCTGTTTCGGTTCGCAAGGCAAGGGCTTCCATCATTCTAGCATGCACAAGGCAAGGGTTTCCCTCATGCTAGCATGCACAAGGCAATGACTCCCCTCATGCTTCAATTCCACCCTTAAACTCTTCAACACATATAGTTTCTACACTATGACATACAACTGGCGCATTCGAAGAACATGCAAAAGGCCCATTCGAAGAACATGAAGTTAGTGGATTCAAAAGAAACATGTTTGGTGGTTCATCCAAAAAATATGAATTTGTTGGATTCGAAGAACAGGCATATGGTGCATTCTAAGGACATACATTTGGCCCCTTCGAAGGACACACATATGGTCCATTCGAAGGACATACATTTGGCCCCTTCGAAGGACACACAATTGGTCTATTCTAAGGACACATAATTGTTGTTTTGTCTTTTGATGAGTCTGGTCAAAAAACAGTCTGTTGTGAAACAGTCCTGCACCAAGCTGCCATAACACTCCAAAATTGCTGCAAAACAGTCCTGCTATACTGCTCCCATATTTGCACCAAATTTGCATACAATAACTACACCTCGAAGGCTATGAAGACAACATACCCAATTTGTTCAAATTTCTTTTGTTTCCCCCTCAAATCTCATCCAAACTCTTCTATAAATAAGATGTTCCATAACACATTTAAGGGTAGCTTTTTGGTGGCTGGAGAGAGATCTGTTGGCAAGGCAAAGAAAGGAGAAAACACTTAACAAATTCTCAAACCCAAAATCAAAAAACCCACACCTTTGTTTCTATTCTTTCGAATCCAGAACTAAAGAAACACAACACTTGTTTCTCTTCCTTCGAATCCAAGAGCATCCAAGGCAATCGCTCAAGGTCCAGAAGCATCAACTTCAGATTCAAGATAAGTCTTCCTGACTTTAACCCTTTCGTTTCAAGCATGTAAATAACCTTTTGCTTATTTTTTTGTTTCTACCCTTTTGATTGTTTGCTTTTATTGTCCAAATATATGTTAGAGACTAACATGTAAAAGCCATGAAACAATATTAGCATGGCTTCAACCAATACTGTTATCATGTCCCAAACGAAAGAAAACACAAAAGGGTGTGTGAATCGAAGGGTGTGCTTCGATACAAACTGATTTGCAGGCCCAAACAAAATGAAAGGGAGTATGAGTCGAAGGATGCAACCTCGGTTGCAGGCCCAATCGAAAGAAAGAAAAAGGGTGTGAATCGAAGGACATATGCTTCGATCCAGATTGTCTTTTCTTTCTCTCTTTTGCACTATTCTTGTTTTATACTTTTCTATACATTTTATTTCATTGGTTTTCAATATGGTTGTAATAATTAATACTTTTATTGCTTTCCAAACCCCATTTGTAAATGTGTACACCCCATCCCTAAAAATATATAATAGCATAGGACATTTATATTTCTGCAATTTACCATATTTACATAAAATGCTAGTAATTAGGTTGCGTATGGCAAGAGTTAAAATCAACAAGTAGACCACCCTAATCAAAGACAAAATGCACGCAAATTAAACACACTACACACACATACAACTCTAGGGTAATCTCACTTGTTGCCTCGGAAAAAATTCATGTCCCTCGAATATGGGCGTTTTAGCAAAGATCCTCGATAAAAAGATCATTGTCCCTCGATGTCCCTCGATGTTTCCTCCGGTTAACAATCTAGTCCTTTACGAAAATTTCTAAAACGTCTCATAGGTTACCTTCTACGACTATACAAATGACCCATGCCCGTCCCTTCACATCCAACGATTGGGCTTCTTACCAAATCAATGGTACAATAGCAACATCTAGAGGAGGAGGAAAAGAACATAGACCTTTTGATTAGGTAGGACGATCGTAGTTGCTTGCTATTGAACTAAAACCATTTTTCACACTTACACTTTCAAAACACCTTAAAAACAAACATCTCTTTGAACTATTTTCAAAACCAACACTTTGTATGTGTTCTTATAGAGACGAGAATCATTACAAAGTTCTCCACAACAAAGGCATTTTGCAAAATACTTTCAAACTTACACCCACTACAAAGCACATTTTCAAACAAAGCAAGTGATCTAGCAAGAAACTAAAAGCCCATAGATAACTATGGATGAAAAGGGTGCTAACACCTTCCCTTTTCATAACCTACCCCCCGAACTCAAGAAAACATCTCAAGGGTCTTTCCTGTTCTTTTCACCTTTTCCTTATTGGATAAAAGAAAAGCCGGTGGCGACTCTTGCTATCTGCAACAATTGAGATCAAACTCAAAACAACCAATTCAGTTTTCCCATCGTATTAAACTATTTTGTATGGAGTTCTTGGGGTTTATCCCGAGGCATTGGGTTGTTTGTTTCTTTGCTTGCAGGTTATTTTGATTACATGTCTTGTCTATAATCAGGAATTCATCTATATACAGTTGTTACTCTGCCCATTTTTTGTGAAGATAAAATGCATTTGAAGCTTGGTTTTCTTAAGAGGTCTATTATCTTTGCTTGTGTGGTTTCAATCCAAAGGATGGGAATTCTACATTGACTCATGGTGTCAAGTGTTGGCTTCTTATTGGTTAGATGGTTCTTTTCCCTAGCTTTTATCTTATGCTATAGGATATTCCCTTCATCTCCTCCCATCTTCTTTAATTTCAAAAATCTTCTCCCTCTTTTTCAAAACTCTTCTTATTTTCTAAACTTGAACTGCTTTCATAATAAACTTGGATTTAGATCCATGCATTTTCAAAAATATTTTCTTAATCAAATGCTAAAAAAATTAATAATATTTTTACATTTTTGTGAGAAGACTAAAAGTCAATCAATCTCATTCAAACTATTTTTGCCACTTTGTCTTTTTACTTTAAAATTTTCTAAAAAGATTAGATTCTTGTTGATCCTTGTAGTGATGCGAACTATTATACTTCTATGGTATGTAGTGAAGTGGGAAATTTTCCACTTGGGTGGTAAGTGAGGCTTTGTTGATTTTAAAATCCAAGCTATATCCTCCACTATGAGATGACGCAAATTCTACTTTCTCATAATCGCGGGTGGTAAGTGTGTTCTTCCACTCGGATAAGACGAGGATGTCTTGTCTCTTAAAATTAATCAACACACTTGTGTTTTAAAATTTTTAAAGGTGAACTACGAGTACCCTGATCCCCTATTGCACAGAAGATGGTACGTAGGCACTAAAGGTTCGCAACCGCGACGGGTGCAAAAATTATAAAAAATACTTCTTTTCCCATCTCTACCATCTATTTTTTTATATAACTCTCATAGACAAAATACACAAATTTTCAAAGAGGTTCCTGCAGAGTACCATAGATGTTTATGGTGCTAATACCTTCCTTTTGCATAACCAACCCCCGAAATTAGATTCTCTCCCCCTATTTTGGATCACTCACTCTTTTCCCATTCCTTTGGAAACAATAAAGCGCGGTGGCGATTTTTATTTTATTTGTGCGAGTCAAGTCAATCCAATGGCTTAGTCTCATCATTTCTATCGCTACAACTATGGGTTGTCTCAGATCGTGTTGACACCGCGAGAAGTTTCATATTCATCTCCTTCTTCCCTATGTATCATTCCAATGGTGGGTGTTGTATGTATATCTTTACTCTTTATGTATGTACATTTGTTGATCATGGGATTGTATGAAATCTCTTTTACGAATTAATACTGGTGTTTTTTCTTGATTTTTGCTTTATCGTGGAGTTTTGGTTTTTCGTAGACATATGCTTTCTGAATCTCTTTCTTGAATGAATATCTATTAGGTCCTAGACTCTAAACATAAATTTAGGCTTAATATTCATGTGGGTATCAGTTATGAAATGCACCCAGGTTGTTTGAGTTGCACGTGAAATCTCCTTTGAGAGCAATACGGGTGATATCTCACTTTGTGTTAGAAATAGACTTAGTGTGAGTGATACGTGATAGTATTGACGAGTGATTTAGGTTGCATGAAATTGATCCACAAGTTTGAGTATTTGACGGATAGAGTGAAATGCGATTCCATAATGAATTCTCTTAGGTTGCATATTGTGGTACGGTGGGAGAACTGACTTGAGTTTTGCGTTTGTATTCGCACTTGTTCGGTTTAGCAAGAGTCGCCACCGACTTTTTATTTATCCTAAGGAAAGGTCAAAAAGCACAGGAAAGACCTTTGAGATGTTTTCGTGGGTTCGGGGGGTAGATTATGAAAAGGGAAGGTGCTAGCACCCTTTTCATCCATGGTTATCCATGGGCTCTTAGTTACTTGTTTTAGATCACTTGCCTTTGCTTTTCAATTGTTTGAAATGGTGCTTTGTGTGTGTGGTTTTGAAAACGTTTTGAAAAAGATGCCTTGTCTAGGCAACCATTGTAACAATTCTTTACTCGAATGTTTTACAAAGGTGTTTGTCTTTTTGAAAAGATGTTTCAATGTTTTTGAAAGTTTGTTTTTGAAAGTTGTATTGTATAGTGTGTTTTGAAAGTAGGCAAGTGTGTTTTGCAAGTTTGATCAAGTAACTAAGAGTTGTCTACCCTATTTTACTCAAAGATCTTTCTTATGTTTTAACCCTTTTAACAGTGTTGTTTCACCATTGTATTTGGTGAACAACCTTGTGTTAGGATGTTAACGGGATGGGCGCGGGTCATCGTATAGACCATGAATGCAATAGTGTCAAGTGTCTTTGGCAATTTTCTTGAAGGGACTTGATCATTTTTGTTTAGGCAACTTGATAGCGTCATCGAGGGACTATGATCATTTGATTTGTTTTTGTTTTGCCAAAGTTCTTAACATGCAAACATGGCCCATTTTTGAAGGCAACAAGCGGGATTGCCCTAGGGGTGCAAGTGTGAATTGTGTATTAATTGTCATGCATTTATCTTTCTATTAGGTTATCTAGCGGTTGATTTTGAATCTTCGCATACAAACCCTAGTTACTATACAGTATATGAAAAGCGATAAATTGCAGGAATTTAAAGTCTAAGCTATTACAAATAAGTATCTGGGGATGGGGGTACAAATATTTACAAATGGGGATGAGTCTTATCAGGATAGTAGTGTCCAAATATTATTTACAACCAAATCAAATCGTCGCATTCTTAATGTAAAAATATAGCAAGGTATAAGAGTAAAGAGAATCAAAAAGCAAAGTATGATGCACATGATTATTTACAAGTGATCAAATTGTTAACCTAATGCAATTATTAAGTATTTTATTATTTTTGTGTTTTTGTTAATGTTAATTATATACAAACAAAAGGTTTTAAAAAAGGAAATATTTAACCTTAAAAATTCTATTTTTTTGATGTATTTTTTACTAATGTTTTATATACAAGGTTTAATTTAAACAAAAAAAGGTTTTAATAAAAGAAAAAAAATTGTTTAAACTTAATAAACCTAAGATTTATGTATTTTTAATTGTTCTAAAAAGAAGCATTTTAAGAAAATTTTGTACAAAAGAAGTTAACGTATTATTTTTATTTAACAAAAATATTAATTTAAGTTATGTAACAAAAAAAGTAAAGTGATAAAAATGGTTGATTTGTAGAAAATAAAAAAAAAGGTTTGAATGGGCCTTAAAAGATGTTCTTGGCTCAAGAAAACAAAATAACAAATAAGGTAAGAAAGAAAAGAGGGGGTAAGGCGCCAGAATGGAGATTGGGCTTAGGGGTTTTGTCCAAAGGGGCAGGCCTATGCGCTTGACAATGTTTTTGTTTGTTAGGGTTCACATTTGTTTGCTTCAGAGTTAGGGTTTGTATTGAACGGCGTCGCTCCCTTCCTTCTTCATCGTCCTCTTCGTTCTCAACCAATCGTGAGCTTCTGACTAACTCCTTCTCCACCTATGGCCACTAGGCGCCACCTCCAACTCCTCCTCCCTCCATGGTTAAGCAAGGCGACGACAAAAAAGGTATCGGTTTCTTTTTTATATTTTAGGGTTTTGGATTTTAGTCTTGCACGTTATTGGTTTTTGACACATTCTGATCTTCTATATTATTTATGTTGTGTGAGGTGTTAAACAAAAGGGAGGAGTTACTACCTTTAGGGTTTTGGAAACGGAGGATTTGGACAGGAGGCGTTCTCCGGTGGCCGGAGGCGGAGGGACACGGTGATGTGCTTGCTGGCCTTCCTGGTACTTGTATCTTTAACTTTGTTTGGTTTAGTGATGAGTGTTGCAATCTGAAAACCCTAGGATAACTTCTTTTCCTCTTCTGATTGCTTGCCTCTGAACTTTTGCTTATCTGTGATGATTTTGATTCTGAGTATTTGTGCTTCTGAGATGCTTTCACAATCTTCCTCTCTTTGGGCTTTGTTTCTTTTCAATGATGAGAATATCTGAGAATGCTTTGATTTCTGTATGTTCCTTTTGATGATGTTGATGATGTTGCCTTATTCTGAGATGCTTTTGGCTTTGCTTTGAGTTTGGTACAGGCTTGGAGTAAGTTTTGCTATTTTGGCCCTGTGATGAACATGGTTCTGAGGGCTTTTGTTTTTGTTGTTTGGATATTTGGTTTGGACTTGTGGGAGTTTTGTTGGATTGAAGGCAGGTTGAATGTTATCAGTTTTGACACTGAGTTGTTCAGGTTTTGTGCTTGGCTTTGAGGCTGGCTTATTATACAGGCAGGCTTCTGGCTGTATGCTTCAAGGCTTGTAGTTGTAACAGGTTTTGTATTTGTTGTTTGAAGGCAGGTTTGTTATGCTGAGTTTGTTCAGGTTTTACTGTGCTTTGAGGCTTGGAGCAGTTTGTAGGCTACAGGCTTGTTTTGTAACAGGTTTTGTATTTGTTGTTTGAAGGCAGTTTGTTATGCTTGTGCTTTTGTTGTACACGAGTTTGAAACAGGCTTGAGGCAGGTTAGCAGGCTTCAGGGCTTGTGTTATGCTTGCTTTGGTGTTTTACAGTTTTGTGATATCTTTTTCTATGTGGTGTTCTTTGTATCCTGCCTTCTCTCTTAACAGTGTTGATCTGTTATATTTATTTGTCTTAAGCCTGCCCACTATAAGCCTCTACTTCTCTCTCTCTTTTCTCTCTCTCCAGAAAAGTATATTTAATTACTTAAACTGTACTTTCTGTTCTGAAAAGGTTTTTGGCCTGGAAAATGATGAATAAAAAATGCTTTTACAAGTTGGCTTGCATTTTGTCTTTCCTCTGCATCTCTTCTTACCTCCATATTTTCTGCATTGCTTTTGATATCTTGTTAACAGCCTTTTGACAGTTTCTTTGGACAGCTTGGTTGACATCTCTTTTTGACAGTTTGACAGCTTTGCACTTTTGACAATTTGGTTTGCATAGTTTGATAGTGTAATTCAGTTTGGATTTATGCAGCTTTGTATTTGATTAATTCATACTTGCAAACATTTAATTTCCCTCTTTGTGAACCAAGAAGAGACATCTTCTTGCGATTTGCAGAGAGGACGAACAAACTGATTCCAGCCAACACCTTTAATGATGAGTTTTAATTATCTGTCTGAGAATGCCTTTTTAATTTTAACTGTATTGACTTCTCTTTTTTTCTGGCTTTGCAGGTAAATATTAATTGGGGCAAGGGAAGCAACAGTAGAAGATGAAGACTTAGGATAGATTTAGGATATAGTTTTATTTTCTATTCAATTATTTGTAATAAACATCATTGTAAATATTGTAAATAAATTTACAATATCCCAATAACACTTGTAACAATAATTAAAAAATAAATAAAACCTTTTTGCCAGATAATTCTTTAATTTACACTGTTTATTTATTTATTTAAATCTCTTGAATTAAAACGACTGGAAATGCATTCCAATTATTTTAACTTAGATGAAATAAATAATTAATAAACATTGTAGTCTTGCAACTTCGCATTAACCAACAATATGCCCGGCATTCCAAATAACCAATAGCACTGCACAGTCAAACAAACAAACGTCCACACGCCTTTTACCTCACTGATCAAACTAAAGCTTCAACTTTTAATCAGAAGCCTCAGATGATATCTCATATGCTTAGACTTTAAGAAACAAACATGAATCTTGAACAAGCGTCAAAACCATGTGACAGTCAATTTGAAAAAAACTGTAGAATTAATTCCTTCTGAGAATGCGCGCGCAAACCCTAATTCTGGTTTTATTGTCAAAGAAATGTCCGCCTGATCAAACCCTGAGCCAAACTCAAACAAATCAAAAGAAAACCCTAATAATCTGCTTGACTGATTCAAAATCAATGAAAAACCCTAATTTTGTCTGACTGATGAGAAAAGCCTGTTTGACCGATTCTTAAGCAAAATCTGAAAAATCAGGAAAAGCCCGAAGCTGTGATTTCTTGTGAAAAAGAGAGAGAGCAAATTTTGGGGTACAACACATATGATTGTTTATCACTTTCTTTATTTACTTTATTTACTTTTCCTGCATTTTTTCCGCAAATGCTTTTCCAAACTTAGAAGGATTGAAACTGTTGAACGATAGTTTTTCCCTCTCACTAATCCATGTGGAGACGATATGATATAAGCTATATCACCCAGTAATTAATGAAGGGTGAGAAAAACACTTAGAGGGGGGGGGGGCTGAATAAATTTCTCTTTTTGTTTTTCTTAAAGGCTCAACAATAATGGAAAGACACAGTTATTTTTATCCTGGTTCGTTTGAACTCAAACTACTCCAGTCCACCCACCAAGGTGATTTCTCCTTTCTCAATAAGGATTTAATTCATTATAATCAAATAGATTACAATCACACAACTAAACTGTTGTGACTAATAATTCAAAGCACAAGTAAACTTACAAGTGACTAACACCACTAAGACTCAAATTACTCCTAGCCTTCTTGAGAAATCTGACCAAGCTTGGTCTCTCAAGGGGATTGGACACTAGAGTGCCCAAAAAATATGCACTCGTCAAAGCGTAGTTTGAGGGAATGGGCTTAAAGATGCCATTTGGAGATGGGATTAAAGATGCCATCTGGAGATGTGACAGAATCTTGTCTGGGGATGGGCTTAGAGATGCCATCTGGAAATTGTTGGTAGGAGGATGGGCTTATAGATGCCATCTGGAAATTGTTGGTAGGAGGATGGGCTTATAGATTCCATCTGAAGGTGATTGTATCTTGTTGGAGATGGGCTTGTAGATGCCATCCAAGAATGTTTGTTGAACTGTATGTTGTCGGTGAGTGGACGAGTATCAGAAAGGTATCCATGTTTTGGAACATCTCTGAACTGGGGGTCTGAATAAGCAATAGATTGAAATCCATGTTTGGAATCATCCGTAAACTGTTTTCAGAAGTTGTGAAGTTTAATAAGCAATAGATCAGCATCCATGTTGGGAAGCCTTCGTAAACTGTTTTCAAAAGTTGAATCTGAACAAGCGATAGATTAACATCCGTGTTTGGAGAATCCGTAAACTGTTTTCAGAAATGGAGAATCTGAACAAGCGATAGGTTAACATCCGTGTTTGGAGAACCCATAAACTGTTTTCAGAAGTATTGAAATTGAATAAGCAATAGATCAGCATCCATGTTGGGAAGCGTCCGTAAACTGTTTTTAAAAGTTGAGTCTGAACAAGCGATAGATTAACATCCGTGTTTGGAGAATCCTTAAAATGTTTTCAAAAATCTTAAAATTGAATAAGCAATAGATTAGCATCCATGTTGGGAAGCGTCCGTAAACTGTTTTCAAAAGTTGAGTCTGAACAAGCGATAGATTAACATCCGTATTTGGAGAATCCGTAAACTGTTTTCAGAAATCTTGAAATTGAATAAGCAATCGATCAGCATCCATGTTGGGAAGCGTCCGTAAACTATTTTCAAAAGTTGAGTCTGAACAAGCGATAGATTAACATCCGTGTTTGGAGAATCCATAAACTGTTTTCAGTAGTTGCATCTGAACAAGCGATAGATTAACATCCGTGTTTGGAGAATCCATAAACTGTTTTCAGAAGTCTTGAATATGAATAAGCGATAGGTTAACATCTGTATCTGGAGAACCCGTAAACTGTTTTCATAAGTTGAGTCTGAACAAGCGATAGATTAACATCCGTGTTTGGAGAATCTGTAAACTGTTTTCAGAAGTCTTGGAATGGAGAAGGAACCGGTGTAGGGTTGCCTGATGATGAGTCCGTGTAAAACTACATCTTGGATTTGAGAAGCTATTGTCGACCTTTTGTGAAAAAGGTAAATTGTTAGTTGAAACACAAAGTTATGTTGCATGAAATGTATGATGCAATGAAATGCGTTTCGTCAATGTTTATGATATATGAATGTAGTGAATGCGCATGTAAGCGAAGTAGCTGTCTTGCTGAGGATAGATGAATCCTGGATAGCCGGAGATAATAGAATCTTGACTGCTGCCGGGGAAAGTGAATCCTTGACTGCTGCAGGGGATTGCAAGAATCTTTTGATTGCTTCAGGTATTGATCTGGGATCTTGAAAAGGTTGGTCGGTGAGATAGTTGTCCTGGCTGGTTTCAGGTATTGATCTCTGACCTGAGAAAGAAAGATAGTTCTCCCAGCTTGTTACAGGTATTAATCTCCAATATCTTCATGTAGATAGTTTTCCTGGCTTGTTTCAGGTATTAATCTACAATCAGTCGTCCACAGATAGTTTTCCTGGCTTGCTACAGGTATTAATCTGGAACTTGGGTTACACGCCACTTTGAGAATGAGAATCTTCATTCTGTTGGGGGTCAGAAATTGGGAGTATACCAATCTTCTGAGGTTTCAAGGATGAGAGTCTTCATTCTGTTAACGGTCAGAAATTGGGAGTATACCAATCTTCTGAGGTTTTAAGGATGAGAGTCTTCATTCTGTTAACGGTTAACTGTTATCTGGTCGATCTCCAGGCTTTCACAGAAACTTGTATTGATATCTGGTCGTAATCCAAGCTTCACAATAACTTGTCGAGCAAGCTATCCGGTCGAATCCGGGCTTCACGGCTTGTGTTGAAGATATACCACTATCTGGTCGACTCCAGGCTTCGTAGTATTCTTGACTGCTGTCTGGTCGTAATCCAGGCTTCACAGAAACTTGTATTGCCATCTGGTCGTAATCCAGGCTTCACAATAACTTGTTGGGGATTAAACTATTATCCGGTCGAATCCGGGCTTCATAGCTTGCTCTTAGGAGATACCACTATCTGGTCGTAATCCAGGCTTTGCGGTAGTCTAATACTGTTATCCGGTCGTAATTCGGGCTTCATAATATGCTGTAGAGATCAAGATACTATCTGGTCGAATCAGGGCTTCATAACTTGAATTTTGTGAGAATTTGATCTTTGACGACCATAATTTCCAACAGGTGATGAAGGAACTTTTGATTGTATGAGTAGCAGAATGACTTCCGTATCTGGAGTGTATCTGAAACTGTAACTGGGATCTGAATGAGTGACAGAATGGCTAGCGTGTCTGGAGCGTATCTGAAACTGTATCTTGGAGTTGAGATATGTATGAGTAGAAGAATGACTTCCGTATCTGGAGTGTATCTGAAACTGTAACTGGGATCTGAATGAGTGACAGAATGGCTACCGTGTCTGGAGCGTATCTGAAACTGTATCTTAGAGTTGAGATCTGTATGAGTAGCAGAATGACTTCTGTATCTGGAGTGTATCTGAAACTGTAACTGGGATCTGAATGAGTGAAAGAATGGCTACCGTGTCTGGAGCGTATCTGAAACTGTATCTTGGAGTTGAGATCTGTATGAGTAGCAGAATGACTTCCATATCTGGAGTGTATCTGAAACTGTAACTGGGATCTGAATGAGTGACAGAATGGCTACCGTGTCTGGAGCGTATCTGAAACTGTATCTTCCAACAGGTGATGAAGGAATTTGTGATGTTGATCGTAACTTCCAGCAGGTGATGAAGGAAATTTTGAATGACCGAGAGTTCCAACAGGTGATGAAGGAGACTTGCCCCAAGTTCACTGAACTTTTGAGAGATTTGTAGAAATCTTGACTGGACTGCCCCAGGTTAAATGGACTTTGAAAGATTTATTGAAATCTTGACTGAACTGCCCCAGGTTAACTGGATAGTGACATGTCATGTCCCCTTGTCAGAAGTGTCATCCTTTTTGAAGTGATTTTGCTCACTGAGAGGGATTTCGTTCCCCCGAACATTCACTGTATGAATTTCTTTGCTGTCAAACAAATAACCATGTGCAAACAACGATATTCAAATAATGCAAAGTTTATGCTTGTCTCGAAGTTTTGAAAAATGCGTTTTTTAGCAGAAAACTTTTTATAAGACAAATTCAACACAAGATTTAGGGCAAAGCCTTACAGGAGTCAGGATACCTTTTGTAACAGTATGCTTTCGAACCAACCCATGTTTCAATTAGGACTTTTGAAGGGTTGTAACGTGGCTTGGTTCACGGTTTAAGAAACAAAGGATAAAGGCTCAAAGTATATTTGTACCCACCCGCTCTTCGTGATATTCTTCAACCCTAAACTCAGTTAATTGTGCGTCGATCTCTATTCGAGTTTGGAACGACGTTCTGGTGATGGTTCACACAAGTTGAATTTTGGGAGGCAGTCACTTTTGCAACATTTTTCATGTTATTGAGGATTTGTAATGACCTTGTTCTTTTTTATTTGTTATCCCTAACTTTTTCCCGACTGTTCCTGTTTTCGAGATTACAGTCAGCGGGATGCCCCTGCTTTCTTAAGCCTCCTTTATAGGTTTTGGCTCAGTAGGCTCTTCTCTTTTGAGAGGTAATGACTTCATATGAGATAAGGAACCATCACTGTCTTTTGATTCCAAAGGAATGTTTTTTGATGTCATTCGTTGTATTACAAACTGAGATTTTGCGACTTTAATGCGCATCTTTTTTTTTTTTGAATTAACTGAGAGACTACCCTGCCCCAGGTTTAAATCAAAGGTTTCAAATTGTTCAGAACAGAAAACTCCTACTTCTTTGGCTTGAAGGGGTTGACTAGGGATTATCTTCCTTATAACTCCAGTGTTTGGGATTTGAAAGAAACGCCTGTACATCATTAGCAAGGTCTATTCAAAAGCATACTGTATGAGATTATGGCATTGTTTCGTCATCCTTCCTCTAAAGGTTTGTAGCTTTTTATCAAGAGTTGAATATCATAAAGAAAACACAAGAATAGTGAAAACGAATAGATGAATTCAAGACAAACATATGCAATACATTAATGAAACAGAGTTTGACATCAATAGTTAATTGTTTGAATAACAAAAGAAATTACAACTTGAAATATCAAAAGGAACAAAAGTCTCTCAGTTCAAGCTTTGTCATTTCAGGTGGAGAAGCCCTTAACGGAAGATTTTCATCTCGCCATCTGGCATGAATTTCAGCACTCCATTGTCAATCAAGTCTTGGATCTTGTTCTTCAAGGCCCAACAGTCGTCGGTGTCATGTCCAGGACTATAGGAGTGGTATACACAAAATGCGTCAGGATGATAGCTAGGAGCAGAGGTATTGGGCTTCCGAATAGGATCCCTTAAAGCAGTCAGATTGACCTCCAACAAGTGTTCCAGTATTAGAGATGATGGTATGTCAGTCTCAGTGAATTGTCTTCCGGGCGTATTTTGCTTACGCCGATTACCCCATTGATGCTGACGCGGTTGTTGATGGTCTTGTAACCCTGAAGCAAGTAGAGGAGCCTTTCCCTTGTCTTCTTGTCTCAAAGGGGGTTGAATGATGACTTGCTCTTCAACCTCAGATGTTTTCCCCACTTGGTTGTCCCAAAGCAGTTGGTTGACGAGAACCCTGAGCTCCTCTTGTCTTTGAGCCAAGTCTTGGATGAGAGCCATCTGGCCCACCAGTTGTCCCATTATCTGGATCCTCATTGCAGTCAGCTCAAACTGAAGTTCTTCCAACTGATCACCCCTGGCATTGCTTGAATTCCCCTGGACCAGGCCCCTTGTGAGGAGAGCTTTCACTTCTTCTTGCCCCAAGGACAGGTTCAAGAACATTTCTTAAAATTGAGCATTTTGATCCTGGATATCCTTGACAGTCCTCTCTAGAGCCATCTCTACTGAAATAAACAGTAGGAGAATAAGGAAACCTGAAAAGGAAAAACTGTTATGATGCAATGCATGATATGTGGATGCATGCTTTCAAGGATCTCTTGGGGTAAACACAAGAAAATGTTAGAGGTTGAACTTCGATCTTTGATTGGAGAACCTTGTAGTGGTGGATGTCTTTCCACGAGAATCAAGCTCACCATGTCAAGTGGGTCATAGCCCTTGATTCAAGTTGTTGCACTTGATCTTTGACGGCATTTGTTTAGAGGAGAAAACCTCTTGCCCCTTGGTAGACGTCTAGTTCAACGTGACCCTGCATCAAAAGACCCTCGATATCCTTGAAATGGTTATTGAAAATGCTATGGTATGATGTTATGATGTTATGTACATGTATGCAAAAGCAAGTAAGTGTATATATAGGTAATCATATTCACACAGAGCAAACAAGTCCTTAGGTTTAGGCTTGCATGGGGTTTGTAGGTAAGTACCCTCTTGAAGTTAGTTGGCTCATCCTATCCTAAAATAGAAACCGGGTTTTGAGGAGCTCAATATCACGGGATTATTTTCTGTGTTCATTGTTTTGGTTTAGCCACTTAACTGGAGACCAAAATATTCCAAGAAAACAACCCTAAATGAGTGTAGTATCGAGTATCTACCAACTTCGGACTGCACCAAAGTCGGTCATCTCACTACCCCTAAAAAGGCTAAGATGGTCAAGTAAGGTTCTAGAGTTCGTTTGTGCTTCGTGACATCGCTCAGCGGCCCCGTATTCTCCTTGACTACTCAAGGGCTACCGGTACTCACAAATATGTCACACTAACATAGCTACTATTTCAACCATGTCGGTATACCCCGCACAGTTCCCTCACAGTTTATTGCTATTTACCTAAAAAGGTGCCCCCAAATCCGGGTGTAGGATTTATAGCCTACCCAAACAAGGACCCAAAAAGGAAAGCAATCAAAGCAATCAAAGCAAGTATGTAAATGTGATCTAAAAACCCTAAGGTAACCCCACTCTCAAGAAGAAATCCCCAACAGAGTCGCCAGTTCTGTGGTACGGTGGGAGAACTGACTTGAGTTTTGTGTTTGTATTCGCACTTGTTCGGTTTAGCAAGAGTCGCCACCGACTTTTTATTTATCCTAAGGAAAGGTCAAAAAGCACAGGAAAGACCTTTGAGATGTTTTCGTGGGTTCGGGGGGTAGATTATGAAAAGGGAAGGTGCTAGCACCCTTTTCATCCATGGTTATCCATGGGCTCTTAGTTACTTGTTTTAGATCACTCGCCTTTGCTTTTCAATTGTTTGAAATGGTGCTTTGTGTGTGTGGTTTTGAAAACATTTTGAAAAAGATGCCTTGTCTAGGCAACCATTGTAACAATTCTTTACTCGAATGTTTTACAAAGGTGTTTGTCTTTTTGAAAAGATGTTTCAATGTTTTTGAAAGTTTGTTTTTGAAAGTTGTGTTGTGGAGTGTGTTTTGAAAGTAGGCAAGTGTGTTTTGCAAGTTTGATCAAGTAACTAAGAGTTGTCTACCCTATTTTACTCAAAGATCTTTCATATGTTTTAACCCTTTTAACAGTGTTGTTTCACCATTGTATTTGGTGAACAACCTTGTGTTAGGATGTTAATGGGACGGGCGCGGGTCATCTTATAGACCATGAATGCAATAGTGTCAAGTGTCTTTGGCAATTTTCTTGAAGGGACTTGATCATTTTTGTTTAGGCAACTTGATAGCGTCATCAAGGGACTATGATCATTTGATTTGTTTTTGTTTTGCCAAAGTTCTTGACATGCAAACATGGCCCATTTTTTATGGCAACAAGCGGGATTACCCTAGGGGTGCAAGTGTGAATTGTGTATTGATTGTCATGCATTTATCTTTGTATTACGTTATCTAGCGGTTGATTTTGAATCTTCTCATATAAACCCTAGTTACTATACAGTATATGAAAAGCGATAAATTGCGGGAATTTAAAGTCTAAGCTATTACAAATAAGTATCCGGGGATGGGGGTACAAATATTTACAAATAGGGATGAGTCTTATCAGGATAGTAGTGTCCAAATATTATTTACAACCAAATCGAATCGTCGCATTCTTAATGTAAAAATATAGCAAGGTATAAGAGTAAAGAGAATCAAAAATCAAAGTATGATGCACATGATTATTTACAAGTGATCAAATTGTTAACCTAATGCAATTATTAAGTATTTTATTATTTTTGTGTTTTTGTTAATGTTAATTATATACAAACAAAAGGTTTTAAAAAAGGAAATATTTAACCTTAAAAATTCTATTTTTTTTTATGTATTTTTTACTAATGTTTTATATACAAGGTTTAATTTAAACAAAAAAAGGTTTTAATAAAAGAAAAAAATTGTTTAAACTTAATAAACCTAAGATTTATGTATTTTTAATTGTTCTAAAAAGAAGCATTTTAAGAAAATTTTGTACAAAAGAAGTTAATGTATTATTTTTATTTAACAAAAATATTAATTTAAGTTATGTAAGAAAAAAAGTAAAGTGATAAAAATGGTTGATTTGTAGAAAATAAAAAAAGGATTGAATGGGCCTTAAAAGATGTTCTTGGCCCAAGAAAACAAAATAACAAATAAGGTAAGAAATAAAAGAGGGGGTAAGGCGCCAGAATGGAGATTGGGCTTAGGGGTTTTGTCCAAAGGGGCAGGCCTATGCGCTTGACAATGTTTTTGTTTGTTAGGGTTCACATTTGTTTGCTTCAGAGTTAGGGTTTGTATTGAACAGCTTCGCTCCCTTCCTTCTTCATCGTCCTCTTCGTTCTCAACTAATCCTGAGCTTCTGACTAACTCCTTCTCCACCTATGGCCACTAGGCGCCACCTCCAACTCCTCCTCCCTCCATGGTTAAGCAAGGTGGTGACAAAAAAGGTATCGGTTTCTTTTTTATATTTTAGGGTTTTGGATTTTAGTCTTGCACGTTATTGGTTTTTGACACATTCTGATCTTCTATATTATTTATGTTGTGTGAGGTGTTAAAGAAAAGGGAGGAGTTACTACCTTTAGGGTTTTGGAGACGGAGGATTTGGACAGGAGGCGTTCTCCGGTGGCCGGAGGCGGAGGGACACAGTGATGTGCTTGCTGGCCTTCCTGGTACTTGTATCTTTAACTTTGTTTGGTTTAGTGATGAGTGTTGCAATCTGAAAACCCTAGGATAACTTCTTTTCCTCTTTTGATTGCTTGCCTCTGAACTTTTGCTTATCTGTGATGATTTTGATCCTGAGTATTTGTGCTTCTGAGATGCTTTCACAATCTTCCTCTCTTTGGGCTTTGTTTCTTTTCAATGATGAGAACATCTGAGAATGCTTTGATTTTTGTATGTTGCTTTTGATGATGTTGATAATGTTGCCTTATTCTGAGATGCTTTTGGATTTGCTTTGAGTTTGGTACAGGCTTGGAGTAAGTTTGGCTATTTTGGCCCTGTGATGAACATGGTTCTGAGGGCTTTTGTTTTTGTTGTTTGGATATTTGGTTTGGACTTGTGGGAGTTTTGTTGGATTGAAGGCAGGTTGAATGTTATCAGTTTTGACACTGAGTTGTTCAGGTTTTGTGCTTGGCTTTGAGGCAGGCTTATTGTACAGGCAAGCTTCTGGCTGTATGCTTCAAGGCTTGTAGTTGTAACAGGTTTTGTATTTGTAGTTTGAAGGCAGGTTTGTTATGCTGAGTTTGTTCAGGTTTTACTGTGCTTTGAGGCTTGGAGTAGTTTGTAGGCTACAGGCTTGTTTTGTAACAGGTTTTGTATTTGTTGTTTGAAGGCAGGTTTGTTATGCTTGTGCTTTTGTTGTTCACAAGTTTGAAACTGGCTTGAGGTAGGTTAGCAGGCTTCAGGGCTTGTGTTATGCTTTCTTTGGTATTTTACAGTTTTGTGATATCTTTTTCTATGTGGTGTTCTTTGTATCCTGCCTCCTCTCTTAACATTGTTGATCTGTTATATTTATTTGTCTTAAGCCTACCCATTGTAAGCCTCTACTTCTCTCTCTTTTCTCTCTCTCCAGAAAAGTATATTTAATTACTTAAACTGTACTTTCTGTTCTGAAAAGGTTTTTGGCCTGGAAATGATGAATAAAAAATGCTTTTACAAGTTGGCTTGCATTTTGTCTTTCCTCTGCATCTCTTCTTACCTCCAGATTTTCTGCATTGCTTTTGATATCTTGTTAACAGCCTTTTGACAGTTTCTTTGGACAGCTTGGTTGACATCTCTTTTTGACAGTTTGACAGCTTTGCACTTTTGACAATTTGGTTTGCCTAGTTTGATAGTGTAATTCAGTTTGGATTTATGCAGCTTTGTATTTGATTAATTCATACTTGCAAACATTTAATTTCCCTCTTTGTGAACCAAGAAGAGACATCTTCTTGCGATTTGCAGAGAGGACGAACAAACTGATTCTGGCCAACACCTTTAATGATGAGTTTTAATTATCTGTCTGAGAATGCCTTTTTAATTTTAATTGTATTGACTTCTCTTTTTTTTTGGCTTTGCAGGTAAATATTAATTGGGGCAAGGGAAGCAACAGTAGAAGATGAAGACTTAGGATAGATTTAGGATATAGTTTTATTTTCTATTCAATTATTTGTAATAAACATTATTGTAAATATTGTAAATAAATTTATAATATCCCAATAACACTTGTAACAATAATTAATAAATAAATAAAACCTTTTTGCCAGATAATTCTTTAATTTACACTGTTTATTTATTTATTTAAATCTCTTGAATTAAAACGACTGGAAATGCATTCCAATTATTTTAACTTAGATAAAATAAATAATTAATAAACATTGTAGTCTTGCAACTTCGCATTAACCAACAATACGCCCGGCATTCCAAATAACCAATAGCACTGCACAGTCAAACAAACAAACGTCCACACGCCTTTTACCTCACTGATCAAACTAAAGCTTCAACTTTTAATCAGAAGCCTCAGTTGCTATCCCATATGCTTAGACTTTGAGAAACAAACATGAATCTTGAACAAGCGTCAAAACCATGTGACAGTCAATTTGAAAAGAACTGTAGAATTAATTCCTTCTGAGAATGTGCGCGCAAACCCTAATTCTGGTTTTATTGTCAAAGAAACGTCCGCCTGATCAAACCCTGAGCCAAACTCAAACAAATCAAAAGAAAACCCTAATAATCTGCTTGACTGATTCAAAATCAATGAAAAACCCTAATTTTGTCTGACTGGTTAGAAAAGTCTGTTTGACCGATTCTTAAGCCAAATCTGAAAAATCAGGAAAAGCCTGAAGCTGTGATTTCTTGTGAAAAAGAGAGAGAGCAAATTTTGAGGTACAACAGTTGCCCCTGTTCAATCTTCTTGAACCTGAAGAGTTAGATTGGCAAGTTTGCCTTTCGCGACTCGAAGGTAAAAGGGGATTGGACACTAGAGTGCCCAAAAAATTTGCACTCGTCAAAGCGTAGTTTGAGGGAATGGGCTTAAAGATGCCATTTGGAGATGGGCTTAAAGATGCCATCTGGAGATGTGACAGAATCTTGTCTGGGGATGGGCTTAGAGATGCCATCTGGAAATTGTTGGTAGGAGGATGGGCTTATAGATGCCATCTGGAAACTGTTGGTAGGAGGATGGGCTTATAGATGCCATCTGAAGGTGATTGTATCTTGTTGGAGATGGGATTGTAGATGCCATCCAAGAATGTTTGTTGAACTGTATGTTGTCGGTGAGTGGACGAGTATCAGAAAGGTATCCATGTTTTGGAACATCTCTGACTGGGGGTCTGAATAAGCAATAGATTGACATCCATGTTTGGAATCATCCGTAAACTGTTTTCAGAAGTTGTGAAGTTGAATAAGCAATAGATCAGCATCCATGTTGGGAAGCCTCCGTAAACTGTTTTCAAAAGTTGAATCTGAACAAGCGATAGATTAACATCCGTGTTTGGAGAATCCGTAAACTGTTTTCAGAAATGGAGAATCTGAACAAGCGATAGGTTAACATCCGTGTTTGGAGAACCCGTAAACTGTTTTCAGAAGTATTGAAATTGAATAAGCAATAGATCAGCATCCATGTTGGGAAGCATCCGTAAACTGTTTTTAAAAGTTGAGTCTGAACAAGCGATAGATTAACATCCGTGTTTGGAGAATCCGTAAACTGTTTTCAGAAATCTTGAAATTGAATAAGCAATAGATCAGCATCCATGTTGGGAAGCGTCCGTAAACTGTTTTCAAAAGTTGAGTATGAACAAGCGATAGATTAACATCCGTATTTGGAGAATCCGTAAACTGTTTTCAGAAATCTTGAAATTGAATAAGCAATAGATCAGCATCCATGTTGGGAAGCGTCCGTAAACTGTTTTCAAAAGTTGAGTCTGAACAAGCGATAGATTAACATCCGTGTTTGGAGAATCCGTAAACTGTTTTCAGTAGTTGCATCTGAACAAGCGATAGATTAACATCCGTGTTTGGAGAATCTGTAAACTGTTTTCAGAAGTCTTGAATCTGAACAAGCGATAGGTTAACATCCGTATCTGGAGAACCCGTAAACTGTTTTCAGAAGTTGAGTCTGAACAAGCGATAGATTAACATCCGTGTTTGGAGAATCCGTAAACTGTTTCAGAAGTCTTGGAATGGAGAAGGAACCGGTGTAGGGTTGCCTGATGATGAGTCCGTGTAAAACTACATCTTGGATTTGAGAAGCTGTTGTCGACCTTTTGCTGAAAAAGGTAAATTGTTAGTTGAAACACAAAGTTATGTTGCATGAAATGTATGATGCAATGAAATACGTTTCGTCAATGTTTATGATATATGAATGTAGTGAATGCGCATGTAAGCGGAGTAGCTGTCTTGTTGAGGATAGATGAATCCTGGATAGCCGGATATAATAGAATCTTGACTACTGCCGAGGAAAATGAATCCTTGACTGCTGCAGGGGATTGCAAGAATCTTTTGATTGCTGCAGGTATTGATCTGGGATCTTGAAAAGGTTGGTCGGTGAGATAGTTGTCCTGGCTGGTTTTAGGTATTGATCTCTGACCTGAGAAAGAAAGATAGTTCTCCCGGCTTGTTACAGGTATTAATCTTCAATCTCTTCATGTAGATAGTTTTCCTGGCTTGTTTCAGGTATTAATCTACAATCAGTCGTCCACAGATAGTTTTCCTGGCTTGCTACAGGTATTAATCTGGAACTTGGGTTACACTCCACTTTGAGAATGAGAATCTTCATTCTGTTGGGGGTCAGAAATTGGGAGTATACCAATCTTCTGAGGTTTCAAGGATGAGAGTCTTCATTCTGTTAACGGTCAGAAATTGGGAGTATACTAATCTTCTGAGGTTTTAAGACTGAGAGTCTTCATTCTGTTAACGATTAACTATTATCTGGTCGATCTCCAGGCTTTCACAGAAACTTGTATTGCTATCTGGTTGTAATCCAAGCTTCACAATAACTTGTCGAGCAAGCTATCCGGTCGAATCCGGGCTTCACGGCTTGTGTTAAAGATATACCACTATCTGGTCGAATCCAGGCTTCGTAGTATTCTTGACTGCTGTCTGGTTGTAATCCAGGCTTCACAGAAACTTGTATTGCCATCTGGTCGTAATCCAGGCTTCACAATAACTTATTGGGGATTAAACTATTATACGGTCGAATCCGGGCTTCATAGCTTGCTCTTAGGAGATACCACTATCTGGTCATAATCCAGGCTTTGCGGTAGTCTGATACTGTTATTCGGTCGTAATTCGGGCTTCACAATATGCTGTAGAGATCAAGATACTATCCGGTCGAATCCGGGCTTCATAACTTGAATTCTGTGAGAATTTGGTCTTTGACGACCATAATTTCCAACAGGTGATGAAGGAACTTTTGATTGTATGAGTAGCAGAATGACTTCCGTATCTAGAGTGTATCTGAAACTATAACTGGGATCTAAATGAGTGACAGAATGGCTACCGTGTCTGGAGCGTATCTGAAACTGTATCTTGGAGTTGAGATCTGTATGAGTAGAAGAATGACTTCCGTATCTGGAGTGTATCTGAAACTGTAACTGGGATCTGAATGAGTGACAGAATGGCTATCGTGTCTGGAGCGTATCTGAAACTATATCTTAGAGTTGAGATCTGTATGAGTATCAGAATGACTTCCGTATCTGGAGTGTATCTGAAACTGTAACTGCGATCTGAATGAGTGACAGAATGGCTACCGTGTCTGGAGCGTATCTGAAATTGTATCTTGGAGTTGAGATCTGTATGAGTAGCAGAATGACTTCCGTATCTGGAGTGTATCTGAAACTGTAACTGGGATCTGAATGAGTGACAGAATGGCTACCGTGTCTGGAGCGTATCTGAAACTGTATCTTCCAACAGGTGATGAAGGAATTTTTGATGTTGATCGTAACTTCCAGCAGGTGATGAAGGAAATTTTGAATGACCGAGAGTTCCAACAGGTGATGAAGGAGACTTGCCCCAAGTTCACTGAACTTTTGAGAGATTTGTAGAAATCTTGACTGGACTTCCCCAGGTTAAATGGACTTTGAAAGATTTATTGAAATCTTGACTGAACTGCCTCAGGTTAACTGGATAGTGACATGTCATGTCCCCTTGTCGGAAGTGTCATCCTTTTTGAAGTGATTTTGCTCACTGAGAGGGCTTTCGTTCCTCCAAACATTCACTGTATGAATTTCTTCGCTGTCAAACAAATAACGATGTGAAAACAATGATATTCAAATAATGCAAAGTTTATGCTTGTCTCGAAGTTTTGAAAAATGCATTTTTTAGCAGAAAACTTTTTATAAGACAAATTCAACACAAGATTTAGGGCAAAGCCTTACAGGAGTCAGGATACCTTTTGTAACAGTATGCTTTCGAACCAACCCATGCTTCAATTAGGACTTTTGAAGGGTTGTAACGTGGCTTGGTTCATGGTTTAAGAAACAAAGGATAAAGGCTCAAAGTATATTTGTACCCACCCGCTCTTCGTGATGTTCTTCAACCCTAAACTCAGTTAATTGTGCATCGAACTCTATTCGAGTTTGGAACAATGTTCTGGTGAAGGTTCACACAAGTTGAATTTTGGGAGGCAGTCACTTTTGCAACATTTTTCATGTTATTGAGGATTTGTAATGACCTCGTTCTTTTTGATTTGTTATCCCTAACTTTTTCCCGACTGTTCCTGTTTTTGAAATTACAGTCAGCGGGATGCCCCTGCTTTCTTAAGCCTCCTTTATAGGTTTTGGCTCAGTGGGCTCTTCTCTTTTGAGAGGTAATGACTGCCTATGAGATAAGGAACCATCACTGTCTTTTGATTCCAAAGGAATGTTTTTTGATGTCATTCGTTGTATTATGAACTGAGATTTTGCGACTTTAATGCGCATCTTTTTTTTTTGAATTAACTGAGAGACTACCCTGCCCCAGGTTTAAATCAAAGGTTTCAAATTGTTCAGAACAGAAAACTCCTACTTCTTTGGCTCGAAGGGGTTGACTAGGGATTATATTCCTTATAACTCCAGTGTTTGGGATTTGAAAGAAACGCCTGTACATCATCAGCAAGGTCTGTTCAAAAGCATATTGTATGAGATTATGGCATTGTTTCATCATCCTTCCTCTAAAGGTTTGTAGCTTTTTATCAAGAGTTGAATATCATAAAGAAAACACAAGAATAGTGAAAATGAATAGATGAATTCAAGACAAACATATGCAATGCATTAATGAAATAGAGTTTGACATCAACAGTTAATTGTTTGAATAACAAAAGAAATTACAACTTGAAAATTCAAAAGGAACAAAAGTCTCTCAGTTCAAGCTTTGTCATTTCAGGTGGAGAAGCCCTTAACGGAAGATTTTCATCTCGCCATCTGGCATGAATTTCAGCACTCCATTGTCAATCAAGTCTTGGATCTTGTTCTTCAAGGACCAACAGTCATCGGTGTCATGTCCAGGACTATAAGAGTGGTATACACAAAATGCGTCAGGATGATAGCTAGGAGCAGAGGTATTGGGCTTCCGAATAGGATCCCTTAAAGCAGTCAGATTGACCTCCAACAAGCGTTCCAGTATTAGAGATGATGGTATGTCAGTCTCAGTGAACTGTCTTCCAGACGTATTTTTCTTACGCCGATTACCCCGTTGACGCTGACGCGGTTGTTGATGGGCTTGTGACCCTGTAGCAAGCAGAGGAGCCTTTCCCTTGTCTTCTTGTCTCAAAGGGGGTTGAATGATGACTTGCTCTTCAACCTCAGATGTTTGCCCCACTTGGTTGTCCCGAAGCCGTTGGTTGACGAGAACCATGAGCTCCTCTTGTCTTTGAGTCAAGTCCTGGATGAGAGCCATTTCGCCCACCAGTTGTCCCATCATCTGGATCCTCATTGCAGTCAGCTCAAACTGAAGTTCTTCCAACTAATCACCCCTGGCATTGCTTGAATTCCCCTGGACCAGGCCCCTTGTGAGGAGAGCTTTCACTTCTTCTTGCCCCAAGGACAAGTTCAAGAACATTTCTTGAAGTTGAGCATTTTGATCCTAGATATCCTTGACAGTCCTCTCTAGAGCCATCTCTACTGAAATAAACAGTATGAGAATAAGGAAACCTGAAAAGTAAAAACTGTTATGATGCAATGCATGATATGTGGATGCATGCTTTCAAGGATCTCTCGGGGTAAACACAAGAAAATGTTAGAGATTGAACTTCGATCTTTGATTGGAGAACCTTGTAATGGTGGATGTCTTTCCACGAGAATCAAGCTCACCATGTCAAGTGGGTCATAGCCCCTGATTCAAGTTGTTGCACTTGATCTTTGACGGCATTTGTTTAGAGGAGAAAACCTCTTGCCCCTTGGTAGACGTCTGGTTCAACGTGACCCTGCATCAAAAGACCATTGAGATCCTTGAAATGGTTATTGAAAATGCTATGGTATGATGTTATGATGTTATGTACATGTATGCAAAAGCAAGTAAGTGTATATACAGGTAATCATATTCACACAGAGCAAACAAGTCCTTAGGTTTAGGCTTGCATGGGGTTTGTAGGTAAGTACCCTCTTGAAGTTAGTTGGCTCATCCTATCCTAAAATAGAAACCGGGTTCTGAGGAGCTCAATATCACGGGATTATTTTCTGTGTTCATTGTTTTGGTTTAGCCACTTAACTGGCGACCAAAATATTCTAAGAAAACAACCCTCAATGAGTGCAGTATCAAGTATCTACCAACTTCGGACTGCACCAAATTCGGTCATCTCACTACCCCTAAAAAGGCTAAGATGGTCAAGTAAGGTTCTAGAGTTCGTTAGTGCTTCGTGACATCGCTCAGCGGCCCCGTATTCTCCTTGACTACTCAAGGGCTACCGGTACTCACAAATATGTCACACTAACATAGCTACTGCTTCAACCATGTCGGTATACCCCGCACAGTTCCCTCACAGTTTATTGCTATTTACCTAAAAAGGTGCCCCCAAATCCGGGTGTAGGATTTATAGCCTACCCAAACAAGGACCCAAAAAGGAAAGCAATCAAAGCAATCAAAGCAAGTATGTAAATGTGATCTAAAAACCCTAAGGTAACCCCACTCTCAAGAAGAAATCCCCAGCAGAGTCGCCAATTCTGTGGTACGGTGGGAGAACTGACTTGAGTTTTGCGTTTGTATTCGCACTTGTTCGGTTTAGCAAGAGTCGCCACCGACTTTTTATTTATCCTAAGGAAAGGTCAAAAAGCACAGGAAAGACCTTTGAGATGTTTCCGTGGGTTCGGGGGGTAGATTATGAAAAACGAAGGTGCTAGCACCCTTTTCATCCATGGTTATCCATGGGCTCTTAGTTACTTGTTTTAGATCACTTGCCTTTGCTTTTCAATTGTTTGAAATGGTGCTTTGTGTGTGTGGTTTTGAAAATGTTTTGAAAAAGATGCCTTGTCTAGGCAACCATTGTAACAATTCTTTACTCGAATGTTTTACAAAGGTGTTTGTCTTTTTGAAAAGATGTTTCAATGTTTTTGAAAGTTTGTTTTTGAAAGTTGTGTTGTGGAGTGTGTTTTGAAAGTAGGCAAGTGTGTTTTCCAAGTTTGATCAAGTAACTAAGAGTTGTCTACCCTATTTTACTCAAAGATCTTTCTTATGTTTTAACCCTTTTAACAGTGTTGTTTCACCATTGTATTTGGTGAACAACCTTGTGTTAGGATGTTAACGGGAAGGGCGTGGGCCATCGTATAGACCATGAATGCAATAGTGTCAAGTGTCTTTGGAAATTTTCTTGAAGGGACTTGATCATTTTTGTTTAGGCAACTTGATAGCGTCATCGAGGGACTATGATCATTTGATTTGTTTTTGTTTTGCCAAAGTTCTTGACATGCAAACATGGCCCATTTTTTAAGGTAACAAGCGGGATTACCCTAGGGGTGCAAGTGTGAATTGTGTATTGATTGTCATGCATTTATCTTTGTATTAGGTTATCTAGCGGTTGATTTTGAATCTTCGCATACAAACCCTAGTTACTATACAGTATATGAAAAGCGATAAATTGCGGGAATTTAAAGTCTAAGCTATTACAAATAAGTATCCGGGATTGGGGGTACAAATATTTACAAATAGGGATGAGTCTTATCAGGATAGTAGTGTCCAAATATTATTTACAACCAAATCGAATCGTCGCATTCTTAATGTAAAAATATAGCAAGGTATAAGAGTAAAGAGAATCAAAAAGCAAAGTATGATGCACATGATTATTTACAAGTGATCAAATTGTTAACCTAATGCAATTATTAAGTATTTTATTATTTTTGGTGTTTTTGTTAATGTTAATTATATACAAACAAAAGGTTTTAAAAAAGGAAATATTTAACCTTAAAAATTCTATTTTTTTTATGTATTTTTTACTAATGTTTTATATACAAGGTTTAATTTAAACAAAAAAAGGTTTTAATAAAAGAAAAAAATTGTTTAAACTTAATAAACCTAAGATTTATGTATTTTTAATTGTTCTAAAAAGAAGCATTTTAAGAAAATTTTGTACAAAAGAAGTTAATGTATTATTTTTATTTAACAAAAATATTAATTTAAGTTATGTAAGAAAAAAAGTAAAGTGATAAAAATGGTTGATTTGTAGAAAAAAAAAGGTTTGAATGGGCCTTAAAAGATGTTCTTGGCCCAAGAAAACAAAATAACAAATAAGGTAAGAAAGAAAAGAGGGGGTAAGGCACCAGAATGGAGATTGGGCTTAGGGGTTTTGTCCAAAGGGGCAGGCCTATGCGCTTGACAATGTTTTTGTTTG
The DNA here is from genome assembly GCA_948472305.1 of Vicia faba. NCBI lineage: Eukaryota > Viridiplantae > Streptophyta > Magnoliopsida > Fabales > Fabaceae > Vicia > Vicia faba. The sequence continues at coordinate 1,634,535,565 of OX451738.1, read as the reverse complement.
TTAGGGTTCACATTTGTTTACTTCAGAGTTAGAGTTTATATTGAACGGCGTCGCTCCCTTCCTTCTTCATCTTCCTCTTCGTTCTCAACCAATCGTGAGCTTCTGACTAACTCCTTCTTCATCTTCCTCTTCGTTCTCAACCAATCGGCGACAAAAAAGGTATCGGTTTCTTTTTTATATTTTAGGGTTTTGGATTTTAGTCTTGCACGTTATTGGTTTTTGACAAATTCTGATCTTCTATATAATTTATGTTGTGTGAGGTGTTAAAGAAAAGGGAGGATTTACTACCTTTAAGGTTTTGGAGACGAAGGATTTAGACAGGAGGCGTTCTTCGGTGGCCGGAGGCGGAGGGACACGGTGATGTGCTTGCTGGCCTTCCTGGTACTTGTATCTTTAACTTTGTTTGGTTTAGTGATGAGTGTTGCAATCTGAAAAGCCTAGGATAACTTCTTTTCCTCTTCTGATTGCTTGCCTCTGAACTTTTTCTTATCTGTGATGATTTTGATTCTGAGTATTTGTGCTTCTGAGATGCTTTCACAATCTTCCTCTCTTTGGGCTTTGTTTCTTTTCAATGATGAGAATATCTGAGAATGCTTTGATTTTTGTATGTTGCTTTTGATGATGTTGACGATGTTGCCTTATTCTGAGATGCTTTTGGCTTTGCTTTGAGTTTGGTACAGGCTTGGAGTAAGTTTGGCTATTTTGGCCCTGTGATGAACATGGTTCTGAGGGCTTTTGTTTTTGTTGTTTGGATATTTGGTTTGGACTTGTGGGAGTTTTGTTGGATTGAAGGCAGGTTGAATGTTATCAGTTTTGACACTGAGTTGTTCAGGTTTTGTGCTTGGCTTTGAGGCAGGCTTATTGTACAGGCAGGCTTCTGGCTGTATGCTTCAAGGCTTGTAGTTGTAACAGGTTTTGTATTTGTTGTTTGAAGGCAGGTTTGTTATGCTGAGTTTGTTCAGGTTTTACTGTGCTTTGAGGCTTGGAGCAGTTTGTAGGCTACAGGCTTGTTTTGTAACAGGTTTTGTATTTGTTGTTTGAAGGCAGGTTTGTTATGCTTGTGCTTTTGTTGTTCACAAGTTTGAAACAGGCTTGAGACAGGTTAGCAGGCTTCAGGGCTTGTGTTATGCTTGCTTTGGTGTTTTACAATTTTGTGATATCTTTTTCTATGTGGTGTTCTTTGTATCCTGCCTCCTCTCTTAACAGTGTTGATCTGTTATATTTATTTGTCTTAAGCCTGCCCACTGTAAGCCTCTACTTCTCTCTCTCTTTTCTCTCTCTCCAGAAAAGTATATTTAATTACTTAAACTGTACTTTCTGTTCTGAAAAGGTTTTTGGCCTGGAAAATGATGAATAAAAAATGCTTTTACAAGTTGGCTTGCATTTTGTCTTTCCTCTGCATCTCTACTTACCTCCATATTTTCTGCATTGCTTTTGATATCTTGTTAACAGCCTTTTGGCAGTTTCTTTGGACAGCTTGGTTGACATCTCTTTTTGACAGTTTGACAGCTTTGCACTTTTGACAATTTGGTTTGCCTAGTTTGATAGTGTAATTCAGTTTGGATTTATGCAGCTTTGTATTTGATTAATTCATACTTGCAAACATTTAATTTCCCTCTTTGTGAACCAAGAAGAGACATCTTCTTGCGATTTGCAGAGAGGACAAACAAACTGATTCTGACCAACACCTTTAATGATGAGTTTTAATTATCTGTCTGAGAATGCCTTTTTAATTTTAACTGTATTGACTTCTCTTTTTTTCTGGCTTTGCAGGTAAATATTAATTGGGGCAAGGGAAGCAACAGTAGAAGATGAAGACTTAGGATAGATTTAGGATATAGTTTTATTTTCTATTCAATTATTTGTAATAAACATCATTGTAAATATTGTAAATAAATTTACAATATCCCAATAACACTTGTAAATATAATTAAAAAATAAATAAAACCTTTTTGTCAGATAATTCTTTAATTTACACTGTTTATTTATTTATTTAAATCTCTTGAATTAAAACGACTGGAAATGCATTCCAATTATTTTAACTTAGATAAAATAAATAATTAATAAACACTGTAGTCTTGCAACTTCGCATTAACCAACAATACGCCCGGCATTCCAAATAACCAATAGCACTGCACAGTCAAACAAACAAACGTCCACACGCCTTTTACCTCACTGATCAAACTAAAGCTTCAACTTTTAATCAGAAGCCTCAGCTGCTATCCCATATGCTTAGACTTTGAGAAACAAACATGAATCTTGAACAAACGTCAAAACCATGTGACAGTCAATTTGAAAAGAATTGTAGAATTAATTCCTTCTGAGAATGCGCGCGCAAACCCTAATTCTGGTTTTATTGTCAAAGAAACGTCCGCCTGATCAAACCCTGAGCCAAACTCAAACAAATCAAAAGAAAACCCTAATAATCTGCTTGACTGATTCAAAATCAATGAAATACCCTAATTTTGTCTGACTAATGAGAAAAGTCTGTTTGACCGATTCTTAAGCCAAATCTGAAAAATCAGGAAAAGCCCGAAGCTGTGATTTCTTGTGAAAAAGAGAGAGAGCAAATTTTAGGGTACAACACATATGATTGTTTATCACTTTCTTTATTTACTTTATTTACTTTTTCTGCACTTTTTCCGCAAATGCTTTTCCAAACTTAGAAGGATTGAAACTGTTGAACGATAGTTTTTCCCTCTCACTAATCCATGTGGAGACGATATGATATAAGCTATATCACCCGATAATTAATGAAGGGTGAGAAAAACACTTAGGGGGGGGGGGGCTGAATAAATTTCTCTTTTTGTTTTTCTTAAAGGCTCAACAATAATAGAAAGACACAGTTATTTTTATCCTGGTTCGTTTGAACTCAAACTACTCCAGTCCACCCACCAAGGTGATTTCTCCTTTCTCAATAAGGACTTAATTCATTATAATCAAATAGATTACAATCACACAACTAAACTGTTGTGACTAATAATTCAAAGCACAAGTAAACTTACAAGTGACTAACACCACTAAGACTCAAATTACTCCTAGCCTTCTTGAGAAATCTGACCAAGCTTGGTCTCTCAAGGAACAAATACAAGAATTAAATCTTTACAGATAGTGAAACAAATTGCTTCTTAGAAAGCTATATCACAAACTGTGATTTTTCACTAAGATTAGTTTTGCACAAAGTGTTTGTAAAATAATTAGTGAGCAACAGAATATTTTCACGTAGTTGGGTAGTTGGCTTGCAATAAATGATCTTCTATTTATAGCATGAAGAAAATGATTGTTGTTGCCTTCAAAAGTGGAGAGCAATTAATGTTTGCGTGTTTTCTTGCAGTATTGCATTTTCCAATGAACTAGCGTAGACACTTGAGTGCATGTAGCCGTCTTTGCATTAAATGAACAAAGGGCACTTGTTAGAGCATGTTTCCTGAAACTTGACAAGACTTGTTAGCTTCTTTATTCTATCAGAACTAGCTTCACATCTTGCTTCAGAATATGCTTGCAAATAACTTCTTATCAGCGCTTGCTTTCAAAGTACTTCTGAACATAGTTTACATGGAAACTTTCTAAGATTTATAAGGTGCATAAAATAGTTTCTTATCAGAGTCAACATCAGAACTTGCACTAAAACAAATAGTTCTTTCATCAAAGAACTTCCTCATTTATTTTCAGCTCAGCATGTCAAAATGATTTTAATCTAGGAAAATACTTCAGTCAGAACATTATCTGAAACAAATAAATATGCTCATCAGAGTATCAATTATATAAAATATATTTTATTGTTATCATCAAAACTCTGAGATATGATCAGAACCAATCTTGTTCTAACAATCTCCCCCTTTTTTATGATGACAAAAATATTCAGATTTAGAAATAAAATTGAACAAGAGATAAGAATCTCCCCCTGAAATAAATATTTCTATAAGAAAAACTTCCTGAGAATTTTCATCAGAGCTTTGAAATTTTCTTCAAGGATTTCTTCAGTAACTCTTTTTAAGATAATGTTCAGTTGAATTAAACTTCCAGAGTTTAGTGATACCTGCAAAATTCTTTTAAACATAGAAATAAATCTTTGTATTTTGTGAGAATGTTTGAGACTTAGTCCCATAACTATTAATCAGAGATTAGATCAAAATACTCATTTTCTCCCCCTTTTTGGCATAATCAAAAAGTATATAAAAATAATTAAAGAGCGTATAAGTTTTAATAAAAAAGATTCAGAGGTACAAAACAACAAACAAAAACAAGAAATAGAACGACACTAAGATTTTTTAGAAATAAGAGCCATAAGAAGATTCTTGATCTCAGATGCAGATTCCTCTTGTTTCATCATCCAGTTTCTGATTTCTTTGTTAGTCTCATCTTGTTTGTCCAAGCGCTCATGAATAGCTTCATTTTCCTTCTTAAGCTCATTCAGAGTCTCCATAACCAGTGAAGTAGGAGCAGAGGATGAAGAAGCTTCAGCAGATACAGCCTTTGGAGTAGAAACCGTTGAGTCAGAACGAACAAATGTTGAAAGAAGAGTGCCCAGATCCACCATAAGAGTTGGCACAGGTTCAGGTGCAGCTTTAACAGAAGGTTGATTAAACAAAACAATTGCTAGAGGATTTGAATCTTCAGAGGCATCTTCAGACTCATCTTCTGAAATGTCCATTTGATCAGCAGCTTCTGACTGGAAGGCATGCAGATGTTTAGAGAAGTTCTCAAGCACCTGAGAATGACATAAGTCTTGCAACTTCAGTGAATCAGTATTTAAGGTTCTTCTGAACGTTTCCCACAGAAGTTTCCCCATCCTTGAAAATCCACAGTAGGAAGAAGGTCAAACCCATTTGCTTTTAGGTTATCAAAATCCACCATCAATTCACTTATAACTTCTAGACTATCCACTAGAATGAGAGTGGTTCTCTCAGGGATGATGTACTGTTCAGATTGGGTGTTTCTAGAATGAGTAGAAGAGGAAGCCATTTGAGAACTTAGGTTGAGAGAAGAAAATGGGTTACAGAGAAAAATACACAAAGACGGTTGAATTTTGAAAGAGAAGGTAAAAAGTGAGAAAGGGGTTTTAGAAAGGTATTTATATGAAAACTTTTGAGAAATAGGTTTTAAAAAATAAAACTGTAAAAAAAAATTTTAAAAAATTAATTAAAAATAATCTAATCATTACTGGCATTTAATGATAATGAAAATTGAGGGGAAAGCGTGAGATTTGAGCGAATCATAACAGTTACCTAGGAACGGCGTCAATAGCTTAGCACGCGTGACCTTTCAGAAACACACCACATGTTCATCTCCTGAAGGTTGCATGGGACATTTGTTTGATATAATGAACTGCTGAACTATACTTGTAATAAAACTTTAGAACATTTCAGAACTTTATATATAGCTTCTGATGTAACTTCTCTTCTAACTTCTGAAGAGTTGTTAATCAGAACATTCATTTCAAAACATTCTGAAGGTAAACACAGAAGATAAATACAATTTTATTCAGGACATAATTCCATACAAATATTTTTCAAAATGAATTTAAATTTATCTTCTGAAAGGGGTTTGGTAAAAATATCAGCCCATTGATGGTCTATTTTTACAAAGTTTAAATTTAAAATTCCTTTTTGAATGTAATCCCTTATAAAATGATATTTAATTTCTATGTGTTTTGCTTTAGAATGCAAAATGGGATTTTTAGAAAGACAAATTGCAGAGGTATTATCACAGAAGATAAGAATCTTACTTTCATAAAGATTAAAATCTTCTAGCTGACTTTTCATCCAAATCATCTGAGAACTACATCCAGCAGCAGATATATACTCAGCTTCTGTTGTTGAAAGTGCAATTGTTGCTTGCTTCTTACTGTACCACGAGATAAGATTGTCACCCAGAAACCAGAAGCTTCCAGAGGTGCTCTTTCTTTCAATTTTGTCTCCAGTAAAGTCAGCATCACAATAACCTACTAGTCTGAAATCTTTTGATCTTCTGTAACACAGACCCAGATTAGTAGTACCTTTCAGATACCTCAGAATTCTCTTAACAGCAGTTAAGTGAGATTCTCTAGGATCTGATTGGAATCTAGCACATAAACATACGCTGAATAATATATCAGGTCTAGATGCAGTTAGATAGAGAAGGGCTCCAATCATACCTATGTAAAGCTTTTGATCTACCTTCATACTTACCTCATCTTTTCCCAGAATGCATGTTGGATGCATTTGTGTCTTAGCATCTTTGCTTTCTGACATCTGAAATTTCTTCAGAAGTTCTTTAACATACTTCGTCTGATGTATGTAAGTACCATCTGGAGTCTGGTTAATTTGTATTCCCATAAAGAACTTCAATTCTCCCATCATGCTCATCTCAAATTCTGCCTGCATGGTTTCAGCAAATTCTTTTCCAAGAGAGATATTAGAGGTTCCAAAAATAATATCATCAACATAAATTTGACAAATTAAAATTTCATTTTTAAATGTCTTTCTAAATAAAGTTGTGTCCACTTTCCCTCTGGTAAAATCTTTTTCTAAAAGAAAATTACTCAAACGTTCATACCAAGCTCTGGGAGCTTGTTTTAAACCGTATAAAGACTTTTTTAATTTAAAGACATGTTCTGGATACTTTGAGTCATTAAAGCCAGGAGGTTGATGGACATAGACTTCTTCTTCTTCTATATAGCCATTTAAAAATGCACTTTTAACATCCATTTGATATAATGAAATGTTATTTTGAACAACAAAAGAAATTAATAATCTAATAGATTCTAACCTGGATACTGGGGCAAAGGTTTCATTATAATCAATTCCTTCTTGTTGACTATAACCCTGTGCAACCAGTCGTTCTTTGTTTCTGACCACCTCTCCTTGCTCATTTAGTTTGTTTCTGAAAACCCATTTAGTTCCTATAATGTTGAATCTTTAGGTCTTGGAACTAGATCCCATACACCATTTTTGGAAAATTGATTGAGTTCATCTTGCATTGCTAGGATCCAATCATTGTCTTCTAGAGCTTCATCAATAGAGGTTGGCTCAATCAGAGATATCAATCCAAACAATGTTCTGAGAGAGGATCTTGTTCTGATGGGATCTTCTTTCCTTCCAATAATCACGTCTTTTTTATAAGCTGAAGAGATTCTGGGAAACCTTTTCTGAGAGGGTTGTTCAGAGATTGAGATTATCCAGAGCATTGTCAAGAGGAGGATCTTCTGAGTCTTCCTTTGCTTCTGACTTTTCATAGTTTGAGAGATGATCTTCTGTACCTACAGAAATATCAATTTGCTTTGGCTATTGCTGGCCAAGCTTATCATCAAACCTGACTTTGATTGATTCTTCAACAATCAGAGTTTTTGTGTTGTATACTCTATAGCCTTTTGAGCGTTCAGAATATCCAAGCAGAAAACACTTTTGTGCTTTAGAATCAAACTTGTTCAGATTATCTTTAGTGTTCAGAATAAAACAAGTACATCCAAAAGGATGGAAATAAGAAATGTTGGGTTTTTTGTTTTACCATAATTCATAGGGAGTCTTTTTAAGAATAGGTCTTATAGAGATTCTATTCTGAATATAACATGTTTTGTTCACAGCTTCTGCCCAAAAGTGCTTAGTCATATTTGTTTCATTGATCATGGTTCTGGCCATTTCTTGTAATGTTCTATTCTTTCGTTCTACAACTCCATTTTGTTGGGGAGTTCTAGGACAAGAGAAATTATGAACAATACCATTTTCTTTAAAATATTTTTCAAAATAATGGTTTTCAAATTCTCCTCCATGATCACTTCTGACTTTTATAATTCTAAAATCTTTTTCGTTTTGCACTTGGTTACAAAAGTCAAGGAACACAGAATGTGACTCATCCTTGTGTTTTAAAAACTTAACCCATGTCCATTTGTTGTAGTCATCAACAATGACCAATCCATACTTCTTGCCTCTGATGGATGCAGTTTTAACTGGCCCAAATAGATCAATATGAAGTAGTTCTAATGGCCTAGAGGAAGAAACAACATTTTTTTATTTAAAAGAAGGTTTTGAAAATTTTCCTTTTTGACATGCTTCGCACAGAGCTTCTGAGTTGTACTTCAGCTTGGGAAGTCCTCTGACTAAATTTAGTTTATTTAATTGAGAGATTTTTCTCAAGCTGACATGTCCCAATCTTCTGTGCCAAACCCATTGCTCATCGCTAACAGACAAAAGGCATTTTACATTCTGAGTTTTAAGATCTGACAAATTAATTTTTTAGATGTTGTTCTTTCTCTTTCCAGAAAAGAGGATTGTTCCATCTTTTTAACTAACAGCTCTACAGGAATTTTTATTAAAGATAATGTCATAACCGTTGTCACTTAATTGACTTATGGACAACAGGTTATGCGCTAATCCTTCTACTAATAAAACATTAGAGATAGAAGAAAGGTTACCGTTTCCAATGGTTCCAGAACCAATCATCTTTTGTTTCTGATTGCCTCTGAAACCTGTGAATCTTTTAGATTCCAGGCTTTGGAACATATGCTTTATTTCCTCCATGTGTAGAGAGCATCTAGAGTTAGGATGTTAATACTGGTGTGTGATACGGTGGGAGAAAAATGACTGTTTTTTAGAATGCTGGTTTGCGTTTTGCGTTTGTTTTCGCAAAATGTCGCGGTAAGCAAGAGTCGCCATCGTCTTTTATTTTATCCAACAAGGAAAGGAAAAAAGCACAGAAAAATTCCTTTTTCGAGATGTTTCTTGGGTTCGGGGGGTAGATTATAGAAAGGGAAGGTGTTAGCACCCTTTCTATCTGTGGTTATCCACGGACTCTTAGGTACTTGCTCAAAGTGTTTTCAAAATTGCTTTTCTTTGTGTTTGTGGGTTTGAAGAAGTTTTTGTTTGAAAAGGAGTGTAAGTGTGAAAATTTGTTTTGTTTTAAAAGAGCAAGTATCTAAGAACCATCTACCTACTCGAAAAAGGAATCATTCTATGCTATCTTCCTGTAGACAGGGCTATCCCACTATGAATGAGTAGGTAGCCTCGTCGTTGGAGTTTAAGGATCAATTCGAATGAGGGACGTGCGGTCACTAAAGCAATGTTAGGACGCCTTAGCGGTAACCTTAATGTCTTAGATCATTTTTTCCGAGGCAACTTATGATCTTTGGACAAGAGGGCGACCTCTAAAACTTCCTATACTCAATGACCGCGTACAAAGGCAACCAAGTGAGGTGTACCCTAAGAGTGTGCATGTGCGAGTGTGTCATTTTTCAGTTATTTTGTCTTTGTACATGTTATGGGTGATCTATGTTGATTTTAGGTTTAAAAGTTCGATCTTGTCATGCATTCCCTATTATCAAACATCTAACAGTTTATAAGTTGCGGAAATTAAACTAACTATTACAAGGCGTCGGGTATTTACATCGCTAAAAGCAACCCTTGAAATTAAAATGCGGAAAATAAATAAAGCGATAAAAATATTTAAAGTCCTATTAAGCTATTACATTCCGGGAAAAAATACAATATTGGATAAAAGAAAGTAAATCGCGTGCGGAAATTAAATCGGGTGCAAGTTTAGGGTTTTGACCCTTTTGTTATTCAAGAAAAGGTTTTTTTGTTATTTTGAATTTATGGAAGAAGTTAAATTGGATTAATTATTAAATTACTAAACTAATTAATTAATTAATGAAAATAATATTTTTGGATTTTTATGTTATTTAAATAAATAAAAATAAATTTAATCAATGTTAAGAAAACCTAATTGTGTAAGTTAATTTTAATTATTCAAAAATATATTAAAAGTTATTCCTAATTAGAACTAAATTAATTAAATTAATATTTATTAACAACAATAAAATACTGAAATTTAATTTAATAAACAAAATATATTTTTTGGTTTTTAATTTTATGAAGAAAAAAGTTTGATTGGTTAATTAATCATGAAAATAATTAATCAAACAAATAAATAAAATAAATAGAAAATAGAAAGAATTAGAGGTTTGGGCTTGATTTTGGAGGTCTTGATAGCAATTCTGAGGCCCATCACAAGCTGGCCTCGTTTGACTTTTTGGATCCCCTGTGCATTGGTTGACTGGATCCCATGGTAGGCTTTCATTCTGGGTCACCAGATCTGGCCTGGGGCCATCTGGCAAGTGATTGAGTGAGGGAGTATTGTAGGCTACACGCTTGGGTCAACACTGGATCACTTGAAGAGAAAAAATACAAAGCATATGGGGGGACCTGGGATTCGAACCCAGGTCCTGTTGGTGACTGCCAGCTCCTCTTTCCACTAGGCCAACGCGTTTCTATTGTTAGTATATTCAATAATAATGATAATATGAGAAACAACATTAATATGCCAGAACAAAATAAAAAACGCGCGAACATTCGAATGGGGCAATCAGATGGGGGCACGTGGTTGTCCCAGTCCTCAAGTCTGCAAGGGAATTACCTGCGGATTTAAATCTGCAGCTAAAAGCGTAGGTCATTCCAAAAACTCATCTCAGGCCATATAAACTCTATCCAAGGCCATGGTTGTGCTCGTCTTTCTCCTTCGGTCATGTCCATGGCCATTAATAGGTCTAATTTTACCTATAACAAAAACCCCTAAAAAAACCTAGGAAATCCTACAATGGCGTTTTGCACCACAGAGTAGATAAACACAATCAAATAATATGGAAAGCTTGGAAATTGTCTAATGATGGCAAATATACCATTGGTTTCTTGTAATGATGCATAGATTTTGAAACACGAAATCAAATTCAGAGGGGGCCGTGTATCACTTACAGTGCATTTGAGAGCGTGTGATAGCTTGCTTTTGATTGCAAGAGGTTGGGTAGACACCCAACAATCGATTGATGTTGAGTCTTGCTTCTGAAAACACCTTCAAGCTCGATTTCAGTTTTGCACTTTTTCCACTTTTTCTCAAGTTTGGTTCTTGATGTTCTTGCAGCCTCTAGCTCTCAAATTCATGTGCCTTGGATTGTATATGTATGATGCAGTGTATTAGGTCAACAAATTGGTCTTGAATCTTTCCACATCAATGCCTTGAGATTGGATTTGATTCACCATTGAAGACTTGCCAATTTCATCAAAAACTCAATCTTTTTGCACATGGAATGCTTGATGCGAATTTGATACATTTGATGATGATGATTCAATCCTGAAATAGCCAAAAAAAGATCAAATAATCAATGTTTGGATTTTATTTGATTTAATTTGATTAAAAGTGAAATAATTCATTAAAAAATCAAATAAAATAATAAAATTGATAAATGGACACAAGGCTGAAGCTAGGACACGTGTGTAATGTGGCAAGTCCAAATCAAGTGGAAAAGAATGGGCCCATTTGACAAAATTTGAAGTTTTTGGGATAGTTGACTTTTGGCAATTTTGCAAAACTGTCCAACTTCAACAATGCATAACTTCTTCAATTTTGAACTTTTGGAAGTGTTTTTGGACTTTTTAGAAATCTTGAGATGTCCTATAACCAAAACATTTGGTCTCATCTCATTTTGATATTCCATTCTCAAGTTATAAGCTTTGGAAAAAAAGTGTTTTTGTTAACTTTCAAAAATGACCTATAATGTCCAAATTTATAACTTCTTGTGAGTGCATTTTCTGATCTTGGGGTATGAATATGGATTGTAGGAAATTGCATCCTCTTCAAAATGAGCTTTGGATGGGTCATTTCTCATAAAGTATGAGAAAGTTATGCTTGGTCAAAGTTGAGTTGACTTTTTCCTACAAAACCCTAATTTAGCAACTTTTGAGTCTTGATAAATTTTGAGCAATCCTTGATGAATCATCATCAACCCTTGATAAAATGATGAAATATCCTTCAAAATGAGAATATTGACAAAAAATCTTGAAGTTTGACTGTATTTGGGTCACAGTTGACTTTTGCCCTAGCACAGTTGATTTTTGGACCCTTTGAGCAATTGACTGAGCAAACTTCCTCTGCAAGGCTTGAAATTTGGCATGGATGATCTTGAGAACACATTAGGACATTAGGGAGAATTTTAGGTCATTTGGACTAAAGGATCTTGATGCAACACAAAACCCTAATTTGGGGTTGACTGCCTTAGGAAATGATTTGTCTGACCCACTCTTGAGCAAACTTGAGCAACTTGGAGATTTTTCTTGCAATGTTTTGAGAGATATGAGAGGGCAAATTTTGGGGTGCAACATGGTGTTTCAACCTTGATATTAAAAATATCTGCAACATAGATGATTTTGTCTTTTGGTACCCATATCTTTTTGGGTCCATGACAGTTAGAGTTTCCAAAATTCTGTTTGAATTTTGGTTTGGTATAAAACGCCTTACCAGAATGTTTTATATCATGTGTTTTCCCAGTGGTGAATTGAGAATAGAGAGGAGTGTGTTTGATAACCATATCCTTAAGTTTCTTAGGTTGGGATACTTTGCCTTTGTATCCTATACCTATTCTTTTGTTCCTGCTAACTCCATAGATCATTGAAGCCATTTTGCTTTTATCTATGTTTTAGCCAGAAACTTCTGAAAGCTTTGATCATATTCCTTTATGATCTTATCAGCATTACTGGGATCCTCTGAGATTATTTCCTTCTGAGAGTTTTGTAAATTATTTTCTAGTTTTGAAATCTTTTCTTTTAACTCAGAGTTTTCTGATCTTAGACTCTCAGTTTCTTCATAGTCAAAAGCAAGATCCTTTTTCAGGTTCCTGAATTTGACTCGAAGCTGTTGATATCTTTCCAGAATTTCACTCATACTTTCTCCTAGTTCAACTTTAGTAAAATTAACAGTGAAATCAGGGAATACCTCTTCAGCGTCTGATTCTAATTCTGACCCTGATTCTGATTCAGAAGATTCTGAGACATCTAATAAGTTGTCCGTTTGAGCTATATTGGCTTGTTCATCTTCTGATTATGTTCCGTCTTCAGAATATTTAGAGTCATCCCATGTTGCCATAAGAATTTTCTTCTTCTCCTTAACTAACTTCCCTTTATGTTTCTCCTTCTGAAGCCTTGGATAATCACTTTTGTAGTGACCTTGTTTATTGCATTCATAGCAGGTAATGATTTTGTTACTTGATATTCTGTATCCAGAGGATTGTTCAGAGTCATTTCCTGTTCTTCTGGAGTTTCTGAAATTCTTCTGCTTGTGCTTCCACAGCTGATTGATTCTTCTGGATAGAAAAAATAGTTCTTCTTCTTCTGACGAGGATTCTCCAGAGTTTTCTGCTTCTTCTTCTGCCTGCAAAATTTTGGTTTCATATTTGTTAGATTTCAGAGCGAGAGACTTACATTTCTTCTGAGGCTCATCATCTTCTAACTCTATCTCATGACTTCTTAAAGCGCTGATGAGTTCTTTGAGAGACACGTTGTTCAGATCTTTTGATACTTTGAAAGCAGTGACCATAGGTGCCCATCTTCTGGGTAAACTTCTAATGATCTTCTTAACATGGTATGCTTTAGTGTATCCCTTATTCAGAACTCTCAGGCCAGCGATCAGAGTTTAGGACCTTGAGAACATAGCTTCTATATATTCACTTTCTTCTACTTTGAAGGCTTCATACTTCTGGATGAGAGCCAGAGCTTTAGACTCCTTCACTTGAGCGTTTTCTTCATGAGTCATTTTGAGAGACTCAAACATATCATGTGTTTTATCTCTATTTATGATCTTCTCATATTCCATTTTAGAGATAGCATTTAGAAAAATATTTCTAGCTCTGTGGTGATTTTTTAAATCAGCTTTTTGTTGTCTATCCATATTTTTTCTATCAATCTTGTTTCATTCTGAGTCTATAGGAGGTGTGTAACCATCCAAGACTATATCCCATAAATCACTATCATGACCTAGAAAGAAACTTTCTAGTCTATCTTTCCAATATTCAAAATCCTATCCATCAAACACTAGAGGTTTGTTGTAGTTATTTTTGTTTTGTTCAGTTGCCATTTGTGTTTTCCTTCTAGATCTTTTCTTGACATGGTTAAGTGTTTGCGTTCAGCACCAGGCTCTGATACCAATTTAAGGGTGAGAAAAACACTTAGAAGGGGGGGGGGGGTTGAATAAGTTTCTCTTTTTGTTTTTCTTAAAGGCTCAACAATAATGGAAAGACACAGTTATTTTTATCCTGGTTTGTTTGAACTCAAACTACTCCAGTCCACCCGCCAAGGTGATTTCGTCTTTCTCAACAAGGACTTAATTCACTATAATCAAATAGATTACAATCAAAATGTTGTGACTAACAATTCAAAGCACAAGTAAACTTACAAGTGACTAACACCACTAAGACTCAAACTAGTCCTAGCCTTCTTGAGAAATCTGACCAAGCTTGGTCTCTCAAGGAACAAATACAAGATTTAAATCTTTACAGATAGTGAAACAAATTGCTTCTTAGAAAGCTATATCACAAACTATGATTTTTCACTAAGATTAGTTTTGCACAAAGTGTTTGTAAAATAATTTATGAGCAGCAGAATATTTTCACGTAGTTGGGTAGTTGGCTTGCAATAAATGGTCTTCTATTTATAGCATGAAGAAAACGATCGTTGCTGCCTTCAAAAGCGGATAGCCATTAATGTTTGCGTGTTTGCTTGCAGTATTGCATTTTCCAATGAACTAGCGTAGACGCTTGAGTGCATGTAGCCGTCTTTGCATTAAATGAACAAACGACACTTGTCAGAGCATGTTTCCTGAAACTTGACAAGACTTATTAGCTTCTTTATTCTATCAGAACTAGCTTCACATATTGCTTCAGAATATGCTTGCAAATAACTTCTTATCAGCGCTTGCTTTCAAAGTACTTCTGAACATAGTTTACATGGAAACTTGCTAAGCTTTAGAAGATGCATAAAATAGTTTCTTATCAGAGTCAGCGTTAGAACTTGTGCTAAAACAAATAGTTCTTTCATCAAAGAACTTCTTCATTTATTTTCATCTCAGCACGTCAAAATGATTTTCATCTAGGAAAATACTTCAGTCAGAACATCATATGAAACAAATAAATATGCTCATCAGAGTATCAATTATATAAAATATATTTTATTGTTATCATCAAAACTCTGAGATATGATCAGAACCAATCTTGTTTTAACAATTAATACTTACTTTTTGTTTATCACTTTACCGCTTCAGCACCTACATAGGGTGTCAGGTGTATCTCGTCGAGCTGTAAAATGGTGAACAACTGGGAGTACATAATACCGATTTAGCTGCCTTGGTCGACCAGAATTCTTCGGACATCAAAATTTTCCATTTGTGCTCTCACGAGAAAAGGTATAGTCGAGTTAGGAGATCCATCGGGGATCTCTTTGCAGTAGAACGCAATGGGGATGGAGCTTCCTCGAAACTTGTCCAGGGTGAAGTTCTTATTGGAGCTTACATTGATCAGCTGCTAAAACTTTCTTTTTACTGAGCCCATATTAACTTTGTTGAATCCCCCGCCAGATATGACCATGGAGGAGGGGAAAGTTTCCCAGCAATTGTGTGTTGAGAAGTATAGGGGGTGCCCAGCCATGTTGGTGATGTAGAATTCCTAGGGCTGAGAAATTCACATAGAAATTGTCATGATGACATCATCAGAAGATGGTTTCTCTTCCTCGACCCTCTTCGATTCAGGGGCGTCCTCGTGGGGACCCTCTTTCTTCTTGTACTGCTTGAGATGCCCATCTATGATGAGGATCTCAATAACATCCTTTAGGTGGATGCAGTCTTCAGTGGTATGCATGTGGCTCTTGTGGAACTAGCAATATTTAGTTTTGTCCGTTCTGGGCTTGGATGAAGTTTGTCGAGGAAAGCGGACTCTGTCCTGATGAAATTTTGAATTTGTGCAGTCGGTCAGAATGCACTCACATGAGACATTCAGGGGAGTGTAATGATGGAACCGGCCAGCTGGCCCTTTGTATTCCTGCGATTCATGGGTCTTGTCGTCTTTTCTTTTCTTTTCTCCATGACGAGATGTCGAGGAGTCATCGTGTGTTGACGACTTCAAATTCTCCTGATTCCGTGAGTCTCGTGCATTGTTAGCAGCTTCCTTTTCTTCATATTGGATGTATGCACGGGCCTTGAGAAGGAGGGCATCCAGTGTAGGTTATTGAGATAGTTGCCTTATCTGGTTACATGAATTACTCTCTAACCTGGTCTTGTAGATTAGTCGCCCCGGCTGGTTTTGGGAATTGATCTACAATCAGTCATTCACAGATATTAATCTGGAACTGTTGAAAATCGTTGATGATATTTTTCTGTTGATCTTTCCTGAAAAGGTAAAGAATTAGTTGGATGCAATGTCATGATGCATGAAATGCATTGGGATGATGATGTTCTCAAAAAAATAAGATTGTGATATATGCATTTCGTATGCACATGCTATGATGTATGAACATGAAATTTTATTGAAGTGTATCTTTGTCTGGGAAAATAAATCCCTGACTACTGCTGGGGAGTATTGGGAAGCTGAAACCCAGTCTGCTGCTGGAGATGAAGAAAGTGATTCTTCAATTTCCGCTGGGAATAACTTGGCTGGGGATTCCCTCTTTCTGTTTGAGGATACTCCGCTGGTGAACATTAATTTCTTCTTGATGATAGAAGCGTTCAAAGAGATTCCAGTCATTTATCATCCCTTTTGTTCAAAGAAATAATTTTGTATACTATGACTGAGGATGGAAGACATGGATAACTTTCCGGCTTGCCTGTGGAGGATAAAGTTGATTGACGTCTGGTCCGGTTTCCCGGTTCCATAATGATACTTTAGGGATAGTGACGACTTCACTAGAGAGAAGGATTTGCGATAGGACACCTCTGCCTTTGTACCTTATGGAGAAGGTATCTGTGGGGATTTGCAGATGACTCTTAGATGTTGTCCCATTTCTTAAAGCCATTAGTAATTGTTTTTATGTTTTTTTATGCATGTATTTGTGAACAATGATCATATTCAAATGCATATGTTACAAATAATCACTGGATGTTTTTGCAAACAAAACAGAAAAATAAAAACAAGTAGTTTTTGTACTTTCAAAAGGATAATTTGTATTGATTTGAAGAATGTTTGCCTATAACAGGCATTTTTTGTACAAAGAGACAGACATTCTAGTAAGAGAATGTCATCGTAAGAATGAAAACTATACAAAGTAGTATACAAAGAAGAATAACTATGTGAAATAATCCCATTGGGTACCAATTCTACAATTGCCTTTATATCCATTGAGTGTCTCATCACTTTGCTGCTTGTCCGAAGCTGGATGGATTGATTAGTATCGTTTGAGCTTGATAGTTGATACTGAAGGTTGACTGCGAGGTGATCCAACGAGACATAGTTGTACGCTTTTAATCCCTAATTTTTTTCCTGGACCGCCCTTTCGGGTTTTCAGTCCACCGGGATACCCTTTTTTGCCCAAGTCGCCTTTTTAGGTTTTCGACTTGCCAGGTGCACATATTTTGATAGGTTGGGAAACCAAATCCACCAAAATGGATGAATGATGTTGATGTTATTTGAAACCCTAATTTCATACATTACATCCCCTCCCTATTCATCTTATCCCTTTCTAATTGTGTTACATGTTGTTAGAGGATGATATACATATCATCTCTCCAAACATATGGCACATAGATTGCTATTGACCGGCCTTAAAATATGTGTGACTTCTATATAAGTCCACTTACGATTATTTAACATAGCGCTAAATTTTGTCCCGATTCGAGAAATGATCATTCGTGGCCCAAGCTTATGTTTGCAATCCCAAGTATGTATAATTTGAAACCTTTGATCTAATAACCTTGAGGTTCATGTTAGGAGGTTTTGGTCTTATCAATCCTCTAATGAATCATCATAAATTTTGGACTAAGTGAATCATTTAAACATCGTTGATCATTTATTATTTCCTTGAGATTTTGAAATGAATGACATACTTGACAAAAAAATAAATGAAACTTGTTGTTGAGAGGCTTTAATTTTATCAATCTTCTAATGAGTTTTCAAATGAAAGTTTCAAGATGGTCATTCAACTAACCTCAAATTCCTAACAATTGACTTTATTTTATGCTTTTACTTTATGCTTTTTATTTTGAACACATTTATTTTAGCATTTTCATTTCATGTTACTTTCATCTTTGCTCATTTGGGCATTTATCTTAATGTCATTTTTATTTTGCTCACTTGAGATTTTCATTTCTTTTTTGAAGATACCTAATAATCAACTTGAACCATATAAATTTTTTAATGTTACTTGGACTATTTGATTACTATCCTCGGGCATTTTGGAGTTATGGACTTCTTGGACTTAGGATTAGAGACCTTAACCTACCTTGAGACCTTGTGAAATATGTTTCTATTTGTTGTACCCAAAAATTTTCCCTCTCATTTCTCAAGATTTTTCTCACAAGATTTCTACTGGGTCAAGACTGCCCAAGTTTTCATGGATCATATTGGGCTCTCAAGCATCAAATTTAAGAAGATCAAGTTTGATTTGATTCATAAGCTTTGATTGGGAATTTGGCCTCCTTCGAGCAAGCTTGGTTCAGAGGCTTCAATTAGGTATTTGGTCCCCTTCGATCAAGGTTTGGTCCACAAGTTTCGATTGGGCACTTGGCCTCCTTCGAGCAAGCTTTAGTCCACAAGCTTCGATTGGGAATTTGGTTCCCTTCAAGCAAGCTTTGGTACACAAGTTTCATTTGGGAATATGGCCTCCTACAGGTTTGCTTCAATTTAGAAGGTAATAGCCTCCTACATGTTTGCTTCGATTCACAGAGCAGTGGCCTTATGCATGCTTGCTTCGATTCACAAATCAGTGTCCTCCTGCATGCTTGCTTCGATTCACAAAGAAGTAGCCTCCTGCATGCTTGCTTTGATTCACAAAGCAATGGCTATGTTCATATAAGCTTCGATTGGGCAATTTTTTCCTTTGAAGCAACCTGTTTCGATTTGCAAGGCAAGGGCTCCCATCATTCTAGCATGCACAAGGCAAGGGTTTCCCTCATGCTAGCATGCACAAGGCAATGACTCCCCTCATGCTTTGATTCCACCATTAAACCCTTCAACACATATAGTTTCTACACTATGACACACAACTGACGCATTCGAAGAACATGTAAAAGGCCCATTCGAAGAACATGAAGTTATTGGATTCGAAAGACACATGTTTGGTGGTCCATCCAAAAAACATGAATTTGTTGGATTCGAAGAACAGGCATATGGTCCATTCGAAGGACATACATTTGGCCCCTTCGAAGGACACACATATGGTCCATTCGAAGGACATACATTTGGCCCCTTCAAAGGACACACAATTGGTTTATTCAAAGGACACACAATTGGTGTTTTGTCTTTTGATGAGTCTGGTTAAAAAACAGTCTGCTGTGAAATAGTCCTGCACCAAGCTGCCATAACACTCCAAAACTGCTGCAAAGTAGTCCTGCTATGCTGCTCCCATATTTGCACCAAATTGGCATACAAGAACTGCACCTCGAAGGCTATGAAGACAGCATACCCAATTTGTTAAAATTTCTTTTGTTTTCCCCCTCAAATCTCAGCCAAACTCTTCTATAAATAAGATGTTCCACAACACATTTAAGGGTGGATTTTTGGTGGCTGGAGAGAGATTTGTTGGCAAGGCAAAGAAAGGAGAAAACACTTAACACATTCTCAAACCCAGAATCAAAAAACCCACACCTTTGTTTATGTTCTTTCGAATCTAGAACTAAAGAAACCTAACGCTTGTTTCTCTTCCTTCGAATCCAAGAGCATCCAGGGCAATCACTAAAGGTCCAGAAGCATCAACTTCATATTCAAGGTAAGTCTTCCTGACTTTAACCCTTTCGTTTCAAGCATGTAAATAACCTTTTGCTTATTTTTTTGTTTCTACCCTTTTGATTGTTTGTTTTTCTTGTCCAAATATATGTTAGAGACTAACCTGTACATGCTATGAAACAATATTAGCATGGCTTCGACCCATACTGTTATTATGTCCCAAATAAAAGAAAACAAAAAAGGGTGTGTAAATTGAAGGGTGTGCTTCGATACACACTGATTTGCAGACCCAAATGAAAGGAAAGGGAGTGTGAATCGAAGGATGGAACACTGGTTGCAGGCCCAATTGGAAGAAGGAAAAAGGGTGTGAATCGAAGGACATATGCTTCAATCCAGATTTTCTTTTCTTTCTCTCTTTTGCACTATTCTTGTTTTATATTTTTCTATACATTTTCTTTCATTGGTTTTCAATATGGTTGTAATAATTAATACTTTTATTGCTTTCCAAACCCCATTTGTAAATGTGTATACCCCATCCCCAAAAATATGTAATAACGTAGGACATTTATCTTTCCGCAATTTACCGTCTTTACATAAAATGCTAGTAATTAGATTGTGTATGGCAAGAGTTAAAATCAACAAGTAGACCACCCTAATCAAAGACAAAATGCATGCAAATCAAACACACTACACACACATGCACCTCTAGGGTAATCTCACTTGTTGCCTTCAAAAATAGTCGTGACCCTCAAATACGGGCATTTTAGCAAAGATCCTTGATAAAAAGATCGTAGTCCCTCGATGTTGCCTTCGGTAACCGATCTAGTCCTTTATGAAAATTGCTAAAACGTCTCATAGGTTGCCTTCTATGACTATACAAATGACCCACGCTCGTCCCTTCACATCCAACGATGGGGCTTCTTACCAAATCAATGGTATGATAGCAACATCTAAAGGAGGAGGAAAAGAACATAGACCTTTTGAGTAGGTAGGACGCTCGTAGTTGCTTGCTCTTGAACTAAAACCATTTTTCACACTTACACTTTCAAAACACCTCCAAAACAAACATCACTTTGAACTATTTTCAAAACCAACACTTTGTATGCATTCTTATAGAGACAAGAATCATTACAAAGTTCGCCGCAACAAAGGCATTTTGCAAAATACTTTCAAACTTACACCACCACAAAGCACATTTTTAAACAAAGCAAGTGATCTAGCAAGCAACTAAGAGCCCATAGATAACTATGGATGAAAAGGGTTCTAACACCTTCCCTTTTCATAACCTACCCCCCGAACTCAAGAAAATATCTTAAAGGTCTTTCCTATTCTTTTCACCCTCTCCTTATTGGATAAAATAAAAGTCGGTTGCGACTCTTGCTATCTGCAACAATTGCGATCAAACTCAAAACAACCAAGTCAGTTCTCCCATCATATTACACTATTTTGTATGGAGTTCTTGGGGTTTACCCCGAGACATTGGGTTGTTTGTTTCTTTGCTTGCAGGTTATTTTGATCACATGCCTTGTCTATAATCAGGAATTCATCTATATACAGTTGTTACTCTGCCTAATTTTTGTGAACACATAATGCATTTGAAGCTTGGTTTTCTTAAGAGATCTAGTATCTTTGCTTGAGTGGTTTCAATCTAAAGGATGGGAATTCTACATTGACTCATGGTGTCAAGTGTTGACTTCTTGTTGGTTAGATGGTTCTTTTCCCAAACTTTTACCTTATGCTATAGGGTAGTCCCTTCATCTCCTCCCATCTTCTTTAATTTCAAAAATCTTCTCCCTCTTTTTCAAAACTCTTCTTGTTTTCTAAACTCGAATCGCTTTCATAATAAACTTGGATTTAGGTCCATGCATTTTCAAAAATATTTTCTTAATTAAATTCTAAACAACTTAATAATATTTTTACATTTTTGTGAGAAGACTAAAAGTCAATCAATCTCATTCAAACTATTTTTCCCACTTTGTCTTTTTACTTTAAAATTTTCTAAAAAGATTAGATTCTTTTCGATCCTTATAGTGATGTGAACTATTATACTTTCATGGTATGTAGTGAAGTGAGAAATTTTCCACTTGGGTGTTGAGTGAGGCTTTTTTAATTTTAAAATCCAAGCTATATCCTCCACTTTAAGATGACGCAAATTCTACTTTCTCATAATCACGGGTGGTAAGTGTGTTCTTCCACTCGGATAAGACGATGATGTCTTGTCTCTTAAAATTAATCAACACACTTGTGTTTTAAAATTTTTAAAGGTGAACTACGAGTACCCTGATCCCCTATTGCACAGAAGATGGTATGTAGGCACTAAAGGTTCGCAACCGCGACGGGTGCAAAAATTATAAAAAATACTTCTTTTCCCATCTCCACCATTTATTTTGTATATAACTCTCATAGCCAAAAAACACAAATTTTCAAAGAGGTTCCTGCGGAGTACCGTAGATGTTTAGGGTGCTAATACCTTTCCTTTGCATAACCAACCCCCGAACTTAGATTCTCTCCCCCTATCTTGGATTACTCGATCTTTTCTCATTCCTTTGGAAACAATAAAGCGCGGTGGAGATTTTTATTTGATTTGTGCGAGTCAAGTCAATCCAATGGCTTAATCTCAACATTTCTACCGCTACAGCTAAGGATTGTCTCGGATCGTGTTGACACCACGAGAAGTTTCATATTCATCTCCTTCTTCCCTATGTATCATTCCAATGGTGGGTGTTGTATGTATATCTTTACTCTTTATGTATGTACAGTTGTTGATCATGGGATTGTATGAAATCTCTTTTACGAATTAATACTGGTGTTTGTTCTTGATTTTTTCTTTATCGCGGAGTTTTGGTTTGTCGTAGACATATGATTTCCGAATCTATTTCTTGAATGAATATCTATTAGGTCCTAGACTCTAGACATAGATTTAGGCTTAATATTTATGTGGGTATCAGTTATGAAATGCATCCAGGTTGTTTGAGTTGCACGTGAAATCGCCTTTGAGAGCAATACGGGTGATGTCTCACTTTGTGTTAGAAATAGACTTAGTGTAAGCGATACGTGATGGTATTGACAAGTGATTTAGGTTACGTGCAATTGATCCACAAGTTTAAGTATTTTATGGGTAGAGTGAAATGTGATTCCATAATGAATTCTCTTAGGTTGCATATGATTGTTTATCACTTTCTTTATTTACTTTATTTACTTTTCCTGCACTTTTTCCGCAAACGCTTTTCCAAACTTAGAAGGATTGAAACTGTTGAACGATAGTATTTCCCTCTCAATAATATTTAAGGAGACGATGTGATATAACCTATATCACCCGGTAATTAATACTTACTTTTTGTTTACTGCTTTACTGCTTCAGCACCTACATAGGGTGTCAGGTGTGTCTCGTCGAGCTGTAAAGTGGTGAACAACTGGGAGTAAATAATATCGATTGAGCTGCCTTGGTCGACTAGAATTCTTCAGACATCAAAATTTTCCATTTTTTCTCTCACGAGCAAAGGGATAGTCGAGTTAGGAGATCCGTCGGGGAGCTCTTCGCGGTAGAACGCAATGGGGATGGAGCTTCCTCGAAACTTGTCCGGGGTGGAGTTCTTGTTGGAGCTTTTATTGATCAGCTGCTAAAACTTTCTTTTTACTGAGCCCACATTAACTTTTTTAAATCCCCTGCCAGATATGACCATGGAGGAGGGGAAAGTTTCCCAGGGATTGTGTGTTGAGAAGTATAGGGGGTGCTCGGCCATGTCGGTGATATAGAAATCCTAGGGCCGAGAAATTCACATAGAGATTGTCATGATGACATCATCAGAAGATGGTTCCTCTTCCTAGACCCTCTTCGATTCAGGGGCGTCCTCGCGGGGACCCTCTTTCTTCTTGTACTGCTTGAGATGCCCATCTATGATGAGGATCTCAATAACATCCTTTAGGTGGGTGCAGTCTTCAGTGGTATACATGTGGCTCTTGCGAAACTAGCAATATTTAGTTTTGTCCGTTCTGGGCTTGGATGGAGTCTATTGAGGAAAGCGGACTCCGTCCTGACGAAATTTTGAATCTGTGCAGTCAGTTAGAATGCACTCACGTGAGACATTCAGGGGAGTGTAATCATGGAACCGACCAGCTGGCCCTTTGTATTCCTGCGATTCATGGGGCTTGTCGTCTTTTCTTTTATCTTATCCCCGATGAGATGTCGAGGAGTCATCGTGCGTTGACGACTTCAAATTCTCCTGATTCCGTGAGTCTCGTGCATTGTTAGCAACTTCCTTTTCTTCATACTGGATGTATGCCTGGGCCTTGAGAAGGAGAGAATCCAGTGTAGCAGGTGTTTCTATGCCAACTGCTTTGGCAAAATCACTACAGGGACGCAGCCCACGCTCCATTAAATATTTATTCATCCCGTCAGTCGTGGTGACCTGAACGACCTCGCGGTTGAAACTTTCAATATATGCCTAGAGGGATTCGTCTTTCCCTTGGATGATTGCCTCCAGTAATGCTTCGGATTTCGGATGTCGGTGAGAGGCAATAAAGTGTCTGGAGAACTGCTTCCCCAGGTTCTTCCAAGACATGATCGACTCATCAGTGAGGCTTTTGTACCAAGCCATAGCCCCCTTCTGTGGAGTGGTGGAAAAGAGTATGAACTTGATGGCTCCCCAGACGCACCTGTAATAGAGCAGAGCGTCAATATTCTCAATGTGCTCATCTAGGTCGATGGTTCCCTCATACATCCCTATATTTGGGGGTTTTTCCATGCTGATAGGTAGGGGAGTCTCCATGATCTCTATTGATAATGGACCATGGGGCTCGTCGTCTTCACTTATGTCTAGTGATGGTGGAAGAGAGTAATAGTTCCTCCCTCGTCAGAGACTGTTGTCTCAACGGGGGTACATGCTCCTCGGATGATGTTTCAGCCTTGGGGAGGGCGAATAGTAGTTATCTGCCCGTTGATTGCCCTTTGTCCTCTTGGTGATCGGGGAACGCCGATCTCTCTAGGGAGGGGTATGCTTGCGCTTCTTGATTAGATAGGCTTCTTTTTTTTCTGGTGCAGAACAACAACTTGGTCGTAAAGGCGGTGGGCTGCGAGACCCACGTTGTCAGTACCTTCTGGGCGGGGACCTTGAATGGTGCCCTTATCTAATTCCCTGATCATATTGTTTTATTGTTAGATCAGAGCATTGGTTTGGTTGAATGCTACAAGTAGGGAAGCTATGGCAAGATCAGCGTTGATCGATATTGGAACTAGTTGGAGGACTGCTGGTTGTTCTTCTGGGACTTTCTTGGACTTCTGATTTTCCAAGAAATGAATTTCGTCGTCCTCTATCTCAACCGATGAAGGAGATGCAGTGCAGTCGTCCCTTTATAGGGGAGTATCTTCAGGGGATGGCATATCTCTGTTGTTATCAGTGTCGCGGACAAGGGACAAGACGATTCTTCTAGCGAGATAGTTGTCATCTTGATCGGCCATGATTTGAAACTTGAAATGTCGTTTTGATCTTTAGTTTCCGAGAAAAGAAAGATGGGGACAACAATTTCCCATAGACGGCATCACTGATCTTACCGGTGATCAGTACCTGTAATGGGCCGATAGATGACGTCTACAGGGTTGGAATCAAGGAGGAGAGGGTGTACTTGCAAGGCATTCCGATGCTCAAGTAAGTAAGAGTGAAAAGAGATACAAGAGAGAGTTCAGGGTTTTAAAGTGAATATTGAATACCTGACCCTAATAAGTGTGAGGGTTTATATAATACCCCCTAACACTTGGCCATTGGTTCCTATTTTTGGGCCTGGAAATCAGGTCCCCAAAAATAGGTAACTACTAGTAACTAGCTGTTATGAAGGGCAGATCTGCTCGGAACTAGTCGTTACTTCGAGCAGGGGTGTAGTTGTGAGCATGCTCGTTATGGTCGTTCCCTGATGGTTCCTCCTTACGTGTCAGGCACAGTGAAACTAGTCGTTGACGCGGGAAAAGGCGCCGTTGTTTTAGGGCAGTGGTGGTCTCGTTGGCTCTCAGGGGCAATCGACTACGCGTCCCCTGCGGAGGGGCAGAAGAGAAAATTTTCCCTTATCTGTCTAAACTAACTGGGCCGTTTTGGATGTATAAGTGGATTGGACCATGTCTAGTCATTGGACCAGTCCAGACACTGGTTATATGGTAAGTATAATAGGATTCTATTTATGGCAGTAGAACAAGATGGTAACATTAATATTTTTCTATAACTTTTTCTAAAGAACTTAAGAATGCATGTTGCTCAGATGTTAATGTAACATGTTCCAGTGTGAGCCAAAACACTATTGTTCATTTTTCCAACATTTACAAGGTCGTAAACTTATTTGGAGTCTACAGCAAAAACTTTTTAGGGCTATCAAACAAGGAATATTGGTTTGTTTATGAAGGGGATCAAATTTTCTATAATCCAAAATGCATATGAATAAGATAAGTCGCCCAAAAAGCATACACATTATAACCAAAATGGACACCAAAGATAATGGCATAAAAAATGCGGATTGTGGCGTCTTATCGGTCACACTCGATCGCATTGTGCCAATGTTAGAACCAATTCTAATTAAATAATTACTTCGTTGTTAAATATCAATGTTAGATTACTTGAAAACTTTATATTATATACATATCAATTTTAGATTATAACACAATAAAACAACAATTCAACAAAGAAATAACACAAACAACAAAATAAAAATCATAACACTGCAAAATAATCTAATAGCAGTAAACAATCAAAACAATTTCATCTCCACCACTTAAATAATTGAAAATGTAAATCAATTGCAGTATAAATCAACCCAATTGAAGTACCAAACATGTACTTTGGGTGTAAAAAATATTTTTTTGACTAAATATAACTTTAAAACAATTAATTAAATGTAATTTTTAAATTTTATTAGCATATTATTATATTTAATTTAATTTATTTAATATTTAAATTAACATAATAAATTAATCTAAATAAATTTTTTATCATTATTTTTTGGGTCAAGTTTTATCCTTAGTTTTTAATTTGTTTAATTTTATTATTATGAAAATAAATAATTTATTTATTAATTTAATATTTAATTACTTAATAAAAATGTCTCAAATCTAAATTTGTCTTAGGCCACCAAATGCATGGACCACCTTATACTATTGATTTGGTGCATGAATTATAATAATACTTGGGTATGAATTAGTAGGCTCTAATAATATGTTAAATTTTTATATCGAGTTTAATTCATTTTTACTAAATAGATTTGAAATGTGAATAGTAGAGATATTCAAATTCAAATCAATCAAAATCAAAAATCAAAAATTAATTTAGAAAATCGAAAACTGCAAAAAACTAAAATTTATTGAATACATTTAAATGTTATTTTGTGAAAATCGACCGATTTGAATCGAAATTTTTCAAAATTGACCCAAACTAAATCGTATACATATATTTTTATATTTATTTATTTTTTATTAATATGATATCTTATATGAATTTATTATTATATGATAATAATTTTTTAATAATATTTATTAATTTAATATAATCTATTTATTTTTATTATAAATAGTTTTATAATATCAATAAAAATATAATATATAATTTGGATATTTAAAATTCAATTTAAATTAAACAATATAAAATTAGATCGGATGAGATTGAATTTTTTAATATATCATTTAAAATTGAATTGAACCACAAATAAATTTATATTTGGATAGATGAATTTTTGTCCTAAAATAGATCCAAACCGACCCACAAACATTTTAGTAAATAGTGCCACTCATTACACTTTTATTTTTAAATTTTATAAAAATAGGGGGAAAAAAGAAAATGAGACACATGTAGTATACAAATACATTGCACATTTCATTACATTTCCTTGGAAAAAACATATGGTCCAAAAGAAAAATTATTTAACTTACCAAAAAAAAGAGAAACTATTAATTATTAAAACTAAGACTTGATACATTCAAAGGATGAAGAGCTTTTGAAATATGGTAACTAGTAAGATCATAGTTTTGAGCTTGTAGTATTTGAGCAACAGTGAGTTGATAAGCTCTTTCTGTAGGATGAGCAACATCCCAGAAAAAATAAGCTGCAGTACTTGGACATTGGAACGTTAACATGTTGCATTGAGCTCCCATTTCAAATGTTCCAGTTCCACAACAACCATTCAACACATTTTGAAACCCTAAAAATTAATATCAAAAGATTAATTTACACAAAAAAATATATAAATAATTATCTTGATATATGTATGAGTAAATAACGAAAAAAAATGAACCTGATGCGGAAGGATTGTGTATGATATTAAGCATAGGAGTATAAACATCGACGAACTTAAGATCGTAATCGGGAAGAGAGGCTTTAAGACTCGAAACTCCGGCTGATAACATGCCATTGTACATTTGTGCTAATCCATTCTCGTAATCTACACATAACCTTAATGGTCCTCCCACTTGAGTTCTAGCTGCAGGTAAGCATCCCAATGGTATTGTACTCATAACCCACACATGTCGTGCTCCCAGTTGATATAAACTCTGTCGTAAATTCGCATCAATAACGTATCAGTTTGATATTGTAACAATCTCAAGAAACTAGTTAAATCATCTCAAAACTGAATGACAAACCTTGAGGAAATTTTGGCCTGCTGTAACTAAAGTACTAGCATATACATTAAAAAGCATAGTTCTTCGAATAGTGAAAGAATAAGCGAATGCAACGTCATTGTTTCCTGCTGATATTATAAACAAGGCTTTGGATATGATGTCTGAAGCTTTTTCTGGTCCAACCGATGCTTTCAACTTTGCTATGTATTGTTGGAAAAAATTCAGTTGAGCGCCCATTGTCAAAACTCCTCCCTGTAATGCACAAAATATTTGTTACTATAAACTCTAAATACTAAACCCTAAATCATAAAAAATATGTATACCTGCGAGTTTGCAGTCAAATCATCAAACCCTGAACCTCCTGATGCAAAACATACACCAGTAGGAAGATCTTTATCGGATAAAGCCGAGTTTAGGAATGCTGGTAAGGTATCTTTCACTCCCAAAGACGCCGCTATACAATACACAGTCATTAGAGATGTTTGATTTGTATAAAAAATTATTTTTCGAAAAAACTGATAAAATTATTAACTTACTTATCAAATCTGATAGAACTCTGCCGTTACCGAATCTTCCGGTAGGTCGTCCGCCATAGAAATCCCTTCCGTAGGGAGGATTATTGCATTTAGATAGAGTTGCAAGGTTGTTATTATTTCCTGTATCAAATATTGAGTCGCCAAAAGCAAACACTGCAGGATATGCTGGATTGGTAGTTTGCGCAATTGCAATATTTGATACTCTGCCAAATAAAACCAGAAAAATTGTGACTAATTTCATCCTCATTAACTTCTCCATTTTATTAATACCTTTTGATATCTTGCAATATAGTATCAACAACATGAAGGTATTTATAGATACCAGTTATGTTTCCAACGTTAGAATCATTTAATTCTTATCCATATATGTTAAAAATGGAAAACCAGTTATACTTTTCTTTAATAATAAATTCCATATGATATTTTCCTTAATTAATTATTTTATTTGGGTAAGTAGTTATTTAGTTAATTATGCAACGTTTAAAAAAATATTTTTAATATCTATAGTAATTAATATTTTTATATGACTATTTAATGATTTTTCAATTCATCAATTAATGATTACAAACCCTCTAGCTCTATTTCTATATTTCATTTTAGTTTTAAATATCATTAAAATATATATTTTTTAAATAATCAGAAAAAATAGTAATCTTGAAATTATAAAAAAAATTGTTTCGATGAACCATCTCATTTGATAGCTAAAGAAATATTCAATTGTATTGCAGAATATATGTTCGAACTTGTCACATCTTACTTATTCATTTTTAAATATAAAAATTCATGTCATTAAAAAAAATTTAATGGTAAAATAATATTAACAAATAAGTGCCAACACAAATTAAATACAAACAATAGTACCACCAAAGAACAAGAAAAAAAAAAGAAAAATTGAAGAGGAACTAAGGAGAACGTGTGAACGCCTACAACAAAGCATGTCTCAATAGAAATGAGGCTAGAGCTTAGACATTAGACCCACCAATGGCAAACCAAGCTCACACACAACGCCAAAGACCACTAAGCACTAGAGGAACAAGGCATAACTCTTGATTTGTTATTGATTCAAACATGTGATAGAATTCTTAAGTCAACCAAAAAAGGAGAAAAAGTTCAAAGAGAATCCATAAAGAAGCTAGCTCCAAGCCAAAACTCAACCTCTTTCACTTTGGTTGACGTAACAGAAAAGAGATATTATTACGAACATACCAACACTATTATAAATAATATATTTCATGCAAAACTTTCACACCGACCCACCAATAACCAAGTATATGTCATGAGAGTGTCGTCAATAATTTTTTTTAAAAATATACAACTTATACCCTTGTTTTTTTTATAAATCAACAAGATATTATTAACCAAACAACGTATGTACATGGACCTCATCAGGTCAAAACCTATAAATAAAACAAAATTTAAAGTGTGTTATACCCGATTTTATCATTTGGGCTTATCTTGGCCTCTAATTGATAAAATATGTTATTTACATCATCTTTTATTCTTTTTACGCAAACATCTATTGTTTCCACTTTACAATTTCATAGGACATCATTCCTATTCCTCCAAATGTGGTAGACTGTTGTTATACAAGTTGTGGAATACACATTCTTTCTTAGCTTGTTGACTTTATTCCTGCCTATCCACCTTATAGCCTCCTGCAGATTGTTGGATTGCATGTTCCATTTGAGCCAATTCTTGATGATTCTCCAGCACCCGTTATTGTAAGTACAGTTGAAAAAAATATGGTTATGAGTTTCCTCATGGCTCTCACATAGTAGGCAAGTATTCACCTCAATTATGCCCACCTTCTTGAGTCTATCTCTTGTCTTTAATCTCTCTTGTATTGCTAACCAAGCTATGAAGCTATGCTTGGGAACATTTGTGCTTGTCCAGATTGATTTTGCCCAGTATTTATTCTCCAAATCACCAACAAAAAGGATTGTCATCTTTTTTATACTATATTCAGACTCAGTGAATTCTTGGAAGATTATATGATTTTTTATTTTCTCCCCGGCCTCCACTATCTTCTTCCAATACCAGCTTCCTTGTTGTGGTACTTTATAATCCCACAAATTCTTGTCCTTTAAGTACACTTGATGGATCCATTTGACTCACAAGTTTTCTTTATGAGTGGCTACTGACCCAACATGCTTCCCTACGGAAGCTAAGTTCCATAGGACACTATCTTTATAACCCAGTCCCCCTTTACTTTTTAGCATATAGAGTTGTTCCCAAGCTATGTTACCTGACATGTGATCAGAGTGATGCCTGGTCCAGAGGTATGCCCTGCAAATTGCATTAATCTCTTTGATAACACCCATATATATGATGCTAATTTGGCACTAATATGAGTGTATTGTTAACAGGACAATGTTGACTAATAAGGATCTCCTTGCAAAAGATAGAGATCTGGAACTCCAGGTCCTTATTCTTGCTGTCATTCTCTCAACAAGCATATGGAAGTCAATAGCATTAATTTGTTTAGAATTTATAGGCATACCTAAGTAATTAAAAGTTAGCTTGCTCATCTTAAAGCATGTAACAACAGTTACTCTTTGAATCTCTGTGTCCTGCATACCCCTGTAATAGACCTTTGATTTCTCATTGTTTGGATGCAATCCTGATGTGTTAGAGAAGAGCTCCAGTTTCTGGTTCATGGTGTAGATAGAGACAAAATCTCAATTGCAGAACAAGAACACATCATCAACAAAACTAAAGTGGTAAAGCTCGATGCCTTCACATCTCTCATGAAATTTGAACCTATTTATATTACCAATTTCCTTCATGATCCTATAGAGGTATTCCATTCTAAGCACATACAGTAAGGGAGACATGGGGTCTCCTTGCCTTAATCCTCTCCTGGAACTAAAAAACTCATGCATTGTGCCATTAATCACGAGGGAGAATTTAGGGGTCCTGACATAATTCACGATGACCTCATTAAATCTTCTAGGGAAATTAAGACCCTCAAGCATCTCGCCAATGAAGCCCCACTCAATTGTGTCATAAGCCTTCCAGAAATCCAATTTAATCATACAATTAGCTTTTTTTCTCTTCCTCCCATTATGTTTTACCAAGTCTTGGAAATTCATTATATTACGGGCTATATATCTCCCCTTGACAAACCCTTATTGGTTTTGGGAGACTATGTTTGGCAGGATTTAACCTAGTATATTGCATATCATTTTGGTTGCAATTTTATATATCACATTGCAACAAGCTATAGGCCTATAGTCACTAACATTTTTTGGACATTTTGTCTTGGGTATAAGAGTCAATATGGTAGTGTTGATCTCTTCCAATAGGTGCCCGTGTTTAAGAAAGAGGTGGTAGCTTTACTTGCCTCATTGTCTATTAAGTCCCAATTGTCTTGGTAGAAATTGTAACGCTCAATATTTAATTAATTATTTAATTAAATATTTTTAAATATTTTTCCGATTAAATTTTCGAAGTTGTGAAATATTAATTTAAGTTGTGTCGTTTTTAGTTGAATTAATTAGTTAATTAAGTTATAGGATTATTATTGAATAATACTATTATTATTTATGTGGGTCTATTTTAATGTTAGAAGTAGTAGAAAGGAAGACATGGAAATTTAAGTTCAATAAGACAAAATAAGAATAATAGAATGATAATATTATTATATTAGTTATTTTAGAAATAAGAAGAAGAATAGAAGTATCAGTAGAGAGAAAGAGGAATAAGGGTTTTGAAGAGATACATAGAAGTGCAAAGAGGAGGCAAAATTAGGTGCAATCAGAGAGTTAGAGCAACCTTCAATCTAAAATAAGAGTGGGGTTTTGACTCTATAATAGGGTATATGATGAATGGTATGTGAAATTGAGTTATAAAATTGTTTTTATTTGTGTTTGAAATTGATAGACGAATGAGAACTCAATTTAATATTTATATATACTATATCATTACTTTTAAGTGATATTAGTAACAAGGCTTATGTTCAAAATACACTGTAGCGCGATGAACTGAGAATAACAAATTGCAGGTACTGTAGCGGCAATTTACTGGTATATAGAAATGTTATATCAATAATTGGCATGTAGTGTAATGTTTCAATAGAGTTGTCAATAGAGTTGTTAGAGTTGCCGATAGAGTTGTCAATAGAGTTGTTGGAGTTGTCAATAAAGTTGTCAGAGTTGTTTTGAGTTATTAAGAGTCATAACTTTATTTGTTTGTGTAATTCTGACATGTTTAGAGTTGTCAGTAGGGTAAATTAAAATTTCCAAATAATAATAATAATTTAGCATATACTGTAATAAATTGATTGAATTGGACCAATTAGGACCAATTAGCATATATTGTAGTCGTGTATAACGATGGCATATAACAAGTTGGAGTTTCGAATTAATATATATGTTACACTGTAGTGTGTTTAATATAATGCATTGTTTCATTAATTACACTGTAGCGACCCTCTAGTAATGCATATATTATAGCACGAGATATATAGATTATTCATTATCAATATATAACCATGAATAATCATGTTTCTAAGTTTTCTAATATATATAATATCTAATTAGTATAATAATGATTATAATAATATTGATAATAGTAATAATAATTAGTAATAATTTAGAATTATTAGTATAATAATATTGTAGAAGTTTTGTAACTAGAAATAATAGAACTTTTAGCCAATAATTAATTAACTGAAAATAGTCGTAATAGTCCAAATAATTACGCAACTTATTTGTAGTAAATTTTGGTTGACTCGTTGTATTGTGTTCTTCGTCGAAAAATGTGAATTAGAAGGTGATGTTATTGTCTCTATTTATGGGCAAAATATTAAGTTGTAGGCTATGGTCAATGTTGGTTTGTTGTTGCGTTGCTATTGAATTTTGTTGTTGCTATCCTGACATTCATATTGGGTCGCATACATAGCATATCAAGTTGGAGCTGATGCTCGGTAAGTTGGCCTGGATTGGCAAATTAAGTTGAAGGCTTATGCCTTGTTGATGCCTCTATTAATTGACAGATTTCTAAGTTAGGAGTTTTGCTTCATTGGTACCACATGCATGTGCATTGTAACAAGTCACATTCCGTGTTTCATATTTAATATGATGTGTTGTTGACTTGTGATGATTGATGTTGGTTGAAAGTTGTGAAGTGGTGATTTTATATAATCTGATCTAATAAATTATTTGTCATACACTCAATTATATGGTTTGATATCTCACCCCTTCTGTTTAAATGTTATCCTCTGTTGGTAACGTGCAGGTAATCAAGAAGGATAGATGTTACCTCCGTTAGTTCGATCTGGGGTTGTCGCTCTGATACGTAGCACTCGTGGGGATGAATGAATATTTTCTTTACTGTTGGTTTCCATATGTTGCTGAATTTTTAAGTTGTTTTCATTAAAGACTTGTTATCTTAAAGTCGTTTTGAGTTGGATAAGATGTTGTGATGTTTTCAGTTGAATTTGTGAATCCGTTGCATAGCAACGAAATTTATTTTATTTTTAAAGACTAAACAGGTTGTTATCGGTTCATCCGAATTTTATGTGTTATGTATCTGAACTATAGGTGATCGAATATCATTGTTTCTAAGTTGAAAGTGTAGCATTCCATTTGTTTGTTGGAAATTTTGTAACTCTGATTTTATATAATTCGTTGGGTAGAAATGGGGTGTTATATTAGTGGTATCAGAGCAGGTCAATCCGTCTGTCCAATTTGTCGAGTCGTTGTTTTGTCTAACAATCGAGTATTGTTAACTTAAGCTCTAACGGTTGTTTATGTTGTAGTAATAAGTTGAGATGAATGGAAGGAATGACGCTGCACTTGCTACTGCTTTGGAAGCAACGATGCATGTTGTGATGCGATGGGAGAACTGACTTGAGGTTTTTGCGTTTGATCGCAAATGTTGCGGTTAACAAGAGTCACCGCTGACTTTTCTTTTATCCAAAAGGAAAGGTGAAAAAGCACAAGAAAGACCTTTGAGATTATTTCTTGAGTTCGGGGGGTAGATTATAAAAAGGGAAGGTATTAGCACCCTTTTCATCCATGGTTATCCATGGGCTCTTAATTACTTGCTAGATCACTTGCTTTTGTTTGAAATTGTGCTTTGTATGGTTTTTGAAAGTATTTTATAAAGAGTCCATTGTTTAGGAAACCTTTGTAATGATTCTTGTTTATAAGAATGTACACAAAGATGTTGATCTTTTGAAAATGTTTTCAATTTTGTAAGATGTTTTGAAAGTGTGTGTGATTGTTTTGAAAAATAACAAGGATGTTTGTTTTGAAATGGAGCAAGTAATTAGGAGCAATCTACCTACTCAAATGTCTTTCTTGTTCATTTTCTTTTTCTTTGACATGGTTGTTTTACCATTGATTTGGTAAGTTACCCTATCTTTGGATGTAAACGGGATGGGCGTGGGTTATCGTATAGCCATGATTAGCAATGTTATAAGGTATCTTAGCATTCTTTTTTGAGGGACTAAGATCATTTTATAAGGCAACTTTGAATAGCGTCAGCGAGGGACTATGATCTTGTATTTGTTTGTTTTTGCTAAGATACCTTACATGCGTAATATAGTCATTTTTATAAGGCAACCAAGTGGGATCCCCCTAAGGGTGCTTGTGTGCAAGTGTGTCATTTTCATGCTTGTGTTTGTCTTGAATTAGGGTTTTCTATTTGGTTGATTTTATTCTTTCCATACAAACCCTAATTACTAGCATGCTATGTAAAAGCGATAAATTGCGTAATTTTAAAGTTACTACACTATTACAACACTTGTGAGATGGGGGTATAAAATTTATGAATGGAGATTGCAATAATATAAACTTAATTAATCTATTACAACCAAATTGAATATGTACAAATAATTGGAATAAATAGTATACAAGATGAATTAAATATGCAAGAATATGTAAATGCAAAGAAGATTTTTGTTTGTTTTTTTATGTGAAAAAGTTTTAACCTAAACCTAATGAGAAAATAAATAAATAAATCACAATTAAATTAGCTTAAATTAATTAAGAAATTAAATTAATTAAGAAAATATTCTTTTTGAATAAAAAAACTAATTCTATTTTGATTGAAAGAACATGAGTTTTAAAGAAAAAAGTATTTTTGTATTTTTATATTTTTTGTCTTAAAAAAATAGATTGTAGTATTATGAAATATTTTTGGTCCTTTTTAACATTAAAATAACATATTTAATGGGTATAAAGAAAAAATAAATATTAACCTAGTTCTAATTTAATTTACAAGGTTATTTAATAAAAATATATAATATATAACTAAATAAAAATATTTTTTGTGAGAAAAATAAAATAAAATAAGCCAAAATATAAATCTATCATTTTTATATTTTTTATGATTTTTAATATTAAGAAAAATATATTTAAGAAAATAAAATGAGAATAAAATAAATAAATAAAATGATAATGGACCAGGGATGTCACAAGTAAGCAGGGTGCATGATGTTAGCAAAAAAACCAAAGGCCCGTGAAGTAGAGGCCCAGCGCTGCAAGAGACCAAAAAAATGGAGAGAAAAAAGTGAGAAAAATGCAAAAGACAGCGCGCTAAGGCTCGAACCCATGACCTCTAGCAATTACGCGGGTTGCTTTACTACTGGGGTGGCTGTACATCCGTTTATATAAACAAAACCCCAAATATATATTAGAAACTGCTTCCTGAAGGCAACTTCATCTTCAACCTTGAGCCATGGCCGGACCACCTGTATCTTCCTCATTTCTCCATAAAAATGGAAAGTTCAAACATGAAAATTGTGGTGTTTCTTTCCACGAGTTCAAACACATAATTTATGTAAACTAAAAGTCTAAGATAAAATCTAATTTTACTGGCCCTAATTTGAAACCTAATTTTTGTAGAAATTTCAAATCCAAAATTCTCTATACACAGTTAATATAAATGAAAACTATGAACATGGTTAGCTTTAGAGCAAGGATATCTACATTTTGCTTTCACAAATCAGGACTAAATGATGCTTGTATGAAGAGATAGAAGTTTGAGTTTTTACCTCTTGCAGCTGGAATCGTGAATGGAGTTTGAGCAAGTTTTGAGAAGGCCTGAGGATCTATTTAGCTTGCCTGGACCTCCTTGAGTGTATTCCAACCCTTACTTTGTCCTGAAAGTCCCTGAATCTCTCTACTCAAGTCAACCTGCAAGCTTGATATTTGAAAATGGTGTATGGTGAAGGAGGAGCTACAGTCTTGAAATAGGGGTCTGGATCACTTTGATATGATGTATATTAAGTGTTTGGGTGGTTAAAACTCAATACGCATGAGTGGATTTGGAGATGGCTATGTGTAATACGGTGGGAGAACGGACTTGAGGTTTTTGCGTTTTATCGCAAATGTTATAGTTAGCAAGAGTTGTCACCGACTTTTCTTTTATCCAAAAGGAAAGATGAAAAAGCACAGGAAAGACCTTTAGAGATGTTTTTTGGGTTCGGGGGATAGATTATGAAAAGGGAAGGTATTAACACTCTTTTCATCTATGGTTTTCCATGGGCTCTTAGTTACTTGCTAGATCACTTGCTTTTGTTTGAATGTGTGCTTGTGGTGGTGATTTTTGAAAGTATTTTGAAAATGGAACTTCGTAATGGTTCTCGTTTCTATGAGAACGCCTACAAAGTGTTTGTTTCGAAAATAGTTCAAAAGTGTGTTTTATGAGATGTGTTTTTGAAAGTATTTTGAAAATGGAACTTCATAATGGTTCTTGTTTCTATAAGAACGCCTACAAAGTGTTTGTTTTGAAAATAGTTCAAAGATGAGAGTGTGGGTGTATAAAAATGTTTTTGTTGTGAGCAAGCGAGTAACTAAGAGTGAATCTACCTACTCGAAAGGTCTTAAATGTGTTTTTCCTCCTCCTTTAGATATGGCTATCTTACCATTGATTTGGTAAGAAGCCCCATCGTTGGATGTGAAGGGACGAGTATGGGACGTTTGTATAGTCATAGAAAGCAACTTATGAGTCATTTTAGAATTGTTGTTTTAGGGACTAGATCGTTTACCGAAGTCAACATCGAGGGTCATCGAGGGACTACGATCTTTTATCGAGGGTCTTTGCTAAAATGCCCATGTTCGAGGGACATGACTATTTTCCGATAGGCAAC
Source organism: Vicia faba (assembly GCA_948472305.1). Taxonomy (NCBI): domain Eukaryota; kingdom Viridiplantae; phylum Streptophyta; class Magnoliopsida; order Fabales; family Fabaceae; genus Vicia; species Vicia faba. The sequence continues at coordinate 1,634,497,676 of OX451738.1, read as the reverse complement.
AAGTGAGATTACCCTAGAGGTGCATGTGTGAATAATGTGTTTGATTTGCAGGCATTTAGTCTTTGATTAGGGTGGCCTATTTTGTTGTTTTTATCTTGCCATACACACTTATTTACTAGCAATATATGAAAAGCTAGTAAAAGGCGGAAAGTAAAATCTAAGCTATTACATCACTTTAGGGGGATGGGGGTACAATTTAGCAATGGGGTGAAGTAGGAATTAAAATATTACAACCACATTGAATGATAATGAAAAGAATGTGAAAACAGTGTAAAATAAAGGGAAAATGCACTTTTGAACCGCTATGTGTCAACCCATGCTGCTATGCATCGACACATAGCTTTTCCTTGCCCCTGTAAAACAAAATTAGTTCAGTATGGGTCGACACATAATGGGATGTGTCGACTCATGCACCTTCTTGTATCGATGCAAAATGCGTATTAATCGACTCATAGGCCTTTCCAGCTTCTGTTTAGTGAAATCTGTTCAGTATGAGTCGATACATAATGGGATGTATCGACTCATACACCTTTTTGTATCGATGCAAAATGCGCATGTGTCGACTCATAGTGCTTTCCAGTTGCTATTTTGTGACCTGAACTCGGTATGGGTCGAGCATGAGGGTCATGTGTTGACTCATACCCTGTATTTTCACTAAGATGGGTCGACACATGTGGATATGTGTCGATACATCCTGCCTTTTTCTGCCTTAAACACCATTTTTTGCATATGTCAGTTAGTTTTTAACATATAAATGAATAACATGAACAACAAATAAATGATTAACTTCAAAAACAGTGATTGCTACATCCTATAAACAGAAAACTTTATGTATGGAAAAGGCAAGGTAAAGATGACTTACCTTAAAATTGCACTTTAGGTTTTGAAACCAAATACCCTTCAAGATGTTGTATGAACCTTAAGGAAGCTCCAACAGGCTGCTAGACTTCTTTTTTGTTGAAGGTTACTAAACAACTTCTGTGTGGTATGAAATGTTTGGATGGTTTTTAGATGGAATATGTAAAGTGTGAGAGGTTTTAAGGTTTAGACTTCAAAACTCAATAGTGGAAGTCTTAGGGACTGTTATGGCTTTTTTTGAAGGTTTACCAATAAAACTACTGGTTGTTCTCCTTTTTCTATCTCTCTCTATTTTTTATAACCTTTTTGTCTTGCAAATGCTTCTTCTATTTATAGGCAAAGGACTTGTGAACAAATGTTGAATATGTTTACAACACAACATGTTATGGTTTGGTTGGGATGTAAGTATTAAACTATGTCAAGTATTCCATGGTTCCAAGATCAAGTACCAAATTTTCTGGTTTAGAGGGGTTTGTTTCCATGTTTTATGGTGGAGTGAAATCAGAAACTAAACAAAGTATGGGCTCAAGACAAACTTTGTACAAAAAGTTTGCTTTTCAAGAATAGCAATGATGCCTTTATGCCATACACGGAAAGATCCTTTGGACAATGGCTTAAACACTTGGGTAATAGCTCAAAAGTGGGTATAAAAATTAAATTATGTATATATTTGCAAGCAAGACCTGCAAAGTGAGATCATGCAGCACATCATGCCAATTGGATTATGTGTTCTTCAACAAAAATGGCTTGTAATTCAAGAATGGATGCTCAACTTCAGATCCTTGTATCTTCTAGCTCAAATATGATAAATTCATGCTCTTGGATGTTTTGGAAAGCTTGAAACACCCTTTATAACTTTCATGTTGGCCACTTTGGTTAAATCAAACTGGAACTTGATGAAAAATTGGTAAGAAGTTGGGATAAAAACCTAACCAAAATTGCTGAAAATTTCTCTAAGTGTTTAAATGAAAATGTCATGACTTCATGAATTTATAACCTGAAATCCAAGCATGTTTAGGAGAAGTTGTGTAAATAAATGTTGTATATATCATGGAGATCTATAACTTTCATGTTGGAAGCTTCTCTTGAATCATCTTGCATAAAGGTGAAAAGTTGGCATGAAGAAATGAGATTATCATATATAAAAAACACTTAGAAAAATTTCTAAGTCTTGAAGGGTTTGAACTTTCACATTGAATTTTGACTTTCTTGATTCCTTGATGATCAAGTTTAATATTTTTGAATGTCTTGATGAAATTTGATCCTTGGAATGTAATGTTGACCAAAAAGTCAAAGTTTGACTTTCTGGTATGCAATTGACCATTTTGCCCTTGTGCCAATTTCAAGCCTAAATTGATGTATCAGTGCTGCGAACTTGATGTCTTAGAATATCTTGTGAGAAAATACTTGACAAACCAGAGGGAAAATTTTGGGGTACAACAGCTGCCCCTGTTCAATCTTCTTAAACCTGAAGAGTTAGATTGGTGAGTTTTGTCATTCGTGACTCGAAGGTGGAAGATGATTGGACACTAAAGTGCCCATAAATTTGCACTCGGTGATGCGATGATAGGAGGAATGGGCTTAAAGATGCCATTTGGAGAGGTGATATAATCTTGTTGGGGATGGGCTTAAAGATGCCATCCAAGAGTGCTTGTTGAATTGTAATTTGTAAGTTGGAAGAATCAGTATCAGAATTGTGTCCATGTCTGGAATGTATCTGAGTTGTATCTGCATGAGTATCAGGATGGCATCCGTATATGGAGCGTATCTGAACTGTATCTAAAAGTTGAATATGAATGAGTATCAGGATGGCATCTGTATCTGGTGCCTATCTGAACTATATCTGAAAGCTGTCTTTAAATGAGTATCGGGATGGCATCCATATCTGGTGCGTATCTGAACTGTATCTGAAGACTGAATATGAATGAGTATCAAAATGGCATCCGCGTTAGGAGCGTATCTGAACTGTATTGGAAAGTTGGGTTGTTTGATGATGAGTCAGTGTAAAACTTCATCTTGGAAAAAAGGAACCCGTGTAGGGTTTCTTGATGATTAGTCCGTGTAAAACTGCATCTGGAATTGAGAAGGAACCTGTGTAGGGTTGTCTGATGATGATGAGTCCGTGTAAAACTACATCTTGGAAAGAAAGAACATGTGTAGGGTTTCCTGATGATGAGTCCGTGTGAAACTGCATCTTGGAAAGAAAGAATCTGTGTAGGGTTTCCTGATGATGAGTCTGTGTGAAACTTCATCTTGGGAAGAAGGAACATGTGTAGGGTTTCCTGATGATGAGTCCGTGTAAAACTGCATCTTAGAAAGAAAGAACCTGTGTAGGGTTTCCTGATGATGAGTCCGTGTGAAACTCCACCTTGGAAAGAAGGAACCTGTGTAGGGTTGCTTCATGATGAGTCAGTGTAAAACTTCATCTTGGAAAGAAAGAACCTGTGTAGGGTTTTCTGATGATGAGTCCGTGTGAAACTTCATCTTGGGAAGAAGGAACCTGTGTAGGGTTTTCTGATGATGAGTGTTGTACCCCAAAATTTTCCCTCCCATATTTATCAAAAAACATCGCAAGAAAGATCTCCAAGTTGCTCAAGGTTGCTCAAAGATTGACCAGACAAGCTATCTCTTAAGGAAGCCTACCCCAAATTAGGGTTTTGTGTTGCATCAATATCCTTGAGTCCAAATGACCTCAAGTGCTCCCCAATGTCATAATATGCTCTCAAGGTCATCCATGTCAAGTTTCAAGCCTTGCAGAGGAAGTTTGCTCAGTCAATTGCTCCAAGGTCCAAAAGTCGACTGTGTTAGGGCAAAAGTCAACTGTGACCTACAAACAGTCAAACTTCAATATTTTTGTCAACATTCTCCTTTTGAAGTATATATCATCATTTGATCAAGGTTTTATCATGATTCATCAAGGATTGCTCAAAATTCATCAAGATTCAAAAGTTGCTAAATTAGGGTTTTGCAGGAAAAGTCAACTCAACTTTGACCAAGCATAACTTTCTCATAATTTATGATAAATGAACCATCCAAAGCTCATTTTGAATAGGATGAAATTCCCTACAATCCATCTTCATACCCCAAGATAAAAAAGATGCACTCACAAGAAGTTATGAATTTTGACAGTATAGGTCATTTTGAAAAGTCAACAAAAACACCTTTTTTGTCAAAGCTTCTAACTTGAGAATGGAATATCAAAATGAGATGTTAACAAAAGGGTTGATTAGAGAACATCTCAAGCTTTCTAAAAAGTCCAAGAACACCTCCAAAGGTTCAAAATTGAAGAAGTTATGCATTGTTGAAGTTGGACTTTTTTGTAAAATTGCCAAAAGTCAACTATCCCCAAAACTTCAAATTTTGCCAAATGGGCCATCCTTTTTCACTTGTTTTGAGTTTGCATTATTGCCCAAGTGATCTAGCTTTAGTCATGTGTCCATATCACATTTTTCTTAATTATTTTGATTTTTATTTGAATTAATTTGATTTAAATCAAATAAAATCAAATAAAATCCAAAGCATTGATACCAATGGATTTTTTTACTATTTCAGGCTCCAAATACAGCTAGCATTACAATCAAATTCGTATCAAGGGCATTATGCACAAGGAGATTGGATTTAAGCCAAGTTTGGAAAGTTTTAAGGGAAGAATCAAATCAAATTCAAGAGCATTGATAGGGCAAGATTTGGACAAAGTTTGTTACCCTAATACAATACACATTACATAAGCCAGCAAAAGGCACGAGAATCAGGGTGGGAAAGCAAGCATAGAGGCAGAACGAAAATTGCAAAAATCACAAAAAAGTGGGAGATTGAAATCAGATCTAGAGGCATTTTCAGGGCTTGATATTGGTCTCAATCGTTTGCTGGCCATCTCCAGAAGCTAACCCAATCCAAACCAGGCGTTTTCAAGCTTCCATACGCACTGTAAGTCCTTCGTAACATAGCCCTGTTCTTGATTTCGTATCTCTGAAATTAGGCATTGTTTTCATGAAATAACTGCATATTCTTAACCCTCACATCATTTGCAAACTGTTTGTAATAACCAATTTCATTTATGTGCTCTGTATGGAGAACCACCATTACTAGGGTTTGGTTCGTGGTTTTAGGGATTTTCGTTTCAGGTACAATTGGTCCACATGAAGGGCATGGTTGCAATCAGGAGGAGATGACGAGTTCAACCATGCTCATAGAATGCATTTTCATGGCCTATGCAAGATTTTAGAATGGACCAGGCTTGTAGCGACAGACCTCTGTCCGTTGGTATAAGTTTTTGCATTTTTAGCCACGGTTGGGAGGTCAGGGATAATACGTGGCATCCATCCATTAGGCTATTCAAATAACGCGTGTTTTTTTGTCTTTTTGGCAATTGATTTGTTTTTTATATAATATATATTATTTGTATTATTATTAACAAAACAACAACACGCCCCAGTGGTAGCCACATAGGCGCTTAAAGACCCAAAGGCTGGAGGTCAGGGGTTCGATCCCTGCCTCCAGCAATTTGCATTTTTCCAATTTCTTTCAGGCAATCAGGTGCGTGCACAGGCCAGATCTCCATCATACTCCCTCACTCTTCAGCATGCCAGATGGCCAGATGGCCAGATCTGGTGGTCAGTGTTGGAGGTCCACCAAAAGCATGGCCAGATCTGGTGGTCAGTGTTGGAGGTCCACCAAAAGCATGGCCAGATCTGGTGGTCAGTGTTGGAGGTCCACCAAAAGCCAGGTCAACGCATGTGTATTGGATCACAAAAGTCCACTTAGATCAGCCACTATTGGGCCTACAAAAATGCTTTCAGCACCTCCAAAAAAGGCCCATTTCTCTACTTTCTCATATTTCTTTTTATTGATTTAATTGCTTTATTTTATTTTAATTTATTTACTAACCAATCACCTATTTTCTTTTTTATCTAAAAATAACAAAAATACTTTTTTTTAAATTCAGAATTTTATTTTTCTTTAATAAATATTAATTAATTAATTAGGTTTTAATTCTAGGAAACTTTAATTGATTTTGTAAATAAATAAAATCAATTAGAATTAATTAGGTTTTAACATAATTTAATTATTTTAATTTCTTTCTTAAAATATCAAAAAAACTCCAAAAATATATCATTTATTATTCTTCATTTAATTAATTTAATAATTAATTTAGTATTTAATTTAGGACTTAATTTCTTTTCTTAAAATAAAAATAACAAAAAAAACATTTTCTTTCAAAAGGGTCAAAACCCTAATTCACATTCGATTCAATTTCATCCCACGCGCTTTATTTATTTTTATCAATATTGATGTATTTGCTCCCGGTTTGTAATAGTTAAATAGGACCTTTTTATTTATTTTTACCGCTTTATTTTATTTTTCAAAGGGTTGCTTTTGGCGATGTAAATACCCGACGCCTTGTAATTTAATTTCCGCACTTTAATTTCTGCTAATTATAACTGCTAGATGTTTGATAATAGGGTTTGCATGACAAGACTGAATGTTTAATCTTAAAATTAAATTAGATCACCCTTAACATGTGCAAAGATAAAAATAACTGAAAACGACACACTCGCACATGCGCACTCCTAGGGTACACCCCACTTGGTTGCCTTCGTACACGGTCATTGAGTATAGGTCATTTTAGAGGTCATCCTATTGTCTAAAAGATCATAGTCGCCTTAAAATGGTTGTCTCGGATATTGTTGCCTCAAACAAATGATCTAAGACATTAGGATTACCGCTAAGGCGTCCTAACATTGCTTTAGTGACCGTATGTCCCTCATTTGAATTGACCCTTAAACTCCAACGACGGTGCTACCTACTCATTAATAGTGGGATAGCATTGTCTAAAGGAAATTAGCATATAACGATTCCTTTTTTCGAGTAGGTAGATTAGCTCTTGGATACTTGCTCTTTCAAAACAAAACTCTTTCACACTTACACTTTTACAAACAAGTTTTCAAAAACACTTCATTACACTCTTGAGGATAAAAGCAAGAGTTAAATCGAAGTTTCAAACAAAAACTTTTTTCAAACCCACAAGTACAAAGAAAACAATTTTGAAAACAATTGAGCAAGTACCTAAGAGCCCGTAGATAACTACGGATAGAAAGGGTGCTAATACCTTCCCTTTCTATAATCTACCCCCCAAACCCGAGAAATATCTCGAAAAAGGAATTTTTCTGTGCTTTTTTCCTTTCCTTGTTGGATAAAATAAAAGTCGGCGGCGACTCTTGCTTACCGCGACATTTTGCAAAAATAAATGCAACATGCAAACCAGCATTTCAAAAAACAGTCAGTTCTTCCCACTGTATCACAGAACTGGCGACTCTGCTGGGGATTATTTTAAGTGGGGTGTACCTTAGGATTAGTTCATATTGTTTTCAATTGCTTGACTTGCATGCTTTATCTTTGTGGGCTTGAATCGGAGTTACTATAGATCCTAACCCGGATCTGGGGGACACCCTTTAGGTAAGTAGCAATAAACTGTGAGGGAACTGTACGGCGTAGACCGATACGGCTGAAGTAGTAGCTATGTTGGTGTGGCACTTTAGTTTGTACCAATATCCCTTGTGGTGCAACGAGGAGAATATGGGTCTGCTAAGGGGTCATTAAGAACCAACTGACCTTAGAACCTATAATTGACCAACTTGGCCATAGAAAAGTAGCGGTATGCTACACTCATTGAGACCAAACTCTTGCGATGATTCCGACCGCAAGAAAAGGTTGCTAAACTAGAATTATGACCGATCGAGGGTGGTCAGTGATATTGAGATCCTCTAGAACCCGGCTACTATTTCTAGGACAGGTTTGAACCAACTGAACTGAAAGAGGGTAATACCTAAACTTCTTGCCAGCCTGAAATCTAAGGGCTATCTGTGTGACTTGTTTGCCCTTACCATGTTTGCTATATATGAATACTTGTGATGTGTTTCTATCATAACATCATGCATCATGACATTGCATGCATATTGCATTGGACTAACCATTTCAAAGACCAATGGGATTCATCTTTGTTTTGTTTTGTAGGTCATGGCATCTATGCATAGAAACACTATTCGGATCAACTTTGTCCAGATTCCCACTCAGCTTAAGGAATTGGTTGCAAAGGTTCCAGATACTTCCTCCTTTATCAGAAGACATGGGCACCTCCTCAGTCTAGTCACCTCCAAGCTGGATGAACAGATGATGAGTGTTTTAGTCTAGTTCTTTGATCCATTGTACCACTGCTTTACTTTTTTGGACTACCAGTTGGTCCCTACCTTGGAAGAGTTCTCTCATCTAGTCGGCATTTCCATTCTAGATCAGACCCTGTTTACGAGTTGGGAGAAAGTCCTTAGGCCGGAAGAGATTGCTTCAGCCCTCCATCTGACAAAGGCTGAGGTAATGTCTAATTGGGAAACTCAGAGTGGGAAAAAAGGCTTATTGACTAAGTTCTTGGTTGGTCGGGCTAATCGGTTCTGGGACAGTTTAGACTTTCAGGCGTTCGAGGACATCTTGGCTCTTCTTATTTATGGTCTGGTTCTGTTTCCAAACTCAGATTCCTTTGTTGACGTGAATGCAGTGAAGATTTTCATGTCCGGTAATCCAGTATCCACTCTCTTGGGTGATATTCTGCATACCCTCTATGCTTGTACTGCTCGGAAACAGGGAACCCTTATGTGTTGTGCACCATTGTTGGCGATGTGGTTTATTTCTCACCTCCCCAAATCAGTTTTGAAGAACAAGGAGGGCATGGGTTGGGCCTATAGGATTATGTCCCTAGCTCACACGGACATCATCTGGACTACTAAGGACATGGAAGATGTAGCTATTATTGATCGTTGTGGGGAATACCCCAATGTTCCACTGCTAGGAATCAATGGAGGGATCACCTATAATCCTTGTCTGGCCTTACGACAGTTTGGGTGAGCTAGGAGGGAAGGACCTCATGAGTTGCTGATTCCAAGCATTGTCTTTGACTTCCAAGGGGATAGTGACGAGCATCGCTGCAGATTCATCCGAGCTTGGGATAGGGTACACAGGTATGATCTGCACGAGCTAGGTGTGAAGACTTCTCTTCCAATGGAACCATATCTCCGATGGGTTCGTACACGTGCTCAGAAGCTAGGGATGCCCTACGAAGCTGTCTTGCCTGTGATAGTTGAACTTGCTGATGAAGAAGGGGTTCCTCCTACCATCCTCCATCCATACATGCCTACTGGCATTGGGGCATTAAAGAGGTCCTGGACTTTGGAGATTTGGGTTTGTCATCTGGGGTGGTGATTCCCCACAAGTTTAAAGCACCAGTCTTTGCTAAATACGATGGGGTTTCTTGCCTAAAACTGCACCTCCGCTCGTATGTTAGAAAGATTCAACCGTACACCACTGATAAGAATCTAGGGATCCACTTCTTTCAAGACAGTCTTTCAGGGACTCAGCTTGAATGGTTTTACCAGCTGGAAGGAGCTAGTATCCATAATTGGGAGGACTTGGCTGCTACTTTCTACAAGCAGTACCAATACAATGTCGACCTCGCTCTTACGCGTATCCAACTTTAGGGTATGTCTATAGGTGCGGGCAAAGGTTTCAAAGACTACACTCAAAAATGGAGGGACCTTGCTGGAAGAGTACAACCCCCTTTGGCTGACAGGGAGTTAGTAGATATGTTTCTGGGGACCTTGTCTGGTCTGTATTTCAACCATTTGATTGGAAGTTCATCATCCGGGTTTACTGAGCTAATTATGACCGGGGAAAGAATTGAGGTTGGTATCAAGAGTGGTAAAATACAGAAGGGTGCTTCATCAAGTACCAAAAAGAAGCCTGTTAAAAAGGATTCAAGCACAGTTTACAACACAAAGAGCCATAATAGACCTGAGCGCCGCCAAGCAGTCAATGCGGTGGTTATATCAAGACATGTTGTTGCCCATCAGCGCAACGATCAGCCAAGAACCGAGAGGCCACAAAGACAATTCACTCGGCTCAACATGACTTTATCTCAGATTCTTCCGCAGTTATTAAAGACCAACTTGGTGATTCTGAAGGAGGCCCCGAAGAATCCCAATACAACATCACCCTGTACAATCCGAACACCCACTGTGCTTTTCACTCCGATAGCCCGGGGCATGACATGAATGATTGCTGGGTCTTAAAGAATAAAGTACAGGACTTGATCGATGCTAAGGAAATTCAGTTTGAAGCGCCGGAAAAGCCTAATGTCATAACGGCACATATGCCCAAACATGACGCAGGAGTGAATGCTATTGGGGATGATGATGAAGAGTTTGATATTGACAGCTGGATATACCCGACTACTGATGGTGGACTAAGCAATTAAACGACAAAGGATTCTATGCCCGTTTCTGTTATTACCCAGTAATGAGACTTTTGTTTTGATTTGTAACAGACAATTTTTAAACTTTACGGACCGGTGTCTTACCCGAGGCACTGTGACTTTGTTTGTGAGGGTTTGATATTTGTCATCTCCATATATCATTAATAAAAGCATTGGACGTTCTTGCATTTCAAATTTTGCGCTCCTTGTTTTTCTTTTATTATATATTGCGAAACAGCTATTTTACACACACTCACATATACAGGTCTACATCCACTCTGGATCCTACTGATAACGACTTTGCTACTGCCATTTGTGACTTCGAAAGTCCGATCAACTTAGCCGAAGACGAAGGTGAAGATGATTGTGAAGTGCCTGGCAAACTTGCTAGACTGCTACTTCAGGAAGATAGGGCCATACAGCCGCATGAAGAGCTGGTAGAAATAGTAAATCTGGGTACATAAGAAGACAAGAAAGAGGTCAAGATCGGTGCGAATCTGGAGCTTAGCGTTAAGAAACGGTTGATTCAGATGCTGCATGACTATGTTGAGATCTTTGCCTGGTCTTATGAAGATATGTGATGGGGTCTGCGATCGACTTAATGTCTGACGGTATCTTAACTGCAAGCGCACAGCCTATCGCGGTAGTAATAAAAGATTGTCGAATCCACAGGGACTTTGTAATCACGCTAGTGTTGTAAAACAGGTTGGTTTAGCTAAGGCGGAAATTGTCACGTTGGTTTTGGGAAAATTAAGGAAGGTAAATTAATTGATTTTAAAGTAATTATAAAATGAAATGGTCGGTATGCAATAGAGTCGACCTAAAGGATCTAATCGGACCTAGGCATATAAGGATGGTCAACTTGGTTTATCTATAGAATTAATCAGTTTAAAAACCCTCAACTCACACTTTCATGGTCTTATCTCGGATTATACGTCTAAAGCCCTATACCTGCTTTCGCTAGCCTATAAGTGTTTAGAAGAATTTTTTGGAAACTTAATTAATTCTAATTTGGTTTAAAGCGCTTTCACTGTATTTAAATCAAATGCCTAACTTTAGCTATCCGGTTAAAAACCTCACACTTTCGTGGTCTCAATCTAACCTATTTACTCTTCTTACTTTCGTAACAAAGATTTTATTGTTAAGCATAAAAAGTCATAACCAGAGTTAAGTTGATTAAAGTTTTAACCTAAGTTTGATCAGATACCTAATGTCTCTTACTATCTCATACCGACGCTAAAGGTTTAGCTAGCCATAGAAATTATAATGAACGTACTGGAAATAAAAACAAACAAATATAAATTGGACATTATAAATAATAAATTAAACATGCATTAATTAATTAAAAGGTATGTAATACAATTGCAAAATAGAAACCTGAAAATAAAGCCAATACTTCAATCCCTCTTCCACAATTCGGAAACTCGGACTTGGTATCGGTAGTATGACAAATTCTGAGGCTTGAATGATAAATCCTAAACTATAATAATAATTTCCTGATGTTGGAAATTATTATTTGGACAGTGGAATTAAAAGAATTGAAATAAACAAATGCTGGAAAATAATACTGGTTTTGATTTTGGCAGAGCTTCCGCACAAGTAAGCTGTAATAAACTTTGTACTTCTAACGTTGAATGTTGAGGTATTTATAGAAGAATAAAATCTGGCAGTTGGCTTGAAAACTTGTAACTAAGCTTTCCTTCAAAATCTCCAAAAATGTAGGAACGTGAGTAGTTGAGGAAGAAATGGTGAACGTGGAGTTTGACTGGAGAGAATTAAGGAGTTTGGAAACTCCTTCTGTTATGCTTGCCACGTTCTGCATTTTCCAAGTAAACTGATATATGCATTACGTTCGTTACATGAGCGTTACGAGCAGCTTTGGTCTTTCCCGTGTTACGGTCGTGGCCACTGTGTTACGGTCGTAACACTCTTCAAGATGGCTTACGGTCGTGGCAGCTACATTACGACCGTCACAGCTACAAAAATGTAGTTCTTTGACAGATTTATCTTTTTCTTCTATTCTTTCGATGTTTTCTTGCATTGTTTCATGTTTTCTTCTGTTTTGAGCTGAGTTATGAATACGTGCAAAAAGTAATGACAAACTTGAAATATTCGGGAATTAATCGGGTTAAAATAATATAGAACGGGTGAATTTCATAGAAAATAAACGATACGATTTCGTGTTATCAAACTCCCACATACTTAAACCTTTGCTTGTCCTCAAGCAAAATAATCAATTAAAAATATCGGACAAGTTTTTATAAACGCACATAACTAGTATACCTTTCGTTTTTAAACAATTTCAAGAAATCCTAAGTTAGTTCGGCCGAGAGAATCGAATGAAACAACAACGATACGTAAATGATACAAGCAACAAGCTAGTCGAAGACTATCCGTTTTAAACGAAGCGTCCAATTATACCGTTATAATTCAACTCAAGGTTTCTCGTTCATATTTCACCCGGTTTCGTTCTTGCGCAATCACATTAAGCCCATTATCCTTGCACGCACGTAGTGGAATAGCCGGTTAGTGGTTTTGATCAAAACGCGACGGTTTCTGGCACAATTATGTGGCAACCTCTTTTATCCAATTGCAAGATGCGGGGGATTAAACCGTAGTCTGCCCTACCGAGTTCAGTACCAGATGCTTCCGAACCACCTAGACAATGGATTCTTATGTTACTTAGTAGAAGCTTTTGCATCTGTTGGATTAAACGATCGGGTGAGGATCGCCCAATTTAATTGGTGCAATATCTATTTCCTTAAAGCATGTAACATTCTATTTAAATCAATTTGCAAGATCATCCACTTATGTTCATCGACTTTCCACGTGGATTGTGTTAAGACTGGTGCTGACTGCTAATATAAACTACTAGGGGTTAATTTAAGACTCAAAACTCAAAGTATCGGTATAACGAAAATGGAGACGATTCGCGTAAGTAGAGAGTCGAAGGTGTCATAATCGTATAGTTCTCGTTGGATCGCTCTCGACCTTCTAACTAAGATTTCAGTTAAAGTAGGTAACTAACGGTTATGCGAATATAAAAGGCGAAAAATTTTGGTATGGCTAAATAAAACGGGGAGAAAATGAAATAACGAAATATAACTGAAATAGAAATGAAATTACTCATTCTGGATTAAGAATGCAGTACTCCTCCCACACTATATCAAACATTGTCTCAATGTTATGATATAATGGCGAGGTTAAATGAAAAATACATCGGAAAAACAAGGAAAACAACAAGAAAAGGAAAAACTACTGGCGACCACGGCGGCTTCGGGTTCGTGACCGTCTGGAAGGAGTAGCTTCAGGGTCAGTGTCCTGGGGTCCAAGAGATGTAACATCCATCCTCAAAGCATTAAGCTCGCATAGCACTTCATCAAGCCTTTCATTTGTCGAGCGTTGACCACTCAAGATTTGGACATTTTGCTGATGTAAGGCGTCGAAACGCTCCTGATTCTTCCTTTCAAGAGCTACAGCCATCTGATTTTGCTGATGGAGGGCTCTAAGGACGTCCTCCATAGTAAAAGAAGGTGGTGCAGAAGAGGAAGACTCAGGAATGTCAGGCACGGGAGCATCTCGATCCAGTTCTTCCTGCATCTCATCAGCGGGGCCGACATGAGGTTCTTCTTGAGCAGCAGCAGGGCCTTCAGGGTTAAATAGCCAGTTGGCTCGGTTCTGAGGGTCGATTCTGTCCCTGCAAGGCAAAACAATATTAGTGTAAACTCGGTTTTGTATCACTGGATGAAATCTTTCGTCGTCCCGCTCGTGGATGAGGTGGGCCGATTTGCAATGATCCAAAGTAAGCAGAACCGGTGGTCGGGATGGTAGATGAACAAGGGTATCACCATGGTTTAGTGATAAAGCAAGAGAAGTGACAAGCCCTCCAAAATAGAAAGGTTTGCCGCCTCTGGTGCAGATGGAGTGAATATGAGCCAGGAGGAAAGGTGTGGCATTAATTTTCTGACCCGAGAATGCACAATGCATGAAAAATAGCTCCTTTGAGTTGAGCTTGTGGTTACTATCCCTTGCAAAGATTGTGTTGGACAAGATGCGGTGGAAGTAGCGAATGGCGGGGTTGTGGATTTGGGTGGCGTTGAGGTGATCATATGAATCAGCCCGATTATTGGTCAAGCTATGCCACAGGTTGAAAGATTCCTCATGAAAAGTGTCAGGCACACGTAGGTGAGCGCCTTCGTCGGTACAGAAATCTAGCAGGCGACCGAATGCATTCTGAGGGAATTCGTATTCGGTGCTGAAAATTCGGAACCTTACCACACCGGTAAGTTGATTTCTTGCATCATTTGGAGTAATGTAGCAAAATGAACTGAGAAACTCAAGGGTGAGAGTCTCGTACGTTGGTTGTGGCTGGCTACATAGCGTCCAAAGGTTGACATTTTGTAATAGGTGTTGGACACTTTCAAGCAACCCGAGGTTTCGGAGGCAGTCAGTGTCGACGAACCTCGTAGGGTGGATGCCTCGGCGTTGGAACTTTAGGAACCGTGTCCGCTGAGTTTCACCTGCTTCGCCATTTCGTAGGGTAATGCCAGGAATGAGATTGTTCGCCATTTGCATGCAAGAGTGTTTGAGTGAAAATGGGTCTTGGTTGGTGAATGAGAGAATGAGAAGATGATACGGGTAATGGATGTATATATGGTGGAAAGAGATAGTGGAAGTTTGAAAATTGATAGGGATTAATGGTGGGTTGAATGGGGTTAATGGGGAGTTATGGAAGAAGAAGAGAGAAAGGTGCAGGAAAAGGGAACGTTCTGCTAACAGGGTTACTGATGTAACCCGTGTTACGGTCGTAACACCTGGCTGACGAGCGTAACGCTCTGAAAGGCGCGTTACGGTCGTAGGGGATAGATGACGATCGTGGCAGCTACAAGTTTTGGTTTTTCACAGAACACAATACAATTGCACAGAGTATATTTTTATAGCAGCAGAACATCTCAGGCATTCCAACATAAACACAACATTAATTTTTTTTTCAACATATAATCCAACATATATAACTCGCAATAGAGTAGAAAACCATAAAACATTGTAAGCAGCATAATGATTGTAAGTTTAAAATTGAAAACAAACAATTGCATTAATTCAAATTGAGTAACTTGTTCTTTTTGACAGAAAATAAATGACTTGTAAATTGAAATGCAGTAATTTAATAGAAAATTAAAACTACCTAGAAACAAAGCGGAATGGAAAAAAAATCTAAAAACAAAGAATTGAAAAACTGAAAACTGAAAAACTAAGAAACTATAAACCGCTTCATCCAATCTTTTCTTTTAATATTTCCAAAGCCTGGGTGATGTTATAGAACTGCTCCACCGAGATGTCAGTTAAACCAATAAGATCCAAACGCATAGTCTTCAATTCATTCTTTATTCCATCAATGTCAGTTTTATAAGCATCCAAAGTGGTCAGAATGGTGTTTAATTGTGTAGTATATTCTCCTTGGTTTGTATCAGGGGCTGCTTGTGCTTCAGCCATATTTGTAAAGTAATGATAACCAGGAGGGGTTTCAGGATCTGTTTCGTTTTCAGACATGAAATTATTATCAACAAAATATGATTGTGGTGTTTCTGGTGTCGAAGGATGATCGGGTGGATTCAATTCGTACAACCAATTTTCGCGATTATGGACACTTACTCGGGCATGGTTCGGGAGGGTAAAAAGAGTAACAACTTCGTCTCTGATCAGGTAATCATAAGGTGCGGGGCCTAAATTTCCTATTATCCGGTTGTTAAAACAGAAATTAATATTCATAGGCCTAATTGATCCAAATGGTGCACAGTCATTAAGTTGGCAACGAGGTCCAAGAGCATGTGCAATCATTGTAACTAATCCTCCCACACTGACAGGAACATTAGGGTCCTCACTAATGCGGGTAAAGGTCTTCATCAGGAGTGGGACAGCATTGACAGGTCGTCCTAGGTTCATACAATAAAGCAGAGATAGTTCATCCTTGGATACAGCATTTTGATTTTGTTCTTTTCCAAACAGAGTGTGGGCAAGAATCCTATGGAAATAACGGATGGCTGGGTTATGTATTTCATTGTTATCCATACTTTCTGGGTCAGGGTGATAGTTTCCGGTTAAAGTACCCCAGAAATAATCCAGCTCAAAATCCAATATATCGGCCTCAGGGGTTGTAAAAGCTAAGGGTCCACTGGGGAATCCTAATAAAGCAGCTAAGTCCCTATGGTTATAGGTGAACTCAATACCAAAAAGTCTGAAGGTAATGATTCCTTTTCTGGCTCCAACACCGTGTTCAGGGATGTAAACTAGAGAACTTAAGAACTCAAGGGTGAGCTCTCGGTACGTGACAAACCTATTTTTCAGGTGGGCTTTCTCCCATCCCAACTGGTTAAACATGTAGTAAACACTGTCAGTAATGCCTAAAGAGTCCATAGTGGGTACATCATGATACAGGGTTAAACTGATGTCTCGCTGAGACAAAGCCTCAAATCTTCTTTGTTGGTTTCTACCTCTAAAGGTGGTTTCCATAAAGTTCTGTGGAGGAGCCATAGCAAAAACAAAGCGGGGAAACAGAGTAGAGGAGAAAGTAAAGAGAAAAAGACTATTCAGAAATCCTGTGGCAAGTAAAATTGTTTTGAAATCAGCAGCAGTTTCATAAAAGTTTTAAAAAATGAAAAATACTTATATAGCAAGAAAAAACAAATAATACAAACAAAATAACAGGTAAAAACAAATAAAATGGGTTGCCTCCCATGAAGCGTTGTTTTTAACGTCATAAGCCTGACGAAATGCCTAGTGAAAGATTAGTCGGGAGAAATAGGTAGCAGTTCTACGAGTTTAAGCTTATTCGTATAATCTCTATTATCTATACGATGATATTGTTTTAACCGCTGCCCATTTACAATAAATGGGGCGCTATTTCTATCCTTGATTTCTACCGCTCCGCTAGGAAAAACTCTTGTAATTTCGAAAGGACCGGACCATCTAGATTTAAGTTTTCCAGGGAAGAGTCTAAGTCTAGAATTAAATAAAAGTACGGCATCTCCCGCATTAAATTCTTTCCGTGATAAACACTGATCGTGCCATTTTTTAGTTCGTTCTTTGTATATTTTAGCATTTTCGTAAGCGTCTAGTCTTAATTCTTCCAGTTCATGTAAATCGAGGATTCGTTTCTCGCCAGCAGCAGTGTAATTAATATTGAGTGCCTTTATCGCCCAATAAGCTTTATGCTCTAATTCTACCGGGAGATGACATGATTTTCCGTAAACAAGTTTGAAAGGTGTAGTTCCGATAGGAGTCTTGTAAGCCGTCCTATAAGCCCATAAGGCTTCGTTAAGCTTGGATGACCAGTCTTTTCGAGATATCGCGACGGTTTTTTCTAATATTTGTTTAATCTCTCTATTCGAAACTTCGACTTGTCCGCTAGTTTGCGGATGATAAGGTGTTGCTACGCGGTGGTTCACTCAATATTTAGATAGTAATTTATCAAATATCTTCGAAATAAAATGAGATCCACCGTCACTGATAACAAGTCGGGGAACACCAAAACGCGGGAAAATTATATTCTTGAAAAGCTTTATCACTACTCGTGTGTCGTTTGTAGGAGAAGCTATTGCCTCGATCCATTTTGAAACGTAGTCGACAGCGACGAGTATAAACTTGTTTCCAAAATAAGATGGGAAAGGTCCCATAAAATATATTCCCCAAACATCAAAGATTTCCACTTCAAGTATTCCTTTTTGAGGCATTTCGTCGCGTCTTGAGATATTACCGGTGCGTTGGCATCGGTCACAGTTTTTAACGGCGACGTGGACATCCTTCCACAGGTTAGGCCAGAAAAGGCCGGCTTGGAGAATTTTGGCACACGTTTTAGAGGTGCTAGTATGTCCGCCATAAGGAGATGAATGACAATGGGAAATGACGTTTTCTATTTCTTCGTCGGGTATACACCGGCGGAAAATTCCATCAGGTCCTCGTTTAAATAAAAGTGGTTCGTCCCAATAGTAACTCTTGAGATCATGGAAGAATTTCTTTTTCTGTTGGTAAGTTAAGTCAGGTGGAAGCGCTCCGACAGCTAAATAATTAACGATGTCAGCATACCAAGGCAATCTTATGGTCATGTCGATGGCTTCCACGACTTCTTTAGCTTCTGGTTTATTTAAATTCAATTGAGCTAGGTCGCCTATCATATGTGCTATCAGATGTTCATACGGAAAATCGTCGTTAATTGGCACTTGGTCGGGTTTTATACCTTCTAAACGGGATAAATGATCCGCTACGACGTTTTCGGTTCCTTTCTTATCTTTAATTTCCAAGTCGAATTCTTGTAAAAGTAAGATCCATCGGAGGATTCTGGGTTTTGCATCTTTCTTGGCAAGTAAATATCTGATAGCAGCGTGGTCCGTGTAAATGATGATTTTTGCTCCTACAAGGTAAGAACAGAATTTGTCGAGTGCGAAGACCACGGCTAAGAGTTCTTTTTCAGTGGTGGCGTAGTTCATCTGAGCTGAGTCTAGCGTCCTGCTGGCGTAGTAAATTGCGTGAAGTTTCTTATCTTTCCTTTGTCCAAGAACTGCGCCGACAGCGTAATCACTTGCATCGCACATGATTTCGAAAGGTAACCTCCAATCGGGCGGTTGCATGATTGGTGCAGAAATAAGTGCGGCTTTAAGGGTTTCAAAAGCTTGAAGACAGTCGTCATCGAATATGAACTCAGCATCCTTCATTAATAGACCGGTAAGTGGTTTTGTAATTTTCGAGAAATCTTTAATAAAACGTCGGTAAAAACCGGCGTGTCCTAGAAAACTTTGTATCTCTCGAACGGTCTTTGGTGGTTGGAGTTATTTAATCACTTCTATCTTAGCTTTATCAACTTCAATTCCTTTATTAGAAATAACATGTCCAAGTATGATTCCTTCTCTGACCATGAAGTGGCACTTTTCCCAGTTGAGCACAAGGTTTACTTTCACACATCGTTCTAAAATACTTTCTAAATTAGACAGACATCCTTCAAAGCTTTGTCCACACACAGAGAAGTCGTCCATAAACACTTCCATGATGTCGTCAATGAAATCTGTGAAGATGGCCATCATACATCGTTGGAAAGTTGCGGGAGCATTACATTATCCAAATGGCATTCGTCTGTACGCGAACGTTCCATAGGGACACGTGAATGTAGTCTTCTCTTGATCATCAGGGTGAATCGGTATTTGGAAAAATCCGGAATAACCGTCTAAATAGCAGAAGTAGAAGTGTTTGTCTAATCGTTCTAACATTTGATCAATAAAGGGTAAAGGAAAATGGTCTTTCCGAGTAGCTTTGTTCAGTTTTCGATAATCAATGCACACTCTGTGTCCACTAACTACTCTTTGTGTTATTGATTCGCCTTGTGCATTTTTCATGACAGTGACACCTCCTTTCTTGGGTACGACATGCACTGGGCTAACCCATTTACTGTCGGAGATCGGGTATATAATTCCAGCTTCCATTAGCTTTTTGATTTCATCTCTGACTATAGTGCTTAGAATCGGATTGATTCTTCTTTGAGGTTCTCGAGAGGTTTTGCAATCCTCTTCTAATAGAATACGGTGCATACAAATTGAAGGACAAATTCCTTTTAAGTCTGATATGTTGTAACCTAACGCAGTAGGGTATTTCCTTAGAACGTCTAAAAGTTTTTGAGTTTCGAGCGTTCCTAAACTGGAATTTACTATTACAGGTCGAGTTTGTGCAGTATCAAGGAATTCGTATCGTAGATTTTTAGGTGGAACTTTCAATTCTAGTTTTGGTTTCTTGGAACATGGCATATGATCGGGTGTAAGTGCTAGACTTTCACTTAGACTGTCATCTTTATATGGTTCTCGCCAATTGTCGTCTTCGAATATCAGAGGGATTTCAATTTTCATTATTTCGGAATATGTGGTTTGGTCAACTTCCATTTCTCTCACGCACTCGTCTATAATATCGAGTAAATAACATGTGTCGTTCATGGCGGGTGCTTGTAGAAATTGAGTGAGGATGAATTCCACTTTTTCCTCTCCGACTTCGAATGTTAATCTGCCCTTCTTGACATCAATTATAGCTCCGGCTGTGGCTAGGAATGGTCTTCCTAATATGATAGGGGTAACTGAGTCCTCGGTTATGTCCATGATGATGAAATCGGTAGGGATATAGAATTGACCTATTCTAACTGGAACGTTTTCCAGTATACCTACAGGGTATTTAACCGATCGGTCGGCTAATTGGACGGACATTTTCGTGGGTCTGAGTTCTCCCATCTCTAGCTTTTTGCAAATAGATAAGGGCATGACACTAATGCTTGCTCCTAAGTCACATAGAGCTTTGTCTATGACAAATTTTCCAATATTACAAGGTATAGAGAAACTACCTGGGTCTTTTAGCTTAGGAGGCATATTGTTTTGAATGATCGCGCTACACTCGGCAGTGAGTGTAACTGTTTCGTTATCCTCTATCTTCTTCTTGTTGGATAGAATTTCCTTAAGAAATTTAGCGTACGAGGGCATCTGAGTGATGGCTTCTGTAAAAGGTATTGTTATATTGAGTTGTTTCAGAAGTTCAACGAATTTCTTGAACCGACCCATCGTTTTGGAATTTGTAAGTCTCTGAGGATACGGGATTGGTGGTTTATAAGGTGGTGGAGGTACATAAGGCTTCTCTTGCTCCACTGCCTCTTGCGTTTCGCTTTCCTTTTCTTTTTCTCTAGGTTCATTGGCTTGTTTAGGCGGCTCGCTCTGTTTTTGGTACATGGCTGGATTTTCTAGTCTCGGGTCAACAGGTCCGTCGAGTTCTTTTCCACTTCTCAGTATCACAGCATTAGCATGTCCTTTCGGGTTGGGCTGTGGTTGACCAGGAAAAATTCCAGCTGGTGCCGCAGTAGATGCTTGTTGTTGAGCTACTTGTGAGATTTGCGTCTCAAGCATCTTGTTATGGGTGGCTAAAGCATCAACCTTGCTAGCTAATTGTTTTATCTGCTCATTAGTATGTAAATTTTGATTCATAACGTCTTTATTAGTCTGAGCTTGGGAAGCAACGAAGTGTTCAATCATGATTTCTAGGTTAGATTTCCTAGGAGCATTAGGTCCATTACTAGGATGATTTGGGATAGCTTTTGGATAACCGGGTGGTGTGGCAGGAGCTTGTACAGGCGCGTATAACGCGTTGTTACTTTTGTATGAAAAGTTTGGATGATTTTTCCAGCCAGGGTTATAGGTATTGCTATAAGGGTTCCCTTGTACATAGTTTGCTTGTTCAGCTGGAACTCCTGTTAGAAGTGGGCATTCTGGGGCAAGATGTGATTGAAGACCACATAGATCGCAAGTTTGGACAACTGCAGCTACGGTAGCTGCAGGAGCAGTGGTAAGGTTCTCTAGCTTTTGGGTAAGAGCTTCCACTTTAGCATTGACTTGGTCCAGGATATTCACTTCATACATTCCACCTTTGGTTTGGGATTTCTCCACATTAGCTCTTTCGCTTCCCCATTGATAGTGGTTCTGGGCCATACTTTCGATAAGTTGATTTGCTTCGGCATATGGTTTATCCATCAGTGCGCCACCAGCAGCGGCGTCTATAGTCATTCTTGTGTTATACAACAGACCGTTATAAAACGTATGAATGATTAGCCATTCTTCTAAACCATGATGAGGACAGAGTCTAATCATATCCTTGTAACGTTCCCATGCTTCGAAAAGTGATTCGTTATCTTTTTGTCTAAACTCGTTGATGTTAGCTCTAAGCATAGCAGTTTTGCTTGGTGGGAAATATCTAGCCAAGAAGACTTTTTTCAATTCATCCCATGTGGTGATTGAATTTGAAGGAAGGGATTGGAGCGAGGCTCGGGCTCTGTCTCTTAAAGAAAAAGGAAATAGGCGCAATCGTATCGCCTCAGGGTTTACACCATTTGCTTTTACAGTGTCTGCGTACTGCACAAACACTGACAGATGCAGGTTAGGGTCGTCAGTAGGAGATCCATAAAATTGGTTTTGCTGAACGGCGGATAGAAGCGAAGGTTTCAGCTCGAAATCGTTTCGAGCGATAGCAGGGGCGGCAATGCTGTTGTGAGGCTCCGCTTGCGAAGGAACTGTGTAGTCCTTAAGAGCACGAGGCGGATTTGGTACGTCATCCATTGTTGATTCTTCGGTAGATTCTGATAACGGGATATCAGGAATTTTAGTTGGAGGAAGATTATTGAGAGATCGGTATTCTTGAATTCGGCGTCTTAATCTTAAGTAACGCTCGATATCGTTAATTTGTAAATGCAAAGGCTTGTTTTGAGAACGAGTGTTTGGCATACACAGAGGGAAATATAAAAAGTTGCCTTAGTCTAGACAGCGTTGTTTTCAGATTACACTAGTGACTAAACTAAAGTCCCCGGCAACGGCGCCAAAAACTTGATGGGGTCTGCGATCGACTTAATGTCTGACGGTATCTTAACTGCAAGCGCACAGCCTATCGCGGTAGTAATAAAAGATTTTTGAATCCACAGGGACTTTGTAATCACGCTAGTGTTGTAAAACATGTTGGTTTAGCTAAGGCGGAAATTGTCACGTTGGTTTTGGGAAAATTAAGGAAGGTAAATTAATTGATTTTAAAGTAATTATAAAATGAAATGGTCGGTATGCAATAGAGTCGACCTAAAGGATCTAATCGGACCTAGGCATATAAGGATGGTCAACTTGGTTTATCTGTAGAATTAATCAGTTTAAAAACCCTCAACTCACACTTTCATGGTCTTATCTCGGATTATACGTCTAAAGCCCTATACCTGCTTTCGCTAGCCTATTAGTGTTTAGAAGTATTTTTTGGAAACTTAATTAATTCTAATTTGGTGTAAAGCGCTTTCACTGTATTTAAATCAAATGCCTAACTTTAGCTATCCGGTTAAAAACCTCACACTTTCGTGGTCTCGATCTAACCTATTTACTCTTCTTACTTTCGTAACAAAGATTTTATTGTTAAGCATAAAAAGTCATAACCAGAGTTAAGTTGATTAAAGTTTTAGCCTAAGTTTGATCAGATACCTAATGTCTCTTACTATCCCATACCGACGCTAAAGGTTTAGCTAGCCATAGAAATTATAATGAACGTACTGGAAATAAAAACAAACAAATATAAATTGGACATTATAAATAATAAATTAAACATGCGTTAATTAATTAACAGGTATGTAATACAATTGCAAAATAGAAACCTGAAAATAAAGCCAATACTTTAATCCCTCTTCCACAATTCGGAAACTCGGACTTGGTATCGATAGTATGACAAATTCTGAGGCTTGAATGATAAATCCTAAACTATAATAATAATTCCCTGATGTTGGAAATTATTATTTGGACAGTGGAATTAAAAGAATTGAAATAAACAAATGCTGGAAAATAATAACTGAAATAATACTGGTTTTGATTTTGGCAGAGCTTCCGCACAAGTAAGCTGTAATAAACTATGTACTTCTAACATTGAATGTTGAGGTATTTATAGAAGAATAAAATCTGGCAGTTGGCTTGAAAACTTGTAACTAAGCTTTCCTTCAAAATCTCCAAAAATGTAGGAACGTGAGTAGTTGAGGAAGAAATGGTGAACGTGGAGTTTGAATGGAGAGAATTAAGGAGTTTGGAAACTCCTTCTGTTATGCTTGCCACGTTCTGCATTTTCCAAGTAAAATGATATACGCATTACGTTCGTTACATGAGCGTTACGAGCAGCTTTGGTCTTTCCCGTCTTACGGTCGTGGCCACTGTGTTACGGTCGTAACACTCTTCAAGATGGCTTACGGTCGTGGCAGCTACATTACGACCGTCACAGCTACAAAAATGCAGTTCTTTGACAGGTTTATCTTTTTCTTCTGTTCTTTCGATGTTTTCTTGCATTGTTTCATGTTTTCTTCTGTTTTGAGCTGAGTTATGAATACCTGCAAAAAGTAATGACAAACTCGAAATATTCGAGAATTAATCGGGTCAAAATAATACAGAACGGGTGAATTTCATAGAAAATAAACGATACGATTTCGTGTTATCAATATGCCTGGGTTGGATACCGATATTGTGGTTCACCGCCTGCCTACCAAGGAAGATTGTCCTCCATTGAAACAGAAGGTCCGCCGAATGCGCCCAGAAATGTATGAGAAAATCAAGGCTGAAGTGATGAAGCAATTTGATGCCAGTTTTCTAGCAGTTATTGCTTACCCACAGTGGGTGGCCAACGTGGTTCCTGTGTCGAAGAAGGATGGTAAGGTTCGAATGTGTGTTGACTATATGGATCTGAATAGGGCAAGCCCCAAGGATGATTTCCCTCTACCTCATATCGACGTTCTGATTGACCGCACAACACAAGGTTTTCTCCTTTATGGATGGTTTCTCCGGTTATAATCAGATTAAGATGGCTCCCAAAGACATGGAGAAGACAACCTTTGTCACTCAGTGGGTGTTGTACCCCAAAATTTTCCCTCCCATATTTCCCAAGACATTTCAAGAATAATCTCCAAGTGGCTCAAGATTGCTCAAAAGTTGGACAATCAAATCATCACCTAAGATTGCTCAAAATTTTCCCTCCACTTGATTTGATCTTGTCACACTACACACGTGTCCTATCTTCATTCTTGTGTCCAATTATTAATTTTTCTATTTTATTTGATTTTTATTGAATCAATTCATTTTTAATCAATTTAAATCCAAATAAAATCTAAAAATTGATCACTTGGTATCTTTTTGATTGATATAGGTCTTAAATATCATCATGGACATAATCAAATCTGAATCAAGCCATATCATGAACAAAAAAGTGGTTTTTATACAAATTTGGAAGCTTTTTAATGGTGAATCAAATCACATCTTCAAGCATCAATGCACCAAGATTCAAAGCCCAAAACTTGACCTAATGCATTGCTTGATAGATATACAACACAAAGGCACGAGAATCAAGACCTAGAGGCTGCAAAATCACAAGAACACAACTTGGAAAATTGTCAAAAAAGATTGAAACTGAAATCCTTTCTAGAGGCCGATTCAAAGCAAAAACTCGACGTAGACCTCTTGCTGGACATCCATTGAGTCTGTAGAAATCAAAAGCAAGGCCATTTACCTCTTCAATCGTGCTGTAAGTCTCTCTGAAACTCGCCTTTCAGTTGAAATCGCATACTCATATTCCTGCGTTTTCTTGCCAAAATCTTTACACAAACATGTTTATCATTCCATTTAGAAACTTTTGGCACTATTTAATTATGTTTTCATAGCCTATAACCCCCTAGTCGATTCTAGGGTTCTTGGTATTCATTTTTGGGCATTTTTGCTACAGGTGAAATCAAGGCAAATGATGGACATAGGCGTGTTCAAGAAGGAGAGACAAACAGGACCATGGTCTTAGATTGAACTTTCATGGCCTGGATTTGGTTTTAGGTTCGACCTAGGGATTTAGCTGCGGATACAAATCCGCAGGTAATCTCTGTATAATTCCAAGGACAGGGACGAAGACGTGTCCCCATCCAATTGGCTCGTTCAAAAATTCGCGTTTTTTATTTTTTTGTTCAGGCATATGAATTTGTTTCCAATATATTAATTGTTGTGTATTCCACTAACAAAAGAAGTGCAGTGGTTGAGTGGTAGTGGCAAGCGTGCAAAATTCAATGGGACCTGGGTTCGAATCCCAGGTCCCCCAAATGCCTATTATTATTTTTTCATAAGTGGTCCAGTGCAAAGCCAATGGCATGGTCCAACATACTCCTTCAAATCACCAGGCGCCAGATGGCCCCAGGCCAGATCTGGTGGCCAGGATTGAAAGTCCACCATGGTGCCTAGTCAAAACGCATACTTAGAATCCAGAAAAGTCAATTAGGCTTGCTTGAATTGGGCCACAAACTTGCTATTCTCACCCCGGATCTGGGCCCAAACCCCTTGGTTATTTCTATTCTTTTTTTTATATTTATTTTATTTTTATTGTTTTGTATTATTATTTTTATTATTTAAACTAACCAATTAAATTTTTTCTCATAAAATCAAAAACACAAAAAATATTTTATTTATTAAAATTAAATTCAGCACTTTATTTTTGTAAATAAATTAATTTAATTAACTTAGTTTTAATTAGGTATAATTCCAATATTTTTGCAATAATTAAAATTAATGTAGAAAATTAGGTTTTTATTAACTTTGACCAAATTTATTTTATTTTCTTTAAATATTCAAAAAACCAAAAATACTTTAATTAATTAATTTATTTATTTAATTAACTTAGATCTAATTCCTTTTAATTCAAAAAATAACAAAAAAATCATTTTCTTTCAAAAGGGTCAAAACCCTAAAAAGCTCGCCCAATTTTAATTTCTCGCACGCGATCCATTTGATTCCAATATTGTAATTGTTTCCCGGTATGTAATAGCTTTAATTAGGACTTTAAATTATTTTATCGCTTTCTTTTATTTTCCGCAATTTAATTTCAAGGGTTGTTTTTGGCGATGTAAATACTCGACGCCTTGTAATAGTTTAGATTTAATTTCCGCAATTTAAACTCCACAACTATACACTGTTAGATGTTTGATAATAGGGAATGCATGACAAGATCAAATGTTAAACCTAAAATCAACATAGCTCACCCATGACATGTACAAAGATAAAATTAACCGAAATAACACACTCGCACATGCGCACTCTTAGGGTACACCTCACTTGGTTGCCTTCGAACGTGGTCATTGAGTATAGGAAGTTTTAGAGGTCGCCCTCTTGTCCAAAGATCATAGTTGCCTCGAAACGGTTTCCTCGGAAAAAATGATCTAATACATTAAGGTTACCGCTAAGGCGTCCTAACATTGCTTTAGTGACCACACGTCCCTTAAACGAATTGACCCTTAAAACTCCAACGACGATGTTACCTACTCATCAATAGTGGGATATCATTGTCTAAAGGACATTAGCATAAATTGATTCCTTTTTCGAGTAGGTAGATGGTTCTTAAGTACTTGCTCTCTCAAAACAAAACAAAACTTTTCGCACTTACACCTTTCAATAAAAACTTCTTTCAAAACCCACAAACACAAATAAAAGCAAAATTTTGAAAACACTTTGAGCAAGTACCTAAGAGCTTATGGATAACCATGGATAGAAAGGGTGCTAACACCTTCCCTTTCTATAATCTACCCCCCGGACCCGAGAAACATCTCGAAAAAGGAATTTTTCTGTGCTTTTTTCCTTTCCTTGTTGGATAAAATAAAATATGGTGGCGACTCTTGCTTACCGCGACATTTTGCGAAAACAAACGCAAAACGCAAACCAGCATTCCAAAAACAGTCAGTTCTCTTCCCACCGTATCATAGAACTGGCGACTCTGCTGGGGATATTAATAAGTGGGATGTACCTTAGGATTAGATCATTGTATTTTCAATTGTTTGCTTTGTATGATTTATATTTGTGGGCTTGTATTGGAGTTTCTATAGATCCTAACCCGGATCTAGGGATACCCTTTAGGTAAGTAGCAATAAACTGCGAGGGAACTGTACAACGTAGACCAATACGGTTGAAGCAGTAGCTACATTGGTGTGGCACTTTAGTCTGTACCGATATCCCTTGTGTTGGAACAAGGAGAATATGGGTCTTCTAAGGGGTCATTAAGCACCAACTGACCTTAGAACCTTTAAATTGACCAACTTAGCCATAGAACAGTAGCAGTATGCTACACTCATTGAGACTAAACTCTCGCGATGATTCTGGCTGCAAGAAAATGTTACTAAACTAGAATTATGACCGATTGAGGGTAGTCAGTGATATTGAGATCCTCTAGAACCCGGTTACTATTTTTAGGACATGTTTAAACCAACTGAACTAAAAGAGGGTAGTACCTAAGCTCCTTGCCAGCCTGAAATCTAAGGGCTCTCTATGTGACTTGTGTGCCTTTACCATAATTGTTGTTTGTGGACACTTGTGGTGTGCTTACTATCATGACATCATGACATCATAACATTGCATACATCTTGCATTGGACTAACCTATTTCAGAGACAGGAGGGATTCATCTTTATTCTGTTTTGTAGGTCATCATGATGCCCATGCGTAAGAATACCATCCGGATCAACTTTGTCCAGGTTCCCACCTTGCTTAAGAATCTGATTGCAAAGATGCCTGATACTACTTCCTTCCTCAGGAGACATGGTTATCTTCTCAGTTTGGTCACCTCCAAATTGGACGAGCAGATGATGAGTGTCCTAGTCCAGTTCTATGATCCGCTGTACCATTGCTTTACTTTTCAAGACTATCAGCTGGTTCCCACCCTAGAAGAGTTCTCTGAACTGCTCGGTATCTCTGTTCTGGAGCAGACCCCATTTTCTGGTTGGGAGAAGATTCTGAGACCGGAAGAGATTGTTGCAGCCCTTCATTTGACCAAGGAAGAGGTAATGGCTAATTGGGAGACTAGAAGTGGAGCAAAGGGCTTTCTGACTAAATTCTTGGTTGGTAAGGCTAATTACTTCTGGGATAGTCTAGACTTCAAGGCATTCGAGGATATTCTGGCTCTTCTGATATACGGCTTAGTATTGTTTCCGAACTCTGACTCCTTTGTTGATGTGAATGCGATAAATATCTTCATCTCTCAGAATCTGGTACCCACTCTCTTGGGTGACATTCTTCATCAGCTCTATGCTCGTACTTCCCGAAAGCGGGGAACCTTGATGTGATGTGCTCCATTATTGGCAAGGTGGTTTATTTCACACCTTCCCAAATCAGTGCTGAAGAACAAAGAAGGCATGGTCTGGGCTTATAGGGTTATGTCTCTATCTCATAATGACATTATCTGGACTCTCAAGGGTATGGACGAGGTGACTATCATTGATCACTGTGGGGAGTACCCTAATGTTCCACTAATAGGAACCTGCGGAGGAATTTCTTACAACCCATACTTAGCCTTACGTCAGTTTGGAAGATCCAGAAGAGAAGGACCACATGAGTTGTTAATGCCTAGAATCATCTTTGATTTTCAAGGGGATAGCGACGAGCAACGTCGTAGATTCATAAGGGCTTGGGATAGAGTTCACCAATCTGATCCACATGAGCTGGGTCCAAAGACTTCCCTTCTGATGGAGCCATATCTTAGATGGGTCTGTATCCGTGCCCAAAAGTTGGGTATGCCTTATGAAGCCGTTCGGCCTATCATTGTTGAAGTTGCCAATGAAGAAGGGGTTCTTCCAACCATCCTCCATCCTCATACGCCCACTGACATTGGTGCACTGAAAAGGTCTTGGATGCAGCTGAGAGAGGAACGAGATTCTTACCGAGAAAGGTTCAACGAGCAAGAGCAGAAGATCCAGAAGTTGACTAGGCAGTTGGAGAACGAGCGGATCCTGAATGACTATGTCTGCACTGATAAGAAGAGACCATGGGAGCATTGATTGACCTTTGATGTTTTCCTTTCTAGTTTTCATTTACTTTTCAGTATTTCCATTCTTGTAACGCCCTGAGGGCATCAGTTGAACAATTTGAATTTTAAAGTTTATCTAATAAAGTGTGTTTCCTTTCTGGTTTACAAATTTAAATCTCCCGATTGTCTTTGAAATCATAATCATACGCATTTCATCCCATGCACTTCATAAACAGGTACCCATTACAAGGCTCTTATCTTCTTCGTTGTTTATTTCAGCACTCATCATGTCTGCCGAACCTTCAACTGAGCAAGCCATCAAGGCCCTTCAGGCCCAGAATGCCCAATTCCAAGAGCTGTTCATGAATCTAGCTAAGGGTCAGCAAGACCTAAAGACCCTGATTCTGAAAGAGAAGAAGAAGAAGAAGAGGACAATCATGTTCAACACAGGACACCGGTTTGGAAACAGGCTTCAGAATGAAGTTGATCTGACCACCTCATCTGGAGGGAAAGATAGTCAGGAAGAAAGGAGGGCTCCTAGCCCTGTGGTCTCCGACAACGAGACGGACTTCGATGAAGAGCATTATCCTCCAGCCGAGGACAAATACAAGCAACTGGAAGACCGACTGAGTGCTATGGAAGTACAAAAAGTGCCTGGTCTGGACTTCGGTGATTTGGGTCTATCATCTGGGGTGGTGATTCCCCATAAATTCAAGGAACCAACCTTTGCTAAGTATGATGGAATTTCTTGTCCGAAGCTGCACCTCCGGTCATATGTAAGGAAGATTCAGCCGTACACCGCTGATAAGAACTTATGGATCCATTTCTTTCAAAACAGTCTCTCAGGGACTCAGCTTGAGTGGTTCTACCAGTTGGACGGAGCCAGTATTCGCAGTTGGGAAGATTTGGCTACTGCTTTCTACAGGAAGTATCAGTACAATTTCGACCTCTCTCCTACGCGTACCCAACTCCAGGGTATGTTAATGGGAACGGGAGAAGGTTTCAAAGATTATGCTCAGAAGTGGAGGGATCTCGCCGGAAGAGTACAACCACCCTTGGCTGATCGAGAGCTTGTGGATATGTTTCTGGGGACCTTGTCTGGTCCATTTTTCAACCATCTGATCGAGAGCTCTTCGTCTGGGTTTACAGAACTTATTTTGACTGGTGAGAGGATTGAGGCTGGTATTAAGGCTGGTAAGATACAAAAGGGTGCTTCATCGAGCACCGAAAAGAAGCCTTTTAAGAAAGAGTTCAGTGTTGTCTACAGTTCGAAAAGACAGAATAGACCCGAACACCGCCAAGCTGTTAATGCGGTTGTTATTTCAAAACCTGCTGGTGCTCCTCAGTACAACAATCAACAGAAGGACGAGAGACCTTGAAGGCAATTCACCCGTCTCAGCATGACCTTATCTCAGATTCTGCCACAGTTGCTGAAAACTAATCTGGTGATTCCAAAGGAAGCCCCAAAGAATCCAAATACAACATCACCAAAGTATAACCCTAATGCCCGCTGTGCTTTTCACTCTGATAGCTCGGGGCATAATATGGATGATTGTTGGGTCTTGAAGAACAAAGTGCAGGATTTAATTGATGCAAAGGAGATTGAGTTCGGAGCACCAAAAAAGCCTACCCAAGACGCAGGGGTGAATGCTATCAGGGATGATGATGATAAAGAGTTTGATATTGACAGTTGGATCTACCTGACTGCCAACGGTGGATTAAGCAATTAAACAGCGAAGGATTCTATGCCCATTTCTGTCATCACCCAGTAATGAAACTTTTTGTTTTGAATTTCTAACAAACAATGTTTTAAACTTTACGGCCCGGTGTCTTACCCGGGGCACCGTGGCTTCATTTGTGAGGGCTTTATGTGTGTCATTTTCATATATCATTAATAAAAGCATTGGACGTTCTTGCATTTCAAATTTTGCGCTCCTTGTTTTTCTTTATTATATATTGCAAAACAGATATTTTACACACTCACATATACAGGTCCATATCCACTCTGGATCCTACTGGTAACGACTCTGCTACTGCCGGTTATGACTTCAAAAATCCGATCAACTTAGCCGAAGACGAAGGTGAAGATGATTACGAAGTGTCTGGTGAACTTGCAAGACTGTTACTTCAAGAAGAGAGGGTTATTCAGCCGCACGAAGAGCCGGTGGAATCAGTGAATCTGGGTACAGACGAGGACAAGAAAGAGGTCAAGATCGGTGCAAATCTGGAGCTTAGTGTAAAGCAACGGTTGATTCAGATGCTGCACGACTATGTTAAGATCTTTGCTTGGTCTTACGAAGATATGCCTGGTGTGATCGGTGGATCTGGAACTGACTGTTTAACGCTGGTTCGCGAAATGTCGCGGAAGCAAGAGTCGCCACCGTCTTTTATTTTCTCCAATATGGAAAGGACAAAAGCATAGAAAAATTCCTTATTGAGATTAGCTCTCAGTTCGGGAGGTAGATTTATAGAAAGGGAAGGTGTTAGCACCCTTTCTATCCATGGTTATCCATGGGCTCTTAGATACTTGCTCATTTGTGTTTTCAAAATGTTTGTTTGCTTTTCAGAGTGGGTTTGAAAAAGTTTCGTTTAAAATTTCAGTTCGACTCTTGTATCAGTCCTCAAGAGTGTTTGAAAAGTTGTTTTTGAAAGCTTTTTGCAAAGTGTCGGTGTGAAAAGAAGTTTTTGGATTTGTTTTGAATTAGAGCAAGTATCTACGAGTCATCTACCTACCCTAAGGAATTAGTCTGTGTAAATGTCCTTGAGGTAGTGCCATCCCACCATTGAGAGGTAGGTAGCACCACCGTTGGAGGTGTTCGGGTCAATTCGAGTTTAGGGACAGTGTGGTCACCAGAGTAATAGGAGGATACCTTAGAAGCTACCCCCATGCCATGTTCATGGACATGAGGACTTACTAAAACGTCCTCTACTCGACGACCACGTTTCGAGGGGCAAGGCAACATTGAGGCGTACCCTAGGAGTGGTGTGTGATTTGTGTGTCATTTTCAGTTTATTATTTGTCTTGTCATGCATTGGCGATCTACGCTTTGATTTTATTTTTGGGAATACATTCTTTCATGTGATTATTAGCAATTTAAAGGTGCGGGAATTAAAAGTCCTACGCTATTACAAGGCGCGGGTCTACATCGCCAAATTAAACCAAGACCCGATTTGAACAAAAATGCATAAAGTAAATGTCCTAATTATCTATTACAAGGCTTTGGGGCAATTACATGACATTTAAAAAGGAAATAAAAAGCAAACGCGCGAAATGGAATTATGATCGAAGGTGCGAGGGCGTTGGACCCTTTAAGGAAATTAAGTATGAAATTAGAAGTGAATTAATGATTAAAGAAAAAGAAGTGATTTTTTGGTTTTTGGTATTTAATAAATTAAAGAAAATTAAATTGGAATTAAAACCTTATTTCTAAGCATTTTTAATTATTAAAGAAATAAATTCGAGTTTGACCTAATTTACTAATTATTTAATTATAAGTTATTTACAAAAATAATTAATAATTAATAGTGATAAGAAAAAAAAGATTATTTATTAAGAAAAAGAATAAAAAATGCTAAAAGACTTGTTTTTTTTTTTATATTTTTTAATTATCTAAGAAAAAGCATTAAAGTTAAAAACTTAAAATTAAAACTAAATTGATTGTTAAGTTTATTTACAAAATTAATAGAAATTAATAAAAACATATTTTTTTGTTTTATGATTTTCTGGTTTTTTATGTTATAAAATTATTTTTGTGGAATTAATTAAAAAAAACAATAAAACATAATGAAAATAAATAAAAGAAAAGAATAAAAAGAGGAAAGAAAATGCAAACATAGGGGGGTGCTGACCCAATTTGGAGGCTTGTGATGAGTAGTCTGGCCCAACAGATTCAAGGCCTGTTGACTTTTCCATGGTCACGTGTAGAATGCTTGACTAGCGTCTAGGGTAGTCTTCCCATGCTGGCCCTTGGATTGATGTTGTTGGACATGTGGCAAGCTTGAGCGTTGGGGTGTATGATGGACCACAGGATGAAAGCTGCATAGAAACATGTTAAAACAAAATATATTGAATAATATGGGGGACCTGGAAATCGAACCCAGGTCTCAATGCTTGAAGGACAACACATCAACCACTCAGCCAAGCACGTTTCTTTGTTCATTTAGTGGAACCTGATCAACATATGCAAAGCGTGCAATTATCCTGGAACCAAATAAAAAACGCACTAACTTTCAAATATACCAATCATAGGCATACAGCTCAGCGTCTTCCTCCTGGATTCTTTGTTTTACCTGAAAATACAAGCTAGATAGCGGGGGTTTTAAACCCCCACAATCTGAAACAACAAAAAATAGCGAATAGAAATTGAGCAATCATAAAAAAGGCGCGATGAGTGTTTTGGATTCGTTGGAATGTCACGAATTCAATGGTCCTAGTTTCATGGCCTGATTTTTCCATATACTCAAAGCCCCAAATGGAAGTTTCTGAAACCCTAGAACATTTCAATGGTATATTTCGCTACATGCAAGATTAATCCAATTCAATGGCACCATTAGCTTCAGTGAGTTCATGTTAGTGTAAAACGACAATTAAAAGACATGAAACATGCGTATAATTCAAAATGCGATTATGAAAATTTCCATGAACAGGGCTATGGCGTTCTACCGTTTCTGGATGTATGGAGAGGGGAAAAGTATTGGGTTATGTTCAGGAAAGTCCCAGCAAGCTTTTGAGATACTTTTTACGCCTTGAAACGCCTTCTAGATGCCAAAACAGTTTTGAGGTTTTTAAGAAAAAGTGCAAATTTTGTTTTCAGGTTCTAGCGCAGCCTGCTCGTCCTTGTGATTAGGGTTGTGTTTGCATATGTACATGGAATGATTTAGGTCAACAATCCAAGCCCAAAGCTTTGTCTTTAATGATTTTCAAAATTTGATTTTCATGAATCTTTTCCAATCTTTTCATCATGAAGAACATGCCAATTTGCATAGAATCTTCCCTTTTTTGATGTGCACGAGATCTTGAGTGAATAATGAGGGCATATGCTGCATAAAAAGATTCAAAAACATTTGTTTAGTATTTTTCTCATATTTAATTTTAATTAAATGAATTAATGGATTTAAAAATTCAAATAATTAATAAAAAATGGTGAAATAACTCCCCTTTGGGTCAATGGTTCGTGCATAGCTTTTGGGTGATGATTCTTGGAAGAAATTAAGGCCCATTAGCAATTTTGAGGCATTTGAAGCAAAGTTGACTTTTCAAAATTCCCAAAAATTTCCCAACTTCCACAAGGCATATCTTGCTCAATTTTTAAGCTTTGATCATGTTCTTGGACATTTTGGAAAGGTATTGAAGTCCTCTAACCAATGCCTTTGGTCCCATGTCATTTTGATTTACCAATATCAATTTATGGTCTTTGACTTAAAGTGCCTTTTTGTTGACTTTTGAAAATGACCTATAATGTTGAGATTGATAACTTTTTGTGAGAGCATTTCTTGGACTTGAAGTGTGAAGATGAGTTGTAGGAAATGTCATTCTCTTAAAAATGAGATTTGGATGGAATTTTTCTGATAAACCATGTGGAAGTTATGCCTTGGTCAATTTGCAGTTGACTTTTCCAACTGTCCAAATATAGAAACTTTTGCATCTTGAGACTTTTTGAGCCATGCCTTGAGAATCATGATCAAGAATTGATCAAATGATGTTTGTGGCTTCAAAATAAGATGTTGACCAAAAATTTTGACTTTTGACTGTCAAATGACCATTTTGCCCCTACAGTTGACTGTTGAGCAATTAGGGTTTTTGACTGTGCAATTTTGTGCTGTAAGTCTTGAAACTTGGCATATGGATGCTTGACAACGTTTATAGGCATGTGGGACTTGATTGGACCCTTGGAAACTTCAACTTCTTTGTCAGAACCAAAACCCTAGTTCTTGACTGTTAGGAGGCCATTGAACTGTGCAACCCTTGGGAGATTTTGAAGCATGCTCTTTGCAAATCTTGAAGAATATGGGAGGGCAAATTTTGGGGTACAACAGTTGCCCCTGTTCAATCTTCTTAGACCTGAGGATGTAGATTGGTTGGCGTGCCTTTCGTAATCCGAAGGTGGAAGATGATTGAACACTAGAGTGCCCAGAAATTTGTGCTCACATAGTAGTGTGATGGTGGGAATGGGCTTACAGATGCCATCGAGAGGTTGTCGATCGCATAAGAGATTCCTTAGCGAGAACTTGCATACCTGAGAAAGAAAGATAATTACCTGACCTGTTACAGGAGTTGGTCTTCAAATTCTTTGTGTAGACGCTCCCTTGTTGGTTACAGGAATCGGATCTTTGAACTCTTCAGACGTGCCCTGGCGAGATACAGGAATTGAGTCTGGAGCTTCAAAAGGTGATGAATGAATCAGGGATGGTTACTACCTCAACAGTAATGATGAGAGAACCTGGGGCGATTACTACCTCAACAGTAACGATGAGAGAACCTGGGGCGATCACTACCTCAACAGTAACGATGAGAGAACCTGGGGCGATTACTACCTCAACAGTAACAATGAGAGAATCCGGGGCGATTACTACCTCAACAGTAACGATGAGAGAATCTGGGGCGATTACTACCTCAACAGTAACGATGAGAGAATCTTGGGCGACTTCAACCTCAACAGTAACGATGAGAGAATCATAGGCGACTTCAACCTCAACAGTAACAATGAGAGAGTCATAGGCGACTTTAACCTCAACAGTAACGATGAGAGAATCATAGGCGACTTCAACCTCAACAGTAACGATGAGAGAATCATAGGCGACTTCAACCTCAACAGTAACGATGAGAGAATCATAGGCGACTTCAACCTCAACAGTAACGATGAGAGAATCTTGGACGTCTTCTACTAAGTCTTCATCAGAAAAATCTTTAGGAATCGATTTAACTGGACCAGAGAAGGCCTCTAACTGGATAAGAATCAAAAAAATCTTTAGGAGTCGATTTAACTGAACCAGATAAGGTCTTGGAATCTTCAACCGAGTCTTCATCAGAAAAATCTTTAGGAATCGATTTAACTGGACCAGAGAAGGCCTTTAACTAGATAAGAATCAGAAAAATCTTTAGGAGTCGATTTAACTGAACCAGGCAAGGTCTTTGATTGGATAAGAATCAGAAAAATCTTAGGGTCGATTTAACTGAACCAAGCAAGGTCTTGGAATCTTCAACTGGAATAAGAATCAAAGAGATCTTAGGGTCAATCTGACTGAACCAGAGAAGGCCTTTGACTGGATAAGAATCAGAAAAATCTTAGGGTCGATTTAACTGAACCAAGCAAGGTCTTGAAATAACTTCAACTGGATAAGAATCAGGGAGATCTTAGGGTCGATCTGACTGAACCAGAGAAGGCCTTGGACATAGCTGAGAACTTGGCTGAATCTTTCCTGAAAGGTAAAGGTCATTCATATGCAATGCATGATATGGATCAAGCAATGATGTTCTCAATGTAAATGAGATTGTAAGATATGATGCGTATATGCGTGCTATGATGTATAGAAATGCGATGTTTATGAATGTATGTTTTTGTCTAGGAAAGTAAATCCTTGACGGGTGCCGGGAAGTCACATCCTGGGTTGCTGTTGGAGAATAGTGCTTTGTTGTTTCCGCTGGGGATGATGATTGCAAGAATGAACCAGTAGGAGAAGATAACTCCGTTGGGGAATAAACTTGACGAATAGATTACTCTGCGGGGAGAAAATTATTCTAACGATCTTGCTGGGGAACAATACTCTGTGGGGAGAGAGGTATGTTGTTGAGATATTGATGGTAACTTCGCTGAGGATACCGTTGTTATGTTGTAAGTGTTAATAGACTCCGCTGGGGATAAGAAGACTTCGCCGAGGACGATCTTTCCGTGGCTTTTGGCTGAGGATAACCCAGTTATATCCCGGTAGGGAAATAACCTTTGAGTAAAGCCGGGGGACGCGTTCGTGCTCTGCAGGGGATAATCTTCCAGAATCTATTGGCGATAAGCTTCTTGCTGGGGAGATGGATTCCACTTTCCTGGGGAAATTTTGAGATGTATTGGGGAAGTGGCTCCGCTGAATGTCTGGTATACCGCCGGGGGAACAATCTTAGATCAAGACTGCCGGGGATGTTTGTTAAGAATGTCCGTATATTGTGCTGGGGAATGTTGAGATCTGCTAGGGATACCCAACTTCCTTAAGGCTGTTTGTATAACTTTGCTTGGGGAGAGTGCATTGACTTGTTGGCTCACTCTCTGGGGAATTAAGGTATATTGGTTATGTTCTTCGACTGAACTTACCTTGGTACCTTGATGGACAGAACCATTAGACCGTTTAGACAGCTCGTTATTGCCCCTGTTTCTGAGGTGGGAGAGGAAGACCTGTGAGGTGCTGATAGTTGTTGATGGACATACCTTCTTCTGGTAGGCAAGTGACGAGATGATGGGACCTAGTCGTACGCTTTAATCCCTAACTTTTGCCTGGACCTCCCTTTCGGGTT
This sequence comes from Vicia faba, assembly GCA_948472305.1. NCBI lineage: Eukaryota > Viridiplantae > Streptophyta > Magnoliopsida > Fabales > Fabaceae > Vicia > Vicia faba. The sequence goes on along the minus strand of OX451738.1, from coordinate 1,634,459,689 downwards.
TTCAGTCCACCGGGATACCCATTTTTGCCCAAGCCGCCTTTTCAGGTTTTCAACTTGCCGGGTGTACAGATTTTTTCATTTCATCCCTTATTTTGCCCGAACCCTTTTGGTTCGCTGGGAAGCCCTTATTTTTGCCTAGGTGTGTCAACCTAGCGGGTCTTTGATTATGCGTAGTATCTTTTTCGACTATATCCACGCTCTCAGAATGTAGGGAGTTGCCCCTGTTAGAAGTGTTTTGCCACGCCACCAGAAGATGTTTGATCAGGCAGGATTCGTTGCTGGAATTAATGTTCAATGCCCCAAGTGACTTAGGTGGAGATTTGCCCCTGGTTATTTGGCCCTTGAGAGATTCTCCAAATCTTGACTTAACTGCCCCAGATGATGGACAATGATCATGTCGTGCCCCTTGATTGGAAGTGCTTCTTCCCTTTGAGCTTTTGTTGAGAAGATTTTGTTCACTGGATATTCGTCATGCGAATTTCTCTGCTGTTCAAACAAAAAGTCATATGCAAACAAGGTTATGTTAAAAATGCAACGCTTATGTCTGTCTTGAAATTTTTTGGAATTGAATTTTTAGTAAAACAAGCAAGTTTTGTAAATTGTGATGTCAACTCGTTATTTTACCGCAAGCCTTAAGGAGTCAGGATACCTTTCGTAACAGTATGCTTTCGAACTAACCCATGCTTCAGCTAGGACTTTTAAGGGTTATAACGTGGCCTGGTTCACGGTTTAAGAAACAAAGGATAAAGGCTCAAATTATTTGTACCCATCCGTTCTTCGTGATGTTCTTCAAACCTAAGCTCAATTGATCGTGCGTTAGACCTTGTTTGAGTCTTTGTCCTGATGTTCCAATGATGGTTCAGATATTGATGATTTATTCTGAATAGGAAGTCATTTTTTTGTTTTTGTTGAGGGTTTGTATGACCTCTTTCTTTTTGATTTCGCTGTCCCTAAATTTTGCCTGAACTGTTTCTTTTGTGATTACAGTCAGCGGGATGCCCCAGTTTTGTAAGTCTCCTTCATAGGTTTTGACTTGTTGGGTTTTTATTTTTGAGATATAATGACTGCCTATCCTTATGATTATTCGGAATCATCACTGTCTTCTTTTTTTTGTAAGGACCTCTTTGGTGCCATTTGTTATGCGCTTGGATACTGAGAGAACTACCCTGCCCCAGGTTATGATAAAGGGTTTTAATTTTCGAAAAGAAAAAACTCCTACTTCTTTGGCTCAGAGGGGTTGACGAGGGATTATCTTCCTTATAACTCCAGTGTTTAGGAATTGAAACAATGCCTGTACCTCATCAGCGGGGTCTGTTCAAAAGTATACTGTAGAGATCGTGGTATCATTTTCGTCATCCTCCCTCAAGAGGCTTAGAATTATCAATTGAGAGTTTGAACATCACAAAAATGAAAGCAATTTTAAATAGTGAATACGAAACAATTACTTCAAAACAGGCATATGCGATGCATTAATGAAATAACAATGTTTAACATGAATAAATGTTTGAACAATCAAAATAAAGTTACAACTTGAAAATCCTTATGAACGAAAAGTCTTTTCATTTCAGGGTTTGTTACTTCAAATGGTGAGCCTTGGAGGGATGGTAGAAAAACTCAGCCTGACCATCTTGTGTGAACTCCAATGCTCCTTCATCAATCAGGTCCTAGATCTTGTTCTTCAGAGCCCAACACTCATTTGTATCATGTCTTGGACTGGCAGAGTGGTAGGCACACCTTTTATTGGGATGATAGGTAGGAGCTGATGTGTTGGGGTTCCGGGGATGAGCCCTTAATGTGATCAGATTCAATCTCAACAGGCGCTGTAAAGCTTGAAACAGCGACATATTGAGCTGGGTGAATTGCCTCCTGGGCTTGTCTGGCTGAAGCTGGTGAGGTTGATGCTAAATTTGTGACACTGAAGCCATTTGAGGAGCTCTCTTATCCTCTTGCCTCAAAGGTGGTTGAATGATGACTGGCCCCTCAACCTTAGATGTTTGCCCCAGTTGGTTACCCCGAAGCAGTTGGTTGACAAGAACCCCGAGCTCATCTTGTCTTTGAGCTAAGTCTTGAATGATAGTCACCTACCCCAGCATCTGGGCTCTCGTTGCATCCACCTTGGCTTGCAGATGTTTCAGCCGTTCGTCCTTATCATCCTCAGCATTGTTCCTGACCAAGGTCCCCATGAGAAGGGTTCTCAGCTCTTCCTGCCCCTTGGATAGATTCAGGAGGATTTCCTCGAACCGAGTCTCTTGAGCATGAAGGTCCTGGTGGTCTTGTTGGCAAGCCATTGCTGAAATAAACATCGGAGATGGTAAGTAACCTGTCAAAAGGGTACCTGTTATGCAATGATATGTATGTATATATATGCAATGTTTTCAAGGATCTCGCGAGGTAAACAAGAAAATTGTTAGCATTTGAATTTGTAGCTTGATGGAAGGCACTGCATACTGTTGAGAGACCTTCTTCAAGAGTCAAGGCTCACCATATCGAGTGGGTCATAGCCCCTGACAACTTTGGCTAGAGGAAAATAAATCCCCTTTGCCCCTTGCTAGACAGTTTGATTCAATCATGACCTGCATCACAAACCCTTGAGATCCTTGAAATGGATTAGTCCTTATGCGGGATGTATGCAATGGTATGATGTTATGATATGCATGGAGTAACGTAGGTGAACCCTGTTATGAGTCCAGATCAAGGACTGTAAACAAACCCTGCAAGAAACTCATGTGTTAGATAACAAGCATGCAAGTAGTCAAGTTTGAAAGCACACAAGTCACACAAGACAGCCCTTAGAGTTTAGGCCAGCATGAAGTTTGGGGTACTACCCTCTTGAAGTTGGTGGGCTCAACCTGTCCTATCAGAAGTAACCGGGTTCTAAGGGTCCCAATATCACTGGATTGCTTTCATTGTTCATCGTTTCGATTTAGCCACTGAACTGGCGACCGAAATATTCCAAGAAAACAACCCTCAATTGAGTGTAGTATCGAGTATCAACCAACCTCGGACTGCACAAAGTCAGTTATCTCACTACCCTAAAGAGGCCAAGATAGTTCAATTAAGGTTCCTAAGGTCAGTTGATGCTTCACGACACCACGCGGAGGCCCCGTACTCTCCTTGACTGAACTCAAGGGTTACCGGTACACACCAAAGTGCCACATCAACGTAGCAGACTGTTTTAACCATGTCGGTATACCCCGCACAGTTCCCTCACATCCTTGTTGCTACTTTCTAAGAAGGTATCCCCAGATCCGGGTTAGGATCTATAGAACTCCCAAGACAGTCCCACAATTTAAAGCAAACAAGTCAAAGCAATTGAAAACACAGTGATCTTAGTCCTAAGGTACACCTCACTTTAAAATAAATCCCCAGCAGAGTCGCCAGTTCTCTGATCGGTGGATCTGGAACTGACTGTTTAACGCTGGTTCACGAAATGTCGCGGAAGCAAGAGTCGCCACCGTCTTTTATTTTCTCCAATATGGAAAGGACAAAAGCACAGAAAAATTCCTTATTGAGATTAGCTCTCGGTTCGGGAGGTAGATTTATAGAAAGGGAAGGTGTTAGCACCCTTTCTATCCATGGTTATCCATGGGCTCTTAGATACTTGCTCATTTGTGTTTTCAAAATGTTTGTTTGCTTTTCAGAGTGGGTTTGAAAAAGTTTTGTTTAAAATTTCAGTTCGACTCTTGTATCAGTCCTCAAGAGTGTTTGAAAAGTTGTTTTTGAAATCTTTTTGCAAAGTGTCGGTGTGAAAAGAAGTTTTTGGATTTGTTTTGAATTAGAGCAAGTATCTACGAGTCATCTACCTACCCTAAGGAATTAGTCTGTGTAAATGTCCTTGAGGTAGTGCCATCCCACCATTGAGAGGTAGGTAGCACCACCGTTGGAGGTGTTCGGGTCAATTCGAGTTTAGGGACAGTGTGGTCACCAGAGTAATAGGAGGATACCTTAGAAGCTACCCCCATGCCATGTTCATGGACATGAGGACTTACTAAAACGTCCTCTACTCGACGACCACGTTTCGAGGGGCAAGGCAAGAGTGAGGCGTACCCTAGGAGTGGTGTGTGATTTGTGTGTCATTTTCAGTTTATTATTTGTCTTGTCATGCATTGGCGATCTACGCTTTGATTTTATTTTTGGGCATACATTCTTTCATGTGATTATTAGCAATTTAAAGGTGCGGGAATTAAAAGTCCTACGCTATTACAAGGCGCGGGTCTACATCGCCAAATTAAACCAAGACCCTATTTGAACAAAAATGCATAAAGTAAATGTCCTAATTATCTATTACAAGGCTTTGGGGCAATTACATGACATTTAAAAAGGAAATAAAAAGCAAACGCGCGAAATGGAATTATGATCGAAGGTGCGAGGGCGTTGGACCCTTTAAGGAAATTAAGTATGAAATTAGAAGTGAATTAATGATTAAAGAAAAAGAAGTGATTTTTTGGTTTTTGGTATTTAATAAATTAAAGAAAATTAAATTGGAATTAAAACCCTATTTCTAAGCATTTTTAATTATTAAAGAAATAAATTCGAGTTTGACCTAATTTACTAATTATTTAATTATAAGTTATTTACAAAAATAATTAATAATTAATAGTGATAAGAAAAAAAAGATTATTTATTAAGAAAAAGAATAAAAAATGCTAAAAGACTTGTTTTTTTTTAATATTTTTTAATTATCTAAGAAAAAGCATTAAAGTTAAAAACTTAAAATTAAAACTAAATTGATTGTTAAGTTTATTTACAAAATTAATAGAAATTAATAAAAACATATTTTTTTGTTTTATGATTTTCTGGTTTTTTATGTTATAAAATTATTTTTGTGGAATTAATTTAAAAAAACAATAAAACATAATGAAAATAAATAAAAGAAAAGAATAAAAAGAGGAAAGAAAATGCAAACATAGGGGGGTGCTGACCCAATTTGGAGGCTTGTGATGAGTAGTCTGGCCCAACAGATTCAAGGCCTGTTGACTTTTCCATGGTCACGTGTAGAATGCTTGACTAGCGTCTAGGGTAGTCTTCCCATGCTGGCCCTTGGATTGATGTTGCTGGACATGTGGCAAGCTTGAGCGTTGGGGTGTATGATGGACCACAGGATGAAAGCTGCATAGAAACATGTTAAAATAAAATATATTGAATAATATGGGGGACCTGGGAATCGAACCCAGGTCCCAATGCTTGAAGGACAAAACATCAACCACTCAGCCAAGCGCGTTTCTTTGTTCATTTAGTGGAACCTGATCAACATATGCAAAGCGTGCAATTATCCTGGAACCAAATAAAAAACGCACTAACTTTCAAATATACCAATCATAGGCATACAGCTCAGCGTCTTCCTCCTGGATTCTTTGTTTTACCTGAAAATACAAGCTAGATAGCGGGGGTTTTAAACCCCCACAATCTGAAACAACAAAAAATAGCGAATAGAAATTGAGCAATCATAAAAAAGGCGCGATGAGTGTTTTGGATTCGTTGGAATGTCACGAATTCAATGGTCCTAGTTTCATGGCCTGATTTTTCCATATACTCAAAGCCCCAAATGGAAGTTTCTGAAACCCTAGAACATTTCAATGGTATATTTCGCTACATGCAAGATTAATCCAATTCAATGGCACCATTAGCTTCAGTGAGTTCATGTTAGTGTAAAACGACAATTAAAAGACATGAAACATGCGTATAATTCAAAATGCGATTATGAAAATTTCCATGAACAGGGCTATGGCGTTCTACTGTTTCTGGATGTATGGAGAGTGGAAAAGTATTGGGTTATGTTCAGGAAAGTCCCAGCAAGCTTTTGAGATACTTTTTACGCCTTGAAACGCCTTCTAGATGCCAAAACAGTTTTGAGGTTTTTAAGAAAAAGTGCAAATTTTGTTTTCAGGTTCTAGCGCAGCCTGCTCGTCCTTGTAATTAGGGTTGTGTTTGCATATGTACATGGAATGATTTAGGTCAACAATCCAAGCCCAAAGCTTTGTCTTTAATGATTTTCAAATTTTGATTTTCATGAATCTTTTCCAATCTTTTCATCATGAAGAACATGCCAATTTGCATAGAATCTTCCCTTTTATGATGTGCACGAGATCTTGAGTGAATAATGAGGGCATATGCTGCATAAAAAGATTCAAAAACATTTGTTTAGTATTTTTCTCATATTTAATTTTAATTAAATGAATTAATGGATTTAAAAATTCAAATAATTAATAAAAAATGGTGAAATAACTCCCCTTTGGGTAAATGGTTCGTGCATAGCTTTTGGGTGATGATTCTTGGAAGAAATTAAGGCCCATTAGCAATTTTGAGGCATTTGAAGCAAAGTTGACTTTTCAAAATTCCCAAAAATTTCCCAACTTCCACAAGGCATATCTTGATCAATTTTTAAGCTTTGATCATGTTCTTGGACATTTTGGAAAGGTATTGAAGTCCTCTAACCAATGCCTTTGGTCCCATGTCATTTTTATTTACCAATCTCAAGTTATGGTCTTTGACTTAAAGTGCCTTTTTGTTGACTTATGAAAATGACCTATAATGTTGAGATTGATAACCTTTTGTGAGAGCATTTCTTGGACTTGAAGTGTGAAGATGAGTTGTAGGAAATGTCATTCTCTTCAAAATTAGCTTTGGATGGAATTTTTATGATAAACCATGTGGAAGTTATGCCTTGGTCAATTTGCAGTTGACTTTTCCAACTGTCCAAATATAGAAACTTTTGCATCTTGAGACTTTTTGAGCCATGCCTTGAGAATCATGATCAAGAATTGATCAAATGATGTTTGTGGCTTCAAAATAAGATGTTGAGCAAAATTTTTGACTTTTGACTGTCAAATGATCATTTTGCCCCTGCAGTTGACTGTTGAGCAATTAGGGTTTTTGACTGTGCAATTTTGTGCTGTAAGTCTTGAAACTTGGCATATGGATGCTTGACAATGTTTATAGGAATGTGGGACTTGATTGGACCCTTGGAAACTTCAACTTCTTTGTCAGAACCAAAACCCTAGTTCTTGACTGTTAGGAGGCCATTGAACTATGCAACCCTTGGGAGATTTTAAAGCATGCTCTTTGCAAATCTTGAAGAATATGGGAGGGCAAATTTTGGGGTACAACACCTGGGTTGGATACCGATATTGTGGTTCACCGCCTGCCTACTAAGGAAGACTGTCCTCCAGTAAAACAGAAGGTCCGCCGAATGCGCCCGGAGATGTCTGAGAAAATCAAGGCTGGGGTTATGAAACAGTTTGATGCCGGTTTTCTAGCAGTGACTTCTTACCCTCAGTGGGTGGCCAATGTGGTTCATGTACCGAAGAAGGATGGTAAGGTCTGAATGTGTGTTGACTACAGGGATTTGAACAGGGCAAGTCCCAAGGATGACTTCCCTCTACCACATATCGATGTTCTGGTTGATAACACCGCTCAGCATAAGGTCTTCTCCTTTATGGATGGTTTCTCTGGTTATAATCAGATCAAAATGGCTCCCGAAGACATGGAGAAGATAACTTTTGTTACTCAGTGGGGTACCTTTTGCTACAAGGTCATGCCTTTTGGGTTGAAGAATGCTGGGGAAACGTATCAGCGTGCCATGGTTGCTTTGTTTCATGACATAATCCATCATGAGATTGAGGTATACGTCGACGATATGATTGCAAGGTCCCAGACTGAGGAGGAACACCTTGACCATCTGCAGAAGCTGTTTGACAGGTTGAAGTTGTACAAGTTGAGGTTAAACCCGAACAAGTGCACCTTCGGGGTGAGATCTGGTAAACTGCTAGGTTTCATCGTAAGCGACAAAGGTATTCAAGTGGATCCTGCCAAGGTGAAAGCCATACAGGAGATGCCAGCTCCCAGAGCAGAGAAAGAAGTCAGAGGATTTCTAGGACGACTGAACTACATTTCCCGATTCATCTCACACCTGACTGCTACTTGTGATCCAATCTTCAAGCTACTGAAGAAAGATTAAGTAGTACGTTGGAACGATGAATGTCATGCCGCTTTCGAAAGAATCAAAGAGTATCTCCAAGAGCCTCCTATTTTGATGCCCCCAGTTGAAGGGAGACCTCTGATTTTATACTTGACAGTACTCGATAACTCAATGGGGTGTGTGTTGGGTCAGCATGACGAGTCTGGCCGAAAAGAGCATGCTATTTATTACCTTAGCAAAAAGTTAACCGACTGCGAGACCCGATACTCGTTGCTCGAGAAAACTTGTTGCGCTTTGGCATGGGCTGCTGCCGGCTGAGACAGTATATGTTGACTCACACTACTCTGTTGATATCAAAAATGGACCCAATCAAGTATATCTTTGAGAAGCCTGCCTTGTCTGGAAGAATAGCAAGATGGCAGATGATCTTGACTGAGTATGACATCTAATACACGACTCAAAAGGCAATCAAGGGAAGTGTATTGGCAGATCATTTGGCACATCAGGCAGTGAATGATTACCAGTCTATGAACTTTAAATTTCCGGATGAGAATATCATGATAGTAACCGACTATGAAGAACCTGGACCGGATGAAGGACCTGAGGAAGGATCCCGATGGTCTATGTACTTTGATGGAGCTTCAAACGCTTTGGGCAATGGCATCAGCACTGTGATCATATCTCCTAAAGGCTCTCATACTCCGTTTACCGCTCGACTATGTTTCAACTGCACCAACAATATGGCAGAGTATGAAGCATGCATCATGGGTCTTCGAGCAGCAATTGACCTAAGGATAAAGTTTGAGTGTCTTTGGAGATTCCGCTCTCGTGATCAGTCAAATCAAAGGCGAGTGGGATACGAAACACCCTAATCGTATTCCTTACAAGGAGTATGTATTAACGTTGCTTCCACATTTCGAAGAGATAACCTTTGAACACTTCCCTAGAGAGGAGAATTAGTTGGCGGACGCGTTGGCTACGATGTCTTCTATGTTCAAAGTCATTTGGGACAACGAGGCTCCTCGGATAACCATTGAAAGGTTGGACAAACCTGCACATTGTTGTGACATTAAGACTGGAGAGGTAGCAGATAAACACTGGTTTCACGAGGTAAAGAGGTATCTTGAGGCTCAGGAATACCCCGAGGGTGCATCTGTTAATGACAAGAAGTTTCTGAGGAGGTTCGCAGCGAAGTTCTTCATCAGCAATGACATCCTTTACAAGCGTAACCATGATTCAACCTTACTGTGATGTGTGGATAAGAACGAGGCAGAAAGGATCATGGCGGAGTTACATGAAGGTACTTTCGGAACTCATTCTAGTGGACACACCATGGCAAAGAAAATCCTTCGGGAAGGATATTATTGGTCCACAATGGAAGCCGACTGTTATCAGTATTCTCGGACATGTCACAAGTGCCAAGTCTATGCTGATAAGGTGCACATACCTCCAATACTTATGAACGTCTTGACAGCTCTGTGGCCTTTTGCAATATGGGGAATTGATATGATTGGTGAGATCAGAACTACAGCATCCAACGGGCATCGTTTCATCTTGGTAGCTATTGATTACTTTACAAAGTAGGTTGAAGCAGCTTCCTTTGCTACTGTAACCAAGAACGTCGTGGCACGGTTCATTCGGCATAATCTGATTTGTCGATATGGTGTACCAGAGAGGATAATTACGGACAATGGTACAAATCTCAACAATAAGATGATCACTGAGCTCTGCAAGCAGTTCAAGATATAGCATCACAACTCTTCTCCTTATCGGCCAAAGAGGAATGGGGCTGTTGAAGCGGCTAATAAGAACATTAATAAGATTGTGTAGAAGATGACGGTGACGTACAAAGACTGGCACGAGATGTTACCATTCGCTCTTCATGGGTACCGTACCTCAGCACGGACGTCAACAGGGGCAACACCTTACTCCTTGGTCTATGGCATGGAGGCCGTCTTACCCATTGAAGTTCAGATACCCTCTTTTCGGATTATGAAGGATTCCTTCAGGTTTGAGCAAAGATGACTGGATCTAGACCCGGCTTGATCAGCTGAACTTAATCGACAAAAAGAGACTTGCTGCTATTTGTCATGGTCAGACGTATCAAAAGCGGATGATCAAGGTATTTAACAAGAAAGTTAAACGACAAGAGTATCAAGTTGGGGATCTGGTAATCAAGCGCATTATCCTACCTCAAGGTGATCCCAGGGGCAAATGGACCCCTACTTACGAAGGGCCATTTATGGTTAAGAACATTTTCTCAGGAGGAGCTATGATTCTAACCACCATGGATGGTGACGACCTTCCTCACCCCGTCAATGCAGACATAGTGAAAAAATACTACGCATAATCAAATACGCGCTAGGTAGATTGACCTAGGAAAAAATAAGGGCTTCCCGGTGAACCAAAAGGGTTCGGGCAAAAATAAGGGATGAAAATGAAAAAACTGTACACCCGGCAAGTCAAAAACCTGAAAAGGCGACTTGGGCAAAAAAGGGTATCCCGGTGTAGTGAAAACCCGAAAGGGCGGTCCAGGCAAAAATTAGGGATCAAAGTGTAACACTATGTCTCATTGGATCACCTTGCAACCAGACTTCGGTATCGACTATCAAGCTCGGACGGCACTAATCAATCTGATCTACCTTCAACCAAGTAGCGAAGTGATGAGATGCTCGAGGATATAAAGGCAATAATAGAGTTGGAACCCAGTGGGATTATTCACATAGCTGTTTTGTTTAGTTTTTTACAAATTGTGTAAATTATATTATTCGGCGGCGTTCTCTTACTAGGACGTCAGCCTCTTGTACAAAAGCGCCTATTTACAGGCCAAACTTCAAAGTCAATACAATTCACTTTCAGAGAAATTTCAAACTGTTTTTTCCTTTTTCTGATTTGTTTTGCAAAGAACGTCCAATGTTCATTTTTTATATATGCATTTGACATTAATTGCTACTCATAAATATTTACATGCGAAACAAAAGACGATTACTCGTAATATCATAAACAGGGGCTAAGAATTGTCAAAACCATACAGTTGCTCTGTCCACCAGGTACAAAGGTAGATTCAACTGAAAATATGGTTGAAGTGCTTTCACTCCCCGCAGAGGAAGAAAGGACAATGATGTTAATTCTCCCCAGCTGAGACTTGCAACTGTGAATGAATCGGTAATATTCTCCCCGAGCAGAATTTATCTACCATCAGCATTGAAAAGTCCTATCATCCCCGGCGGAGTATAAAAAAAAATATATCCCCAGTGGATTTTGAAATGTTTGCCCCAGCGCAGTCTGTAAAAGCTTCCCCAGTGGAGTGCGGAGAATCATCCCCAGTAGACTTTGGAAGATTGTCCCCAGTAGAGTCTAAATGGTCATCCCCAGTGAAGTCGCAACTGAAAGATCATCCCCAGCGGAGTTCATTTCCTTTCACAAACAATAATTCAATCCCCAACAGTATTCAGTATCACCAACAACGGTAATTCATCCCCAGCGGAATTTATCAGTGGAATCCTCGGAAGAACATCTCTTCCCCACAGAGTAATCTCCTCATCAGTTTATTCCCCAGTGGAGTTATCCTCTCTTGTAGTTTTATTCTCACAATCATCTTCATTCGCCACCCCCAGCAAAAACGAAGAATTCAACTCTTTTCTCCAACAACTATCCGAGATTTATTTTTCCCAGCTAAAAACATTACATTTCCATACATCATGACACGTGCATATACGCATCATACAACACAGTCTCATTTATTTTGAGAACATCATTGCCTGATACATATCATGCATTACATATAACTAACCTTTACCTTTCAGGAAGGATGTGGTCAAGTTCTCACAAAATTCAAAGCTATGAAGCTTTTACTCCAGTCAAATTACTGACAAGTTCTTAAATCTTAGCAGAGATGTTTTTCTCAGTTGAATTACAGACAAGGTCCTAAATCTCGACAAAGTTCCTCCGTCGAATTACAGACAGGTTCCTAAATCTCAGCAGAGAAGTTTTTCTCAGTTGAATTACGAGCGAGTTCTTAAATCTCGATGAAGATGTTTCCCTCCAGTCAAATTACTGACAAGTTCTTAAATCTCAATAGAGTTTTCTCAGTTGAATTACAGACAAGGTCCTAAATCTCGACAAAGTTCCTCCGTCGAATTACAGACAGGTTCCTAAATCTCAGCAGAGAAGTTTTTCTCAGTTGAATTACGGGCGAGTTCTTAAATCTCGATGAAGATGTTTCCCTCCAGTCGAATTACTAACAAGTTCTTAAATCTCAGCAGAGATGTTTTCTCAGTTGAATTACAGACAAGGTCCTAAATCTCGACAAAGTTCCTCCGTCGAATTACAGACAGGTTCCTAAATCTCAGCAGAGAAGTTTTTCTCAGTTGAATTACGAGCGAGTTCTTAAATCTCGATGAAGATGTTTCCCTCCATTCGAATTACTGACAAGTTCTTAAATCTCAACAGAGTTTTCTCAGTTGAATTACAGACAAGGTCCTAAATCTTGACAAAGTTCCTCCGTCGAATTACAGACATGTTCCTAAATCTCAGCAGAGAAGTTTTTATCAGTTAAATTACGGGCGAGTTCTTAAATCTCGATGAAGATGTTTCCCTCCAAATCGAATTACTGACAAGTTCTTAAATCTCAGTGGAGATGTTTTTCTCAGTTGAATTACAGACAAGGTCCTAAATCTCGACAAAGTTCCTCCGTCGAATTACAAACAGGTTCCTAAATCTCAGCAGAGAAGTTTTTCTCAGTTAAATTACGGGCGAGTTCTTAAATCTCGTTGAAGATGTTTCCCTCCAAGTCGAATTACTGACAAGTTCTTAAACCTCAACAGAGTTTTCTCAGTTGAATTACAGACAAGGTCCTAAATCTCGACAAAGTTCCTCCGTCGAATTACAGATAAGTTCCTAAATCTCAGCAGAGAAGTTTTCTCAGTTGAATTACGGGCGAGTTCTTAAATCTCGATGAAGATGTTTCCCTCAGTCGAATTACTGACAAGTTCTTAAATCTTAGCAGAGATGTTTATTTCAGTTGAATTACAGACAAGGTCCTAAATCTCGATAAAGTTCCTCCGTCGAATTACAGACAGGTTCCTAAATCTCCGCAGAGAAGTTCTCTCAGTTGAATTACGGGCAAGTTCTTAAATCTCGATGAAGATGTTTCCCCCTCAGTTGAATTATGGGCAAGTTCCTAAATCTCGACACCTCAGTTGAATTACAGACAAGTTCCTAAATCTCAACAAAGATCATACTTCCCCGGCGGAATATTCCTCAAACAACATGTATACAAGCTCTCGCTAAGGAATCTCTTATGCGATCGACACTCCCTCAGATGGCATCTCTAAGCCCATTCTCCCGTTGGCAATCTCCAAATGGCATCTGTAAGCCCATTCCCGACATCACAAGACAATTACCACTTCATGCGAGTGCAAATTTCTGGGCACTCTAGTGTTCAATCATCTTCCACCTTCGGATCACGAAAGGCATGAAAGTCAATCTAAATCCTTAGGTTTAAGAAGATTGAATAGGGGCAGCTGTTGTACCCCAAAATTTTCCCTCCCATATTTCTCAAAAATCATTGCAAGAAAGATCTCCAAGTTGCTCAAGGTTGCTCAAAGATTGACCAGACAAGCTATTTCCTAAGGCAGTCTACCCCAAATTAGGGTTTTGTGTTGCATCAGGATCCTTGAGTCCAAATGACCTCAAGTTCTCCCCAATGTCCTAATATTCTCTCAAGGTCATCCATGTCAAGTTTCAAGCCTTGCAGAGGAAGTTTGCTCAGTCAATTGCTCAAAGGTCCAAAAGTCGATTGTGCTAGGGCAAAAGTCAACTATGACCTACAAACAGTCAAACTTCAAAAAAATTTGTAAACATTCTCATTTTGAAGTATATGTTATCATTTGATCAAGGGTTGATCATTATTCATCAAGGATTGCTCAAAATTCATCAAGATTCAAAAGTTGCTAAATTAGGATTTTGCAGGAAAAGTCAACTCAACTTTGACCAAGCATAACTTTCTCATACTTTATGACAAATGACCCATCCAAAGCTCATTTTGAATAGGATGAAATTCCATATAATCCATCTTCATACCCCAAGATCAAAAAAATGCACTCACAAGAAGTTGTGAATTTTGACATTATAGGTCATTTTGAAAAGTCAACAAAAACACCTTTGTTGTCAAAGCTTCTAAATTGAGCATGGAATATCAAAATGAGATTAGACCAAAAGGGTTGATTATAGGACATATCAAGCTTTATAAAAAGTCCAAGAAAACCTCCAAAGGTTCAAAATTGAAGAAGTTATGCATTGTTGAAGTTGGACTTTTTTGCAAAATTGCCAAAAGTCAACTATCCCCAAAACTTCAAATTTTGCCAAATGGGCCCATCCTTTTTCACTTGTTTTGAGTTTGCATTATTTCCCACGTGCTCTAGCTTTATTCATGTGTCCATATCACATTTTTCTTAATTATTTTGATTTTTATTTGAATTAATTTGATTTAAATCAAATAAAATCAAATAAAATCCAAAGCATTGATACCAATAAATTACGGGCGAGTTCTTAAATCTCGTTGAAGATGTTTCCCTCCAAGTAGAATTACTGACAAGTTCTTAAATCTCAACAAAGTTTTCTCAGTTGAATTACAGACAAGGTCCTAAATCTCGACAAAGTTCCTCTGTTGAATTACAGACAAGTTCCTAAATCTCAGCAGAGAAGTTTTCTCAGTTGAATTACGGGCGAGTTCTTAAATCTCGATGAAGATGTTTCCCTCAGTCAAATTACTGACAAGTTCTTAAATCTCAGTAGAGATGTCTATCTCAGTTGAATTACAGACAAGGTCCTAAATCTCGACAAAGTTCCTCCATCGAATTACAGAAAGGTTCCTAAATCTCAGAGAGAAGTTTTCTCAGTTGAATTATGGGCAAGTTCTTAAATCTCGATGAATATGTTTCCCCCTCAGTTGAATTACGGGCAAGTTCCTAAATCTCGACACCTCAGTTGAATTACGGACAAGTTCCTAAATCTCAACAAAGATCAGACTTCCCCAGCGAAATATTCCTCAAACAACATGTATGCAAGCTCTCGCTAAGGAATCTCGTATGCGATCGACACTCCCTCAGATGGCATCTCTAAGCCCATCCTCTCGTCAACAATCTCCAAATGGCATCTGTAATCCCATTCCCGACATTACAAGACAATTACCACTTCATGCGAGTGCAAATTTCTGGGCACTCTAGTGTTCAATCATCTTCCACCTTCGGATCACGAAAGGCATGAAAGCCAATCTACATACTCAGGTTTAAGAAGATTGAACAGGGGAAGCTGTTGTACCCCAAAATTTTCCCTCCCATATTTCTCAAAAAACATTGCAAGAACGATCTCCAAGTTTCTCAAGGTTGCTCAAAGATTGACCAGACAAGCTATCTCCTAAGGCAGTCTACCCCAAATTAGGGTTTTGTGTTGCATCAAGATCCTTGAGTCCAAATGACCTCAAGTTCTCCCCAATGTCCTAATATGCTCTCAAGGTCATCCATGTCAAGTTTCAAGCCTTGCAGAGGAAGTTTGCTCAGTCAATTGCTCAAAGGTCCAAAAGTCGATTGTGCTAGAGCAAAAGTCAATTGTGACCTACAAACAGTCAAACTTCAAGATTTTTTGTCAACATTCTCATTTTGAAGTATATATCATCATTTTATCAAGGGTTTATCATTATTCATCAAGGATTGCTCAAAATTCATCAAGATTCAAAAGTTGCTAAATTAGTGGTTTGCAGGAAAAGTCAACTCAAATTTGACCAAGCATAACTTTCTCATACTTTATGAGAAATGACCCATCCAAAGCTCATTTTGAATAGGATGCAATTCCCTACAATCCATATCCATACCCCAAGAACAAAAAAATGCACTCACAAGAAGTTATGAATTTTGACATTATAGGTCATTTTGAAAAGTAAACAAAAACACCTTTTTTGTCAAAGCTTCTAACTTGATAATGGAATATCAAAATGAGATGAGACCAAAAGGGTTGATTATAGGATATCTCAATATTTCTAAAAAGTCCAAGAACACCTCCAAAGGTTCAAAATTGAAGAAGTTATGCAGTGTTGAAGTTGGACTTTTTTGCAAAATTGCTAAAAGTCAACTATCCCCAAAACTTCAAATTTTGCCAATTGGGCCCATCCTTTATCACTTGTTTTGAGTTTGCATTATTGCCCACGTGCTCTAGCTTTAGTCATGTGTCCATATCACATTTTTCTTAATTATTTTGATTTTTATTTGAATTAATTTGATTTAAATAAAATAAAATCAAATAAAATCCAAAGCATTGATACCAATGGATTTTTTGACTATTTCAGGCTCCAAATACAGCTAGCATTGCAATCAAATTCGTATCAAGGGCATTATGCACAAGGAGATTGGATTTAGGCCAAGTTTGAAAAGTTTTAATGGAAGAATCAAATCAAATTCAAGAGCATTGATAGGGCAAGATTTGGACAAAGTTTGTTACCCTAATATAATACACATTACATAAGCAAGCAAAAGGCACGAGAATCAGGGTGGGAAAGCAAGCATAGAGGCAGAACGAAAATTGCAAAAATTACAAAAAAGTGGGAGATCGAAATCAGGTCTAGAGGCATTTTAAGGGCTTGATATTGGTCTCAATCGTTTGTTGGCCATCTCCAGAAGCTAACCCAATCCAAACCAGGAATTTTCAAGATTCCATACGCACTGTAAGTCCTTCGTAACATGACCCTGTTATTGATTTCGTGTCTCTGAAATTAGGCATTGTTTTCATGAAATAACTGCATATTCTTAACCATCACATCATTTGCAAACTGTTTGTAATAACCAATTTCATTTATGTGCTCTGTATGGAGAACCACCATTGTTAGGGTTTGGTTCGTGGTTTTAGGGATTTTCGTTTGAGGTACAATTGGTCCACATGAAGGGCATGGTTGCAATCAGGAGGAGATGACGAGTTCAACCATGCTCGTAGAATGCATTTTCATGGCCTATGCATGATTTTGGAATGGACCAGGCTTGTAGCAACGGACCTCTGTCTGTTGGTATAAGTTTTTGCATTTTTAGCCACGGTTGGGAGGTCAGGGATAATACGTGGCATCCATCCATTAGGCTATTCAAATAACACACGTTTTCTTGTCTTTTTGGCAATTGATTTGTTTTTTATATAATATATATTATTTGTATTATTATTAACAAAACAACAACACGCCCCAATGGTGGCCACATAGGCGCTTAAAGACCCAAAGGCTGGAGGTCAGGGGTTCGATCCCTGCCTCCAGCAATTTGCATTTTTCCAATTTCTTTCAGGCAATCAGGTGCGTGCACAGGCCAGATCTCCATCATACTCCCCCACTCTTCAGCATGCCAGATGACCAGATCTGGTGGTCAGTGTTGGAGGTCCACCAAAAGCCAGGTCAACGCATGTGTATTGGATCACAAAAGTCCACTTGGATCAGCCACTATTGGGCCTACAAAAATGCTTTCAGCACCTCCAAAAAAGGCCCATTTCTCTACTTTCTCATATTTTCTTTTTATTGATTTAATTGCTTTATTTTATTTTAATTTATTTACTAACCAATCATCTATTTTCTTTTTTATCTAAAAATAACAAAAATACTTTTTTTTTAAATTCAGAATTTTATTTTTCATTAATAAATCTTAATTAATTAATTAGGTTTTAATTCTAGGAAACTTTAATTGATTTTGTAAATAAATAAAATCAATTAGAATTAATTAGGTTTTAACATAATTTAATTATTTTAATTTCTTTCTTAAAATATCAAAAAAACTCCAAAAATATATCATTTATTATTCTTCATTTAATTAATTTAATAATTAATTTAGTATTTAATTTAGGACTTAATTTCTTTTCTTAAAATAAAAGTAACAAAAAAAACATTTTCTTTCAAAAGGGTCAAAACCCTAATTCGCATTCGATTCAATTTCATCCCGCGCGCTTTATTTATTTTTATCAATATTGATGTATTTGCTCCCGGTTTGTAATAGTTAAATAGGACCTTTTTATTTATTTTTACCGCTTTATTTTATTTTTCAAAGGGTTGCTTTTGGCGACGTAAATACCCGACGCCTTGTAATTTAATTTCCGCACTTTAATTTCTGCTAATTATAACTCCTAGATGTTTGATAATAGGGTTTGTATGACAAGACTGAATGTTTAATCTTAAAATCAAATTAGACCACCCTTAACATGTGCAAAGATAAAAATAACTGAAAACGACACACTCGCACATACGCACTCCTAGGGTACACCCCACTTGTTTGCCTTCGTACACGGTCATTGAGTATAGGTCGTTTTAGAGGTCATCCTATTGCCTAAAAGATCATAGTCGCCTCAAAATGGTTGCCTCGGATATTGTTGCCTCAAATAAATTATCTAAGACATTAGGATTACCGCTAAGGCATCCTAACATTGCTTTAGTGACCGTATGTCCCTCATTTAAATTGACCCTTAAACTCCAACGACGGTGCTACCTACTCATTAATAGTGGGATAGCACTGTCTGAAGGAAATTAGCATATAACGATTCCTTTTTTCGAGTAGGTAGATTAGCTCTTGGATACTTGCTCTTTCAAAACAAAACTCTTTCACACTTACACTTTTACAAACAAGTTTTCAAAAACACTTCATTACACTCTTGAGGACATAAGCAAGAGTTAAATCGAAGTTTCAAACAAAAACTTTTTTCAAACCCACAAGTACAAAGAAAACAATTTTGAAAACAATTGAGCAAGTACTTAAGAGCCCGTAGATAACTACGGATAGAAAGAGTGCTAATACCTTCCCTTTCTATAATCTACCCCCCGAACCCGAGAAATATCTCGAAAAAGGAATTTTTCTGTGCTTTTTTCCTTTCCTTGTTGGATAAAATAAAAGTCGGTGGCGACTCTTGCTTACCGCGACATTTTGCAAAAACAAACGTAAAATGCAAACCAGCATTCCAAAAAACAGTCAGTTCTTCCCACCGTGTCACAGAACTGGCGACTCTGCTGGGGATTATTTTAAGTGGGGTGTACCTTAGGAATAGTTCATATTGTTTTCAATTGTTTGACTTGCATGCTTTATCTTTGTGGGCTTGAATCAGAGTTACTATAGATCCTAACCCGGATCTGGGGGATACCCTTTAGGTAAGTAGCAATAAACTGTGAGGGAACTGTACAGCGTAGAACGATACGGTTGAAGCAGTAGCTACGTTGGTGTGGCACTTTAGTTTGTATTGATATCCCTTGTGGCGCAACAAGGAGAATATGGGTCTGCTAAGGGGTCATTAAGCACCAACTGACCTTAGAACCTATAATTGACCAATTTGGCCATAGAAAAGTAGCAGTATGCTACACTCATTGAGACCAAACTCTCGTGATGATTCCGGCTGTAAGAAAAGGTTGCTAAACTGGAATTATGACCGATCGAGGGTGGTCAGTGATATTGAGATCCTCTAGAACCCGGTTACTATTTCTAGGACAGGTTTGAACCAACTGAACTGAAAGAGGGTAATACCTAAACTTCTTGTCAGCCTGAAATCTATGGGCTATCTGTGTGACTTGTTTGCCCTTACCATGTTTGCTATCTATGAATACTTGTGATGTGTTTCTATCATGATATCATGCATCATGACATTGCATGCATATTGCATTGGACTAACCATTTCAAAGACCAATGGGATTCATCTTTGTTCTATTTTGTAGGTCATGGCATCTATGCGTAGAAACACTATTCGGATCAACTTTGTCCAGATTCCCACTCAGCTTAAGGAATTGGTTGCAAAGGTTCCAGATACTTCCTCCTTTATCAGAAGACATGGGCACCTCTTCAGTCTAGTCACCTCCAAGCTGGATGAACAAATGATGAGTGTTTTAGTCCAGTTCTTTGATCCATTGTACCACTGCTTTACTTTTCCGGACTACCAGTTGGTCTCTACCTTGGAAGAGTTCTCTGATCTACTCGGCATTTCCATTCTAGAGCAGACCCCATTTACGGGTTGGGAGAAAGTCCTTAGGCCGGAAGAGATTGCTTCAGCCCTCCATCTGACAAAGGCTGAGGTAATGTCTAATTGGGAAACTCAGAGTGGGACAAAAGGCTTCTTGACTAAGTTCTTGGTTGGTCGGGCTAATCAGTTCTGGGACAGTTTAGACTTTCAGGCGTTCGAGGATATCTTGGCTCTTCTTATTTATGGTCTGGTTCTATTTACAAACTCAGATTCCTTTGTTGACGTCAATGCAGTGAAGATTTTCATGTCCGGTAATCCAGTACCCACTCTCTTGGGTGATATTCTGCATACCCTCTATGCCCGTACTGCTCGGAAACGGGGAACCCTTATGTGATGTGCACCATTGCTGGTGTGCTGGGCCTACAGGATTATGTCCCTAGCTCACACGGACATCATCTGGACTACTAAGGACATGGAAGATGTAGCTATTATTGATCGCTGTGGGGAATACCCCAATGTTCCACTGCTAGGAATCAATGGAGGGATCACCTATAATCCTTGTCTGGCCTTACGACAGTTTGGGCGAGCAAGGAGGGAAGGACCTCATGAGTTGCTGATGCCAAGCATTGTCCTTGACTTCCAAGGGGATAGTGACGAGCATCTCTGCAGATTCATCCGAGCTTAGGATAGGGTACACAGGTCTGATCCGCATGAGCTAGGTGTGAAGACTTCTCTTCCAATGGAACCATATCTCTGATGGGTTCGTACACGTGCTCAGAAGCTAGGGATGCCCTACGAAGCTGTCTTGCCTGTGATAGTTGAACTTGCTGATGAAGAAGGGGTTCCTCCTAGCATCCTCCATCCATACATGCCTACTGACATTGGGGCATTAAAGAGGTCATGGATCCAACTAAGGGAAGAGTGGGATACTTATAGAGAAAAGTATCACGAGCAAGAGCGGAAAATCCTGAAGTTGACAAGGCAGCTGGAGAACGGGCAGATCCTCAATTACTATGTCCGCACTAACGAGAAACGACCATGGGAGCGCTGATTGTCTTTTGTTATTTCTAGTTTTGATTTACTTTTCAGTTTTTCTTTCTTGTAACGCCTTAAAGGCATTTGTTGAACAATTGAATTCAAAGTTTTATCTAATAAAAGTGTGTTTCATTTTGGTTTACAAATTTGAATCTCTAAAGTCTTTGAAATCATATCATACGCATTTCATTCCCATACACTTCATCACAGGTACCCTTACAGGTTTCTCATCTTCTTCGCTGTTTATTTCAGAATCATGACTTTGACGAAGACCAGTATCCTCCGGCTGAGGATAGGTATAAGTAACTTGAAGACCGTTTGAGCACAATGGAAGTTCAGAAGGTATCGGGTCTGGACTTTGGAGATTTGGGTTTGTCATCTAGGGTGGTGATTCCCCACAAGTTTAAAGCACCAGTCTTTGCTAAATACGACGGGGTTTCTTGCCCAAAACTGCACCTCCGCTCGTATGTTAGAAAGATTCAACCGTACACCGCTGATAAGAATCTCTGGATCCACTTCTTTCAAGACAGTCTTTCAGGGACTCAGCTTGAATGGTTTTACCAGCTGGAAGGAGCTAGTATTCGTAATTGGGAGGACTTGGCTACTGCTTTCTACAAGCAGTACCAGTACAATGTCGACCTCGCTCCTACGTGTACCCAACTTCAGGGTATGTCTATAGGTGCGGGCGAAGGTTTCAAAGACTACGCTAAAAAATGGAGGGACCTTGCTGGAAGAGTACAACCCTCTTTGGCTGACAGGGAGTTAGTAGATATTTTTCTGGGGACCTTGTCTGGTCCGTATTTCAACCATCTGATTGGAAGTTCATCGTCTGGGTTTACTGAGCTGATTATAACCGGGGAAAGAATTGAGGATGGTATCAAGAGTGGTAAAATACAGAAGGTTGCTTCATCAAGTATCGAAAAGAAGCCTGTTAAAAAAGAGTCAAGCGCAGTTTACATCGCAAAGAGCCATAATAGACTTGAGCCCCGCCAAGCAGTCAATGTGGTGGTTATATCAAGACCTGTTGTTGCCCCTCAGCGTAACGATCAGCCAAGAACCGAGAGACCGCGAAGACAATTCACTCGGCTCAACATGACTTTATCTCAGATTCTTCCGCAGTTATTAAAGACCAACTTGGTGATTCCGAAGGAGGCCCCAAAGAATCCCAATACAACATCACCCATGTACAATCCGAACGCCCATTGTGCTTTTCACTCCGATAGCCCGGGGCATGACACGAATGATTGCTGGGTCTTAAAGAATAAAGTGCAGGACTTGATCGATGCTAAGGAAATTCAGTTTGAAGTGCCGGAAAAGCCTAATGTCATAACGGCACCTATGCCCAAACATGACGCAGGAGTGAATGCTATTGGGGAAGATGATGAAGAGTTTGATATTGACAGCTGGATATACCCGACTGCTGATGGTGGACTAACCAATTGGATGGCAAAGGATTCTATGCCCGTTTCTGTTATTAACCAGTAATGAGACATTTGTTTTGATTTATAACAGACAATTTTTAAACTTTACGGCCCGATGTCTTACCCGAGGCACCGTGACTTTGTTTGTGAGGGCTTGATATTTGTCATCTCCATATATCATTAATAAAAGCATTGGACGTTCTTGCATTTCAAATTTTGCGCTCCTTGTTTTTATTTTATTATATATTGCAAAACAGATATATTACACACACTCACATATACAGGTCTACATCCACTCTGGATCCTACTGATAACGACTCTGCTACTTCCATTTGTGACTTCAAAAGTCCGATCAACTTAGCCAAAGACGAAGGTGAAGATGATTGCGAAGTGCCTGGCGAACTTGCTAGACTGCTACTTCAGGAAGATAGGGCCATACAGCCGCATGAAGAGCCAGTAGAAACAGTAAATCTGGGTACAGAAGAAGACAAGAAAGAGGTCAAGATCGGTGTGAATCTGGAGCTTAGTGTTAAGCAACGGTTGATTCAGATGCTGCATGACTATGTTGAGATCTTTTCCTGGTCTTATGAAGATATGCCTGGGTTGGATACCGATATTGTGGTTCACTGCCTGCCTACCAAGGAAGATTGTCCTCCGATATTGGGGAGTTATTAAATCCTGGACTGCTGTTGAAGAGTATGTGTATCTTCAAGATTTGCTTAGAATATTTCTACCGGGGATTCCTGTTTTGTTGTTTGAGGAGAACTCCGCTGGGGAATATTGAGAACTCTGAGGAGTATGTTTATTCCTGCTTAGGGAAAGAGTTCAGGAGTCTCGATTGTTCGTTGCCCTTACTGGGGAATCAAAGTTGAACTGATATCTGGTCGAGTCTAGGTTTCACAGTAACTTGCTGGGGACTGTAGAGTAGTCTACTGGGGAAGAGGAGTTGTGGTCCTTTGATTTGTAGTAGTCAGAGAGGCAAACTCAAGCTGGGGAATCCTGGTGTTGTTGGGGAAATAAACCCTGTTGTCGGTCTGCTTGAGAGGTGACGACTTCGTCGGGGAAAGTCCTCGAGGATTCTTGAGGTTGTTTCAGCTGGGGAAAGGTGTTCAGAGATTAAACTTTTGCTGGGGAATCATCCTATGAGAAGTACTTTGGGGAGACTTGTCATTTCCCCTAGTAGCGAATGTTTATGGTATTTCCAGAAATGTTTGACTGTACGTAACCCTTTGTCGGGATTAATGTTCAATTCCCCGAGTGACGGAGATGGAGACTTGCCCCTGGTTACTTTGCAATTCTTGAGAGATTTCTTGGAATCTTGACTGGACTGCCCCAGGTGTGCTGGATAGTGACATGTCATGTCCCTGTGTTGATAGGAGGAGTGTCATCCTTCTTGAATTGATTTTGTTCACTGAGAGAGCTTTCATTCACTGGACATTCATTGTGTGAATTTCTTCGCTGTCAAACAATTAGCCATATGCAAACAGTGATATTCAAGTAATGCAAAGTTTATGCTTGTCTTGAAGTTTTGAAAAATGCGTTTTGAGCAAGTAAAGAAGTTTTGTAAGAAAAATTCAACTCAGGATTTTGAGTAAAGCCCTAGAGGAGTCAGGATACCTTTTGTAACAGTATGCTTTTGAACTAACCCATGCTTCAATTAGGACTTTTAAAGGGTTGTGTTGTACCCCAAAATTTGCTCTCCCATATTTCTCAAAATATTTCAAGAAAAATTCACAAGTCTAACCCGGCGCGTCATATTCAGGTGTTCTTTCACCAAGATATCTTTGATAACGTATTCTCAAATTCAGGTTCGGCTCAAGAGTCAATTCTTTAAAGAAGGTATCCGAATGTGTGAGTTTTCTTGAAGAAATATAGTGAAAAAGTATGCTGAAAGTGCAGTTTTTACGCGCTAAAAAATTCATAACTTGAAGATCGTGACTCATTTTGAACCCGTTCCGGTGGCCAAAATTCTATATTGACATTATCTACGTTTTCATCTCTTACGGCTGGAAGCCCATTTCGATCAGAAGGTCTTCAAAAATGTGGATTTATCAAGTATTTTCGTACAGAAAATTTGTGACAGAAGTTTATTTGCGTCATGTTCAGAAAATCATAACTTGGTCGATTTTCATCGTATCGAGCTGGTTCTGGCGCCAAAATTTCACAAATTGAGTTGGCTACATTTTCTCAGAAGGTATTGAGTTCAAACGGTACTCAAAATGTCTTCGTTTTTTGCTCAGAGTGCGTGACGCGCCGAAAATCCTGAATGCTGAATATTATTTCATCTGGGCCGAAACTTCAAAAATTCATAACTCGGTCAATTTTTATCAGATTGGGCTCATATTTTTACACAAGGTCACTGACTCATAGATCTACAACATTGCTTCAAAAGTCGAGACCGGATTATGCTCCGATCAATACCAGCTTTTTATTGAAGAACGTGTCAGAGTCGACACTGGAGCCCAAAATAAGTTTGTCTGAGCTGAAACTTAAAAAATTCATAACTAATTCACCGTTTATCCGATTGAGCTGATTTTCGGACATGAGTTAGTTCTCGATGTTGGCTATATTTTGTGTTCACATTTCAACTTCAAAAATTGCACTTAAGTCCCTGCGATTTAGCCTGTAAAGTGATGAACTCAAGTGAACATTGGAGGCCCAATTGCACATTTAAAGCTCATTTTCTTTACTCTAATTTCCATTATATAATCACATTCTTTTCACACAAACAAAGAAAAGAAAGAAAAAAAACTGGCCACAACACTGTCAGAATATCAAATTCTTTCAAGAACCCTAAAACCTTGAAATCCTTATTACAAATCTCTCTCTCACTACAAACAAGCCATCTCAGTTACAAACCAACATCTCACTACTTCTTTAGTAAGAGTAAGGCTGGCTTGATCTCCATGATCAAAAGGGCATAAAAGCATTCATGTCACTACTTTTCCAGTAAGGGTAAGGTTGATTTGATCTCCATGATCAAAAGGGTATAATCATTCATACATGTCATATTGGCCTAAACATTAAATTTCTTCATATATTGGCTTTATTTGTATTTTATGATATATAGTCATTTATTTAATGTGTTCATGAGATTTAACACTGCAGATTTAGACAGGATCCCTTGCAGGTTCATTAAGGAACGTTGAGGCCAAAACACAAATGGCCAAAAGTCAAAAGCCAAATGGCCAAAACAGAACAGTTTACACATGACACCAATACATGGCGATACAGACATCCTGAGAAGGTTAAGGAACGTTGAGGCCAGAACACAAATTGGCAAAAGCCAAAACACAAATGACCAAAACAAAACAGTTTACATATGACGCCAATAGCTGTTTCACCCCTCCAATCAGGCTCGTATACTCCTAAACTCTCTCTCTATTTGTATTATGTTCCTTTAATTAATTAATCGTTATTATTTTTAGGCAAAATACTCTTTTTAGTCCTTTAAGTTTACCCCAAGGTCCATTTTGGTCCTTTATCTAAAAAAAGTGTCAAACTGGTCCTATAATTCTTTCAAAAGGACCATAGGAGTCCTTTCCGTCCATTTTGGTCCTTTTTGGTTCAACCCATCCTTCTTTATTTCAATTTGTAACTCCATTATCTTATGTTTCAGCCCATCCCCCCTTTCCTTTAGATGATGTATCTCCATCTTTGCTCCATCAAGCTCATTTTGCAGCTTCTCCAATGAACCAAAAAGGACCAAAATGGACGGAAAGGACTCCTATGGTCCTTTTGAAAGAATTATAGGACCAGTTTGACACTTTTTTTAGATAAAGGACCAAAATGGACCTTGGGGTAAACTTAAAGGACTAAAAAGGGTATTTTTCCTTATTTTTATTAATCACTAACCAATTAACATTTTTCCTAATAAAATCAAAAACACAAAAAATATTTTATTTATTAAAATTAACTTCATCACTTTTATTTTTGTAAATAAATTAATTTAATTAATTTAGCTTTAATTAGATTTAACTTTTAATATTTTTTGCAATATTTAAAATCAATTTAGAATATTAGGTTTTTATTAGCATTAATTCAATTTATTTTATTTCTTTAAAAACTCAAGAATCCAAAAATATTTTCATTATTTAATTTAATTTAATTGTTCATTTAATTTAATTCCATTTAATTCAAAAATAACCAAAAAAATCATTTTCTTTCAAAAAAGGGTCAAAACCCCAAAAAACTCGCATCCGATTTAATTTCTCGCACGCGGTCTATTTTTCCATATTATTGTACTTGCTTCCGGAATGTAATAACTTTAATTAGGATTTTATTTATTTATTGCTTTATTTTACTTTTCTCGCATTTATTTTCCAAACGGGTTTTGTTTTTGGCGATGTATAGACCCGCACCTTGTAATAGCGTAGATTCAACTTTCTGTAATTTATTTTCCGCACTCTTAACTGTTAATATGCATGCAAGACTTGCTTGAAAAATAAAACCAACTCGTAGCTCACAAATGCATGTTCAAAGATAAATATAAACTGAAACAACACACGAGCACATGCCACTCCTAGGGTACGCCTCACTGGTTACCTCGAACGTGGTCGTCAAGTATAGGGTGTTTTAGAGGTCGCCCTCCTGTCTAAGATCCAGTTGCCTCGAAACGGTTGCCTCGGATAAAAAGGATCTAGGACATTAGGATTACCGCTAAGGCGTCCTACTATTGCTTCGGTGACCACACATGTCCCTTAATCGAATTGATCTGAATATCTCCAACGACGGTGCTACCTACTTCTCAATAGTGGGATAGCACTGTTTAAAGGACTCTTACACAGCCTAATTCCTTAGGGTAGGTAGATCTCATGGGTACTTGCTCTCTCAAACAAAAAAACAACTTTTCGCACTGACACTTTCAAAGAGTTTTCAAACAAATTTTTCATACACTGTTGAGGACAAATACAAGAGTTACTTAGAAATTTTTCAAACGAAACATTTTCAAACCCACAAACACTTGAAAAGCAAACAAATTTTGAAAACATAAGAGCAAGTACCTAAGAGCCCGTGGATAACCACGGATAGAAAGGATGCTAACACCTTCCCTTTCTATAAATCTACCTCCCGAACCGAGAAACATTCTCGAAAAGGAATTTTGTTGTGCTTTTGTCCTTTCCATGTTGGAGAACATAAAAGACGGTGGCGACTCTTGCTTACCGCGACATTTCGCGAAACCAGCTTAAAAAACAGTCAGTTTTATTTCCACCAATCATAGAACTGGCGGCTCTGCTGGGGAACTTTTGAACGTGAGGTGTACCTTAGGATTAGACCACTCTTGTTTTCAATTGCTTGATTTGTTTGCTTTAATATTATGGGCCTGTCTTGGAGTTTCATAGATCCTAACTCGGATCTGGGGGATACCTCTTAGAAAGTAGCAACAAAACTGTGAGGGAACTGTGTGGGGTATACCGACACGGTTGAAGCAGTTTGCTACGTTGATGTGGCACTTTGGTGAGTACCGGTAACCCTTGAGTCAAGTCAAGGAGAGTACGGGGCCGCCGCGTGGTGTCGCGAAGCATCAACTGACCTTAGGAACCTTACTTGACCATCCTGGCCTCTTTAGGGGTAATGAGATGACCGACTTTGGTGCAGTCCGAAGTTGGTAGATACTCGATGCTATACCCATTGAGGGTTGTTTTCTTGGTATATTTTGATCGTCGGTTCAGTGGCTAAATCAAAACAATGAACATAGAAAACAACCCAATGATATTGATCTCCTTAGAACCCGATTACTTTTGATAGGACAAGTTTTGAGCCAACCAACTTCAAGAGGGTAGTACCTAAACTTCATGCCGGCCTGAAATCTAAGGGCTCTTTTGTGTGACTGGTGTGCCTTCAAACTTGAAATACTTGCCCATACTTGTTATCTGACAACATTGAGCTACTTGCAGGTTTTGTTTATGGTCCTTAAACTGGACTTATTACAGGGCTAACTTACACCTCACACCTTTGCATCCACGTAGCATAACATCATACCATCATACCATTGCATACATCCTGCATAGGACTAACCCATTTCAAGGATCTCAAGGGTCTGTGATGTAGGTCATGATGAACCAACTGTCTAGCAAGGGGCAAAGGGGATTTATTTTCCTCTAGCCAAGGTTGATAACTTGAGTCAGGGGCTATGACCCACTCGATATGGTGAGCTTGACTCTTGAAGAAGGGCTCTCAGCAACATGAAGTTCCTTCAATCAAGCTGCACAATTCAAATTCTAACAAGTTTCTTTGTTTACCCCACGAGATCCTTGAAAACATTGCATACATATATCATACATATCATTGCATAACAGGTCTCCCAATACAGGTCTCTCATGTTCTCGCTGTTTATTTCAGCAATGGCTCTCCAACAAGACAACCAGGATCTTCATACTCAAGAGACTCAGTTCAGGGAAATCTTCCTAAACCTATCCAAGGGGCAGGAAGAGTTGAGAACACTCCTCATGGGGAATTTGGTCAGGAAAAGTCCTGAAGACAATAAGGACGAACGGCTGAAACATCTGCAAGCTGAGGTGGATGCAATGAGAACCCAGATGCTGGGGCAGATGGCTCTTATCCAAGGCTTAGCTCGGGAGCAAGAAGAGTTGAGAACCATGATCAACCAGCTTCATCAAGACAGATACAACAGTATGAAGTAAATAGTCAAAGCTGGGGATCAAGTCATTAATCAACTTCTAAGAAGTCAAAGGTTTGGTTTGATGGAGAATAGACCTCTCAAAGCTGCTACCACCTCCCAGGTCCAACAACAACCTTGCCATAAGCAACAGGTTACTCCGAGGCCGTTTACCAAGCTCAACATGCCGTTGTCCTAAGCTTTGCAACACCTGTTGAGATTGAATCTGGTGACATTGGTAGGACCTCATCTGAATCCTAAGACTTCTTCACCCAACTACAATCCTGATGCAAGGTGTGCATACCATTCTAACAGTCCGGGGCATGATACTGACGACTGTTGGAAGTTGAGGTACAAAATTCAAAACCTGATTGATGAAGGAGCATTGGAATTCACACAAGATGGTCAGGCTGAGTTCTTCTACCATCCCTCCAAGGTTCACCATTTGAAGTGACAAGTCCTGAGACGAGAAGACTATTGTTCATTAGGATTTTCAAGTTGTAATTTTCTTTTGATTGTTCGAACATTTATTCATGTCAAACTTTATTACTTCATCAATGCATTGCATATGTCTGTTTTGAATCAATCCATTCGTATTCACTATATTCAAATTGCTTTCATTTTTTGTGATGATCAACTCCCGATTAAAAAATTCTAAGCCTTTTGAGGGAGAATGACGAAAACGATACCACGATCTTTACAGTATGCTTTTGAACAGACCCCGCTGACAAGGTACATGCATTGTTTCAAATCCTAAACAGTGGAGTTATAAGGAAGATAATCCCTAGTCAACCCCTTTGAGCCAAAGAAGCTGGAGTTTTTCTTTTCACAAATTAAAACCCTTAATCACAACCCGGGGCAGGGTAGTTTTCTCAGTTGATCCAGGTGCACAATGAATGGCATCAAAGAAGTCCTTCCGAGACAAAAAGACAGTGATGGTTCCCTATAATCGTCAAGACAGGCAATCGTTACCTCTCAAAAATAAAAGCCCAATAAGTCAAAACCTATGAAGGAGACTTACAAAACTGGGGCATCCCACTGACTATAAATACAAAAAGAAACAGTTCAGGCAAAAGACAGGGATAACGCAACCAAAAAGAAAGAGATCATGTAAACTCTTATAAAAATGACTGCCTGTTCAAAATAAATTGTCAGTATCCGAACCATCACTGGTATATCAGAGCAAAGACTCAAACAAGGTCTAATGCACGATTAACTGAGTTTAGGATTGAAGAACATCACGAATAACGAGTGGGTACAAATAAAATTTGAGCCTTTATCCTTTGTTTCTTAAACCGTGAACCAGACTATGTTATAACCCTTAAAAGTCCTAGCTGAAGCACGGGTTTGTCCAAAAGAATACTGTTACAAAAGGTATCCTGACTCCTGTAGGGCTTGCTGTAAATCCTGAGTTGACATCACATTTTACAAAAATTCACTTGTTTTATTGAAAACTGCATTTTCAAAAAACTTCAAGACAGACATAAGCTTTGCATTCTTAAAATAACATTGTTTGCATATGACTATTTGTTCAACAGCAGAGAAATTCGCACGACGAATATCTAGTGGACAAAAACCTTTTCAATAAAAGGGATCACCTCAAATGGAAAAGCACTTCCAGCCAAGGGGCACGGCATGAGCATTGTCTATCATCTGGGGCAGTCAAGTCAAGATTCAGGGAATCTCTCAAAATGCCAAATAGCCAGGGGCAGATCTCCATCTGAATCAATTGGGGCATTGGACATGAATTCCAGCAACGAATCTTGCATGATCAAACAAAAATCTTCTGGTAGTATGGCAACACTACACTATTGATAGTGACAACTCCCTACACTCTGAAAGCATGGACATAATCAAAAAAAATACTACGCATAATCAAAGACCCGCTAGGTTGACTGGCCTAGGCAAAAATAAGGGCTTCCCGGCGAACCAAAAGGGTTCGGGCAAAAATAAGGGATGAAAATGAAAATCCGTACACCCGGCAAGTCGAAAACCTGAAAAGGCGGTTTGGGCAAAAAAGGGTATCCCGATGGACTGAAAACCCAAAAGGGTGGTCCAGGCAAAAATTAGGGATCAAAGCGTACGACTATGTCCCGTCATCTCGTCACTTGCCTACCAGAAGAAGATTTGTCAATCGGCAGTTATCAAGCACCTCGTAGGCCTTCTTCTCCCGCAGAAACTGGGGCAATAAGAATTGTCCGAACTGTACAAGCTGCTCTGTCCTCCAGGTACAAGGTAGATTCAGTTGAAGAGTATGACCAAGATACCTTCACTCCCCGCAGAGTAAGACAATAATGGTAGCTCTCCCCACTGAGACCTGCAACCATGGACGAATCAGCAATACTCTCCCCCAAGCAGAGTTGGTCTACCGTCAGGCCCGAAAAGGCTCGGTATCCCCTGTAGGTCTTAATATTTCCCCAGCAGAGTATATAGATATTCCTCAGCAAGCATCCCCGGCAGTCTTAAGATTCCTCAACGGAATATAAGAATGTTCCCCGGCGGAATATAAGATACCCCTAGTGGAACCATTTCCCAGCACAGTCTGAAAAAGCTTCCCCTCCAGAGTTGAATCATCTCCCCAGTAGATTCTGGAAGCTTGTCCCCTGCAGAATACAAATGCATCTCCTCAGCCAAATTCAGAGGTTACACCCACAAGAGTCTAACTGGGTTATCCTCAGCAAGTTGCAACCGAAAGATCATCCCCAGCAAAGTTCTTTCTATCCCCAGCAAAGTTCTTTCTACCCCCAGCGGAGTTCATCATCAAAATCCCCAACAGAGCTTATCAACAGAGTCCCCAGCGGAGTTATCGTTAAAATCTCAGCGAAGTACCTCTTCCCCACAGAGTAATTCCCCGCAGAGTAATCTCTTCACCAGGTTTATTCCCCAACGGAGTCATCTTCTCCTACAGGTTTATCCTCACAATCATCTTTGTTCATCATCCCCAGCGGAAACGAAGAACTCAACACTATTCTCCAGCAGCTCCGGGATTTATTCTCCCCAACTAAAAACATCACATCTTCGTACATCATAACATGCATACGCATCATACAACACAAATCTCATTTATTCTTGAGAACATCTTGACATCATGCAGTTCATACATCATGACATTGCATACAGCTAATGTTTTACCTTTACAGGAAAAGGTCAATCAAAAGATGGCTACCATCAACCTTTCCAAGTCCCAGATTAATACCTGTAACAATCCAGGAAAAGCATATGTGGACAACTAATTCCAGATTAATACCTGTAATAAGCCAGGAAAATTCTGTGGACGACTGATCGTAGGTTAATACCTGAAACCAGACAGGACAATTATCTACTTGACTATCCCAAAGTAACCCTACACCGGTTCCTTCCCTTTTTAGATGAAGTTTTACACTGACTCATCATCATGAAGCAACCCTACACCGGTTCCTTCTCAAATTCCAGATGCAGTTTTACACGGACTCATCATCAGGTAACCCTACACAGGTTCCTTCCTTCCAGATGTAGTTTTACACGGACTCATCATGAAGCAACCCTACACCGGTTCCTTCTCAATTCCAGATGTAGTTTTACACGGACTCATCATCAGGCAACCCTACACCAGTTCCTTCTCAATTCCAGATGCAGTTTTACACGGACTCATTATGAAGCAACCCTACACCGGTTCCTTCTCAATTCCAGATGCAGTTTTACACAGACTCATCATGAAGCAACCCTACACCGGTTCCTTCTCAATTCCAGATGCAGTTTTACACGGACTCATCATGAAGCAACCCTACACCGGTTCCTTCTCAATTCCAGATGTAGTTTTACACGGACTCGTCATCAAGAAACCCTACACAGGTTCTCTCTTTCCAAGATGTAGTTTTACACGGACTCGTCATCAAGAAACCCTACACAAGTTCTCTCTTTCCAAAGATGAAGTTTTACACTGACTCTTCATCAGGCAACCCTACACCGGTTTCCTCTCTTCAAGATGTAGTTTTACACGGACTCGTCATCAGGAAACCCTACACAGGTTCCCTCTTTCCAAAGATGAAGTTTTACACGGACTCCTCATCAGGCGACCCCACACCGGTTCCCTCTCTTTCCAAGATGCAGTTTTACATGGACTCGTCATCAAGAAACCCTACACAGGTTCTCTCTTTCCAAAGATGAAGTTTTACACGGACTCCTCATCAGGCGACCCTACACAGGTTCCTCCTTTCCAGATAAAGTTTTACACGGACTCATCATCAAGTAACCCTACACAGGTTCCTCCTTTCTAGATGAAGTTTTACATGGACTCATCATGAAGTAACCTTACCCAAGTCCCTTCTCAGTCCAGATATGCAGTTCACCTCCAAAGTTAGACTTCCCCAGAGGAATCTTCTACAACAACATGTATGCAAGTTCTCGCTAAGGAATATCTTATGCGATCGACACTCCTGCAAATGGCATCTATAAACCCATCCTCCTACCAACAATCTCCAAATGGCATCTGTAAGCCCATTCCCGACATCACAATGCTGATACTACACCATGCGAGTGAAAATTTCTGGGCACTTTAGTGTTCAATTATCTTCCACCTTCGGATCACGAAAGGCTCGAAAGCCAATCTATATCCTCAGGTTTAAGAAAATTGAACAGGGGCAACTGTTGTACCCCAAAATTTGCCCTCCCATATTTCTCAAAACATTTCAAGAAAAATTCACAAGTCCAACCCGGCGCGTCATATTCAGGTGTTCTTTCACCAAGATATCTCTGATAACGTATTCTCAAATTCAGGTTCAGCTCAAGAGTCAATTCTTTAAAAAATGTATCCGAATGTGTGAGTTTTCTTGAAGAAATATGGTGAAAAAGTGTGCTGAAAGTGCAGTTTTTACGCGCTAAAAAATTCATAACTTGAAGATCGTGACTCGTTTTGAACCCGTTCCGGTGGCCAAAATTCTGTATTGACATTATCTAAGTTTTCATCTCTCACGGCTGGAAGCCCATTTCGATCAGAAGGTCTTCAAAAATGTGGATTTATCAAGTATTTTCGTACAGAAAATTTGTGACAGAAGTTTATTTGCGTCATGTTCAGAAAATCATAACTTGGTCGATTTTCATTGTATCGAGCTGGTTTTGGCTCCAAAATTTCACAAATTGAGTTGGCTACATTTTCTCATAAGGTATTGAGTTCAAACAGTACTCAAAATGTCTTCGTTTTTTGCTCAGAGTACGTGACGCGCCGAAAATCCTGAATGCTGAATAATATTTCATCTGGGCCAAAACTTCAAAAATTCATAACTCGGTCAATTTTTATCAGATTGGGCTCATATTTTTACACAAGGTCACTGACTTATAGATCTACAACTTTGCTTCAAAAGTCGAGACCAGATTATGCTTCAATCAATACCAGCTTTTTATTGAAGAACGTGTCAGAGTCGACACTGGAGCCCAAAATAAGTTTGTTTGAGCTGAAACTTAAAAAATTCATAACTAATTCACCGTTTATCCGATTGAGCCGATTTTCAGACAGGAGTTAGTTCTCGATGTCGGCTACAATTTGTTTTCACATTTCAACTTCAAAAATTGCACTTAAGTCCCTGCGATTTAGCCTGTAAAGTGATGAACTCAAGTGAATATTGGAGGCCCAATTGCACATTTAAAGCCCATTTTCTTTACTCTAATTTCCATTATATAATCACATTCTTTTCACACAAACAAAGAAAAGATAAAAAAACCTGGCCACAACACTGTCAGAATATCAAATTCTTTCAAGAACCCTAAAACCTTGAAATCCTTATTACAAATCTCTCTCTCACTACAAACAAGTCATCTCAGTTACAAACCAACATCTCACTACTTTTTCAGTAAGAGTAAGGCTGGCTTGATCTCCATGATCAAAAGGGCATAAAAGCATTCATGTCACTACTTTTCCAGTAAGGGTAAGGTTGATTTGATATCCATGATCAAAAGGGTATAATCATTCATACATGTCATATTGGCCTAAACATTAAATTTCTTCATATATTGGCTTTATTTGTATTTTATGATATATAGTCATTTATTTAATGTGTTCATGAGATTTAACACTGCAGATTTAGACAGGATCCCTTGCAGATTCATTAAGGAATGTTGAGGCCAAAACACAAATGGCCAAAAGTCAAAAGTCAAATGGCCAAAACAGAACAGTTTACACATGACACCAATACATGGCGAGACAGACATCCTGATAAGGTTAAGGAACGTTGAGGCCAGAACACAAATGGCCAAAAACCAAAACACAAATGGCCAAAACAAAACAGTTTACACATGACGTCAATAGTTGTTTCACCCCTCCAATCAGGCTCGTATACTCCTAAACTCTCTCTCTCTATTTGTATTATGTTCCTTTAATTAATTAATCGTTATTATTTTTATTAATCACTAACCAATTAACATTTTTCCTAATAAAATCAAAAACACAAAAAATATTTTATTTATTAAAATTAACTTCATCACTTTTATTTTTGTAAATAAATTAATTTAATCAATTTAGCTTTAATTAGATTTAACTTTTAATATTTTTTGCAATATTTAAAATCAAATTAGAATATTAGGTTTTTATTAGCATTAATTCAATTTATTTTATTTCTTTAAAAACTCAAGAATCCAAAAATATTTTCATTATTTAATTTAATTTAGTTTTTCATTTAATTTAATTCCATTTAATTCAAAAATAACCAAAAAAATCACTTTCTTTCAAAAAAGGGTCAAAACCCCAAAAAACTCGCATCCGATTTAATTTCCCGCACGCGATCCATTTTTCCATATTATTGTACTTGCTTCCGGAATGTAATAACTTTAATTAGGATTTTATTTATTTATTGCTTTATTTTACTTTTCTCGCATTTATTTTCCAAACAGGTTTTGTTTTTGGCGATGTATAGACCCGCGCCTTGTAATAGCGTAGATTCAACTTTCCGCAATTTATTTTCCGCACTCTTAACTGTTAATATGCATGCAAGACTTGCTTGAAAAATAAAACCAACTCGTAGCTCACAAATGCATGTTCAAAGATAAATATAAACTGAAACAACACACGAGCACATGCCACTCCTAGGGTACGCCTCACTGGTTGCCTCGAACGTGGTCGTCAAGTATAGGGTGTTTTAGAGGTCACCCTCCTGTCTAAGATCCAGTTGCCTCGAAACGGTTGCCTCAGATAAAAAGGATCTAGGACATTAGGGTTACCGCTAAGGCGTCCTACTATTGCTTCGGTGACCACACATGTCCCTTAATCGAATTGACCCGAATACCTCCAACGACGGTGCTACCTACTTCTCAATAGTGGGATAGCACTGTTTAAAGGAATCTTACATAGCCTAATTCCTTAGGGTAGGTAGATCTCATGGGTACTTGCTCTCTCAAACAAAAAAACAACTTTTCGCACTGACACTTTCAAAGAGTTTTCAAACAAATTTTTCATACACTCTTGAGGACAGGTACAAGAGTTACTTAGAAATTTTTCAAACGAAACTTTTTCAAACCCACAAACACTTGAAAAGCAAACAAATTTTAAAAACATAAGAGCAAGTACCTAAGAGCCTGTGGATAACCACAGATAGAAAGGGTGCTAACACCTTCCCTTTCTATAAATCTACCTCCTGAACCGAGAAACATTCCCGAAAAGGAATTTTGCTGTGCTTTTGTCCTTTCCATGTTGGAGAACATAAAAGACGGTGGTGACTCTTGCTTACCGCGACATTTCGTGAAACCAGCTTAAAAAATAGTCAGTTCTATTTCCACCGATCACAGGTTGTAACGTGGCTTGGTTCACGGTTTAAGAAACAAAGGATAAAGGCTCAAATGTATTTGTACCCACTCATTCTTCGTGATGTTCTTCAGTCCTAAGCTCAGTTAATTGTACGTTTGAACTCCAATTGAGTCTGAGACGATGTTTTGGTGATGGTTCAAACAAGTTAAGTTTGTTGGAAGGCGGTCATTTTTGCAACATTTTTTTTCATGTCGTTACGGATTTGTAGTGACCTCTTTCTTTTGATTTTTTATCCCTGATTTTTGCCTAATTGTTATTGTTTTGATATTACAGTCAGCGGGATGCCCCATTTTTTCTTTAAGTCTCCTTCGTAGGTTTTCACTTAGCGGGCTTTTCTTTTTGAGAGATAATGACTGCCTATGTGATAGGGAACCATCACTGTCTTTTGATTCCAGAGGAATGTTTCTTGATGTCATTCGTTGTATTATGGAATGAGAGTTCGCGACTTAACGCGCGTTTTGAATTAACTGAGAGACTACCCTGCCCCAGGTTTTGATTAAAGGTTTCAATTTGTGTTAAAACAGAAAACTTCTACTTCTTTGGCTCGAAGGGGTTGACTAGGGATTATCTTCCTTATAACTCCAATGTTTAAGATTTGAAAGAATGTCTGTACATCGTTAGCAAGGTCTGTCCAAAAGCATATTGTATGAGATTATGGCATTGTTTTCGTCATCCTCCCTCTAAAGGCTTGTAACTTTTAGCAAGAGTTAAATGTCATAAGAAGAATAAAAATCATAGTTTAAATATAGTGAAAACGAAAGGATAAATTCAAGACAAACATATGCAATGCATTAATGAAACAGAGTTTGACATTAATAGATAATTGTTTGATAACAAAAGAAATTACAATTGAAAATTCAAAATGAACAAGACGCTCTCAATGTTTTTGCAAAGGAGTAGTGATCACGTTTGGAGTCTCCGGAGGGTCGAACTCGATCTCCTTGGCGTCAATCAAATTCTGAATCTTGTACTTCAATGCCCAACAATCGTTAGTATCATGCCCGGGACTGTCAGAATGATAAGCACATGTTGCATTAGGATTGTAGTTAGGAGAAGAAGTTTTGAGGTTTAGATGAGGTCCTATAAATGCAATCAGATTCATCCTCAACAAGTGTTGTAGCGCTTGAGACAGCGGCATGTTGATGTTGGTAAACTGTCTTTTAGGCTCGTCTGGCCTTCGTTGATTTCCCTTTTGCTGTTGTCGGTGTGACGCAGAACCAGAGATCAGGACTGCCCCTACGTGTTAGTCACGACAACTCTTTTGACTGTACACAGCATTGGACTTTTTCTTCCCACTGTAAGGATTTTTCTGAGCATCAGAGGGTGTAGCTCCTTGGATCTTTCCAATTTTGATGCCAGCTTCGACCCTTTCGTCGGTCAATACTAGCTCGGTGAACCCAGCTGAGGAGCTTCCGATCAAGTTATTGAAGAAAGTCCTTGTCAAAGTTCCCATGATGATGTCAATCAGTTCCCTGTCAGTTAAAGGGGGTTGCACCCTACCTGCCAAATCTCTCCACTTTTAGGCGTATCCTTTGAAGCTCTCATTGGAACCCATGGTCATGTTCTGCAATTGCACACGAGTTGGTGCAAGATCAGCATTATACTGATACTGCTTATAGAAAGCAGCAACCAAATCCTCCCATGTGTGGATGCGAGAACTCTCCAATTGATAGAACCATTCGAGTTGAGTCCCTACTAGGCTTTCTTGGAAGAAATGGATCCAAAGCTTCGGATCAGTTGTGTATGGTTGAATCTTGCGGACATAAGACTTTAAGTGCATCTTAGGGCAAGAGACACTGTCGTACAGGGAAAAGGTAGGGACTTTGAACTTTGGCGGGATGACTACTCCAGAAACCAAACCCATGTCTCCTAAATCCAAGCCAAGTATTTGTTGAATCTCCATAGCACTGAGGCGATCCTCCAACTGTTTGTACTTGTCATCAGTGGGAGGATATTGTTCCTCAGAGTAGTCAGCTTCAACTTCATCAATCTCCAAATTGTGGTCTTCTTCAAGACTATCCCCCGTGTTGGATGGAGTTGAAAGATCTAGAGATCTCTTGACTGGTCCTCCAGGTCTTCTTCTCAAGTTCAGGATGCCTATTGACTTCTTGGACTTTTTATTCTTGTGTTTGAGAAGGAGAGCTTTCAGGTCCTCTTGCCCCTTAGCCATAGCCA
Source organism: Vicia faba (assembly GCA_948472305.1). Lineage (NCBI taxonomy): Eukaryota > Viridiplantae > Streptophyta > Magnoliopsida > Fabales > Fabaceae > Vicia > Vicia faba. The sequence continues at coordinate 1,634,420,792 of OX451738.1, read as the reverse complement.
GAAACATTTGTTGGAATTGAGCGTTTTGAGCTTGGAGATCCTTCACCGTTTGTTCCATATCCATCTTACTGAAATAAACAGTAGGAAGATAAGGAGACCTGAATGGGAGAAACCTGTCATGATATGATGCATGATATGTGGATGCATGTTTTCAAGGATCTCACAGTGTAAACATAAGAAAGAGTTAGAAGTTGAACTTTGATCAACAACTTTGTTTGGAGAACTTTGTATTGGTGGATGTCCTTCCACGAGAATTAAGCTCACCATGTCAAGTGGGTCATAACCCTTGACTCAAGTTGTTTGTACTTGATTTTTGACGGCGTTTATTTAGAGGAAAATAAATCCTCTTGCCCTTTGGTAGACGTCTAGTTCAACGTGACCCTGCATCAAAGACCCTCGAGATCCTTGAAATGGTTATTGAAAATACTATGGTATGATGTTATGATGTTATGTACAGATATGTGAGGTAAACAAGCTTATACAAATAATCATGTACACACAAAGCAGACAAATCCTTAAGTTTAGGCTTGCATGGGGTTTCTAGGTAAGTACCCTCTTGAAGTTTAGTTGGCTCAACCTATCCTAGTAATAGTAACCGGGTTCTAAGGAGCTCAATGTCACCGGATTGTTTCCTTGGTCATTATTTCAGCTTAAGCCTCTTTAATGGCGACCGAAATATCCCAAGAAACCAAACCTCAATGAGTGTAGTATTGAGTATCTACCAACTTTGGACTGCACCAAAGTCGGTCATCTCACTACATCCTAAAGGCCAAGTTGGTCAAGTAAAGGTTCTAGAAGTTCATTAGTGCTTCACGACATCACTCAGCGGCCCCGTATTCTCTTTGATTAACTCAAAGGCTACCGGTACCCACAAATATGTCACACTAACATAGCTATTACTTAGACCATGTAGGTATACTCCGCACAGTTTCCACAACGTATTGCTATTTACCTATAATGTATCCTAAATCCGGGTAGAGGATTTCAAACCCAAACAAAGAACCATAATGTAAAGCAAACAAGTCAAACAATGTAAGCAAATAAATGTGATCTAGCCCTGAGGTAACCCCACTTTTATAAAAATCCCCAGCAGAGTCGCTAGTTCTGTGATGCGGTGGGAGAACTGACTTGAGGTTTTTGCATTTTATCGCAAATGTTTCGGTTAGCAAGAGTCGCCACCGACTTTTATTTTATCCAAAAGGAAAGGTGAAAAATCACAGGAAAAACCTTTAGAGATGTTTTTTGGGTTCGGGGGGTAGATTATGAAAAGGGAATGTATTAGCACCCTTTTCATCCATGGTTTTCCATGGGCTCTTAGTTACTTGCTAGATCACTTGCTTTTGTTTGAATGTGTGCTTGTGGTGGTGATTTTTGAAAGTATTTTGAAAATGGAACTTCGTAATGGTTCTCGTTTCTATGAGAACGCCTACAAAGTGTTTGTTTTGAAAATAGTTCAAAAGTGTGTTTGTGAGATGTGTTTTTGAAAGTATTTTGAAAATAGAACTTCGTAATGGTTCTTGTTTCTATAAGAACGCCTACAAAGTGTTTGTTTTGAAAATAGTTCAAAGATGAGAGTGTGAGTGTATAAAAATGTTTTTGTTGTGAGCAAGCGAGTAACTAAGAGCGAATCTACCTACTCGAAAGGTCTTAAATGTGTTTTTCCTCCTCCTTTAGATGTAGCTATCTTACCATTGATTTGGTAAGAAGCCCCACTGTTGGATGTGAAGGGACGAGTATGGGACGTTTGTATAGTCATAGAAAGCAACTTATGAGTCGTTTTAGCAATGTCGTTTTAGGGACTAGATCGTTTACCGAAGGCAACATCGAGGGTCATCGAGGGACTACGATCTTTTATCGAGGGTCTTTTCTAAAACACCCATGTTCGAGGGACATGACTATTTTCCGATAGGCAACAAGTGAGATTACCCTAGAGGTGCATGTGTGAATAATGTGTTTGATTTGCATGCATTTAGTCTTTGATTAGGGTGGCCTATTTTGTTGTTTTTATCTTGCCATACACACTTATTTACTAGAAATATATGAAAAGCAAGTAAAAGGCGGAAAGTAAAATCTAAGCTATTACATCACTTTAGGGGGATGGGGGTATAATTTAGCAATAGGGTGAAGTAGGAACTAAAATATTACAACTATATCGAATGATAATGAAAAGAATGTGAAAATAGTGTAAAATAAAGGGAAAATGCACTTTTGAACCACTATGTGTCGACCCATGCTGCTATGCATCGACACATATCTTTTCCCTGCCCCTGTAAAACAAAATTAGTTCAGTATAGGTCGACACATAATGGGATGTGTCGACTCATTCACCTTCTTGTATCGACACGAAATGTGTATGTATCGACTCATAGGCCTTTCCAGCTTCTATTTAGTGAAATCTGTTCAGTATGAGTCGACACATAATGGGATGTATCGACTCATACACCTTTTTGCATCGACGTGTGTTGTACCCCAAAATTTGCCCTCCCATATTTCTCAAAATATTTCAAGAAAAATTCACAAGTCCAACCCGACGCGTCATATTCAGGTATTCTTTCGCCAAGGTATCTCTGATAACGTATTCTCAAATTCAGGTTCGGCTCAAGAGTCAATTCTTTAAAGAAGGTATCCGAATGTGCGAGTTTTCTTGAAGAAATATGGTGAAAAAGTGTGCGGAAAGTGCAGTTTTTACGCGCTAAAAAGTTCATAACTTGAAGATCGTGACTCGTTTTGAACCCGTTCCGGTGGCCTAAATTCCGTCTTGACATTATCTACGTTTTCATCTCTCACGGCTGGAAGCCAATTTCGATCAGAAGATCTTCAAAAATGTGGATTTATCAAGTATTTTCATACAGAAAATTTGTGACAGAAGTTTATTTGCGTCATGTTCAGAAAATCATAACTTGGTCGATTTTCATCGTATCGAGCTGGTTCCGGCGCCAAAATTTCACAAATTGAGTTGGCTACATTTTCACAGGAGGTATCGAGTTTGAACGGTGTTCAAAAGGCCTTCGTTTTTTGCTCAGAGTGCGTGACACGCTGAAAATCCTGAATGCTGAATATTATTTCATCTGAGCCGAAACTTCGAAAATTCATAACTCGGTCAATTTTTATCGGATTGGGCTCATATTTTTACACAAGGTCCCTGACTCGTAGATCTACAACTTTGATTCAACAGTCGAGACCGGATTATGCTCCGATCAATACCAGTTTTTTATTGAAGAACGTGTCAGAGTCGACACTGGAGCCCAAAATAAGTTTGTCTGAGCTGAAACTTCAAAAATTCATAACTAATTCACCGTTTATCCGATTGAGCCGATTTTCGGAAAGGAGTTAGTTATCGATGTCGGCTACATTTTGTTTTCACATTTCAACTTCAAAAATTGCACTTAAGTCCCTGCGATTTAGCCTGGAAAGTGACGAACTCAAGTGAACATTGGAGGCCCAATTGCATATTCAAAGCCCATTTTCTTTATCCTAATTTCCATTATATAATCACCTTCTTTTCACACAAACCAGAGAGGAGAAAAAAGAGAGAAAAAACCTTGCCACAACACTGTTAGAATATCAAATTCTTTCAAGAACCCTAAAACCTTGAAATCCTTATTACAAATCCCTCTCTCACTACAAACAAGTCATCACAGTTACAAACCAACACCTCACTACTTCTTCAGTAAGGATAAGGTTGGCTTGATCTCCATGATCCAAAGGGCATAAAAGCATTCAGGTCACTAATTTTCCAGTAAGGGTAAGATTGATTTGATCTCCATGATCAAAAGGGTATAATCATTCATACATGCCATATTGTGCCTAAACATTAAATTTCTTCATATATTGCCTTTATTCGCATTTTATGATTTTATTTAATGTGTTCATGAGATTCAACACTGCAGATTTAGACAGGATCCCATGCAGGTTCATTAAGGAACGTTGAGGTCAGAACACAAATGGCAAAAAACACAAATGGCCAAATGGCCAAAAGCCAAATGGCCAAAGTAGAACAACTTATGCATGACGAGACAGACATCCTGAGAAGATTAAGGAACGTTGAGGCCAGAACACAAATGGCCAACAGCCAGAACACAAATGGCCATGAAACCCAATCCAATGGCCAAAGAATGCAGACCACGGTACTCAGGGGTCAATGAACACGCACGTGATGCCAGAAAGTCAAACAATGTTTTTTGTCTAATGGGCCAGAATACTTCAAAAAACCTCCCCTTGGGCCTGAAACCCCCTTGGTTTGCATCCTTTTTAATTTTATTTTCTTTTCTTTTCTAATTCTTTTTTAATTTATTTAATTGTTTTTTTCACCATAAAATAATTTTCTATAATAAAAACAAAAAAAATCAAAAATACAAATATATTTAATTTCATCACTAACCTATTTTTTGTAAATAAACTTTAATAATTAGTTTAGTAAATTAGGTTTTAAAACTTTAATCTTTTTCTCAATAAATTAAAATATGTAGAAATTAGGTTTTTTAACTTTTTATCACTTTTCTTAATAAATAATTTTTTCTTATTATCATTATTATTAATTACTAATTTATTTTGTAAATAAACATGTACATAAATTCTCTAGTAAATTAAGTTAAACTTTAATATTTTTTCATTAATAATTAAAAACAACTTAGAATTAGAGTTTCTCTTCAATTTTAATTTCTTTATTTCATAAATACAAAAAACCTAAAAAAACATTTCTTTTCTTTTTTAATAAAATAATTAATCAACTTTTAATTCAATTTAATTTCAAAAGGGTCCAACGCCCTCGAACGTGCAACTTTAATTTATTCGCGCATTTATTCTTATTTTTTCTTTGTGAATATTATGTAACTGCTCAAGCCATGTAATAGTAACTAGGTTTTACTTTCCGCATTTTTATTAAAAACGGGTCTTTGTTAATTTGGTGATGTATAGACCCGCGCCTTGTAATAGCTTAGGATTTACTTTCCGCATTTAAATTTCCGCACTTTTAAATTATAATTGCATGAAAGAATGAATGGCCTAAATTAAAAACAAGCGTAGATCACCATGATACATGTACAAGATAAAACATAACATGAAAACAACACACAAATTCACACACCACTCTTAGGGTACGCCTCACTGTTGCCTTGCCCTCGAAACGTGGTCGTCGAGTATATGACGTCTTAGTAAGTCCTTATGTTCGTTGATCCATATGCCTCAAAACAAGTTGCCTCGGAAAAGTTGCCTCGAATTAAAAAGGATCAATGGCATAAGGGTAGCTTCTAAGATATCCTACTGTTGCTCTGGTGACCACACTGTCCCTAAACTCGAATTGACCCGAACACCTCTGACGGTGGTGCTACCTACCTCTCAATGGTGGGATGGCACTACCTTAAGGACATTTACACAGCCTAATTCCTTAGGGTAGGTAGATGAATCGTAGATACTTGCTCTATTTCAAAAAACAGATCAAAAACTCTTTTCACACCGACACTTTCAAAAAGCTTTCAAAACAATTTTTCAAACACTCTTGAGGACAGATACAAAAGTCATTCTGAAATCTTTAAATGAAACTTTTTCAAACCCACTCACATCTTAAAAAGCAAACCTTTTGAAAACACAGTGAGCAAGTATCTAAGAGCCCATGGATAACCATGGATAGAAAGGGTGCTAACACCTTCCCTTTCTATAAATCTACCTCCCGAACCGAGAAACTATCTCATAAGGAATTTTGTTGTGCTTTTGTCCTGTCCATGTTGGAGAAAATAAAAGACGGTGGCGACTCTTGCTTACCGCGACATACGCGATCCAGCGTTAAACAGTTAGTTCCAGATCCACCGATCACAGAACTGGCGACTCTGCTGGGGAATTATTTTAAAGTGAGGTGTACCTTAGGACTAAGATCACTTGTGTTTTCAATTGTCTGAATTGTTTGCTTTAAATTGTGGGTACTGTCTTGGGAGTTCTATAGATCCTAACCTGGATCTGGGGATACCTTCTTAGAAAGTAGCAACAAGGCTGTGAGGGAACTGTGCGGGGTATACCGACATGGTTGAAGCAGTCTGCTATATTGATGTGGCACTTTGGTGTGTACCGGTAACCCTTGAGTCCAGTCAAGGAGAGTACGGGGCCGCCGCGTGGTATCGTGAAGCATCAACTGACCTTAGGAACCTTAATTGAACCATCTTGGCCTCTTTAGGGTAGTGAGATAACTGACTTTGGTGCAGTCTGAGGTTGGTTGATACTTGATACTACACTCAATTGAGGGTTGTTTTCTTGGAATATTTCGGTCGCCAGTTCAGTGGCTAAATCGAAACGATGAACAATGAAAGCAATCCAATGATATTGGGACCCTTAGAACCCGGTTACTTCTGATAGGACAGGTTAAGCCCACCGAATTCAAGAGGGTAATACCCAGACCCCATGCTGGCCTAAACTCTAAGGGCTGTGGTGTGACTTGTGTGCTTTCATACTTGACTACTTGCATGCTTGTTATCTGACACTTGAGTTTCTTGCAGGTTTTGTTTATAGTCCTTAATCTGGACTCATAACAGGGTTTACCTACATTACCCCATGCATAGCATAACATCATACCATTGCATGCATCCCGCATAAGGACTAACCCATTTCAAGGATCTCAAGGGCTTGTGATGCAGGTCATGATGAACCAACATGTCTGGCAAGGGGCAAAGGGGATTTATTTTCCTCTAGCCAAGGTTGTTAGGGGCTATGACCCACTGGATATGGTGAGCCTTTGACCCTTGAAGAAGGACTCTCTACAACACGAAGTTACTTCAATCAAGATACCAGATTCTAATTTTAACAAATTTTCTTGTTTACCCCACGAGATCCTTGAAAACATCGCATGCATATCATACATATCATTGCATTACAGGTACCCTTGTTACAGGTCACTTACCTTCTCCGCTGTTTATTTCAGCAATGGCTTCCCAACAAGATAACTAGGGTCCTCATGCTCAAGAGACTCAGTTCAGGGAGATCTTTTTAAGCCTATCCAAGGGGCAAGAAGAGTTGAGGACACTCCTCATGGGGAATTTAGCCAAGAAAGGTCCCGAAGATGACAAAGACGAATGGTTGAAACGTCTGCAAGCTGAGGTAGATACAATGAAAACCCAGATGCTGGGGCAAAGGGCTCTCATCCAAGGTTTAGCTCGGGAGCAAGAAGAGTTGAGGACCATGATCAGTCAACTCCACCAAGACAGATCAGACATGAAGCAATCAGTCCAAGTCAGGGACCAGGTCTTTGATCAGCTTCCAAGAGGAAAAGAATCTGGTATGGTGAAGAATAGAACTCTCCAAATTGCTACCACTTCACAAGCCCAGCATCAACCTTGCCCAGAGCAACAGGTTGATCAGAATAAGCCAAGCAGGTCCAAGAGGCAGTTCACCCAGCTCAACATGTCGTTGTTTCAAGCTTTACAACACCTGTTGAGACTGAATTTAATTACACTAAGAGCTCCTCCCCGGAATCCCAACATCTCTGCTCCTAACTATCATCCCAACAAAAGGTGTGCATACCACTCTGATAGTCCCGGACATGACACTGCCGACTGCTGGGCGCTGAAAAACAAGGTCCAGGACCTGATTAATGAAGGAGCAGTGGATTTCACCCAAGTGGGTCAGGCTGAGTTCTTCTACTATCCCTACAGGATGCATCATTTGAAGTAACAAGTCCTGAGATGAGAAGACCTTTTGCCCATTAGAATTTTCAAGTTGTAATTTTATTTTGATTGTTCAAACATTTTATTCATGTCAAACGTTGTTATTTCATTAATGCATCGCATATGTCTGTTTTGAATCAATATATTCGCATTCGCTATATTTAAAATTGCTTTCATTTTTTGTGATGTTCAATGCTCGATTAATAATTCTAAGCCTCTTGAGGGAGGATGACGAAAACGATACCACAATCTACAGTATGCTTTTGAACAGACCCCGCTGATGAGGCACATGCATTGTTTTAATTCCTAAACACTGGAGTTATAAGGAAGATAATCCCTCGTCAACCCCTTTGAGCCAAAGAAGTAGGAGTTTTTCTTTTCACAAAAAAAAATTAAAACCCTTAATCATAACCTGGGGCAGGGTAGTTCTCTCGGCTGATCCAGGTGCACAACGAATGGCATCAAAAGAAGTCCTTCTGAAACAAAAGACAGTGATGGTTCCAAATAACCATAAAAATAGGCAGTCATTACCAAAATCAAAAAGCCCATTAAGTCAAAACCTATGAAGGAGACTTACAAAACTGGGGCATCCCGCTGACTGTAATCACAAAAGAAACAGTTCAGGCAAAAAACAGGGATAACGAAATCAAAAAAAAAGGAAAGAGGTCACACAAACCCTCAATAACAAAAAGGAATGACTGCCTATTCAAAATAAACTATCAACATCCGAACCATCACCGGAATATCAGAGCAAAGACTCAAACAAAGTCTAACGCACGATCAGCTGAGTTTAGGTTTGAAGAACATCACGAAGAGCGGGTGGGTACAAATATAATTTGAGCCTTTATCCTTTGTTTCTTAAACCGTGAACCAGGCGTTATATCCCTTAAAAGTCCTAGCTGAAGCATGGGTTAGTTCGAAAGCATACTGTTACGAAAGGTATCCTGACTCCTTAAGGCTTGCGGTAAAATAACGAGTTGACATCACAGTTTACAAAAAAATTCACTTGTTTTTATGAAAAAATGCATTTTCAAAAAACTTCAAGACAGACATAAGCTTTGCATTCTTGATATAATATTGTTTGCGTATGACTATTTGTTCGAACAGCAAAGGAATTCGCACGACGAATATCTAGTGAACAAAAGCACTTCCAACCAAGGGGGCAGGCATGATCATTGTCCATCATCTGGGGCAGTTAAGTCAAGATTCGGAGAATCTCTCAAAAGGCCGACCAGCTTGGGGCAAATCTCAATCTGGATCACTAGGGGCATTGGACGATCAAACGAACATCTTCTGGTAGCATGGCAACACAATAACAGTGAAAACTCCCTGCTCTCTGAGAGCATGGATATAGTCGGAAAAATACTACGCGTAATCAAAGACCCGCTAGGTTGACACACCTAGGCAAAAATAAGGGCTTCCCGACGAACCAAAAGGGTTCGGGCAAAAATGAGGGATGAAATGAAAAAAATTTGTATACCCGGCAAGTCGAAAACCTGAAAAGGCGGCTTGGGCAAAAATGGGTATCCCGGTGGATTGAAAACCCGAAAGGGCGGTCCAAGCAAAAGTTAGGGATCAAAGCGTACGATTATGTCCTGTCATCTCGTCACTTGCCTACCAGAAGAAGATTTGTCAATTGGCAGTCATCAAACACCTTCACAGGTACCTTCTTCTCCAACAGAAACTGGGGCAATAATGAGTTGTCTAAATGATCTGGTTGCCCTGTCCACCGAAGTGCCAAGGTAAGTTCAGCTGAAGAATATGACCAAGATACCTTCACTCCCTGCAGAGCGAACGCGTCCCCCGGCTTTATTCAAAGGTTACTTCCCCACCAGGATATAACTGGGTTATCCTCAGCCAATTGCCACGGGAAGATCGTCCCCGACGAAGTCTCCCTATCCCCCAGCGGAGTTCATCAATTCCCTCAACAAAGCTCATCAATGGTACCCCAGCGGAGTTATCATCAACCTCAGCAAAGTACATCTTTCCCCAGAGTTACCTCCCCGCAGAGTAATCTATTCGCCAAGTTTATTCCCCAACGGAGTCATCTTCTCCTACCGGTATTCTTGCAATCATCATCCCCAATGGAAACGAAGAATCTCACTCTTCAACATCAGCCCAGGATTTGACTTCCCGGCATCCGTCAAGGATCTATTTTCCTAGATGCAGATACATTCATAAACATCACATTGTTATACATCATGATACATACATATACGCATCATATCATACAATCTCATGTGTTGAAAAATATTATTGCTTGATCCATATCATGCATTGCATATGACTGACCTTTACCTTTCAGGAAGGATACAGTTAAAAGATCAGCTATGTAGATGAATACAGTCAAAAGAGACCAACCCAGTCAAAGAATACAAATCCAGTTAAATCAATGCCTAAAGATTTCTCTGATACAACTCGTCGTTATAGACACTCGTCGTCATAGACACTCGTCGTGATAGACACTCGTCGTGATAGACACTCGTCGTTATAGACACTCGTCGTTATAGACACTCGTCGTCATAGACACCCGTCGTCATAGACACTCGTCGTCATAGACACTCGTAGTTATAGACACTCGTCGTCATAGACACTCGTCGTCATAGACACTCGTCGTCATAGACACTCGTCGTTATAGACACTCGTCGTTATAGACACTCGTCGTTATAGACACTCGTCGTTATAGACACTCGTCGTTATAGACACTCGTCGTTATAGACACTCGTCGTTATAGACACTCGTCGTTATAGACACCCGTCGTTATAGACACTCGTCGTTATAGACACTCGTCGTTATAGACACCCGTCGTCATAGACACCCGTCGTCATAGACACTCGTCGTCATAGACACTCGTCATTATAGACACTCGTCGTTATAGACACTCGTCGTTATAGACACTCGTCGTTATAGACACCCGTCGTTATAGACACTCGTCGTTATAGACACTCGTCGTTATAGACACTCGTCGTCATAGACACTCGTCGTTATAGACACTCGTCGTCATAGACACTCGCCGTCATAGACACTCGCTGTCATAGACACTCGTCGTCATAGACACTCGTCGTCATAGACACTCGTCGTCATAGACACTCGTCGTCATAGACACTCGTCTTGATAGACACTCGTCGTCATAGACACTCGTCGTCATAGACACTCGTCGTCATAGACACTCGTCGTTATAGACACTCGTTGTCATAGACACTCGTCGTCATAGACACTCGTCGTTATAGACACTCGTCGTTATAGACACTCGTCGTCATAGACACTCGTCGTCATAGACACTCGTCGTCATAGACACTCGTCGTCATAGACACTCGTCGTCATAGACACTCGTCGTCATAGACACTCGTCGTTATAAACACTCGTCGTTATAGACACTCGGCGTTAAAGACCACCCGTCCATGGAAATAACCTGTCAGTAGAGACAACTCACCAACCTTTCTGAATTCCAGACTCGATTCCTGTATCCGGCCAGGGCACGTCTGAAGAGTTCGAAGATCCGATTCCTGTATCTCGCCAAGGTGTATCTGTTGACGACTAACATTACCAGACTCGATTCCTGTATCTTGCCAGGGCACGTCTGAAGAGTTCGAAGATACGATTCTTGTATCTCGCCAGGGTGTATCTGTTGACGACTATATTCTCTGGACTCGATTCCTGTATCTTGCCAGGGCACGTCTGAAGAGTTTAAAGATCCGATACATGTATCCAGCCAGGGCACATCTGCATAAAGAGTTTGAAGATCAACTCCTGTAACAGGCCAGGTAATTATTTTCTTTTTCAGGTACGCAAGTTCTCGCTAAGGAATCTCTTACGCGATCGACACCTCCAGATGGCATTTATAAGCCCAGCCCCCTATCCATCGTATCTCCAAATGGCGTCTATAAGCTCATTCCCGCCATCACGCTGCTGATACTTTACTATGTGAGCACAAATTTCTGGGCACTATAGTGTTCAATCATCTTCCACCTTCGGATCACGAAACGCACGCAAGCCAATCTACATCCTCAGGTTTAAGAAGATTGAACAGGGGCAACTGTTGTACCCCAAAATTTGCCCTCCCATATTTCTCAAAATATTTCAAGAAAAATTCACAAGTCTAACCCGGCGCGTCATATTCAGGTATTCTTTCGCCAAGATATCTCTGATAATGTATTCTCAAATTCAGGTTCGGCTCAAGAGTCAATTCTTTAAAGAAGGTATCCGAATGTGCGAGTTTTCTTGAAGAAATATGGTGAAAAAGTGTGCGGAAAGTGCAGTTTTTACGCGCTAAAAAGTTCATAACTTGAAGATCGTGACTCGTTTTGAACCCGTTCCGGTGGCCAAAATTCCGTCTTGACATTATCTACGTTTTCATCTCTCACGGATGGAAGCCAATTTCGATCAGAAGGTCTTCAAAAATGTGGATTTATCAAGTATTTTCATACAGAAAATTTGTGACAGAAGTTTATTTGCGTCATGTTCAGAAAATCATAACTTGGTCGATTTTCATCGTATCGAGCTGGTTCCGGCGCCAAAATTTCACAAATTGAGTTGGCTACATTTTCACAGGAGGTATCGAGTTCGAACGGTGTTCAAAAGGCCTTCGTTTTTTGCTCAGAGTGCGTGACACGCTGAAAATCCTGAATGCTGAATATTATTTCATCTGAGCCGAAACTTCGAAAATTCATAACTCGGTCAATTTTTATCGGATTGGGCTCATATTTTTACACAAGGTCCCTGACTCATAGATCTACAACTTTGCTTCAAAAGTCGAGACCGGATTATGCTCCGATCAATACCAGTTTTTTATTGAAGAACGTGTCAGAGTCGACACTGGAGCCCAAAATAAGTTTGTCTGAGCTGAAACTTCAAAAATTCATAACTAATTCACCGTTTATCCGATTGAGCCGATTTTCGGAAAGGAGTTAGTTATCGATGTCGACTACATTTTGTTTTCACATTTCAACTTCAAAAATTGCACTTAAGTCCCTGCGATTTAGCCTGGAAAGTGACGAACTCAAGTGAACATTGGAGGCCCAATTGCACATTCAAAGCCCATTTTCTTTACCCTAATTTCCATTATATAATCACCTTCTTTTCACACAAACCAGAGAGGAGAAAAAAGAGAGAAAAAACATTGCCACAACACTGTTAGAATATCAAATTCTTTCAAGAACCCTAAAACCTTGAAATCCTTATTACAAATCTCTCTCTCACTACAAACAAGCCATCACAGTTACAAACCAACACATCACTACTTCTTCAGTAAGGATAAGGCTGGCTTGATCTCCATGATCCAAAGGGCATAAAAGCATTCAGGTCACTAATTTTCCAGTAAGGGTAAGATTGATTTGATCTCCATGATCAAAAGGGTATAATCATTCATACATGACATATTGTGCATAAACATTAAATTTCTTCATATATTGGCTTTATTCGCATTTTATGATTTTATTTAATGTGTTCACGAGATTCAACACTGCAGATTTAGACAGGATCCCATGCAGGTTCATTAAGGAACGTTGAGGCCAGAACACAAATGGCAAAAAACACAAATGGCCAAATGGCCAAAAGCCAAATGGCCAAAGTAGAACAACTTATGCATGACGAGACAGACATCCTGAGAAGATTAAGGAACGTTGAGGCCAGAACACAAATGGCCAACAGCCAGAACACAAATGGCCATGAAACCCACTCCAATGGCCAAAGAATGCAGACCACGGTATTCAGGGGTCAATGAACACGCACGTGATGCCAGAAAGTCAAACAATGCTTTTTGTCTAATGGGCCAAAATACTTCAAAAAACCTCCCCTTGGGCCTGAAACCCCCCTTGGTTTGCATCCTTTTTAATTTTATTTTATTTTCTTTTCTAATTCTTTTTTAATTTATTTAATTGTTTTTTTCACCATAAAATAATTTTCTATAATAAAAACAAAAAAAAATCAAAAATACAAATATATTTAATTTCATCACTAACCTATTTTTTGTAAATAAACTTTAATAATTAGTTTAGTAAATTAGGTTTTAAAACTTTAATCTTTTTCTCAATAAATTAAAATATGTAGAAATTAGGTTTTTTAACTTTTTATCAATTTTCTTAATAAATAATTTTTTCTTATTATCATTATTATTAATTACTAATTTATTTTGTAAATAAACATGTACATAAATTCTCTAGTAAATTAAGTTAAACTTTAATATTTTTTCATTAATAATTAAAAACAACTTAGAATTAGAGTTTCTCTTCAATTTTAATTTCTTTATTTTATAAATACAAAAAACCTAAAAAAACATTTCTTTTCTTTTTTAATAAAATAATTAATCAACTTTTAATTCAATTTAATTTCAAAAGGGTCCAACGCCCTCGAACGTGCAACTTTAATTCATTCGCGCATTTATTCTTATTTTTTCTTTGTGAATATTATGTAACTGCTCAAGCCATGTAATAGTAACTAGGTTTTACTTTCCGCATTTTTATTAAAAACGGGTCTTTGTTAATTTGGCGATGTATAGACCCGCGCCTTGTAATAGCTTAGGATTTACTTTCCGCATTTAAATTTCCGCACTTTTAAATTATAATTGCATGAAAGAATGAATGGATAAATTAAAAACAAGCGTAGATCACCATGATACATGTACAAGATAAAACATAACATGAAAACAACACATAAATTCACACACCACTCTTAGGGTACGCCTCACTGTTGCCTTGCCCTCGAAACGTGGTCGTCGAGTATAGGACGTCTTAGTAAGTCCTTATGTCCGTTGATCCATATGCCTCAAAACAAGTTGCCTCGGAAAAGTTGCCTCGAATTAAAAAGGATCAATGGCATAAGGGTAGCTTCTAAGGTATCCTACTGTTGCTCTGGTGACCACACTGTCCCTAAACTCGAATTGACCCGAACACCTCCGACGGTGGTGCTACCTACCTCTCAATGGTGGGATGGCACTACCTTAAGGACATTTACACAGCCTAATTCCTTAGGGTAGGTAGATAAATCGTAGATACTTGCTCTATTTCAAAAAACAGATCAAAAACTCTTTTCACACCGACACTTTCAAAAAGCTTTCAAAACAATTTTTCAAACACTCTTGAGGACAGATACAAGAGTCATTCTGAAATCTTTAAACGAAACTTTTTCAAACCCACTCACATCTTAAAAAGCAAACCTTTTGAAAACATAATGAGCAAGTATCTAAGAGCCCATGGATAACCATGGATAGAAAGGGTGCTAACACCTTCCCTTTCTATAAATCTACCTCCCGAACCGAGAAACTATCTCATAAGGAATTTTGTTGTGCTTTTGTCCTGTCCATGTTGGAGAAAATAAAAGACGGTGGCGACTCTTGCTTACCGCGACATACGCGATCCAGCGTTAAACAGTCAGTTCCAGATCCACCGATCACAACGTGAAATGCGCATGTGTCGACTCATAGTCCTTTCCAGTTGATGTTTTGTGACCTGAACTCAGTATGGGTCGATGCATGAGGGTCATGTGTCGACTCATACCCTGTATTTTCACTAAGATGGGTCGACACATGTGGATATGTGTCGATACATCCTGGCTTTTTCTGCCTTAAACACCATTCTTTGCATACGTCAATTAGTTTTTAACATATAAATGAATAACGTGAACAACAAATAAATGATTAACTTTAAAAACAGTGATTGCTACATCCTATAAACAGAAAAGTTGATGTATGGAAAAGGCAAGGTAAATATGACTTACCTTAAAACTGCACTTTAGGTTTTGAAACCAAATACCCTTCAAGATGTTGTATGAACCTTAAGGAAGCTCCAACAGGCTGCTAGACTTCTTTTTTGTTGAAGGTTACTGTGATACGGTGGGAGAACTGACTTGAGGTTTGCGTTTGTTTTCGTAAATGTTTCGGTTGAGCAAGAGTCGCCACCGACTTTTTATTTTATCCTAAGGAAAGGTTTAAAAAGCACAGCAAAAACCTTTGAGATGTTTTCTTGGGTTCGGGGAGTAGATTATAGAAAGGGAATGTATTATCACCCTTTCTATCCATGGTTATCCATGGGCTCTTAGTTACTTGCTTAGATCAACTTGCCTTAATTTTCAATTGTTTGAAATGGTGCTTTGTGTGTGGATTTTGAAAATGTTTTGAAAAGAGGCCAATGTGGTGGCAACCTTTGTAATGATCCATGTTGGGATGTATACAAAGGTGTATGTCTTTTGAAAAAGTTTTCAATGTTTGAAAGTAGGGTTTTGAAATTGTGTTGTGAAGTGTGTTTGAAAAATAGGCAAGTGTTTTGTTTTGCAAATTGGCAAGTAATCAAGAGCTATCTACCATAAATTTCTCAAAGATCCTTGCTACGTTTTAACCCTTTTAACAATTTTGTTCCACCATTGCATTTGGTGGACAATCTTGTGTTAGGATGTGAACGGGACGGGCGTGGGTCATCGTTTAGACCATGATTGCAATAGTGCCAAATATCTTTGGGCAATTTTTCCTTTAAGGGACTTGATCATTTTTAGGCAACTTTCGAAAGCGTCATCGAGGGACTATGATCATTTGAATTTGTTTTGTTTTTGCCAAAGATACTCAAATGCAATATGGCCTAATTTTGAAAGGCAACAAGTGGATGTAACCCTAGGGGTGATAGTGTGCAAGTGTGTTTTATTGCATACAAGAGTTTTTCTTTGAATTAGGATTTTCTATTTGATTGATTTTATCTTGTCATACACGTCCTAATTACTAGCAATAAGAAGCGGAAATATAAAATCCTACGCTATTACAACAATTAGGGGTGGGGATACACATTTGTACATGGGGGGTTCAACGAGAAAAATAGACAAAAAAGAAAATAGCAAAAAACAAGATAAAGGGAGAGAGAGAGAGAGAGAGAGAGAGAGAGAGAGAGAGAGAGAGAGAGAGAGAGAGAGAGAGAGAGAGAGAGAGAGAGAGAGAGAGAGAGAGAGAGAGCCAGCGCGCTGCTGAGAGGTCATCAGAAGTTCTGACTCAGATCCGCTGCCAGATGATCAACCTTTTGGTTAAACTGTATGAGTCAGAACTTCTGACCCTGGCACCTGCAAAACAGAAACCTGTTAGTGGGGAAATCAGAAGTTCTGACCCCCATGCGCTGCAAAACAGAAATTTGTTAGTGGAGAAACCAGAAGTTATGATTCTGCTGGAAAGACAATAACTCTCAGAGGTTCTGATATTATTGACAGCAAAACAGGCTTCAGATGTGCTAACGTCAAAGTCAGCACTTGGCTTTTCCCTGTACTAATCAGAACATCTGCAATTTTGTTGTTATTCCACAAGACAGGAAACATATTTGGAACAGATCCAGCAAATGTCAAAATGTTTCAGAGGGCAGAACCAACAAGGTCACAGGCAAGTCCTACACTGGCTCAGAACGTTCTGAGGTATGAAAATCCTCATAATGCAAACAGCAACAACATGATATTTACATTATGTTTATTTAAGCATGCACAGCTGATGATGCTTAGCAGCGTGATGAAGGTCAGCAGGTGCTTACCTGGCTGTTGGAAAAGTTTGTGGATGAAAGCTAGCTTTTGGCTCTGGTGGTGTTCTGGACAGATTCTTTTTGAAAAGGGCAGGTGAAGGTGTATGCGTATATAGGGTCAGAAGTTTGAAAATGGATTTTTGGTTCACACAGAAAACTGGGTATTGGATAAAGTTTGAAGGTGAGAAATTCAAAGTTATGAAACACTGGATATCTTGGCAGAGTTTCACAACACTATCTTGCTAAAGGTTTCTGTTTCTCTCTTAGCAATTTTTCTGTTTCTTGAACGCCCTTTTTCAGTGCACAATGACTCTCTATTTATAGGCAAAGTTCTTATGGATGTCTTGAACATTAAAGCGCCAACAGAGTTTAAATTGTTCTTTGACAGAAATTCCTGGGAAGTTGTGATAACAGATAGCCTTTAGCCTAGGCTGCAGCAGCAGGCATGGATTAGAGTGAAGTGACCTCTTAAGTGGGCGGTGGCGTGTAGACCCATGCCAGAATCTGCATAAAGGCGTTTTCCAAGCCACACGTGAAGGGATTACTTGGATGAATATTCAGGAGTGGTTGGAAGCATTAATGAGCATTAAATGCTGATAAGACTTATCAACATCAATATTCTGGTAAGGGAAACCAAACTTTGAACCAGCAGTTCTGTTTTAACAAGAACATCGTAAACTATGCTCTAGCCTTGGCTTCCTGTTGTCTTATTAAGTTCTGGGGATTCTCCTGATTTTCTGACACGTTCCTTGGATTTGCTTCTGGAACTCCTGGGCTTAGAGATTTTGTATCAGTGTAACACCCACTCTTCTGACCTTTTCATCTTGTGATTTCAGCATGCTCTGAAAGAGCCTTCAGACTTCCTTGCTTCTTTTGCATTCCTTTAGCAAATTCTGGCTGAGCTTGCGTAACTGCTGAAAGAGTCATGTTCTGTCTGAGGCTTATATATTGAACTACGTTTATAACTTCTGATTGAGCTGATGTAGCTGCTGAAGAGCCAACTTCTGACTGCACTGAGCCAAACTTGCAACTTTTGACCGTTTCTTATCTGCAATTGGTCCAGAAGTTCTGAAACGCTGATTTTTCTTAAACACTCATTTTTTAGAGAAAAATTCCAAGTACTTAGAATTTAATTTTTCTCAAGCTAAAAGCGTTGTCTTTAGAGCTTGTGTGATCATCTTTCTCTTGTAAGTGGTTTGCTTGGGCAAAAATGACAGTTCTGGACTTGGATTTGTTTCAGAGGGACCTTGAAAATCCAAGATGATTTCCTGAAGAAAGAGAGGGAAAATTTTGGGGTACAACAGTTGCCCCTGTTCAATCTTCTTGAACCTGAAGAGTTAGATTGGCAAGTTTGCCTTTCGTGACTCAAGGGTAAAAGGAGATTGGACACTAGAGTGCCCGGAAAGTTGCACTCGCATGTTGGAGTATCAACAAATGTGACGTCGGGAATGGGCTTATAGATGCCATTTGGAGAGATGGTGGATAGGGAGATGGGCTTATAGATGCCATCTGAAGGCGTGACAGGAACTTGTCGGGAATGGGCTTATAGATGCCATTTGGAAGTGTTGATCGCATAAGAGATTCCTTAGCGAGAACTTGCGTATTTTGAGAAAGACAGATGTTTTCCTGGCTTGTTACAGGTGTTGATCTTCAATCTCATCATGCAGACATGCCCTGGCTAGATACAGGTGTCGAGTCTACAATCGATTGCTCACAGATATGCCCTGGCTGGATACAGGTATCGAATCTGGAATTGTGACAGTTGATAGATATGCCCTGGCTGGATACAGGAATCGAATCTTCAAACTCCTCAGATGTGCCCTGGCTGGATACAGGTATCGAATCTGGAATTAGTTGTCTTTTGGTTTGTCTTTTTCCCTGAAAAGGCAAAACATCAGTTGTATGCAATGTCATGATGTATGAAATGCATGATGTCATGATGTTCAAAATGAGATAGTGTTGTATGCACTTTATCATGTATTTAAGCAAGATGTATGAAATGTGAAATGTTTATGAATGTATTTTCGTCTAGGAAAATAGATCCTTGACGATTGGCCGGGGAATTAAATCATGGGCTGACGTTGAAGAGTAGAGTTCTTCGTTTCCGCTCGGGATGATGGTTGCGAGAGAATACCGATAGGAGAAGATAACTCTGTTGGGGAATAAACTTGTTGGAGAGATTACCCTGAGGGGAATTGCTCTGTGGGGAGAGATACTTCGCTGAAGTTTTGATGAGAGCTCCGCTGAGGATTTCAATGATGGACCTCGCTGGGGATAACAATGATAAACTCCGCTGGGGATTCTGTTGATAAGTTATGTTGGGGAACTTTGATGAACTCCGATTGGGATAGGAAGAACTTTGCCGAGGACGATCTTCCGTGGTAATTAGCTGAGGATAACCCAGTTATAAGCCCTTGTAAGGAATAACTTTGAATAAAGCCTGGGAGAGACGTCCGTACTCTGCAGGGGATAAGCTTCCAGAATCTACTGGGGATAATCTTCAAGACCTGCTGGGGATATGAATTCCACTCTCCTGGGGAAACTTTGGATTGTACTGGGGAATGGTTCCACTGGGGTGCCTGTGTTCCGCCGGGGAACAATCTTAGATCAAGACTGCTGGGGATGCTTGCTGAGGAATGCCTATACTCCGCTGGGGAATGTTGATATCTTCTGGGGATACCCAACTTCCTTTTAGACTGACCGTAGACTAACTCTGCTGGAGAAGAGTATTGTTGACTTGCTAGGGGAACAGGGTGCCCATTGTAGGGCTGATGATAGACTAACTCTTCCTGGGGAGAGTATTGTTGAATCCTGTCTTACTCTGTGGGGAGTTGAGGCAACTTGGTCACATTCTTCAGTTGAATCTACCTTGGTACCTTGGCGGACAGAGCAACTAGACTGCCTGGACAACTCTACACTGCCCCTGCTTCTGATGTCACCTGTAATTGGTCTTTTGTTTCGTATGCAAGTATTTATGAATTAGCAATTTAATGTCAAATGCATATATCAAAAATGAACATTGGACGTTCTTCGCAAGACAAAACAGAAAAAAGGGAAAACAATTGGCAATTTGTTTGGAAAAGTGAATTTGTATTGATTTTGAAGTTTGCCTGTAAATAGGCGTTTTTGGTGCAAGAGGCTGATGTCCTAGTAAGAGAACTCCGCCAAATAACACAAAGTTTGTGCAATTTTGAAAAGGAAACAAAACAGCTATGTGAACAATATTCCCACTGGGTTCCAACTCTGCTATCGCCTTTATGTCTTCAAGCGTCTCATCACTTTGCTGCTTAGTTGAAGATGAAGCTGATTGATCAATGCCGAAGTCTGAGCCCGATAGTTGATGCCGAATTCTGGATACAAGGTGATCCAATGAGACATAGTGTTACGCTTTATCCCTAACTTTTGCCTGGACCGCCCTTTCGGGTTTTCAGTCCACCGGGATACCCATTTTTGCCCAAGCCGCCTTTTCAGGTTTTCGACTTGCCGGGTGTACAGATTCTTTTTCATTTCATCCCTTATTTTTGCCCGAACCCTTTTGGTTTGCCGGGAAGCCCTTATTTTTGCCTAGGTATGTCAACCTAGCGGGTCTTTTATTCATGCGTAGTATCTTTTTACTATGTCTGCATTGGCGGGGTGAGGAAGGTCGTCACCATCCATGGTGGTTAGGATCATGGCTCCTCCTGAGAACACATGTTTAACCACAAATGACCCTTCGTATGTAGGGGTCCATTTGCCCCTGGGATCACTTTGAGGGAGGATGATGCGTTTGATTACCAGGTCCCCAACTTGATACTCTTGTGGTCTGACTTTCTTGTTAAATGCCCTGATCATTCGTTTTTGGTACGTCTGACCATGGCAAATGGCAGTGAGTCTCTTTTCGTCAATTAGGTTTAATTGATCAAGTCGAGTCTGGATCCAGTCATCTTCACTCAAGTCTGCATCTTTCATTATCCGGAGAGAGGGTATTTGGACTTCAATCGGCAAGACTGCCTCCATGCCATAGACCAAGGAAAAAGGTGTTGCCCCGGTTGACGTCCGTGCCGAGGTACGGTATCCATGAAGAGCAAACGGTAACATTTCGTGCCAATCTTTGTAGGTCACTGTCATCTTCTGCACAATCTTTTTGATGTTCTTATTTGCCGCTTCGACAGCTCCATTCATCTTCGGCCGGTAAGGAGAAGAGTTGTGGTGCTGTATCTTGAATTGCTCGCAGAGCTCAGTGATCATCTTGTTGTTAAGATTGGTACCATTGTCTGTAATGATTCTTTCCGGGACGCCGTACCGACAGATCAGGTTATGCCGAATGAAACGCGCAACGACACTTTTGGTTACGGTGGCGTAGGAAGCTGCCTCAACCCACTTTGTGAAGTAATCAATCGCTACCAAGATGAAGCGATGCCCGTTGGATGTCGTCGGTTTAATCTCGCTGATCATATCGATGCCCCACATTGCAAAAGGCCAAGGCGCAGTCAAGACATTCAGAGGGACTGGAGGAACGTGCACCTTATCTGCGTAGATTTGGCACTTGTGACATGTTCGAGAATGTTGATAACAGTCGGTTTCCATTGTGGACCAGAAATATCCTGCCCGAAGGATTTTCTTTGCCATGGTATGTCCACTGGAATGTGTTCCGAATGTACCTTCGTGTAGTTCTACCATGATCTTCTCTGCTTCAGTTTTATCCACACAACGCAGTAGAGTTGAATCATGACTTCGTTTGTAGAGAATGTCGTTGCTGAGGAAGAATTTTGCCGCAAACCTTCTCATGAACTTCTTGTCATTAACCGATGCGCCTTCGGGGTATTCTTGAGCTTCCAAATATCTCTTCACCTCATGATACCAGGGTTTCTCGATTACCTCTTCGGCCTCAAGATCGCAGCAGTATGCAGGTTCGTCCAACTTCCAGATAATGATCCGGGGAGCCTCATTGTCCCATTTGACTTTGAACATTGAAGACATCGTAGCTAGTGCGTCCGCTAACTGATTCTCCTCTCTTGGGAAGTGCTCAAAAGTTATCTCTTCAAAGTGGGGAAGCAAAGTCAACACATACTCCTTGTAAGGAATAAGATTTGGGTGTTTCGTATCCCACTCGCCTTTGATCTGATTGATCACGAGAGAGGAATCTCCGAAGACACTCAGAAACTTGATCCTTAAGTCGATTGCAGCTCGAAGACCCATGATACATGCCTCATATTCTGCCATATTGTTGGTGCAGTTGAAACATAGTCGGGCAGTGAATGGAGTATGAGTGCCTTGAGGGGATATGATTACAGCGTCGAAGCCGTTACCCAAAGCGTTTGAAGCTCCGTCAAAATGCATAGACCATCGGGATCCTTCCTCAGGTCCTTCATCCGGTCCAGGTACTTCACAATCAGTTACTACCATGATATCTTCGTCCGGAAATTCAAAGTTCAATGATTGGTAATCGTCCACAGGTTGGTGTGCCAAATGATCTGCCAGTACACTTCCCTTGATGGCTTTTTGAGTTGTGTATTGGATGTCATATTCCGTCAAGATCATTTGCCATCTTGCTATTCTTCCAGACAGAGCGGGCTTTTCGAATATGTACTTGATTGGATCCATTTTTGAAATCAACAGAGTAGTGTGAGTCAACATATAGTGTCTCAGCCGGCGAGCAGCCCATACCAGAGCGCAGCAAGTTTTCTCGAGCAGTGAGTACCGAGTCTCACAGTCGGTAAACTTTTTGCTCAGGTAATAAATGGCGTGCTCTTTTCGGCCAGACTCGTCATGCTGCCCCAGCACACACCCCATTGAGTTGTCAAGTACTGTCAAGTATAGTATTAGAGGTCTCCCTTCAACCGGAGGCATAAGAATGGGTGGTTCTTGGAGATATTCCTTTATCTTTTCGAAAGCGGCCTGACATTCATCGTTCCAACGTACTACTTGATCTTTCTTCAGTAATTTGAAGATTGGCTCACAGGTAGCAGTTAGATGTGAGATGAATCGGGCAATGTAATTCAGTCGTCCTAGAAAGCCTCTGACTTCTTTCTCTGTCTTAGGAGTAGGCATCTCTTGTATGGCTTTTACCTTGGCAGGGTCCACTTGAATACCTTTGTCGCTTACAATGAAACCTAGTAGTTTTCCAGACCTCACCCCAAAGGTGCATTTGTTTGGGTTCAACCTCAGCTTGTACAACTTCAGTCGGTCAAACAGCTTCCGCAGACGGTCAAGGTGTTCCTCCTCAGTTTGGGACCTTGCAATCATATCATCGACATACACTTCAATCTCATGATGGATCATATCATGAAATAAAGCAACCATGGCACGTTGGTAGGTTGCCCCAGCATTTTTTAACCCGAATGGCATGACCTTGTAGCAGAAGGTGCCCCACTGAGTAATAAAGGTAGTCTTTTCCATATCCTCAGGAGCCATCTTGATCTGATTATACCCTGAAAAACCATCCATGAAGGAGAACACCTTGTGTTGAGCAGTATTGTCAACAAGAACGTCGATGTGAGGCAGAGGGAAATCATCCTTAGGGCTGGCCCTGTTCAAATCCTTGTAGTCGACACACATTCTGACTTTACCATCTTTCTTTGGCACTGGAACCACGTTGGCCACCCATTGAGGATAAGAAGTCACTGCTAGAAACCCGGCATCAAATTGTTTCATAACCTCAGCCTTGATTTTCTCGGACATCTCTGGGCGCATGCGGCGGACCTTCTGCTTTACCGGAGGGCAGTCTTCCTTGGTAGGCAGGTGATGAACCACAATGTCGGCATCCAAACCAGGCATGTCTTCGTAAGACCAAGCAAATATTTCCATGTAATCATGTAGCATCTGAATCAATCGTTGCTTTACGCTGAGCTCTAGATTGGCACCAATCTTGACTTCTTTTCTATCTGTCTCAGTACCCAGGTTTATTGTTTCCACTGGCTCTTCATGCGGCTGAATGGCCCTCTCTTCCTGGAGTAGCAGTCTTGCGAGTTCACCAGGCACTTCGCAATCATCTTCACCTTCGTCTTCGGCCAAGTTGATCGGATTTTCGAAGTCATAACTGGCAGTAGCAGAGCTGTTACCAGTGAGATCCAGAGTGGATTGGAACCTGTATAAGTGAGTGTGTGTAAATATAGCTATTTTGCAATATATAACACAAAAATAAAAAGAGCACAAGATTTGAAATGCAACAAACGTCCAATGTTTTGATTAATGATATATGGAAATGTCATACAAAAAGCCCTCACAAATGGAGCCACGGTGCCCCGGGTAGGACACCGAGCCAATAAAAGTTTCAACATATTGTTTGTTACAAATTGAAAACAAAAGAGTTCATTACTGCGTGACAAATGTAATAGGTGTAAAATCCTTTGTCGTCCAGTTGCTTGGTCCGTTGTGGGTTGTCGGGTAGATCCAACTGTCAAATTCTGCTTCCTCTACGTCCTCCTCGATAGCATTCACCCTTGGGTTGGTGATGAACACCGGAGCCTTTCTGATCCTTTCTTTGCGAACAGCCCTCTGAGCCTCTGCAGTGAAGCCCAGCCCAAACTTGTCGGTCTTTTGAGTGAAGTCAGGAAGTTGACCCCAGTTTGCGCACTTGCCTTTCTCGATTACAGACCGGGCATCCTTCAAGGAAGCCATCTTCAAAGGAAAGTCCTCTTCAATCACTGTTTCAGCTGACGCCAACGTTGGAGGTACCTCTTCAAAATGTTGAAAGGGGGTTTCAATAAACTCCCCGTCCATTTCAATATACCGGAATGAATTCAGATGACTTACCATGTATTCCTCCTCTCTCTGCACAGTAACAATCTTCCCTTTGACAGGGTATTTGAGCTTCTGGTGTAGAGTGGATGTTACCGCCCCAGCCTTGTGAATCCAAGGTCGTCCCAGTAAACAGGAATAAGATGGACGAATATCCATCACATAGAACGTTGAGTCGAAGACTTGGGAACCCACACGAATAGGAATGTCTACCTCACCATGCACCATCCTCTTAGAACCGTCGAAGGCTCTAACAATAATGTTACTAGGCTTCAATTCCAGGCCCTCACAATCCAACCGATCTAAGGCCTTCTTGGGTAATACATTCAGGGAAGAACCGGTATCCACCAACACGTGTGCGAGAGTAGTAGCCCTGCATTCTATAGAGACGTGCAGGGCATCATTGTGGTTTTTCCCTTTGGCGGTAAGGTCTGCATCCGAGAAACCCAAACCATTGTCAGCTGTCAAATTAGCCACACAGTCAGTGAACTGATCTGCAGATGTCTCTTGCGGCACATGGGCCGTTTTTAGAAATGAAATCAGGGCCTTGGCGTGGGCCTCTGAGCACAGCAGCAATGATAACATAGAGATTTTGGAGGGGGTATGCCCCAGCTGTTCAACGACATTGAAGTCACTCTTTTTAATGATTTTAAGGATTTCCTCCATCTCTTGCTAGGAGGCTTCAACAACAGTCTTTTTTGGTGCCTCCGTCCGGGCAGGCAAATCGGTAGCAACTTCTTTGCCCCGAGCATCAGAGGACTCGGCAGCAGTAGTAGACACATGAACTTGATTTGGAACGTGCACACTTGCGGGTGTGATGATAAGAGGTTTTCGGATAACTGGCGGTGCAATGTCAGGCGAGAAAAGCCTGCCACTGTGAGTAATATTGGCGGGACCAGTGATGTTACTGATACTGGTACCGGTGTTGAACTCCTGCTTCACTCCAAGCACATACACATCTGCCCCATAGTGCCATGGGACAGCCTTGTCAGATTCATAGGGGAGGGGCCCCGGAACAGTAATGGTAACGGGTGTAACAGACATAATTTTGACTGGCTTCCTCAGGGGAGCCTTGGTAAGATTGTTGAAAATTGTGACGACAGATACTTCTTCAGCGGAAACAAATGGAACAGCGGTTTTCTTGAACAGGATCTCCTTGCTATCCATCAGGCTTTGGATGCCTGACTTCAGCAGCGGACAACCGGTAGGGAGAACAGCACACAGGAGGCAACCCTTGCTACAACCCGGAAATAAACCAGCTAGCAGTAGGTTCCTCTTAACAGTCAATAGAGGGGTAACAACATCATTCACCGAAACAGCATACAAATCTTCCTCAATGGCATTTACTCTATGCTGGGGCATAGGAGCAGTTACAATATTTGGCCTCTCAGGCGCCTCGAACTGAATTTCCTTCGCATCAATAAGGTCTTGAACCTTATTTCTCAGGGCCCAGCAATCATCAGTAGTATGCCCGGGGCTATCGGAATGATAAGCACAGCGGGCATTTGGGTTATACTTAGGAGACGCAGTATTCACGACCTTCGGAGCCTCTTTGATGGTCACCAAGTTGGTTGATAGCGGTTGCGGTAAGATTTGTGACAAGGTCATACTTAGTCGAGTGTATTTCCTCTTGGGCCTCTCACCCCTTTGTTGATTGTACTGCTGAGGAGCAGCAACAGGTTTTGAAATTACCAAGGCATTGACGGCTTGGCGGCTTTCTGGCTTGACTTGTCTTCTAGGACCATAGACGGCACTAGCTTCCTTCTTGAAAGGCCTCTGCTCAGTACTTGCGGCGGCTCCTTTCTGTATCTTTCCTGACCTGATGCCAGCTTCTATCCTTTCACCCGTCAGGATCAAATCCGTAAACCCAGCGGAGGAATTACCAACCAGATGATTGAAGAATGGACCAGACAAGGTCCCTAGAAACATGTCAACCAGCTCACGGTCAGTCAATGGAGGCTGCACCCTTCCAGCCAAATCTCTCCATTTTTGTGCATATTCTTTGAACCCTTCGCCCGTTCCTAGAGACATACCCTGAAGTTGGGTACGCGTAGGAGCGAGGTCAGAATTGTATTGATATTGTCTATAAAATGCGGTAGCCAAATCTTCCCAATGTCGGATACTGGTTCCGTCTAGTTGATAAAACCACTCAAGTTGCGACCCCGAAAGGCTATCTTAGAAGAAGTGGATCCAAAGATTTTTGTCTGCCGTGTAAGGTTGGATCTTCCTTACGTACGACCTGAGATGCAGCTTTGGACAGGAAGCCCCGTCATATTTGGCAAAGGCAGGCGCCTTGAACTTTTATGGGATTACCACCCCAGAAGATAACCCTAAATCTCCGAAATCCAGCCCCGACACATTTTGAATCTCCATGGCACTCAAGCGGTCCTCTAATTGCTTGTATCTGTCAGCAGTGGGAGGGTATTGTTCGTCATTGTAATCTGTCTCGTTGTCAGAGACTGCAGGACTAGGAGCCCCTCCCCCTTGGGGACTGTCTTTCTTTGTAGAGGAAGTAGTTGGATCAGCCTCGTTATGGAGTGTGTTCCCAAACCTGCGTCCAGTATTGAACAACGCAATCCTCTTCTTCTTCTTCTTCTTTAGGAGCAGAGCCTTCAACTCTTGTTGACCTTGGGCCAGGCTCATGACCATCTCTTGAAACTGGGCACTCTGGGCCTGGAGGGCCTTGATTGCTTGCTCACTGGATGACTCTGGATTCATGATGACTTTTCAAAATAAACAGCGAAGAAGATTAAGCAACCTGTAGGAAAAAGGGGTACCTGTTATGCACATGATGCATGAGATGCTATCTATGCAATGCATTCAAGGATTTCAGAAATTCACAATTGTTGCAGACAAAAAGAACGCACGTCATATTAATAAGAAGAAATTTGTTAGTACATAAATGCCCCATGGGCCAAATATTACAAAAACAACTTCTCAAGGTAAAAAGACGTTGCGCATCCTCTTTGGCGCAATGTAGGTGTTGAGGGCCTCTTGCTCATGGAGTCGGCGGGTGAGTGTAGCGGTGAAAATCGGAGATCAAGCTATTAATTAACTTGACTCACAAAAGCAATAGTCGCCACCGCACTTTATTATTTCCAAGGGAAAAGGGAAAAGAGCGAAATAAAACCCTAAAATATGCAATGTAAAATAATACTTAAAAGTGATAAAAATACAATGCATTTTTGAAAGAGATCGAGAATTCGGGGGTTGGTTATACAATGGGAAGGTATTAGCACCCAATGCATCTGCGGTACTCCGCAGGAACCTTTTGAAATATCTGTTTTTGGTTAAAATTGTTTGTTTGATTAAAATGGTTCGTTTGGCTAAAAATCGGTGTTGGAGAGATTTTGAAGAGACAGCGACCTAATGTCAAAGTTTTGACTTACAAAGGGGCGAGTTTTAAAATTGAGTCTTTTAGGAAAAATAAACTTGATTAACAAAATGGTAAAAAAATGAAGGAAGGTATTCACACGATTGAATGAGATGTGTTTGATAACATGAAGTCAACAAAGTTAAAACATTTCCCTTGGATTTAGACAAACAAAATATAAAGACTAAATGATCGAAAATGGAAAATAACAATTTAAATAATTAAATAATTAACAATAAAAATAAATGAAAGACAAAATTAAACTAATATATTTGTATGGTATTTTTTATGAGGCGAAGAAAAAAACTAAATATACGCATATTCTAATACTTTTTGTATTTTTGTATAGTTTAATAATAATAATAATAAATATCATAAAAAATATAAAATAACTAGAATAAAATTAAATCATAAGAAATTAAGCTGGTTAGTTACATAGAAAATATTAAATAAAAAAAGTTAATTATTAGTATGAGGCATTAGACAAAGATAATGAATCTTATATATAAAAAAAAGATAAATGATAACATAACATAAAAGAGTAGTAACAAAAAATAGAAATTTGAAAATAAAATGAAATAAAAATAGGGTGGAGGCACGTGGGATGTGGAACCATCCTTTATTTATAACCTGATGTTTTTTGTTTTATATTAAAAATTAAACTAACAAAAAATATGGAGAAAAAATAGTATATTTGACCCGGTTAGAAAGAAACGAGGAGAAAAAATTGGTAACCCTAATGTAACAAGGGAAGGCGCCGGCGGCGGCTATGAATTGGAAAGAGGAAATATTTTGTTATTTTCAATAAGCAATTAAATATATTTCTTCCATTTTTCGATAAAACAAAATTGTATCTTTTGCCTTTTTTTCTTTATTTTCCAATTTCTTAGGCTCAACCTTAGTTATGTCAGTATCTATTTCCTTTCCATTCCCACCTTTGTTCCTAACCTTCTTCTGGAGTTTATATACATCAAAAGCTCCATTATTCCAATTATCAATATCTTTACCATCACCACCATTACCGGTTCCATTTCTCTTCCCTTCAAATCCATCTCCCTTCCATGTAACCTGATTCTTCCGATTCCCCTTCACAACCACCAGATTCGAATTCGATTCCTTCAACTCCTCCGCCCTTGCCTTAGCTTCGATCTCCAGCTGCTTAAAAAAACCTCATCAAAATCACGATACACCGTCCGCGTCGGATCACAAACCTGAGAGTATTCACGCTTAAAACCAAGATCGTTGTGGAAGATCCATTTCAGCGAATAGGAAGCTCCAGGTGCATCGTAGCTGTACGAAGCCGCATCTGATCGCTCCTCGAGAAGACACGATCTATTCAAGGTATCAAACGGTGAACCCTTCAGAGCGTTACCTAATTCTTTGCATGACCATAGAATTAAACCTCCTCGCATGAAAATCAGTAACTGCTATTTTTCTTATTTCGCATAACTCTGTTTCTTCGGTTTCAGGTCTGACTATTCTTATAGTTCATAAAATTCGCCACATTAAAGAGCAACAACAAAGATACGGTTCCCAGTTTTCAACAACAGCATTAGCAACAATATAACACACAACAAGCTAAGCCTTCTCACGATATCAAGAAGACGATGAAAAGAGGAAATATGACTAACCTGCAAACAAAGATTTGAAGTCGAAGCCTGATGATGAAGCGGAAAGAAGAAAGGAAAAAAGCTGAATACAAAATCAGGTAATAAGCTTTCTCCCTCTGTATTTCCCGAATCTCACTCCTATAAATAATGTGCGGAAGTCTGAACTGGGATTGATACTATTAACATTGTTGTTGGAATTATATGTTGGTGAAGGTTGAGGAAGTTGTTTTTTAGGATTTGTAGTAGTTTCTGATTGATGATGATGGTTTTGCAAGTTTATAAATTATAATCTTCAGCAAGTTAGTAAGGAGCTGGTTTGTTGAGGAGGTGATGGGTGCTCGGTTAAGAGTTTTCTTCTGGTTTTCACAGTCTGAGTTTTATAGCCAGGAAAGAAAGAAAGAAAAACGAATTTTGGGGGGAAAATGGTTGTGAAAGTTGGTTTTGTGATAACTGTTTTATTGCTTTTTAGTGCAGATATTTGTATGGCTATTTTTGTTGTTATTTCTTGGACTGATATGCAAGGTTTGGAGCAGCATACAACAGCAGTTTTTTTGGCATTATTTGTGCAGAATTTTTGACTTGTTGTTGGACTGATATGCAGAGTTTGGAGCAGCATACAGCATGGATGATTTTTGAGTGGTTTGGGCAGGTTTTAGCAAGGATTTGGCAAGTTTTCGTTTGCAAGCTTTAAAGTTACAAGACTTGGAGCATGAAGATTTAGGTAAACTTGGAAACTTGGCATGAAGATTAGAAAAATGTTTAGGTTTAATTATGGACAATGGATAGGATTAGGACTTAGGAATATATGTAAACTCTTGTGTAATCTTCTTGTAATATCTTGAAGTGATGAGTGATCCTTGTAAATTTCCTAACTTATGGATGAATAACTCTTGTCATGAATGTATCTTTGATGAAATTTTGATGGCTTTAACATTGTTCAGTGATCTTGAAAATGGAAATCTTGAACCTTTGAATGAACTTGTCTTGATCAGACAATTTAGGTAATGAATTTGAAATGGTATGAATGTCTTTATAGAGTTGTCATTTATGTGGCAAGTGAACCATGAATCTTCTAATTTGCCATTAGAAAGAATAAAATTGAATGGAATCTAAATGGACTAAGAATGAATTTGAATCATGAGCAAAACTTATATGAATCTTGAATGTACTTTTGATAAGTTTGAATGACTTGAAATGGTGAATAATGTTGAATGATCTTTGTAACTTGTTATATTTGAATTCAAAATTTCCATAATTCCAAATTGTAAGCATTATAAATTGGATAAAACTTTTGTCCCTTGTATTCGAAACTCTCTTGAAAAACATTTGCAACTTTGAATGGCATTTGAACTTGACATTTGAATTTTGAACATTGTCTTGAAAGTTAAATGGTTTGAATAATGGATGATGAATAGTTAGATCTTGAGACTTTGTATTTTAGGTACTTGAAACCTACACTTTGAAGAGTAGTGAATGATATTGTCATGGAGTTACTTTGTAATTTTCTTTCTCTATTTTTTGACAAAAACAAACAAATAATAACATAATAGTAACAATAATATAAGAAAAAGAAAAAAAAAAGTATTAGTAACAATAAATAAAATAAGAATAATAAAATGCAACAATGATAATAACAATAATGAGAACAAAATAAAAATAATTAGTAACAATAAAAGATGAAATAATAAAATGCAATAAAGATACTAATAATAATAACAATAATGAGAAAAAGAGAAAATAGTTAGTAATATCTAAAAGAAATAGAAATAGATTAAAATAAAAATAAAAAAAATAATAATAAGACAGATTTTTGAACTAAAACAAATTCATTGGAAATATGATAGAAAATGCAAATGATAAACTATTTTAATTCTTTTTTTCTTCTTTAAATGGAAATTAGAATGATGAATAAAAACAAGAAAGTATGCGAAATGATCGATTTTTCAAATTAACGACAAAATATGCACCAGTCGAAAAAAGTGAAGGGGCGAAAAAAAATGGGGTGCGACAGTTGTGCCTTGATGAATCAGTCTTCGAGAATCCATAATCAACCGTACTTTTGGCTTGGGAGACTCAAAACCTTAATTGAGGCGCGACACCTGATGCTCTTGATTCAGACCTGTCTCTGCACATGAAGCAAAAGAAAACATTAACATACACCTTTGTACGCGATTAGAAATTAGTGATACATATGCTAAAAATGTTCAAAACACTTGACAATCTTCGCATAGTCAAAGCTCGAAGGTGAGACGTTAAAACCGACTGTATTTCGTGACCTTGACTTATCTTTAAAAATGCAAAAATAAAAATGGGATCTTAGGTCAAAAATTGGGGTACAACAGCTGCCCCTATTTAAGTTTCTTCTATCTGGAGATATGAAGATTGGGATCTTCATTTCGACGAGATTGAAGGGACTTAAATATAGAATACACAATTTTTGGCCTTAAGATACCGCGATTATGTTTACGATATGATATGAATGTAATGCTCTGCATTTTATGGGGTATGACGCCATATGAGACAGACTATGCTGGAGAAACCAAGCACATTATACAGTAATCCCACAGAGGAAGAGGTCGTAACTCCACTGGGGAAACAGAGTCATAGACTTCAAATGAGAGACTCTTGAATGATTTACATCAGTATTGGGACTGGAAAAGGTAATGATTTACATCAGTACTGTGACTGGAAAAGGAAATGATGGACATCAGTACTGAGACTGGAAAATGATTGACATCAGCACTGTGGCTGGAAAACAAAATGATTGACATTAGCATTGTGGCTGGAGATAAACATCTCTGATTTCTGAATTTTACCAAGAACGGTAACACATTTCTTCTTTAACCAAGATCGCTTGAAAAGGATAAAATAACAAACTTCCCCACGGGACTTTTCCGAAAGGGATGCCATTTACTGAGTAGACCTTATTGTTGGGGATACACAAGCTGCTCAAATAAAGAGGCCGCCACTTGCTTCCTTTCAAAGGTGTTAATAACATACGAGTTGCTCATGAAGAGACCGCCACTTGCTGTCTTCAAAGAATATTAGAGCACACAAGCTGCTCATGAAGAGACCGCCACTTGCTGTCTTCAAAGAATATTAGAGCAAACAAGCTGCTCATGAAGAGTCTGCCACTTGTTGCCAATAACCCACAAGCTGCTCATAAAGAAGCTGCCACTTGCCGTTTTCCGTACAAGTTGCTCATGAAGAGACCGCCACTTGCCATTTTCAAGGGAACAATAACACACAAGTTGCTCAAGTAGATAAGCTGCCACTTGTTGTCTTTCAAAATACTAACGTACAAGATGCTCGTGAAGAAGCTGCCACTTGTCGTTTTCAAAAAGTGTTGATAACATACAAGTTGTCCATGAAGAGACTGCCGCTTGCTGTTTAAAAAGTGTTGATAACATACAAGTTGTCCATGAAGAGACTGCCGCTTGCTGTTTAAAAAGTGTTGATAACATACAAGTTGTCCATGAAGAGACTGCCGCTTGCTGTTTAAAAAGTGTTTATAACATACAAGTTGTCCATGAAGAGACTGCCGCTTGCTGTTTCTTTTCAAAATTACCAATAACACAAGTTGCTCATGAAGAGACCGCCGCTTGATGTTTTTCAAGAGAAAAATAACACACAAGTTGCTCATGAAGAGACCGCCGCTTGCTGTTTGTCAAGAGTATCCATAACACACAAGTTGCCTCGTAAAGAGACTGCCGCTTGTTGTTTGTCAAGAGTATCCATAACACATAAGTTGCTCATGAAGAGACTGCCGCTTGCTGTTTCCCAAAAAGATACCCATAAAGTATCATGAAGATATTGCTGGAGGTGAGAACCAATAATTTCATCGAGGAAGGACAAACTGCTCATGAAGAGACCGCCATTTGTCGTAGAGAAATCAGAAATAATCAAACTGCTCAAATAAAAAGTCAATCGCTTGTTGTCATGTTGATATTCCAGAAGAAGGTTGTGATAACACTGCTGGGGAATAAAGTTCATCTCCAATGGGGAACCATGAATAAATCCTTCCTGAGAAGACCCGCTATTTGAATTGCAAAATAAATGCACTCTCCATCTAGGTTTCACGGCCTAGAGAGATCCACAGGGTATCATTCACAAGAGACAAAGCTCAATCCAGGAATAAACTGGAGAGAAAACAGTCAAACAAGACTCCACCCAATGAGGAAATAACTCAAATGGGGATTTATCCTATCCAGAGATGGAAAAAGAAAGCTAAAGCAAGATTCTTCCACGAGAGTTAACTCAGTGGGGAATTAGAAAGAAGACGCACTTTCTGCTTAAGTTGGCACTCTACTTGGAAAGATCGAATACATTATTTGAATAGACACAACCAAGGTACACGAACTCAATGACATCAACAAATACAACTGTGCGTGCATGATGCAAGTGTGAATGAATAAATGAATGCCATGTATGTGCTGACAAAACAAATAGACAAGATAAACTGTAGATGATAAGACATCATAGCACAACCCAACACTCGGCTAATCTCAACAGGATGGGAACATTACTGGAGATAAAACACATGCCATCATTGGAGCAAGGTCCTTTTACAAGGCTTAAATATCTCTGGAGAGGAAGATATTTTCAGGTAGAAAACCCAAAGTTCAGTCTTCTATTGCGAACAATCCATTGAAACAACACAAACAAAGTTTCAGCTGGAAAGAAGTCTTGCTTAGCTGGAGATATTGGGAACACCACCCTCTGATAATGTATGAAAAACATATCTCATATCTTAACAAATATGGATTGCCCCTGGGACTAATTTTGGATGCCCCAAGTTTACTGCTGATAAGCTGCGTGATGATTCCTGCGAATAACTTCACTTCTAAAATGCCCCAAGCTATATGGTTGATGGGGGGAAATCGTCTCAAGAGGTTTTTTACAAAAGACCTGGCATTCACCATGCTCTGGTGTCTTCAAACTCTTAGAGAGATTCAATAAATCTCGACGTGATTGCCCCGAATTGACTGTAGTTGGCACAACAAAGTCTTCAACTTTTGCCCCAATAAAGGGTAAACAAGTTGGGAAAGTATTAACTGGGAGAAGCAACATGTTCGTGCTTACGGTCTTCAGGTGACATGCCCCTGGATATGATTTTTTTTTTGAAATGATTCGCCAATTACTCAACATAGTTTCAGGCCTTAAGAATAGACTCATCACTAGTGCTTATATGTGAGTTTCCTTGATATCAAACAAATGTTTTGCAGTTAGAAAATTTTATTATGAGAATGAAAATTCTAATGCAACAGTTATGTAAGTCTTGAAGATTTTGAAAGATATCGCACAAATTTGCGAGTTAAGGCACCATTTATTTTTGTATAGGAAAAACATATGATACTAACATAACTATTTAGAACATTCATGGGAGTCAGGAACACTATCTCATTGAAGTATGCTTTCAAAATAACCTTGCTTCAATTAGGACTTTTGAAGGTTGTAACGTGGTCTGGTTCATGGTTTTTAGAAAAAAAGATTTTAAGGTTCAAAATATTTGGTGCCCACCCCCTTCATGATGTTCTCCAATCCTATGTTCAATTAATTCAACATGAGTGTTCATCTCTCGAAAGGATTTTGTGACGATTAAGGAAACGACGAGGTTTTCGGAGTAGAAACCACCCTTATGTCTTCGTGTTTGTAGTCACCAATTTGTTCTTTGCTGAGGACTTTTCTTTGCAGTCCTTTTCTTTGCAATTTTTATTTTCCCTAACTTTTGCCTGAACTAATTCTTTTGAATTGACAGTCCAGCGGGATGCCTTAATTTTGCCTAAGTCACACGTTTTCATGTTTTTTGACTTAGCAGGCTTTTTCTTTTTCTCGATTTTTGACTTTTTGAACAAAATGTGTGACATTAGCTTGTCTTTGCTTGTTGAGAGGATTGTGATTGCCTCGTTTCTTGATGAATGAGGGATAACATTGTGGTTCCACATCCTCTAGCTTCATTATACATGAAGGATAGCCCTCGTAGTTTCTCTTCAAAAAACATCTTCCTTATGAATTTTGAACACTCAGTCAGATTAACTAAAAACTACCCTGCCCCAGGTTAAAATTCAAGGTTTTTTCGTATAGAAAAGAAACTTCTGCTTCAAAGGCTCAAAAAGGGGTTAGCAAGGGATTATCTTCCTTATATCTCCAGTGTTTAGGGATTTGAAACAATGCCTGTACATCATCAGCAAGATTTTATCCAAAAGCATGCAACCAGAGATTTTGTGTTCTTTAGATCATCATCCTCCCCTCAATCTCTGCCTAGGCAAGAGAATGAGCAACAATTTGGTATCATAGTGCAAAAGCAATTTAAAATTTGAAAACAAATATGAGTGAAATGAATGAATTTCTTCAAGACAAACATACTCATTGTATTAAGATAATCATTCAGATGCAAACAAGTTCTTACATGAAAACAATGTTTTGATAAACAAGAAAAATTACAAAAAGCATGAATAAGTTAATAATCTAGGAAGGCTTTCCATCTGGACTTGAATTACCGAAAACATCCTTCAAAAATCAAAATCACCATCAATCGTGTTTACTCTTCGGCACATGCTTGATTTGAACTTCAAAACCAACGTCCTTGAATGACAAGATACCACTTCTGACCAACTTCTGAACCTCAATCTTCAAAGAAAAACAACCCTCCAAGTCATGCCCAGGAGCACCTTGATGAAAAGTACAAGCCAAATCAGCTTTGTAGTACCAATGTATCTTCTCAGGAACCTTCGGTGGAGGTCGGGTCTGAACCAAATTCCTCTGCATCAGGATAGGGAACAACTCTGTATAGGTAATTGGAATTGGATCAAACTGGGTTTTCCTTTGATTAGGAACTTGCTGCTTCTGTTGATGAATAGGAGGAACGTGATGATTTTGACGATGAATATTTCTTCCTATGGTTCTCTTCTTGGAAAAGTTATTATCAAACTTCTTCACTCCATTAGCTGAGGTACCATCTTCATATGAACATCCCTTCCCAACATCTTCTTCTAGACGCACTCCCACATTCACCTTGTCAGGAAAGTCATTAGGTGCATTAACCATCACCTTCTCATGAGAGAATGATTTTAGAGTTTCAGTGAAGACTTTTATCATCGCTTCGTCCCTCCTAGAAGGATTGACTTGGGCGGCAACCAGAATTTCAACCAAACCAGTTAAGCGCTCCATACTAGCTTTCAAAATAGTCATCTCTCTACGGAGTTCAGAAACCTCTTGCTTGATATTCTCCATTGTTCTCTTAGCGCGAGTGTTGTACTGGTGAGACCAAAGGAAAAATAAGACTCGGAAAAAGACCTTTGAAAGTGAAACAAAAAAAATGTAGAATGATGTATGATATGCAAAAGAGAGTTTTTATTTGATTTTCAAGGAACTCAAGATATTAAGTTGTAAACATCAAAGTATGAAGATAGAAGATGAATTTTAAATTGGCTCCAAACATTGATCAAGTTATCATCAAGATCAATCATCCATTTTGGTGGATTAGGGTTTTCGCCCTATCAACACCCAAGATCCATTGAGCTTGACGAAACTTGTGATGTTTACAAAGAAAGACCTCCAAACTCCTTCAAATCCAAGTGAAAAGGGTTTTATGGATGTATGAATGCATGGCTATGCAACAACCACAAGCAAGGTCACAAATAAAGTTGAAAGGTTCAACGTCACGAGCATGAAGTCAAGGGTAAAGAACATCCCCAAGGTATGCACTAACAGTTTAATCACACCTCTAGAACAAGGTTCTAAGAGTTCCCGAAGTCTACATTCCTCCTTCGGATATTACCAACGTCTTGATTACTCAATAACCAGCAATATTCTCAAGAGAAACTCATCCGAGCGTAGCATCGCGTAACAATTACTTCTGGATTACTCCGTTATAATCTTCGCGCTACACCTAAAAGGCCAAGATGGGTTAGGGTTCTACGGTTCCCAGCTTCTCTGGCTCCCAGGTCGAAAATAATAATGTCTTCCCGATTACTCGGTAAACAAATATTACGTTCAAAAGGGCCTTCCACTGAGTGGGGTATCTCATGCCTCCTTCTTCGGGATTACTCCCTCAAAGTTAACATGACTATACCGCCCGTCCTATTCCTAAGTGTAACTTAGTCCGGATATAGGACTTGTCCTTTGTAAATATTATCAACACCCAAATAATCATAATATATACATATAATCAAACAATCAAATAATGATAAAACAGATAAAACAAATTAGGCTTAACCCACTTAGGGATGGACCAGCAAGAGGTCAATCTTTCCCCAGCAGAGTCGCCAATTCTGTAGCGGTGAAAATCGGAGATCAAGCTATTAATTAACTTGACTCACAAAAGCAAGAGTCGCCACCGCACTTTATTATTTCCAATGGAAAAGGGAAAAGAGCGAAATAAAACCCTAAAATATGCAATGTAAAATAATACTTAAAAGTGATAAAAATACAATGCGTTTTTGAAAGAGATCGAGAATTCGGGGGTTGGTTATACAATGGGAAGGTATTAGCACCCAATGCATCTGCGGTACTCCGCAGGAACCTTTTGAAATATCTGTTTTTGGTTAAAATTGTTTGTTTGATTAAAATGGTTCGTTTGGCTAAAAATCGGTGTTGGAGAGATTTTGAAGAGACAGCGACCTAATGTCAAAGTTTTGACTTACAAAGGGGCGAGTTTTAAAATTGAGTCTTTTAGGAAAAATAAACTTGATTAACAAAATGGTAAAAAAATGAAGGAAGGTATTCACACGATTGAATGAGATGTGTTTGATAACATGAAGTCAACAAAGTTAAAACATTTCCCTTGGATTTAGACAAACAAAATATAAAGACTAAATGATCGAAAATGGAAAATAACAATTTAAATAATTAAATAATTAACAATAAAAATAAATGAAAGACAAAATTAAACTAATATATTTGTATGGTATTTTTTATGAGGCGAAGAAAAAAACTAAATATACGCATATTCTAATACTTTTTGTATTTTTGTATAGTTTAATAATAATAATAATAAATATCATAAAAAATATAAAATAACTAGAATAAAATTAAATCATAAGAAATTAAGCTGGTTAGTTACATAGAAAATATTAAATAAAAAAAGTTAATTATTAGTATGAGGCATTAGACAAAGATAATGAATCTTATATATAAAAAAAGATAAATGATAACATAACATAAAAAAGTAGTAACAAAAAATAGAAATTTGAAAATAAAATGAAATAAAAATAGGGTGGAGGCACGTGGGATGTGGAACCACCCTTTATTTATAACCTGATGTTTTTTGTTTTATATTAAAAATTAAACTAACAAAAAATATGGAGAAAAAATAGTATATTTGACCCGGTTAGAAAGAAACGAGGAGAAAAAATTGGTAACCCTAATGTAACAAGGGAAGGCGCCGGCGGCGGCTATGAATTGGAAAGAGGAAATATTTTGTTATTTTCAATAAGCAATTAAATATATTTCTTCCATTTTTCGATAAAACAAAATTGTATCTTTTGCCTTTTTTTCTTTATTTTCCAATTTCTTAGGCTCAACCTTAGTTATGTCAGTATCTATTTCCTTTCCATTCCCACCTTTGTTCCTAACCTTCTTCTGGAGTTTATATACATCAAAAGCTCCATTATTCCAATTATCAATATCTTTACCATCACCACCATTACCGGTTCCATTTCTCTTCCCTTCAAATCCATCTCCCTTCCATGTAACCTGATTCTTCCGATTCCCCTTCACAACCACCAGATTC
This sequence comes from Vicia faba, assembly GCA_948472305.1. Lineage (NCBI taxonomy): Eukaryota > Viridiplantae > Streptophyta > Magnoliopsida > Fabales > Fabaceae > Vicia > Vicia faba. Next base: position 1,634,381,229 of record OX451738.1, on the reverse strand, counting down.
GAATTCGATTCCTTCAACTCCTCCGCCCTTGCCTTAGCTTCGATCTCCAGCTGCTTAAAAAAACCTCATCAAAATCACGATACACCGTCCGCGTCGGATCACAAACCTGAGAGTATTCACGCTTAAAACCAAGATCGTTGTGGAAGATCCATTTCAGCGAATAGGAAGCTCCAGGTGCATCGTAGCTGTACGAAGCCGCATCTGATCGCTCCTCGAGAAGACACGATCTATTCAAGGTATCAAACGGTGAACCCTTCAGAGCGTTACCTAATTCTTTGCATGACCATAGAATTAAACCTCCTCGCATGAAAATCAGTAACTGCTATTTTTCTTATTTCGCATAACTCTGTTTCTTCGGTTTCAGGTCTGACTATTCTTATAGTTCATAAAATTCGCCACATTAAAGAGCAACAACAAAGATACGGTTCCCAGTTTTCAACAACAGCATTAGCAACAATATAACACACAACAAGCTAAGCCTTCTCACGATATCAAGAAGACGATGAAAAGAGGAAATATGACTAACCTGCAAACAAAGATTTGAAGTCGAAGCCTGATGATGAAGCGGAAAGAAGAAAGGAAAAAAGCTGAATACAAAATCAGGTAATAAGCTTTCTCCCTCTGTATTTCCCGAATCTCACTCCTATAAATAATGTGCGGAAGTCTGAACTGGGATTGATACTATTAACATTGTTGTTGGAATTATATGTTGGTGAAGGTTGAGGAAGTTGTTTTTTAGGATTTGTAGTAGTTTCTGATTGATGATGATGGTTTTGCAAGTTTATAAATTATAATCTTCAGCAAGTTAGTAAGGAGCTGGTTTGTTGAGGAGGTGATGGGTGCTCGGTTAAGAGTTTTCTTCTGGTTTTCACAGTCTGAGTTTTATAGCCAGGAAAGAAAGAAAGAAAAACGAATTTTGAGGGGAAAATGGTTGTGAAAGTTGGTTTTGTGATAACTGTTTTATTGCTTTTTAGTGCAGGTATTTGTATGGCTATTTTTGTTGTTATTTCTTGGACTGATATGCAAGGTTTGGAGCAGCATACAACAGCAGTTTTTTTGGCATTATTTGTGTAGAATTTTTGACTTGTTGTTGGACTGATATGCAGAGTTTGGAGCAGCATACAGCATGGATGATTTTTGAGTGGTTTGGGCAGGTTTTAGCAAGGATTTGGCAAGTTTTCATTTGCAAGCTTTAAAGTTACAAGACTTGGAGCATGAAGATTTAGGTAAACTTGGAAACATGGCATGAAGATTAGAAAAATGTTTAGGTTTAATTATGGACAATGGATAGGATTAGGACTTAGGAATATATGTAAACTCTTGTGTAATCTTCTTGTAATATCTTGAAGTGATGAGTGATCCTTGTAAATTTCCTAACTTATGGATGAATAACTCTTGTCATGAATGTATCTTTGATGAAATTTTGATGGCTTTAACATTGTTCAGTGATCTTGAAAATGGAAATCTTGAACCTTTGAATGAACTTGTCTTGATCAGACAATTTAGGTAATGAATTTGAAATGGTATGAATGTCTTTATAGAGTTGTCATTTATGTGGCAAGTGAACCATGAATCTTCTAATTTGCCATTAGAAAGAATAAAATTGAATGGAATCTAAATGGACTAAGAATGAATTTGAATCATGAGCAAAACTTATATGAATCTTGAATGTACTTTTGATAAGTTTGAATGACTTGAAATGGTGAATAATGTTGAATGATCTTTGTAACTTGTTATATTTGAATTCAAAATTTCCATAATTCCAAATTGTAAGCATTATAAATTGGATAAAACTTTTGTCCCTTGTATTCGAAACTCTCTTGAAAAACATTTGCAACTTTGAATGGCATTTGAACTTGACATTTGAATTTTGAACATTGTCTTGAAAGTTAAATGGTTTGAATAATGGATGATGAATAGTTAGATCTTGAGACTTTGTATTTTAGGTACTTGAAACCTACACTTTGAAGAGTAGTGAATGATATTGTCATGGAGTTACTTTGTAATTTTCTTTCTCTATTTTTTGACAAAAACAAACAAATAATAACATAATAGTAACAATAATATAAGAAAAAGAAAAAAAAAGTATTAGTAACAATAAATAAAATAAGAATAATAAAATGCAACAATGATAATAACAATAATGAGAACAAAATAAAAATAATTAGTAACAATAAAAGATGAAATAATAAAATGCAATAAAGATACTAATAATAATAACAATAATGAGAAAAAGAGAAAATAGTTAGTAATATCTAAAAGAAATAGAAATAGATTAAAATAAAAAAAATAAATAATAATAAGACAGATTTTTGAACTAAAACAAATTCATTGGAAATATGATAGAAAATGCAAATGATAAACTATTTTAATTCTTTTTTTCTCTTTAAATGGAAATTAGAATGATGAATAAAAACAAGAAAGTATGCGAAATGTCGATTTTTCAAATTAACGACAAAATATGCACCAGTCGAAAAAAGTGAAGGGGCGAAAAAAAAAGGGGTGCGACAGTTGTGCCTTGATGAATCAGTCTTCGAGAATCCATAATCAACCGTACTTTTGGCTTGGGAGACTCAAAACCTTAATTGAGGCGCGACACCTGATGCTCTTGATTCAGACCTGTCTCTGCACATGAAGCAAAAGAAAACATGAACATACACCTTTGTACGCGATTAGAAATTAGTGATACATATGCTAAAAATGTTCAAAACACTTGACAATCTTCGCATAGTCAAAGCTCGAAGGTGAGACGTTAAAACCGACTGTATTTCGTGACCTTGACTTATCTTAAAAAATGAAAAAATAAAAATGGGATCTTAGGTTAAAAATTGGGGTACAACAGTGAGCTCTAGAACCTTCTTCTCGCTGGCGTAGAAGTTGGCTTCAAAAGTGTTCCGTTCCTCCTTGAGTTGGATCCAACTCTTCTGCATCTCCTCCCACGATGTAGGCATGCCAGGATGTAGGATGGTGTAGGGAACCTCTCCTTCCTTGACAGGCTCTTTAATCACAGGGAGAACATGAGGATAAGGCATCACTAGACTCTGGGCTCGGGCTCGTACCCACTTGAAATAAGGCTCAAGAGGGATGGAGTTCTTGTGTCCCAGTGTCTTGCTATCAACCTTGTTGGGCATCCTCCAAGCTCTGATGAATCTTTGGCAAAATCCTTGCGCATCGTTGTCAAAGTCAAAAACTAGGTCAGGAATCAACATGTCGTGAGGGCCATCTCTCCGTGCATATCCAAATTGCCTCAAATCTAGACAAGGGTTGTAGGTAATGCCCCCTCTAATGCCAAGTAACGGAACATTAGGGAACTCTCCACAACGATCGACGATGACGACATTTTCTCTGGACCGAGAACACCAATGTACATCAGAGTGAGTAAGAGTCATCAACCGTTGGGACCACCTTGAGCCTTGGTCATTCTTCAAGACAGATTGTGGGAGGTGCGAAATAAACCACCTTGCAAGGAGAGGAGTACAGCACATGAGAACACCCCTCTTTCTCATTGTTCGTGTGTAAAATGAGTGAAGGATGTCCCCAAGCAATGTTGGTATTGGATTTCTGGATAAGAAGATTTTGACGGCGTTGACATCTACCAGCTGGTCGGGATTTGGGAACAAGACCAACCTATAGATAAGGAGTGCCACAATTTCTTCAAAGGCTTGTAGGTCCGATGAATTCCAACATTCTTGTGCATTCTCAAACAAGAATTTTGCTAAGAAACCTCTGACACCGCTTCTAGTTTCCCAATGCCCCTTGATGTCAGAAGGCTGTAGATGTAATGCTCGAGCAACATCTTCAGGCTTTGGTTCCTTCTCCGTACCGTTGAAAGGTAGTTGATTAAGGATAGGAATTCTCAGGAGTTGAGAAAACTCCTCCAAAGTGGGCACCAACTGGTAGTCGGGGAAAGTGAAACAGTGATGAAGAGGGTCAAAGAATTGGAATAGCACTTTCATCATGTCCTCCTCAATGTTGGTGTTGACTAAGTTGAGCAGTCTACCATGTCTTTCACTGAAGGGAGAGCTTTCCAGAATTCTTGATGTGAGCTCCTTGAGTTGAGGAGAGATTCTCACAAGGTTGACTTGGATGGTTTTCCTGCGAGGAATTTCCATGACCTACAAAACAAGAACAAAGATGAAGATCTAAACCCTTGAAGTGGTTAGTAAATGCATATGATGCTTTATGATGTTCATGATGTATGCACAAACATATGTACGAGCAAATCACACCAAACCCTAGTTTCAGGCTTGCATAGGGTTTCATAGGTAAGTACCCTCTTAAGTGTAGTTGGCTTAAAAACCTGTCCTATAAATAGTAACTGGGTTCTAAGGAGCTCAATATCATTGGATTATTTTCATTGTTCATTGTTTTAGTTTAGCCACTTAACTAGCGACCAAAATATTCCAAGAAAACAACCCTCAATGAGTGTAGTATCGAGTATCTACCAACTTCGGACGGCACCAAAGCCGGTCATCTCACTACCCCTAATGAAAGGCCAAGATGGTCAAGTAAGGTTCTAGGTCATTAGTGCTTAGTGACATCACTCAGCGGCCCTGTACTCTCCTTGATTGAACTCAAGGGTTACCGGTACTCACAAATATGTCGCACTAATATAGTTATTGCTTCGACCGTGTCGGTATACCCTGCACAGTTTCCACAACATATTACTATCTATGAATGTTTCCCAAAATCCGGGTGTAGGATTGCAAACCCAAACAAGAGAGCCAAGATATAAAGCAATCAAAACAAACAATTTAGTCATGCAAGAGGGTGATCTAAGCCCTAAGGTTACTCCACTTTAAAGTTCTCCCCAGCAGAGACGCCAGTTCTGTGATACGGTGGGATAACTGACTTGAGTTTTGCGTTTGTTTTCACAAATGTTTCGGTTGAGCAAGAGTCGCCACCGACTTTTTATTTTATCCTAAGGAAAGGTTTAAAAAGCACAGCAAAAACCTTTGAGATGTTTTCTTGGGTTCGGGGAGTAGATTATAGAAAGGGAAGGTATTAGCACCCTTTTTATCCATGGTTATCCATGGGCTCTTAGTTACTTGCTTAGATCAACTTGCCTTAATTTTTAATTGTTTGAAATGGTGCTTTGTGTGTGGATTTTTAAAATGTTTTGAAAAGAGGCCAATGTGGTGGCAACCTTTGTAATGATCCATGTTGGGATGTATACAAAGGTGTATGTCTTTTGAAAAAGTTTTCAATGTTTGAAAGTAGGGTTTTGAAATTGTGTTGTGAAGTGTGTTTGAAAAATAGGCAAGTGTTTTGTTTTGCAAATTGGCAAGTAATCAAGAGCTATCTACCATAAATTTCTCAAAGATCCTTGCTACGTTTTAACCCTTTTAACAATTTTGTTCCACCATTGCTATTGGTGGACAATCTTGTGTTAGGATGTGAACGGGACGGGCGCGGGTCATCGTTTAGACCATGATTGCAATAGTGCCAAATATCTTTGGGCAATTTTTCCTTTAAGGGACTTGATCATTTTTAGGCAACTTTCGAAAGCGTCATCGAGGGACTATGATCATTTGAATTTGTTTTGTTTTTTCCAAAGATACTCAACATGCAATATGGCCTAATTTTGAAAGGCAACAAGTGGATGTAACCCTAGGGGTGATAGTGTGCAAGTGTGTTTTATTGCATACAAGAGTTTTTCTTTGAATTAGGATTTTCTATTTGATTGGTTTTATCTTGTCATACACGTCCTAATTACTAGCAATAAGAAGCGGAAATATAAAATCCTACGCTATTACAACAATTAGGGGGTGGGGATACACATTTGTACATGGGGGGTTCAACGAGAAAAATAGACAAAAAAGAAAATAGCAAAAAACAAGATAGAGGAGAGAGAGAGAGAGAGAGAGAGAGAGAGAGAGAGAGAGAGAGAGAGAGAGAGAGAGAGAGAGAGAGAGAGAGAGAGAGAGAGAGAGAGAGAGAGAGAGAGCCAGCACGCTGCTGAGAGGTCATCAGAAGTTCTGACTCAGATCCGCTGCCAGATGATCAACCTTTTGGTTAAACTGTATGAGTCAGAACTTCTGACCCTGGCACCTGCAAAACAGAAACCTGTTAGTGGGGAAATCAGAAGTTCTGACCCCCTTGCGCTGCAAAACAAAAATTTGTTAGTGGAGAAACCAGAAGTTCTGATTCTGCTGGAAAGACAATAACTCTCAGAGGTTCTGATATTATTAACAGCAAAACAGGCTTCAGATGTGCTAACGTCAAAGTCAGCACTTGGCTTTTCCCTGTACTAATCAGAACATCTGCAATTTTGTTGTTATTCCACAAGACAGGAAACATATTTGGAACAGATCCAACAAATGTCAAAATGTTTCAGAGGGCAGAACCAACAAGGTCACAGGCAAGTCCTACACTGGCTCAGAACGTTCTGAGGTATGAAAATCCTCAGAATGCAAACAGCAACAACATGATATTTACATTATTTTTATTTGAGCATGCACAACTGATGATGCTTAGCAGCGTGATGAAGGTCAGTAGGTGCTTACCTGGATGTTGGAAAAGTTTGTGGATGAAAGCTAGCTTTTGGCTCTGGTGGTGTTCTGGACAGATTCTTTTTGAAAAGGGTAGGTGAAGGTGTATGCGTATATAGGGTCAGAAGTTTGAAAAGGGATTTTTGGTTCACACAGAAAACTGGGTATTGGATAAAGTTTGAAGGTGAGAAATTCAAAGTTATGAAACACTGAATATCTTGGCAAAGTTTCACAACACTATCTTGCTAAAGGTTTCTGTTTCTCTCTTAGCAATTTTTCTGTTTCTTGAACGTCCTTTTTCAGTGGACAATGACTCTCTATTTATAGGCAAAGTTCTTATGGATGTCTTGAACATTAAAGCGCCAACAGATTTTGAATTGTTCTTTGACAGAAATTCCTGGGAAGTTGTGATAACAGATAGCCTTCAGCCTAGGCTGCAGCAGCAGGCGTGGATTAGAGTGAAGTGACCTCTTAAGTGGGCGGTGGCGTGTAGACCCATGCCAGAATCTGCATAAAGGCGTTTTCCAAGCCACACGTGAAGGGATTACTTGGATGAATGTCCAGGAGTGGTTGGAAGCATTAATGAGCATTAAATGGTGATAAGACTTATCAACATCAATATTCTGGTAAGGGAAACCAAACTTTGAACCAGCAGTTCTGTTTCAACAAGAACAGCGTAAACCATGCTCTGGCCTTGGCTTCCTGTTGTCTTATTAAGTTCTGGGGATTCTCCTGATTTTCTGACACGTTCCTTGGATTTGCTTCTGGAACTCCTGGGCTTAGAGATTCTGTATCAGTGTAACACCCACTCTTCTGACCTTTTCATCTTCTGATTTCAGCATGCTCTGAAAGAGCCTTCAGACTTCCTTGCTTCTTTTGCATTCCTTTAGCAAATTCTGGCTGAGCTTGCGTAACTGCTGAAAGAGTCATGTTCTGTCTGAGGCTTACATATTGAACTACGTTTACAACTTCTGATTGAGCTGATGTAGCTGCTGAAGAGCCAACTTCTGACTGCACTGAGCCAAACTTGCAACTTCTGACCATTTCTTATCTGGAATTGGTCCACAAGTTCTGAAACGCTGATTTTTCTTAAACACTCATTTTTTAGAGAAAAATTCCAAGTACTTAGAATTTAATTTTTCTCAAGCTAAAAGCATTGTCTTTAGAGCTTGTGTGATCATCTTGCTCTTGTAAGTGGTTTGCTTGGGCAAAAATGACAGTTATGGACTTGGATTTGTTTCAGAGGGACCTTGAAAATCCAAGATGATTTCCTGAAGAAAGAGAGGGCAAATTTTGGGGTACAACAGTTACTAAACAACTTCTGTGTGGTATGAAATGTTTGGATGGTTTTTAGATGGAATATGCAAAGTGTGAGAGGTTTTAAGGTTTAAACTTCAAAACTCAAGAGTGGAAGTCTTAGGGACTGTTATGGCTTTTTTTGAAGGTTTATCAATAAAACTACTGGCTGTTCTCCTTGTTCTCTCTCTCTATTTTTTCTAACCTTTTTGTCTTGCAAATGCTTCTTCTATTTATAGGCAAAGGACTTGTGAACAAATGTTGAATATGTTTACAACACAACATGTTATGGTTTGGTTGGGATGTAAGTATCAAACTATGTCAAGTATTCCATGGTTCCAAGATCAAGTACCAAAGTTGCTGGTTTAGAGGGGTTTGTTTCCATGTTTTATGGTGGAGTGAAATCAGAAACTAAACAAAGTATGGGCTCAAGACAAACTTTATACAAAAAGTTTGCTTTTCAAGAATAGCAATGATGTCTTTATGCCATACATGGAAAGATCCTTTGGACAATGGCTTAAACACTTGGGAAATAGCTCAAAAGTGGGTGTAAGCATTAAATTATGTATATATTTGCAAGCAAGACCTACAAAGTGAGATTATGCAGCACATCATGCCAATTGGATTATGTGTTCTTCAACAAAAATGGCTTGTAATTCAAGAATGGATGCTCAACTTCAGATCCTTGTATCTTCTAGCTCAAATATGATAAATTCATGCTCGTGGATGTTTTGGAAAGCTTGAAACACCCTTTATAACTTTCATGTTGGCCACTTTTGTTAAATCAAACTGGAACTTGATGAAAAATGGGCAAGAAGTTGGGATAAAAACCTAACCAAAACTGCTGAAAATTTCTCTAAGTGTTTAAATGAAAATGTCATGACTTCATGAATTTATAACCTGAAATCCAAGCCTGTTTAGGAGAAGTTGTGTAAAGAAATGTTGTAGATATCATGGAGATCTACAACTTTCATGTTGGAAGCTTCTCTTGAATCATCTTGCATCAAGGTGAAAAGTTGGAATGAAGAAATGAGATTATCATGTATAAAAAACACTTAGAAAAATTTCTAAGTCTTGAAGGGTTTGAACTTTCACATTGACTTTTGACTTTCTTGATTCCTTGATGATCAAGTTTCATATTTTTGAATGTCTTGATGAAATTTGATCCTTAGAATGTAATGTTGACCAAAAAGTCAAAGTTTGACTAGGGGTGTGCAAAAAAACCGGTTACCCATAACCAATTTGATATCTAAATTGTTCCAATTTTTAAAACCCAACCCAAATACTAAAGTTTGGATTTGGTGACCCATTTATAATAAAAATGGTAAACCGGAACCCATAAATTTGGTTATTGGGTAACCAAATATCATTCTCATTAAATTTTATGCTTTCTAAAAAAATAAGCTTCGTATATTTTGAAATGCTGTTTAATTTATTTCAAATAAATGACCATAAAATAAGTTTTTCAATCGTGTTATTATATTGTTTTTACTGCGTTCCTATTATCTCAGTTTTGTTGTGGGTTCTTGGTGGTTTGCAGTGTTCTTTTACATGCATTATATTTGTACTGGTTTAGTTTCTTTTCAGTCTTCATAATTATTGATTAGTTTGTTTGAGTTTCATCATTTAAAATATCGATCATTTTATTAAAATATTTATGTGCAGAGACTTTATTCTGGTTTTATTGGTGGAACTTGTGCATGTTTTATATCGTGCATGAAAAGTGCAAGTGAAATAATAATATATATGATATACTAATGTCTAATAATATTCAGGAAATAGGGTTTTAATTTTAATTAGGGGAATTTGTCAGATTTTAAGTCGTATGCCTACATATCCTCTTATGAGGTATCAGAGTCTCAATTTATAGTTCATAGTTGTTAGTTGGTGTTTTTTTTATGGATTATGGAAATATCTTGAATTCTCCTTGAACTAAGTCTGGATTTGTAAATTGCGGAGTTGTTAGACGAATTTCGCAGTTAATGAGAAATATCTCCATAATCCTTTATGAAAATAATATCTTGAGTTTATTAAGTTAGTAGAAAACTGTTAGTAATTTGATTGGTTAGATATTTTCAAATATATTATGCAATATGAGAAAGAAAGAAAGAAAAATCTTTTTAATGCTTGAGAAAAATAATTTTAATGCAATTAAAATATTTGAATGAGTTAGTAATAAAAAAATTGAATTACTAAAATAAATTTGGAATTTATTATAAATATATTAAATATTTAAATATTTTTGCAAAATAATAGAAAATAAATAAATAAATAAAGTTAAAAATAAATTGATTTTAATTAGAAACGCATGGGGGTGCGAAAACTGTTTGACTAATAATCTTGGGGGGTATGAATAACAAGGTCCGAAATTCAGATATTGGATTTAGGCTCAAAACGCAGGGGGATAAGAATTATAGTTGATGAAGTAAAACAGGGGGGTGTGATTAGAACGACTTGGCCCAAAATAATTTTGTTTGATTCGTTGGACAAAGTGTGGGAGAGATCATGGAGTTGCAGTAGACGCGCAGTTTATGAATGTTTGATTAAAATTAGAAGGCGTGTGTTGAGGGTGCAAGATAGAAGTAACGTACAGGATACAAAGAGTGTTTATGAAAGTGAATTCCTGAGCTCAACGCTCATTTTTCGCTCTTATTCTCTTTCTTCTTACAAAATTAAACAAACGTTTGTTGGAGGTTAGATAGGGAAGCTTCAGCTTCTCTCTAGATTTTTGTCACCGGAAATCGTCTCTGTCTTGGGCACCACTGGCCGGAAATCGCTTCCACCGACTGATGCTCCAAGGCACCACCACATTAAAACTAAACCACCATCTGGGTTCATATGAAACCCAAAAATTCATGAACATTCAAACATTCTTCATGCAGAACCCAGAAACACGGAGCAGTCCAACCCAAAAACCTACGAACCATAGGGTTCATGTATGAACCCTAAGAGCCCTAAGGGTTTGTGAAGAACCGTAACCTAAACCAAAACCCATAAACCAAAAATCGTTATAACCCTAACCTAACCCTGATGAACCCTAATCTTGAACAAGAACCATAACCCTAAAACCTAACCCTAAGTCCCAGATTTTCCGAGAAACAACAATTCAAACTTCAATCATGCGATTTACAACCACCACCAACAACAATTTTAAATTAAGCTAAGTATTAGGCTTACTTAGTCCTTGTCATGAATCTTCTTGTTTTTGTCAATTCTCCTTGTCTTCCTTCTCCTTCTACTGATCTCTTTCTTTTCTTCTGCTTGTAGGTGTAACGATGGCGCGACAGAAATTTGAAGGCGACAATGAAGCAACACAGATCTAGGATTTTAGAAATTGAAACCCTGATCTCAAGCAAGAAGGTTGATTCGCGACTTCTGCTTCTTCTCCTCTTTTTTCTATTATAATTTCTTCCTTCTTTATTCTTAGAACTTAGGGTCATTTATAGGTTAGTGTTAGTGATATATTAGGAAATATTGTTGTAATTATCGTTATAATTTGTTGATTGAATTAGGAATTAGAAAGATTTAGATTGAAATTGCAGATTTGATTTGTAAAATTAATTTAGGGTTTGTAGATTTGAATGTATTTGGACTATTTTATGTAATGATTCATTTAGTAAATGTTTCAAAACTTTGATTTCGCGAAATATTTAATTTAGATTGATACGATTTGTTGCAATTTCATTGGAAGATTTGATTATGTGATTTTCGCTTAATTTGTATAGTAAATATTTCTTGGGCTTGGGTTGCTTAGTGTAGAGGGAGGTTACGCTGCTGGATTTGATTAATTGAGGTTTTTTAACCTTGTTTGACTTTGATCAACAAGTCTCAACAATTATATTCTTAATAATAATATTAATAGAAATGTTTAATTTTGAAAATACTAATTGGTATAGATATATAATGGATAGTAATAATTATGAAAATAACAAAATCAATAAAATGACAATGGACTTTAAAAAATAAAAGTGGGCCTTCTATCTCAATGAATTCTCTATCCCCACTAAAACATACTCCCCTCCATGTTATTATAAAATGGGCCTCAAAATATTTTGGGTCAGCCCTTATTTTGCAAGCACCCATGTACAGACCCAAAAACGTAATGGGCGTTTTGGACAAACAAACTCCCAAGCCCTACTAAAACACACCCCTTTTATATGAAGTAGTAATCTCAGTGGCCTCTGAACTCAAATGGGCCAAAAAATAACACCCCCTATTATCTAAATGGGCTCGAAAGAATTGTAGCAAGTCATCAGGTTTTAAGAGAAACATCACCCACATGTACAATAATGCACCTCCCTCCTTTTTGAATGGACTGGAATTTGATTTATAGACCAATATCTAAAATGTCTGTGATTTGATCTTGTTCTTATAATATGAAATTGTTTTCCTATATTTAACAGAATCAAGATGACTAGTGTTAGTTACTTGCCAATGTATGCAACGTCCGAGAATACGGTTTCAACCCCTCCACCTACCGTCTCTAATGAAATGCCACCTCCTCACACTAAGAAGCGAAAGAACTGTTCAGAGGCTTAGAATCATTTCATTATATCGTCAGAAGAAGAACAAAAAGCTTCGTGCAAGTACTGTGACACAAAAATTAAGTATAATAATGGAACTAGTTCTATGCATGCTCATTTATAAAGATGCCTTGTTTACAAGAGACAAAGAACATCATCTTCTATGACAAGTGTTGAAGAACATGTTGGCTCTCCTTTAATTGTCAAGTTTGACCAAGAAGCTATTCGAAGAGCAATGGTTAAGATGTTCATTAACATGGAGATTCCTTTTCGGAAGGTTGAACATGAGTCTTTTCATGAATTTATGAGTCTCGCTTCACCAAGATTTTAGATTTGTTCGCGCACAACATTGGCACGTGATGTCTTGAAACTATGGAACATAAAAAAATGATTTTGAAAAACTTTCTCTCTCTGAATTGTCAAAGAGTTTGTCTCACCACTGATATGTGGACTTCTTGTCAAAAGTTGAGCTATATGTGTGTGACGACCCATTTCATTGACAATAATTGGAACTTACAGAAGAAGATCTTAACTTTTTGTCAAGTCACAAGTCATACAGGGGATGCTATTTGTGAAACAACAGAGATATGTTTGAACAATTGGGGTTTAAACCGTGTGCTTAGTTTGACGGTTGATAATACTTCATCTAATGATGTTGGGGTTGAACGTCTCAAGAGAAGGCTTTTGTCTAAGAATAGTTTAGTTATGAGTGGAAACCATTTTCATATGAGGTGTTGCATGCACATATTGAATTTAATTGTGAAAGAAGGTTTGGAAGACATTGATGATTCTGTTTATAGAGTTCGTCTTGCTGTTTGGTATGCTAGATCTTCTCCCGCGAGGCTCGTTAAATTCAAGGCATGTATTGATGAGGAGAGCATGGACTATAAAGGTTTAGTTTCTCTAGATGTTGAGACTCGTGGGAATTCAACTTACTTGATGTTAGTATCTGCATCAAAACATGAAAGAACCTTTGAAGAATTAGGTTTTCGAAATAAAAGTTATGTGAATTAATTTTGCAATCATATACAACTAGTTAGTTATTCTATTATGATAGTTATAAAGGTGATAAAAACTTTATATATTAATAGAAACTAACATAATAACACTTTATTGTTGTTGTTGTGGCTATTCTAAAATTATGCAAGTACATAATTTATCTTAGTGTAACAAGTAATAACTACAACAGCTAATTACATTGTCATAAGTTATAAAAGGATTATTGAAGACAATATGTCAACCATGTATACTTTCCTCTCCAAGCATTTAGTAAGAAACTTCACAGGACTAAACTATTTGACATTTTATGTTTTAAGGAAGAATTTATATAAAGTTGAATTGATGTTGAACATTTTATGTTGTGCTAGGTATGTGAATGAGTTGACAAAAAAGGGAAAAGGTGTCCCGATGAAAGACGATTGGAAGCATATCAACTTAATCATTCCATTCTTGAAGTTGTTTTATGATGCCACTGTACATATATCAGGGTCTTCTTATTTGACAAGCAATATTTATATGTTTGAGGTCTTGGGTATTGGAAAGAGCAATGTGGATATGTGTGCGTGTGAAGATGAACATCTACGTTCAGCATCTCAAAAGATGAAAAAGAAGTATGATAAGTATTGGGGATCTCATGAGAAGCTTAACATAATGTTGTTGATTGCTCTAGTTTTTGACCCTAGACGCAAGGTTAGATTGGTTGATTGGATGGTACGACGATATTATAATAAGGTTAATGCTGATGCCTTGAAAGAAACCTTATAGTCTTGCTTGAAATCTATTTATGAGGAATATTGTACTGGGTTTATGCCTCATCAAGGTAATCCACATGAGTTGCAAGTTTTTGGTAATGTTAGTCATCCATACGGAACTGCTGAGTTTTATCTTTCAGAAGGGTGTGACAATGCAGATAATGAGTTAACCACTTATCTTGGAGAGAAGTTAGAGCATAACATGGAGATAAATGTTCTCGAGTGGTGGAAAGTAAATTCTGGTCGTTATCCCATCCTTGCAAACATTGCAAGAGACGTGCTTGCTATACCAATAAGCACAGTGGCGTCTGAATCTGCATTTAGTATAGGAGAAAGGGTGCTTGATCCATATCGCAGCTCATTAACACCAAAAATTGTCGAAGCACCGATATGCACCCAGGATTGGCTCAAAGGAACATCTTCATCATTGATTACAAATAAAGATTTTGATATTCTTGAGAGATTAGAGCAAGGTATGATAACTAAGTATATTTGCTAATGTATTATTATTTATTATACTTGAGGCATAATGAAATGTATTTATATATTTTGTAGAATTACTTTATACAAAAGATGGTGCTAGTTGTTCAACCTCTTTAACCTCAGTTGCGCTCGAATAGGACTTAACGGTAAAGAATTCTAAAGTTTTATATATGCATTTTCTTTCCACTCTTGAGCTACAATTTCACTTGTGTCAAAGAATTCACCAACTATTTCACTTGTGTCAAATAATGAATTGTGGCTCTTTTGCAGACTTGATGAAAGTGTTCAGACAATTGGGTTTTTGTCATCAGAGGGGAGAATTCTAGTGGAAGTATAGGAATGAAATGTCTTCCAGAAAATTGTGTTGCTAAAGACAATCTTGAGAATCTGGCTCTTGATACCCCTATAAATTTACAATGTAACTTTAAGATTTTAAATCTTGTTAGCTTTGTGAATTAGTGAAGGATGTTGCACATTACCTATATAATCAACAAGTATTGTGTCAAAGAATTCACCAACTATTTCACTTGTGTCAAATAATGAATTGTGGCTCTGCTACCATAATTTTTGAGAAATTACTTTACTATATCTTAAGGTAAAATCACATATCATATGTTTTAAAATTGTCAATGACCATAAATTTTGAGAAATGACCAATTTTTTTTAAATTAGTGTTTTTAACATAAAATAATTTTAGAATTTTTAAAAATAAAAAATTATTTTTGATATAAAACTTTATTTTTTTAAATTGATTTTAAAACTGGTTTTTTTTATAAAATTGATTTTGAAACTGGTTTTTTATAAAACTAGTTTTGAAATCGATTTTTTAAAGAAAATTAAAAACAAGTTTTTAGAAAAATCAATTTAAAATTGGTTTCTTTTTAAAAACTAGTTTTTATGAGAAACCGGTTCAAAACCGAACCGATCCACATGTAAACCGATTTTAGAAATATAAATCGGTTTTAATGAAGTAGTTTTAAGATCCAAACCAAATTATATATATAGTTCAATTTGGTTTGATTATTGATTCATGCACACCCCTAAGTTTGACTTTCTAGTATGCAATTGACCATTTTGCCCTTGTGCCAATTTCAAGCCTAAATTGATGTATCAGTGCTGCAAGCTCGACGTCTTAGAATATCTTGTGAGCAAATACTTGACAAACGAGAGGGTAAATTTTGGGGTACAACACTATGTGAGGTTCAAAACTGTCAAGCTATGGCAGATTCTGAGTTACAAAGTGTTTGGGAGTGTTTTTAAGTCTTAGCATTCGTGTGTCAACTTACAAATAGTGTATCTACTTATAAGCAAGTGGTCTTAAGTCTTGTAACAACTCAGATTTCAAAAACTAACATGTTTGCTTGGTTACTTATTTGTGAAGCAAAGCTAGCAAGCATGGTTTCAAGGTGTAGTACCAAGCTTGTAGGAGGGATGAGACTTTTAAACATACTTGTTCTGACTGAGTGGAGTGTGTTTGTGCAGAAAAAACAAGTGTAAGGCTCAATGCAACTGACTTTGCATAAAGTTTGCTTTTCCAAAATGGCAATGTTGCCTTTCTCCCAAAAATTGAATTATTCTTGTACAATGCATTCAATGCTTGGCTTAAAGCTTCCAACAGTTGTGAAAACATTTAATTATGGAGTGAAAGTCAAGTTAGAAACCTTCATAGTAGGATTTGTTCATCATGCTTGAGGATTGGATCCAATGTTCTTCACAAAATGGCTTGAAATCCAAGTGACAAATCACCAACTTCATCTCTTCGATTCTCCTTACTCAAGAATGATCTCAAGGAGTTCTTAGACATTTTGGAAAGATTGCAATGTTCTCTACAACTCATATTTGAATTGCTTTTGAAAATTCCTCTTGGAACCATGTGAAAAATTGCCATGAAGTTTGGTCAAAAATCTGCCTAACTAGGGCAAAATTTCACTAAGTTATTTTTAGTTCATGAGCATGTATTCACAAAATTATATCTTGAGATCCAAGAATTTTTAGGAGAAATTATGTGAAGAAATCTTGTATATTTCATGGAGATATACAACTTTCATGTTGGAAGTTTCCTTTGAATCATCTTGCATCATGGTGAAAATTTGGCTCAAAGTTGAGGAAAAAAAAGAAATTTTCTATACTTAGAAAGATTTCTAAGTTAAGAAATTTCAACTTTTCAAAACAAAATATTAAATACTTGATTTCTTGATGGAAAAGTTTCATATTTTGACATGTTTTGATGAATTATGACCTTTGGCACTTGACTTTGACCAAAAAGTCAAAGTTTGACTTTTCAGTATACAATTGACTTTTGGTCAGTTGACTGAAAAAATTCATATGTCAATCCAATGGATTTGTAATGTTTTGAATCATGTTATTAGGTCAAGATGATGCAATTGAACTCTTGAAATCATGCTTCAAACCAATTGATCATTTGTTAGGACAAAAAAATTAGAAATTGCCCTTTCTCAGTCAAAACCCTAATCTTGACCATTTTGCCCTTTTGATGATTTGATCAAATTTCTTGAGGAATTATGGTCAAAAATTGATCAAATGATACATACGAGTCTAATATGTTGATGTGGATAAAAAATTATGAAGTTTGACTATAAATTGGCCATGGTTGACTTTTTCCCCAATACAGCTGATTTTTAGGTCAACTGTTCAATTGACTGATCAAAAGTGTGATTCAAGACTTGAAACTTGACATGAGTAATATTAGGGGTCCATAATGATCCTTGAAAGTCATATGAAGCATTGATAGTCCAAAAATCCTTGTGCAAACTCAAACCTTAATTTTGGTCATCAGTGCATGAGGAGGTGTCTTGAGCTGGTCAAACCCTGGTGCAGTCTTGATTCAAGGGAGATCTTGTGAAAATACTTGATAAGTAAGAGGGAAAATTTTGGGGTACAACAGCTGCCCCTGTTCAATCTTCTTTAGCCTGAAGAGTTAGACTGGCGAGTTTTGCCATTCGTGACTCGAAGATGGAAGATGATTGGACACTAGAGTGCCTAGAAATTTGCACTCGGCGATGTGATGGTAGAGGGAATGGGCTTAAAGATGCCATTTGGAGAGGTGATAGAAAGATGTAGGAGATGGGCTTGCAGATTCCATCCAAGAGTGATTGTTGAATTTGTAATTTGTAAGCTGAAAGAATGAGTATCAGAATGGCGTCCGTGTCTGGAGCGTATCTGAGTTGTATCTGAAAATTGAATCTGAATGAGTATCAGAATGGTATTCGTGTTTGGATCATATCTGAACCGTATCTGGGAGTGAAGTCTGAATGAGTATCATAATGGCATCCGTTTTTTGAGCGTATTTGAACTGTATCTGAAAGTTGAGTCTGAATGAGTATTAGAATGGCATTCGTGTCTGGAGCGTATCTGAACCGTATCTGAAAGTTGAGTCTGAATGAGTATCAGAATGGCATCCGTGTCTAGAGCGTATCTAAACTGTATCTGTAATCTGAATCTGAATGAGTATCAGGGTGGCATCCATATCTGGTGCGTATCTGAACTGTGTTTGAAAGTTGAATCTGAATGGGTATCAGAATGGCATCCGTGTTTAGAGCGTATCTGAAGTGTATCAAAAGGTTGAATCTGAATGAGTTTCAGGATGGCATCCCTATCTGGAGTGTATCTGAATTGTATCTGTAATCTAAATCTGAATGAGTATCAGGATGGCATCTGTATCTGGAGTGTATCTGTACTGTGTCTGAAAGTTGAATCTGAATGAGTATCAGAATGGCATCCGTGTCTGGAGCATATCTGAACTGTATAAAAAAAAACTTTGAACATTGTTAATGGTAGATGTTAACCTTATCCTGAAAAGGGCAAAATGTTAGCTATAATTTAAAGTTATGTTTGTATGAAATGCATGGCATAATGCATTCGTGTTATCATTGTTTATGAATATATGGATGCGATGTATGCGTAAGTGAGCTAATTTGCTGCATTGTTATTGGATTGAGGAAAATAAATCCCTGAATGTTGTTGAGGATGTGTAAGTCTTCATGCCTTGAAGTCGAAGTGTTGATGAATTTCCGTTTTGAGAAATAAACTTTGTTGTAAGGGGAATGTTGTATACTGCTTATAAAATCCTATTGGGGAATCCTGAGAAATTTGACAATCTCTATTGGGGATCAACAATTTGAAGCTTCGTTCTGCTGGGGATTTAAATGACGTACTGTAGGGGATTACTTATGGAATAGCCTAGAGATATTTTCCTATCCTTTCAACCTATCAGTAATTGCCTCTTTTCATTTTGTTTATTTGTAAATAGTAATTATGTTCAGATGCATATGTTCAACAATGAATCATTGGACGTTTTTGTAAACAAAGCACAAGCGTAAAGAAAAGACAAATAGTTTTTGCACTTTAAAAGGGATATCTTTGTATTAACTTTAAGTAAGTATTTTTGTACAAGGAGACACAAATTCTGGTAAGAGAATTCTGTCATAAAAAATGAAAATTTTGATACAAAGAAAAGATAGCTATGTGTAATAATCCCATGGGGTTTCCATTCTGCTATAACCTTCGTATCTCTAAGCATCTTGTCTATTTGTTGCCTCGCCTGAAGATGATTGAATTGATCAGAACCTCAGTGGAAGCCAAAGTTTGTCCATAAAGTGATCCAACGGGACATAGTCATACGCTTTACATTCCCTAAATTTTGCCTGGACCGCCCTTTTGGGTTTTCAGTCCACCGGGAAACCCCTTTTTGCCCAAGTCACCCTTTCAGGTTTTCAACTTGCCGGGTGTACACATTTTTTTGTTTTATCCCTAATTTTTGCTCGAACCTTTTGGTTCGCCGGGATGCCCTTGTTTTTCCTAGGTATGTCAACCTAGCGAGTCTTTTATGCATAGTATCTTTTGACTATGTTCGCGTTTGCAGGATGCGGCAGGTCCTCACCATCCATGGTGGTCAAGATCATTGCCCAACCAGAGAAAATGTTTTTGATTACAAATGGTCCTTCATAGGTAGGAGTCCACTTTCCCCTAGGATCACCTTGTGGCAGTATGATTCGTTTGATCACCAGATCTCTAACTTGATACACTTGGCATCTGACTTTTTTGTTGAAAGCCTTGATCATCCGTTTTTGATACATTTGACCGTGGCAAACAACACTTAGTCTCTTCTCATCAATCAAGTTCATTTGATCAAGTCGAGTCTAGATCCAGTCGTCTTCGTTCAGCCCTGCATCCCTCATAATCCATAGAGAGAGGATCTGGACCTCAATAGGCAAGACGACTTCCATGTCGTATACCAAAGAATAGGGTGTTGCCCCAGTTGATGTGCGAGCTGTGGTATGATACCTGTGGAGAGCGAATGGTAGTATCTCATGCCAGTCTTTGTATGTGACTGTCATTTTCTGTATGATATTTTTAATGTTCTTATTTGCAGCTTCAACAACACCATTCATCTTTGGCTGATAAGGAGAAGATGTATTTTATCGGATCCATTTTAGATATCAACAAGGTAGTAAGAGTCAGCATATACTATCTTAGCCGGCGAGCAGCCCATGCTAGAGCGCATCAAGTTTTCTTGAGCAATGAATATCTAGTTTCATAGTTAGTAAACTTTTTGCTCAGGTAGTAAATAGCATGCTCTTTTCGGCCAGACTCGTCATGCTGCCCCAATACACACCCCATTGAGTTTTCTAAAACAGTCAGATACATGATCAATGGTCTTCCCTCGACCGGTGGCATCAACACAGGAGGCTCTTGTAAGTATTCTTTGGTTTTGTCAAAAGCAACTTGGCACTCGTCATTCCATTTGACTACTTGATCTTTTTTCAATAGTTTGAAAATTGGCTCACAAGTAGTTGTCAGATGAGAAATGAATCTGGAAATATAGTTCAAACATCCCAAGAATCCTCTGACTTCCTTCTTAGTACGAGGAGCAGGCATCTCTTATATCACTTTAACTTTGACAGGATCGACCTCGATACCTTTGTTGCTGATGATAAAGCCTAAGAGCTTACCAGACTGTACCCCGAATGTGAATTTGTTTGGATTCAACCTCAGCTTGTACTTCTTCAATCTCTCAAACAATTTTTGTAAGTGATCATGATTCTCTTCTTCTGTTTGAGATATGGCTATCATATCGTCCACGTAGACCTCTATTTCGTGATGTATCATGTCGTGAAATAGAGCTACCATGGCACGCTGATAGGTTGCCCCAACATTTTTCAGTCCGAATGGCATAACCTTGTAGTAGAAAGTGCCCCAGTGCGTGACAAATGTTGTTTTCTCCATATCCTCAGGTGCCATTTTGATTTGGTTGTAACCTGAGAATCCGTCCATGAAGGAGAACACCTTGTGTTGTGCCGTATTGTCAACTAGGATATCAATGTGGGGGAGTGGGAAATCATCCTTAGGGTCTGCCCTATTCAATTCTTGGTAGTCCATACACATTCTCACTTTTCCGTCCTTTTTGGGTACGGGAACAACATTGGCAACCCATTGAGGGTAAGAGGTGACAACCAAGAATCCAATGTTGAATTACTTCATGACTTCTGCTTTAATCTTTTCTAACATGTCAGGCCTCATTCGACGAACCTTTTGCTTTACTGGTGGACAATCCTCTCTTGTAGGCAGACGATGTACCATAATATCTTCATCAAGTCCTGACATGTCTTCATACGACCAGGAAAAGACTTCGACGTAATCGTGTAACAAATGATTCATACGCTTCTTGATACTGGGTTCCAGATTGGCACCCACCTTGACCTCTATTATGTCCTCTTCGGTACCTAGATTGATCATATCCACGGGTTCCTCGTGAGGTTGAATGGTTCTTTATTCTTGTTGTAGCAGTCTAGCAAGTTCCCCTGGTACTTCACAATCTTCCCCACCTTCGTCTTCGGCTTGGTAGATTAGATTCTCAGAGTCACAAAAGGCCATAGCAGTATCGTTACCCATGGGATCCCGAATGGATGTATACCTGCATTTGTGAGTGTGGGTGTATGTAAGGGTATAACTATCTTTGAAAGAAAGTAAAATGTAAAATAAAAACAATGAGCATAAAAGTTTGTATGCGAAAACGTCCATGATTCATTGATGTCATATGAAAAATGAGATAATAACCCTTACAAATGGACCATTTTGCCTTGGGTAAGACACAAGGTTTTAAGAGTGCGAATTGTTTTGAATATTACAGATCCAACAAAATGTAAAGAAAAATTACTGAGGGATGAAAGTGATTGGGACAAAGTCTCTAGCCTCCCAATTGTTGAGCTCTCCATTGACAGTTGGAAAGATCAAATCCTCTAGGTTGCATCCATCTTCACCATCTTCCACTATGTTGACTTCACGGTTGCTGATCTTCAAGGGTGGCCCTCCAGCACTGGCACAACGTACAGCCTTTTGAGCACTTGAAGTGAAACATAGGCCAAACTTATCAGACTTATATGGGATATCTGGGAGTTGTCCCCAGATAGTGCACCCTCCCTCCTCTATTACTGCTTTGGCATCTTTTAGCAACGACATACGAAGTGGAGTCCTTGTAATCTTGAGAGCAATCTTGGTCACTGCCACATCTTGAGGGACCTCTTCAAAGTGTTGAAATGTAGTTTCAATGAATTCACCGTCCAATTCCATATATCTGAAGGAATTGAGATGGTTGATCATGTATTCTTCCTCTCTATGAACGGTGATAATCTTCCCTTGAACTGGATAATTCAACATTTGGTGCAACGTAGAAGTAACAGCGCCAACATTGTGGATCCATGGTCGGCCTAGAAGGCAGGAGTATGAAGGGCAGATGTCCATCACATAAAAAGTTGAATTAAAGGTTTGGGTTCCAACCTTTATGGGAATGTCTACCTCCCCATGTACCATCCTTTTCGAGCCGTCAAAAGCCCTTACTACTATGTTGCTCGGCTTCAAAGTCAACCCCTCACAGTCAAGTCTATCAAGAGCTTTTTTGGGTAATACATTCAGAGATGAGCCAGTGTCCACCAAAACATGAGCCAGAGTTGTGCCCCTACATTCCACTAAGACATGCAATGCCTCATTATGATTTCTTCCCCTCGGCGTCAGATCAACATCTGAAAAGCCTAAACCATTATCCGCAGTTAGGCTGGCTATGCAGTCTTGAAATTGATCAGCAAATGTCTCTTGAGGTACATGGGCGGTTTTTAAGAACTTCGCCAAGGCTTTTGTATGTGCCTCGGAACATAGTAGTAATTCCAGCATAGAGATCTTAGAGGGAGTTTGCCCCAGTTGTTCAACTACATCGTAATCGCTTTTCTTTATAATTTTTAAGATCTCCTCCATTTCCTTCTTGGAGGTCTCAGGGATAGTCAATGACTGAGCCTTCTTCTGGACAGGCTCAACCATAACACCTTTTCCTCGAGCATCGGTTAACTCGGCAATAGGAGTGTTAGTAAGAATGATTACATGGGTTGTAACGGCTTTGTCAATTGGAGTACTGTTAGAGATAAATGTAGGACCGAGAACATATTTTGGGGGAGCAACAACAGGAATAATTACGGGTCCAGAAACTGCTTTTGGGGGAGCAATTTCTGGAGAAAAGATCCTACCGCTTCGGGTAATTTTGCTAGTTCCTGCAATGTTACTGATGTCGGAGTTGACCTTCTCGGAGCTTGAATCTTCGACAGCTGGCCAGTCCTGCTTGATACCATGATAGTAGACGTCCCCTCCATAATTCCATGGTATGGTTTTGTCTGATGAGTATGGGACTGGTTCAGGCATTGTGATTATTAAAGGAGTTGCTTTCGGAACTGATGTAATCCTAACGGGTCGTTTGGTGGAGACCCTGGAAGAATTGGAGGAAATGGTAATGATAGAAACATCTTTAAAAGGAATAGGTGGAACATAAGTCTTTTTGAACAAAATATCTTTGTTATCTATTAGGCACTGAACGCCTATTTTCAACAAAGGACAGTCGGTTGGGGAGGATAAACAGAGATGGAAAACTTCACCACAACACGGGAACACACCGACATTCAACAAATTCATTTTAATAGTCAGAAGTGGGGTCATGAGTTCATCAATTAAAGTAACAAACAATCCTTCTTCAATGGAATTGGTATTGTGGCTATGTCTGGGCATAGGGGCAGAGATGACATTTGGTTTTTCAGGCGCATCAAACTCAATTTCTTTTGCTTCAATGAGGTCTTGTATTTTGTTCTTTAGAGCCCAACAGTTATTAGTATTGTGACCAGGACTTTCAGAGTGATATGCGCAACAGGCATTGGGATGATAATGAGGGGATGTTGTATTGGGGTTTTTTGGAGCTTCTTTCAAGGTCACCAAGTTGGATCTTAGTAGATGAGGTAATACTTGAGACAGGGTCATGTTGATTATGGTGAACTGCCTGACTGGCCTTTCTACCCTTGGTTGATTATTTCTTTGCTGATCAGACGCATGTTTTGGGATCATAACAGCCCCCACCATTGGTCCGCGTTCGACCCTATCTTGGTTTATTTATGGATATACGGCAACCACCTCTTTCTTTCCAATAAAGGGTTTCCTTACAGTTGTAGAAGAAGATGTATCTTTCTGAATCTTTCCATTCTTTATACCGACTTTTATCCTCTCTCTGGTCAATATTAGTTCAGTAAAACTTGCAGATGGACTTCCGATTAAATGATTGAAGAAGGGACCAGACAAGGTGCCCAAGAACATGTCTACCAATTCTCTCTCAGACAGAGGGGGTTGAACTCTTCCAGCAAAATCTCTCCATTTTTGTGCATAGTCCTTGAAACCTTCATTAGAAACCATGGCATACTCTGGAGTTGAGTACGGGTAGGCGCTAGATCAGCATTGTACTGATATTGTTTGTAGAAAGTTGCAGCAAGATCTTCCCAGTTGTGAATGTTGGCTCTTTCAAGTTGGTAAAACCAGTCAAGTTGAGTTCCAGACAAACTGTCTTGGAAGAAGTGCACCCATAAGTCTTTATCAGCGGTATGGGGTTGAATTTTCCTCACATATGATCGAAGATGCATCTTAGGGAATGAAACTCCATCATATTTAGCGAATAAATGTGCTTTGAATTTCGGAGGAATCACAATCCCTGACACCAAACCCAATTCCTCAAAATCCAATCCAGGCACCTTTTGGATTTCCATCGCGCTCAAACGCTCATCAAGATGTTTGTACTTGTCATCAGCTGGAGGGTATTGCTCTTCAGAGTGGTCTTCTTCTTCCTCTTCCTCTTCTGATTCTGACGGGATAACTGTTTCCTTTCCTTTACCATCTTGGTTGTCTCTTTCACCAGATGTTGTTACAAAGTCCAAAGTCCTTCTTGTCTACCCATGAAATCTTCTTCCCATGTTTAAGGCTCTGGTTACCTTCTTGGTTTTCTTTTTCCTCTCTTCAGCCAAAAAGTCTTTAATTCTTCTTGTCCCTTGGCTAAGGTCAAGAGCAACTGTTGAAACTGTGTATTCTGAGCTTGAAGATCCTTCACGGTTTGCTCGAGATCCATCTTACTGAAATAAACAGTAGAGAGATGAGGAGACTTGTTGCAAAAGACATGCTTATGTTATGATGCATGATATATACATATGCAATGTTTTCAAGGATTTCAAATATTCAAATTTGCTTTATGCAAAAAGGAAACACATGTTATATTAATAAGATAAAGTTTGAGTACAAGAATGCCCCTAGGGCAAAATAATACAAAACTCTAAGATAAAAAAGTAGTACGCATCCTCTTTGGTGCAATGTAGGCCATCAGAGTCTGCTCCTCATGAAGTAGCCTAGTAAGCTCTAAAACCTTCTTCTCGCTTGCGTAGAATTGGGCTTCGAAAGTATATCGCTCTCCTTTGAGTTGTATCCAATCCCTTTGTAGGTCATCAAGAGATGTGGGCATGTCAGGATGTAGGGTAGTGTATGGAACATCTCCCTCTGTGACAGGCTCAATGATTACCGGAAGGATGGAGGGGTAAGGCATCATAAGACTCTGAGCTCGAGTTCGTACCCATTTGAGGTAAGGCTCGAGAGGGATGGAATTCTTGTTCCCCAAAGTCTTGCTATCCACCTTGTTTAACATCCTCTAAGCTCGGATAAATCTCTGGCGAAGACCTTAATTGTCGTTATCATAGTCAAATACCAAACCTTGAATCAGCATCTCGTGCGGGCTATCCCTTCGAGCATAACCAAATTGTCTTAAGGACAAACATGGATTGTAGGTGATGACTCCCCTAATGCCAAGTAAAGGGACATTAGGTAATTCTCCACAACGGTCGACAATGATAACATTCTCTTTGGATCGGGAGCACCAATGAATGTCTGAATGTTTGAGCATCGGCAACCTTTTCGACCACCTTGAACCTTGCTCATTCTTTAATACAGATTGGGGAAGATGAGAAATAAACCATCTTGCCAAGAGAGGAGTGTAACACATAAGAACACCTCTTTTCCTCATTGTGCGAGTGTTAAAAGAGTGTAGGATATCTCCTAGCAATGTAGGCACCAGGTTGCGGGATATGAAGATTTTGACGGTGTTGACATCTATGAACTGGTCAGGGTTTGGAAAAAAACCATCCCATAGATGAGGAGAGCCACAATTTCCTCAAAGGCTTGCAAGTTCAAGGAATTCCAACAGCTTTGGACTTTCTCAAATAGGAACTTTGCCAAGAAACCTTTGACACCACTCCTTGTTTCCCAATGAGTTGTGATATCAGATGAGTGCAAGTGTAGAGCTTGAGCAACCTCTTATGGCTTTGGGTCTCTTTTCGTACCGTTGAAAGGTAGTTGACTGAGAATGGGAATCCTCAAGAGTTTGGAGAATTCTTCCAAAGTAGGCACAAGTTGATAGTCGGGAAATGTGAAGCAATGGTGTAAAGGATCAAAGAACTGAAAGAGCACCTTCATCATGTCCTCATTTGTGTTGGAGGTGACCAAGTTGAGTAGGCGACCATGTCTCTCGATGAATGGAGAGTTTTCAGGGATCCTTGAAACTAGCTCCTTAAGTTGTGGAGGGATCCTCACAAGGTTGACTTGAATAGTTTTCCTGCAAAGTGAATCCATATCCTACAAAACAAGAACAAAGATTAATCCCAAAATCCTTGAAATAGTTAGTGGATGCATATGATGTTCATGATGTTCATGATGTTATGTACAAGTATGCACATACAAACAAAGCAAACAAGTCCTTAGGTTTAGGCTTGCATGGAGTTTTATAGGTAAGTACCCTCTTGAAGTTTAGTTAGCTCAAACATGTCCTAGTAATAGTAACCGGGTTCTAAGGAGCTCAATATCACTGGATTGTTTCCTTGGTCATTGTTTTAGCTTAAGCCTCTTTAATGGCGACCGAAATATCCCAAGAAACCAAACCTCAATGAGTGTAGTATCGAGTATCTACCAACTTCGGACTGCACCAAATCCGGTCATCTTACTACAGCCTAAAGGCCAAGTTGGTCAAGTAAAGGTTCTATAAGTTCATCAGTGCTTCATGACATCACTCAGCGGCCCCGTATTCTCTTTGATTAACTCAAAGGCTACCGGTACCCATAAATATGTCTCACTAATGTAGCTATTTCTTAGACCATGTCGGTATACCTCGCACAGTTTCCACAACGTATTGCTACTTACCTATAATGTATCCCAAATTTGGGTATAGGATTCAAACCCAAACAAATAACCATAAAGTAAAGCATACAAGTCAAACAATGTAAGCAAGTAAATGTGATATAATCCCTGAGGTAACCCCACTTTTAGAATTTTCCCCAGCAGAGTTGCCAATTCTGTGATACGGTGGGAGAACTGACTTGAGGTTTTTGCGTTTGATCACAAATGTTGCGGTTAGCAAGAGTCACCACCGACTTTTATTTTATCCAAAAGGAAAGGTGAAAAAGCACAGGAACGACCTTTGAGATTATTTCTTGAGTTCAGGGGGTAGATTATGAAAAGGGAAGGTATTAGCACCCTTTTCATCCATGGTTATCCATGGGCTCTTAGTTACTTGCTAGATCACTTGCTTTTGTTTGAAATTGTGCTTTGTGTGGTTTTTGAAATTATTTTGTAAAGAGGCCATTATTTAGGCAACCTTTGTAATGATTCTTGTTCGTAAGAATGTATACAAAGATGTTGATCTTTTGAAAATGTTTTCAATTTTGTAAGATGTTTTAAAAGTGTGTGTGATTATTTTGAAAAATAGCAAGGATGTTTGTTTTGAAATGGAGCAAGTAATTAGGAGCAATCTACCTACTCAAATGTCTTTCTTGTTCATTTTCTTTTTCTTTGACATGGTTGTTTTGCTATTGATTTGGTAAGCAACCCTATCTTTGGATGTAAATGGGACGGACGTGGGTCATCGTATAGCCATGATTAGCAATGTTGCAAGGTATCTTAGCATTCTTTTTTGAGGGAATACGATAATTTTATAAGACAACTTTGAATAGCGTCATCGAGGGACTATGATCTTGTATTTGTTTGTTTTTGCTAAGATACCTTACATGCGTAATATGACCATTTTTATAAGGCAACCAAGTGGGATCCCCCTAGGGGTGCTTGTGTTCAAGTGTGTCATTTTCATGCTTGTGTTTGTCTTAAATTAGGGTTTTCTATTTGGTTGATTTTATTCTTTCCATACAAACCCTAATTACTAGCATGTTATGTAAAAGCGATAAATTGCGTAATTTTAAAGTTACTACACTATTACAACACTTGTGGGAGGGGGTATACAATTTATGAATGAGGATTGCAATAATATAAACTTAATTAATCTATTACAACCAAATTGAATATGTACAAATAATTATAATAAATAGTATATAAGATGAATTAAATATGCAAGAATATGTAAATGCAAAGAAGATTTTTGTTTGTTTTTTATGTGAAAAAGTTTTAACCTAAACCTAATGAGAAAAGAAATAAATAAATCACAATTAAATTAGCTTAAATTAATTAAGAAAATAAATTAATTAAGAAAAGATTCTTTTTGAATAAAAAAACCTAATTCTATTTTGATTGAAAGAACATGAGTTTTAAAGAAAAAAGTATTTTTGTATTTTTATATTTTTTGTCTTAAAAAAAATAGATTGCAGTATTATGAAATATTTTCGGTCCTTTTTAATATTAAAATAATATATTTAATGGGTATAAAGAAAAAATAAATATTAACCTAGTTCTAATTTAGTTTACAAGGTTATTTAATAAAAATAGATAATATATAACTAAATAAAAATATTTTTTGTGAGAAAAATAAAATAAAATAAGCCAAAATATAAATCTATCATTTTTATATTTTTTTTATGATTTTTAATATTAAGAAAAATATATTTAAGAAAATAAATAAAATGATAATGGGCCAGGGGTGTCACAAGTAAGCAGGGTGCATGATGTTAGCAAAAAAACCAAAGGCCCATGAAGTAGAGGCCCAGCGCTGCAAGAGACCAAAAAAATGGGGGGAAAAGTGAGAAAAATGCAAAAGGAAGCGCGCTGAGGCTCGAACCCATGACCTCTAGCAATTACGCGCGCTGCCTTACCACTGGGGTGGCTGTACATCCGTTTATATAAACAAAACCCAAAATATATATTAGAAACTGCTTCCTGAAGGCAACTTCATCTTCAACCTTGAGCCATGGCTGAACCACCTGTATCTTCCTCATTTCTCCATAAAAATGGAAAGTTCAAACATGAAAATTGTGGTGTTTCTTCCCACGAGTTCAAACACATAGTTTATGTAAACTAAAAGTCCAAGATAAAATATAATTTTACTGGCCCTAATTTGAAACCTAATTTTTGCAGAAATTTCAAATCCAAAATTCTCTACACATAGTTAATATAAATGAAAACTATGAACATGATTAGCTTTGGAGCAAGGATATCTACATTTTGCTTTCACAAATTAGGACCAAATGATGCTTGTATAAAGAGATAGAAGTTTGAGTTTTTACCTCTTGCAGCTGGAATCGTGAATGGAGTTTGAGCAAGTTTTGAGAAGGCCTGAGGATCTGTTTAGCTTGCCTAGACCTCCTTGAGTGTATTCCAACCCTTACTTTGTCATGAAAGTCCCTGAATCTCTCTACTCAAGTCAACCTGCAAGCTTGATATTTGAAAATGGTGGATGATGAAGGAGGAGCAACAGTCTTGAAACAGGGGCCTGGATCACTTTGATATGATGTATATTAAGTGTTTGGGTGGTTAAAACTCAATACGCACGAGTGGATTTGAAGATGGCTATGTGAAGTTCAAAACTTTAAAGCTATGGCAGATTCTGAGTTTCAAAGTGTTTGGGAGTGTTTTTAAGTCTTAGAATTTGTGTGTCAACTTGCAAATAGTGTGTCTACTTATAAGCAAGTGGTCTTAAGTCTTGTAACAACTCAGATTTCAAAAACTCACATGTTTGCTTGGTTACTTGTTTGTGAAGCAAAGCTAGCAAGCATGGTTTCAAGGTGTAGTACCAAGCTTGTAGGGGGGCTAAGACCTTTAAACATACTTGTTCTGACTGAGTGGAGTGTGTTTGTGCAGAAAAAACAAGTGCAAGGCTCAACGCAAGCTGACTTTGCATAAAGCTTGCTTTTCCAAAATGGCAATGTTGCCTTTCTCCCAAAAATGGAATTATTCTTGTACAATGCATTCAATGTTTGGCTTAAAGCTTCCAACAGCTGTAAAAAAATTTAATCATGGAGTGAAAGTCAAGTTAGAAACCTGCAAAATAGGATTTGTTCATCATGCTTGAGGATTGGATCCAATGTTCTTCACAAAATGGCTTGAAATCCAAGTGACAAATCACCAACTTCATTTCTTCGATTCTCCTTACTCAAGAATGATATCAAGGAGTTCTTGGACATTTTGGAAAGCTTGCAATATGATCTACAACTCATATTTGAATTGATTTTGAAAATTCCTCTTGGAACCATGTGAAAAATTGCCATGAAGTTAGGTAAAAAATCTGCCTAACTAGGGCAAAATTTTACTAAGTTATTTTTAGTTCATGAGCATGTATTCACAAAATTATATCTTGATATCCAAGAAGAGAAATTGTGTGAAGAAAACTTGTAGATTTGATGGATATCTACAACTTTCATTTTTGGAATTTCCTTTGAATCATCTTGGATCATGGTGAAAATTTGGCTCAAAGTTGAGAAAAAATAAGAAATTTTCTATACTTAGAAAAATTTCTAAGTTAAGAAATTTCAACTTTTCAAAACAAAATCTTAAATCCTTGATTTCTTGATGGAAAAGTTTCATATTTTGACATTTTTAATGAATTATGACCTTTGGCACTTGACTTTGACCAAAAAGTCAAAGTTTGACTTTTCAATATACAGTTGAATTTTGATTAGTTGACTGAAAATATCATCTGTCAATCCAATGGATTTGTAATGTTTTGAATCATGTTATTAGGCCAAGATTATGCAATTGAACTCTTGAAATAATGATTCAAACAAATTGATCATTTGTTAGGCCAAAAAATCATAAATTTCCCTTTCTCAGTCAAAACCCTAATCTTGACCATTTTGCCCTTTTGATGATTTGATCAAATTTCTTGAGGAATTATGGTCCAAACTTGACCAAATGATACATATGAGTCTATGATGTTGATGTGGATAAAAAAATTATGAATTTTGACTGTAAATTGGTCATGGTTGACTTTTTCCCCAATACAGTTGATTTTTAGGTCAACTGTTCAATTGACTGATCAAAAGTGTGATTCAAGACTTGAAACTTGACATGAGTAATCTTAGGGGTCCATAATGATCCTTTAAAGTCATATGAAGCATTGATAGTCTAAAAATCCTTGTGCAAACTCAAACCCTAATTTTGGTCATCAGTGCGTGAGGAGGTGTCTTGAGCTGGTCAAACTCTAGTGCAGTCTTGATTCAAGGGAGATCTTGTGCAAATCCTTGATAAGTAAGAGGGAAAATTTTGGGGTACAACACATTCTATGGAGAATCAACTGAATGCTGACGGGAATGCTGGATCTCGTAGCTTGGAGACCTTCTAGAGGGAGAATCCGCCTACCTTCAAGGGTAAGTATGATCCTGACAGAGTGTTGGATTGGTTGAAAGAGATTGAGAGAATCTTCTGTGTGATGGACTTCACTCTAGTGCAAAAGGTTAGATATGGTACTCATATGCTAGAAGTTGAGGCTGATGACTGCTGGCTAGAGACTCATCCGAGGTTAGAAGCTGCATGTGAAAATATCACTTGGGCTGTGTTCCATAGGGAATTTTTGAGGAAGTATTTCCATAAAGACGTTCGTGGTAAGAAGGAAATTGAGTTTCTTGAGCTGAAGCTAGGGAGTATGTTGGTTACCGAATATGTTGCAAAGTTTGTTGAGTTGGCTAAGTTTTACCCACACTACAGCGGGACAAATGCTGAGTTTTTAAAGTGCGTCAAGTTTGAGAATGGGTTGCGCCCAGAGATCAAGAAGGCAGTTGGATACCAGAAGATTTGTGTCTTTACCGATTTGATTGATAGTTGCAAGATCTACGAAGAAGATAATAATGCTCACTATAAGATTATCAATGAGAAAAAGGGTAAGCACCAACGTAACCGTGGTAAGCCTTAAGATGCCCCAGCTGGTAAAGGTAAATAGAAAGTTGCTCAGGGTCAGAGAACTAGTGGGGGAGATGATCCTACTGGTGCGGTTTGTTTTAAATATGGAAAACCTGATCATAAGAGCAATGAGTGTACTACTGAGATGAAGAGGTGTTTCTGTTGTGGTAAGACTAGACATGCTATATCTGAGTGCAAACATAAAAAGATGATTTGCTTCAATTATGGTGAAGAAGGACGCATTGGTAGTCAGTGTCAGAAACCAAAGAAGGCATAAACTAGTGGTAAAGTGTTCGCGTTGGCTGGGACTCAAATAGCTAATGAGGACAGACTCATCATAGGTACATGTTTCATTAACAATACTCCTTTAATTACTATTGATATCGGTGCAACTCATTACTTTATTGTTGCTGACTGTATTGAAAGATTAGGTCTTATGTTGTCTTCTTTGAATGGAGAAATGGTCGTCGATATTCCAGCTAAGGGATCGGTGACTACTTCTCTTGTGTGTTTAAGGTATCCTTTGTCGATCTTTGATCGAGACTTTGTTTTTGATTTGGTTTGTTTGCATTTAAGTGGGTTAGATGTGATTTTAGGTATGAATTGGTTAGAACATAACTATGTTCATATTAATTGTTATAACAAGTCGATGAGGTTTTCTATTCCTGAAGAGGAGGAAGTTGGTTTGTTGTCTGCTAGACAGTTGAGGCAGTTGATGCAAGAAGAGGCTCAGATGTTCTCGTTGATGGCGTTGCTATCTGTTGAGATTCAAGCTATAATTGAGGAATTGCAAGTGGTGCGTGAATTTCCTGAAGTTTTCCCTGATGAAATTCCTGATGTACTGCCAGAGAGAGAAGTCGGATTTGCTATTGATCTTGTACCTGGTACCAGACCTGTTTCTATGGCACCATATAGGATGTCTGCATCTGAATTGTTAGAATTAAAGAAGCAATTAGAAGAGTTACTTGAAAAGAAATTTGTAAGGCCAAGTGTATCGATGCGGGGAGCTCTAGTGTTGCTAGTAAAGAAGAAAGATGGAAGTATGATACTTTATGTTGATTATAAAAAATTGAATAAAGTGACGATTAAGAACAAGTATTCGCTTCCAAGAATAGATAACTTGATGGATCAATTGGTGGGTGTTCGAGTGTTTAGTAAGATTGATTTGAGGTCAGGTTATCATCAGATTAAAGTGAAGGATAAAGATATCCAGAAGACGGATTTCAGAATACGTTATGGACATTATGAGTATTCGGTGATGCCTTTCAGTGTTACTAATGCGCCAGTAGTATTCATGGAGTACATGAACTGTATCTTTCATACTTATTTGGATCGATTTATAGTGGTGTTCATTGATGACATTTTGATTTACTCTAAATCGAAAGAAGAGCATGCAGAACACTTAAGAATAGTATTTCAAGTTTTGAAAGAGAAAAAGTTGTATGCAAAGCTGTTTAAGTGTGAATTTTGGTTAAAGGAGATTAGTTTTCTTGGTCATGTTATCTCAGGTAGTGGCATTGTTGTAGATCCATCTAAAGTAGATATTGTGTTGCAATGGGAAACTCCAAAGTCACCTATCAAGATTAGAAGCTTTTTGGGATTAGAGGGTTATTATAGAAGGTTTATCGAAATTTTTTCTAAGTTAGCACTTCTGTTGACTAAGTTGACTTGTAAAGGTAGAGCTTTTATGTGGGATGTTCAATATGAAGAAAGTTTTATAGAATTGAGGAAAAGATTGATGTCGGCCCCAATTTTGACATTACATAATCCAGGAGAACCTTTTGTGGTATATTGTGATGCTTCCAAGATGGGTTTAGGAGGTGTGCTTGTGCAGAATGAAAAGGTAGTTGCTTATGCGTCAAGGCAGTTAAGGAATCATGAAAAGAACTATCATACGCATGACTTAGAGGTTACTGCAGTTGTTTTTATGCTGAAGATTTGGAGACACTACCTCTATAGTTTTAGATTTGAAGTATTTAGTGACCATAAGAGTCTAAAATATCTATTTAATCAGAAAGAATTGAACATGAGACAACGAAGATGGTTGGAGTTGTTAAAGGATTACGATTTCAGTTTGAATTATCATCCAGGAAAAGTGAATATGGTGGCCGATGCGTTAAGTCGAAAGACTTTACATATGTCGGCAATGGTGGTTAAAGAGTTAGAATTAATTGAACAGTTTAGAGATATGAACTTAGTTTGCGAAGTGACATCACAGAGTGTTATGTTAGGAATGTTGAAAATTAACAATGAATTTCTAGACAATATCAAAGAAGCTCAGAAGTTAGATGTGAAATTGGTAGACTCGATGGTTGAGATCGACCAGTTTGAGAATAAAGATTTTAAGTTAGATGCGCAAGGTGTCTTGAGATTCCATAATTGAATTTGATTCTTGATGATGCGGAGATGAAGAAAGTGATTCTCGAGGAAAGTCATATAAGCAAGTTGAGCATTCATCCAGGAGCTATAAAAATGTATCAATATTTGAAGAATTTGTTTTGATGGCCTGGAATGAAGAGTTATGTGGCTCAATTTGTGTATGCATGTTTAACTTGACAGAAGTCGAAAGTTGAACATCATAAGCCTGCAGGGTTGATGCAACCGTTAGAAGTTCCAGAATGGAAATGAGATAGCATTTCGATGGATTTTGTGACAGAGTTACCTAATAATTTTAGAGGGCATGATACAATTTGGGTCATTGTTGGTAGGCTTACAAAGTCGACTCATTTTATTCCTATTAACATCAGTTTTCCAGTATCAAAGTCGGCGGAGATTTACACTAGTGTAATTGTGAAACAACATGGTATTCCTTTGCGTATTGTTTCAGATAGAGATCTGAGGTTTACTTCATATTTTTGGAAGAGTTTACGAGAGACACTGGGTTCTAAGTTGAGGTTGAGTTCGGCGTATCACCCTCAGACGGATGGTCAGATGGAGAGGACTATTCAGTCGTTGGAAGATTTATTGAGAGCAAGTGTTCTTGAGCAGGGAGGTTCATGGGATACTTATCTTCTGTTAACATAGTTCACTTATAATAACACTTACCATTCTAGTATTTGAATGACACCTTTTGAAGCGTTGTATGGTCGAAGATGTAGAACTCCTTTATGTTGGTATGAATATGGGGAAAGCATAGTACTTGGACCTGAACTTGTTCGAGAAACTACCGAGAAGGTGAAGTTAATTCGAGAAAAGACGAAATCTTCCCAAAGTAGACATAATAGTTATCATGACAAGCGAATGAAAGATTTAGAATTTCAAGCAGGTGACCATGTGTTTCTGAGAGTTACACTTGTGACTGGTATTGGACGTGCATTGAAGTCTAATAAGCTCACTCATCATTTTATTGGTTCGTATCAGATTTATGACAGAGTTGGCAATGTTGCATATAGAGTGACTTTACTGCCTAATCTTTTAAATTTGCACGATATGTTCCACGTGTCACAACTCCGAAAGTATATTTCAGATTCATCTCATGAGATTCGTATGGATGATGTGCAAGTACGAGATAATCTTACTATGGAGACGATACTTGTATGAATTGTAGATTGTGAAATGAAGATTATAAGAGGCAAGAAGATTGCTTTGGTGAAATTTGGTGAAAGCAAGATGCGGGACTCCTATCCTGAGTTGTTCGAACAAGGTAAATTTTTGAAGACGAAAATATTCTAAGTGGGGGAGAGTTGTAATACCCAATATTTAATTAATTATTTAATTAAATATTTTTGAATATTTTTCTGATTAAATTTTCGAAGTTGTGAAATGTTGATTTAAGTTGTGTCATTTTTAATTGAGTTAATTAGTTGATTAAGTTGTAGGGTTATTATTGAATAATACTATTATTATTTATGTGAGCCTATTTTAATGTTAGAAGTAATAGAAAGGGAGGTGTAGAAATTTAAGCCCAATAAGACAAAATAAGAGTAATAGAATGATAGTATTATTATATTAGTTATTTTAGAAATAATAAGAAGAATAGAAGTATCAGGAGAGAGAAAGAGGAATAAGGGATTGGAAGAGATGCATAGAAGTGCAAAGAGGAGGCAAAATAAGGTGCAATCGGAGAGTTATAGCAACCTTTAATCCAAGGTAAAAGTGAAGTTATGACTCTATAATAGGCTATGTGATGAAGGATATATGAAATTTAGTTGTAAAATTGTTTTAGTTTGTGTTTGAAATTGATATATTAATAAAACTGATAGACGAATGAGAACTCAATTTAATATTTATATATATTATATCATCACTTTTAAGTGATATTAGTAACAAGACTTATGTTCAAAATACATTGTAGGGCGATGAATTGAGAATAACAAATTGCAGGTACTGTAGCGGCAATTTACTGGTATATAGCAATGCTATATCAATAATTGGCACGTAGTGTAACGTTTCAATATATATATATATATATATATATATATATATATATATATATATATATATATATATATATATATATATATATATATATATATATATATATATATATATATATATATATATATATATATATATATATATATATATATATATATATATATATAATAGTATAATATTTAGGAGTTATATATTTGAGTTAATTGGATAATTTAAGTTAATTTCAATGCCGATAGAGTTGTCAATATAGTTGTTAGAGTTGTCAATAAAGTTGTCAGAGTTGTTTTGAGTTATTAAGAGTCATATTTTTATTTGTTTTGCGTAATTCTGACATGTTTAGAGTTGTCAGTAGGGTAAATCAGAGTTCCAAATAATAATAATAATTTAGCATATACTATAACAAATTGATAGAATTAGAACCAATTAGCATATACCGTAGTTGTGTATAACGATAGTGTATAAAAAGTTGGAGTTTCCAATTAATATATATGTTACAGTGCAATATGTTCAATATAATGCATAGTTTCATTAATTACACTGCAGCGACCCTCTAGTAATGCATATATTGCAACAGGAGACATATAGATTATTCATTATCAGAATATATATATATATATATATATATATATATATATATATATATATATATATATATATATATATATATATATATATATATATATATATATATATATAATTAGTATAATAATGATTATAATAATATTGATAATAATAACAATTAATAATAATTTAGCATTATTAGTATAATAATATTGTAGAAGTTTTGTAAGTAGAAATAATAGAACTTTTAGCCGATAATTAATTAATCAAAAATAGTCGTAATAGTCCGAATAATTACGCGGTTTATTTGTAGTAAATTTTGATTGACTCGTTGTATTGTGTTCTTTGTTGAAAAAAGTGAATTAGCAGGTAATGTTATTGCCTCTATTTATGAGCAAAATATTAAGTTGTAGGCTTATGGTCATTGTTGGTTTGTTGTTGCGTTGCTATAGAATTTTGTTGTTGCTATCCTGACATTCATATTGGGTCGCATACATAGCATATCAAGTTAGAGCTGATGCTCGATAAGTTGACTTGTATTAGAAAATTAAGTTGAAGGCTTATGCCTTGTTGATGCCTCTATTAATTGGCAGATTTCTAAGTTAGGAGTTTTGCTCCATTGGTACCACATGCATGTGCATTGTAACGAGTTGCATTTCGTGTTACATATTTAACATTGTATTGTTGACTTTTGATGATTGATGTTTGTTGAAAGTTGTGAAGTGATAATGTTATATAATATGATCTAATAACTTGTTTATCACACACTCAATTATATGGTTTGATATCTCATCCCTTCTGTTTGAATGTTGCCCTCTGTTGGTAACATGCAGGTAATCAAGAAGGATATATGTTACCTCTGTTAGTTTGAGTCGGTGTTGTCGCTCTGATACGTATCACTTTGGGGAATGAACACATGTTTTATTTATTGTTGGTTTCTATATGTTGCTGAATTTTTAAGTTGTTTACATTAAAGACTTGTTGTCTTAAAGTCGTTTTGAGTTGGATAATATATTGTGATGTTTTCAGTTGAATTTGTGAATCCAATGCGTGGCAATGAAAGTTGTTTTATTTTTAAAGACTAAACAGGTTGTCATCGGTTCATGACTCTTAAATGTGTTGACTTTCTTTTGACGAGGGACTCTTGTCTCCTGTACAAGAGTCCCCATGCTAATCAACATGCACCCCATTCCTTCTTGCCACATGATCTCATCTAATGGTCTATGTTGCATTTCTATTGAATTGAATTAGGGTCATCTGATTTTAATTAGATGGCCACTTTCCCCCTAGCCCAGTTAACACCCTTGACTCTCTTATCGGGCTTCTCTTTGCTATTGAGCCTATTATATTTCTATTTGCAGATCATATTTCAAAACAGACCTACATTCATCTTATTTGTCTATTTTTTATTTATTAAAATCATTTTTATTTTAGTTGAAAAATATTAATTGATTAAATATTATTTTAGTTAATTAATTTTGTTAATTAAATTTAATTAACTCGATTGTAAGATTGAGTTAATTTTTAATTGATTATTTTTTATAATAAATTCTAATTAGCCTAATTAATTGATTTAATCAATTTTAATTGATTAATTTTGCTAAGTAAGTGTCATTCCTCTTGATTAACTCAATTGATTTAGTTAAGTAATTTGACCACCTAAAGTCAACTTCCTTCAAAATGAAAATGCTTGATCCAACGCCAATCTATCTTCCAATCAAATTTAATCGAACACATAGCAAATGCTTGATCCAACATTAAGTACCTTTTGTGTTCATTTGAATCTTTTCATAATCCATTAAACACTTGATCCAACGTCAAGTTGTTTTACGAAAAATCTTTTTCACAATAAAATTGAAAGACAAAGGACAATTGGATGCACATCCTTTTGAAACCTTAATATTTGGACGCAAGGTGCACACTTTTTTCAAAACGACTATTAGTCTTTTTTTATACCTAAAATACCTTAATTAAACTTGGAATAAAGGGACAATTGAATGCACACCCATTTGAAACCCGAGTAAACGAGCACAAGGTGCACACCTTGTTCAAATGGTTACTCATATTCCACAAAGATAATTTTCATGAATAACATGGATTAAAAAGGACAATTGGGTGTACACCCCTTTGAAACCCTGAAAAATCAGACCCTTTGAGCACGCCTTGGTCCAACCGAGTGTTCATCTTCCACACAAATAAACTTTCAACTCATTCAAATCTTTTGCCTTTTTGCTTTTAAAATTTCAAAACCTTTTCAAAAACGAAAGACACTCTGTCCATTATGTGATGATGCAAGCAACGCTTCCACATGAGAATATCAATATTTTCCAGTGTGATAAGGACATAAATCTGTGATGATCCAGATTATGTCGTCCATTCTTTAAGCGATGTAAATGTTCAATTATCCATGTTTTGGGCAACAATATTTTTCGTTTGAATGCAACCTGAGAATCTTTCACTAAAATCGACCAACACACAAAAATTTACTACCCATAACTATGTAGCCTTGAGTTCTTCATAACAATAAGAAATATGTAGGAGCAGAATTTTGAAATCTTATCAGACACCCTAATAAAAACTTACTATTTAGTCCCCATTTTCTTTTAATAAACCTTTTAGTAACTAGAAGAAAACGAATAACATAAGCTAACACTCTTTCGCAAAACTAACTAAATTAATCTTATTGAGTACAATGGATGTGAGGGGTGTTAATACCTTCCCCTTGTATAAATGACTCCCGAACCCTATTCTGGTTGCGACGACCATTCTCTTTTATTTTGCGGGTTTTATCTATATTTCTTTTAATTTTGGAAATTTGAGAGAATATTCTTAGTTGAAGTATCTCTTAGGGGAATATACATAGTTGGAGTAATGATTAGCTTGTTAGACCATTTTATTTAAAATGAGTTTTTTTTCTGCCTTGCAAGGGTTCGAACTCGTGACCTCTAATAAAGTAGAATTATAGTATTTGATCTTTTGAAAAATGAAAATGAGATTTTGAAGATAACGCATTGGACTATGAGATGATGTGACACAAATGGAGTAGACGTGACTAACATATAAAGAACGTACTTTGAAGGGTCTATATTAATATATACATAAAATAAATAATATAAATAACAGATTGTATTTTAGTATTATTGATTAGAACATTAACATTTTTAATATTACTTACAAGTTTTTTTTAAATTTCTTTTGATGTTATTGATGTCACTTACAAGATTTCATGTTTTTTATCATTTAGTGAAACAACGACTTTTTATTAAAGACTCATTTTGTAAGATCAAATGAATAAGTGAGTTGTCGCGAGTTCGAATTCGCGAACTTGTATGAATGATAATGGATTGAGTACTATAGTCTCATCCCCATAGTCGCGATTTAAAAAATCTCCGTATCCGAGCTCATACTTCTATGGGTATCTAAGTTCCCATACTCGCACCCGTTACCTGCAGTTTTAATAAAAACAAATCGATAAATTAAAAAATATCATGTCAATTTATGTTTTTAACAACATGAATAAATAATTTAAATTTTTAATTGTTAAGTTATGAAACAATCGAAGTCTTATATTAAAATGTGTAATAATTTGTTCGTGATGTATTTTTGAAAGTGAAGATATAAAATTTTATATAATAATATAAATAAAAATATATAAATATATATTGGGCATGAATGAGGCAAAGTGAGAACTAAGTTACTTGTATCCTCTTATTTTAGTTGGTAATTACCCGTTCCCGTGTCCATAACTATTTTTGCATGTTTTTACCTTACTCGTTGTAGGTATTTTTGTGGATACTCGTTGAATATGAGTGCAATTGTGATACCTACACCCTTGTTTTTGATTTTCCTACATAACTATCAACTAAGTTAGGTTAACGAGACATTTTTTAAATTATTTAACATAACACTCATTGACAACATAAAAATAAATAAATAAAAAATAATTTAATTGATATAAACTGACAATATAAAACTATTTTACACGATCAATTAATCATAAACATTGGATGTATAAAGATGTTTGTCTTTGATTTTATTCTATTGTAAAGTAATACAAATGAATGATTGTGATTAAACAAATAGTATGAAATGACATTTGTGGGGGTGTATGAAATGAGGAATAAAATTAGTATCAAATAGTGTCATGTTGGGCCTTTTCTCTTTCGTTTTGGACTAATCATTTTTAAGGGAAAAAACATCACATTTCGCCTCTAGTGCAGTGTCTGCAAATTAGGGTTTCCAAATCTCCGATCATTATCGGCGCCGGCGCAAGTTCCTATTACAATCTTCACCATGGCCACTCAAATGAGTAAGAAGAGAAAGGTTAGTCACACGGTTCTCGTTTTGATCCTATTACCCTATCTTTTGTTTTTGTTGAAAGTTGTGAATTTTTGTCTTGTAGTTTGTTGCCGATGGAGTTTTCTTTGCTGAATTGAACGAGGTTTTGACCCGTGAGCTTGCTGAAGATGGTTACTCTGGTGTTGAGGTTAGGGTTACCCCAATGCGCACTGAGATCATTATCAGAGCTACTCGCACCCAAGCTGTTCTAGGTCTGTTATTGCCTCAGTTTTTCTAAATTTCAATTACTTTGATGGAGTTTGATTTGATATGGATTTTTTTGGCTTTATTGTTTGAATGGATTCTTCAATTATCAAGAGTTTTGGTTTAATCTCTATAACAAATTTTTGAATCCTTGCAAATTTATTCCTAGTATAATAGAGATATAGGTGTATGTAATTGGTTGGATATTCGATTTTAGTTCTTCAAAGTGATATAGGGACCTAAAGTAAAAAAATGATATTTTTGTAGTGGCTAAAAGCATGTTTTAACCTGTTAAAATAATTTATTTTGGGGTTTTTGTGTGTTATTTAGGTGAGAAAGGGAGGAGGATTAGAGAACTGACCTCAGTTGTTCAGAAGAGGTTCAAGTTTCCTGAGAACAGTGTTGAACTTTATGCTGAAAAGGTGAACAATAGAGGACTTTGTGCTATTGCTCAGGCTGAATCTCTACGTTACAAGCTCCTTGGTGGTCTTGCTGTGCGCAGGTATATTTATACTATCGTAGGAAAATGAATCTCATAATAATGGTATATATAGTTGCACATCAAGAATTTGAATTTTTTTATCCTATTTATATTGATATTGATGCTTAACCATGAGGAATTTTGTTAAAGATCATTCTATGAATGAATGCCTTCTATGTTGTTGTTAGTTAACAGATTCATCACTTGCTATTTTTTGTCTCTTACTGTGCATCAGTATGCCACTTATGCTTCATAACAAAAGTTTGTTCCTTCTGATTTCTATGAATTTCTTTTTGTATCATTTGTTATTTTGTTAATGTTTTTATGTTGATTTGGAAGCTGGAAGAGTGTGTGATTTTATTTAGTTCATTAATTAATGTGAACTAGACTAGCTTTAGATCTTGTGTGGTGTCCTAACTTGGTATCTTGTCTGCCCCATCCTTGTTTTGAGAAAGGATAATGCTATGTTTAGCCATCATAACATTTGAATTGCTTGCTGTGTTCTGTGTTTCATGTTAAATGTATGCATTGGGTCTAACATTACATGTCTCTGTTTATTCCCATATTGTTGAGTAATCATAATATACCATGTTGTTAAAAAATTGTATTGTACTGTACCCAGTGTTTCCTGGATCTGTAAAATGTTTTACATGACTAGAGTTTATCTAGGAGCTGCTAATTTTTAAAACCTCTCTGTTTTATTTTTTTTAATACAATATTGTGCTTGCGGTGACTGAACCGTGTCCTGAACTATTTGTTGTAGGGCTTGCTATGGTGTTTTGAGATTTGTTATGGAAAGTGGTGCCAAGGGATGCGAGGTTTGTTCTGAAAAAGTGGCTTTGAACTCATTTACTACATTGGTTTTTGTACTAACTTGCTTGTAATTGTCATTTGATTTTATTAGGTCATTGTCAGTGGAAAGTTGAGAGCCCAAAGAGCCAAGTCCATGAAATTCAAGGATGGATACATGATTTCTTCTGGGCAACCAGTCAAAGATTACATCGACTCTGCAGTTAGACATGTCCTCCTCAGACAGGTTTGCTTATGCTCTTACCTCAGAATTATTTCGCCCCCAAAGTTTTCAAATTGTTCATTCATTTTGTTTGTTATGTAGCTAACATTTCATTTCTTGTTTTCTTGTAGGGTGTTCTTGGTATCAAAGTAAAGATTATGCTTGATTGGGATCCTAAAGGGAAACAAGGTCCTAAAACCCCCCTCCCTGATATTGTCACCATCCACACTCCAAAGGAGGAGGAATACAACCCACCTCAGGAATACAGCCAGCCTCCTCCTGCTGTTTTAGCCTCTACCGATATTGAGGTGCCTGTTGCTTGAAGATCTTTTGCTTTTTCTGGACCATTTCATGGTGGCTTGTATTTTATTTTCTCATTAAGGAAGTTGCTATACTCTGTTACAAGTGTTTAATCATCATTTTATTTTTATTAATACTGGCTATGGTTCCTGTAATATAGGACTAATATGCTTTTGGTTGCCAGTTTTTAGTTACATTTCACCTACCTTTTAATATTCTTCCACTTGTTCCTTTGTTGGATTGGTCTAAACCAAAACATTTTGTGTCCAAGTAATTGCCAAATTGACTTATTTACTGACCTTACCATTTTGAATTAAAAATTAAAAAACATAGATCTAAATTCGTTGTGTTCATCTTCGTCAAAAGTAATGAGTCTGTTCTCGTTAAGTCATACCAGAATTTAGTGGCAGGAATACATTAGAGAATGGTGTCACAAGCTTTCTAACGGTTTACATTAACTATTAAAGCAAAAGGAACTAATGAGCATAGGAACACATGTAATTTGATTCACATGAAAACTATTGAGAAACCGATTATCTATTCACAAATTGGTGTCCGTTTATTGTATTTGGCCTTTAATTTGATCCAATTTAAAATTTTTTAACTAAGAAACCAATTTTTGTAGCACCTCTACTTTTTTATGGTGCTTGTATAAGTGGAGAATCATGACAAATATTGAGAAAAGATTCTAATGACGTAACAGCACAATGTGTCTGATCTTGCATCAGGCCAATGAGACTGAGAATGGCAACCATCTCAATTCTCAAGAAGAATATCATTCATATTTAACCAAGAGTACTTTTAAACAGAACTGAATCACGCTCAATAACGACGAGCTTTTAAATCAAACTTTTCTTTGTTTGGTGTTTGGGGTTATAAATTATAATAGAAAAATGGCTATTGCAATGCTCTTTTTGTTTAAATACGAAGAATGTTGTATGGAATAATGATAAATAGGAATGACAGTTTGAAATCTTTTCTTTAAGAAATATGTCTTAATATCCTTCTTTAAGAAATATGTCTTAATATCCTGAATAATGAAGAGAAAGAAAACACACTTCTAAATTGTAAGAAATTAAAAAGTCGAAAAGTAAAGAGAATGTTAACAGAGGATGATAGAGCAGTGGGACAATCTAGTGGTTGGACGATCGGCGACACAACGGAGCTAAAGAGTCTGACAACAGAGGTCTGATCATCCGTGATTGAGCTTTGACAATTAAGGATGGTAAGCAAGTATGCTTGCCCCGTAAAGTCCCACAAAAAACGTAACAAAGTGGGGG
Organism: Vicia faba; assembly: GCA_948472305.1. Taxonomy (NCBI): domain Eukaryota; kingdom Viridiplantae; phylum Streptophyta; class Magnoliopsida; order Fabales; family Fabaceae; genus Vicia; species Vicia faba. Next base: position 1,634,336,666 of record OX451738.1, on the reverse strand, counting down.
CATACATACATGGTAAATAGTGTGGACTTAAAACATTGTCCTCTCCTAGAAAAAAATGAAGGTGGCGTGGTCCCTGTTCCCCTAAAGCCTTAAAGTTACTAAAATTCTTGTTAATGTTCGCATCTGCAAAATAATGGAGGCGGAGCGAAATGGAGTTGACATAATAGAGAGTACGGTCTGAAAATCTTGGCTTGTATTGTGTTGAAATGCATGAAAAATAGACATGTCCCCGGGGCCGGCTCGGTTTTGCCATCCTACCGACAATCGACGACGACGTGGGTCACAATTTGATAAGCGCTCCAAATTCATGCAACATTTGTTAATTGAGTTGGTTCATGTATATCAAACTTGGTTGTTTCGTTAATGAATTGTGTTTTGTGCATGTTAAGGATCCATTGAATTTCACCAAATATAAATTTGCATCTTTTATCATTTTTGTCTTCACAGAGCTTAAGACATAGAGAATAATTAGCAACTCTACTGGAAAACTTAGAGAGACAAGGGTTGGAATTTAATGGAGTTTTTGGAATTCAGAAAATCCGTGGATGTATCTAAGAGGATTTAGAAACACTTTTAACACCTTAGACTTGAATGACTCATATATAAAGAGTTGGAGAGATTAAGAAAGACTTTAGTGGAAAATGTGGTTTGTTCTCGGGGACTTATGTAACTAATTTTTTGTTACTATTTTGTTATCTATTGTAATAACTTTTGGAAGTAAAATGAATCAGAGAGTTGCTCTCTCCTCCAGATTAGATCGGTTTGATCAAACTAGATAATCAAGTTTCTTTGTGTTTCCGTCTCTTATCTTTTTTTTTGTTCTTTGTGTATTTTCATTAACTCTTAACATATTAGTGTATTACTGAGGCCATACATTTAATTTCCATTATTCTTTGTCCGGCACGTCAAATTTTTGAGTGTGTTTAAAACTATCAATATTTTCTAGAATTGTTAGAGTTTTCAAAACAAGTGGCGCCCACCATAGAGTAAAGATATTTTTTTACAAGTGAACTCCATGAGTTCTAAATGGTAGATCAAGAAGTTTTCTAAAGACAATAATCTTGGAATGTGGAAAAGAAGAAGCAAGTAATTTTAACTCAAGATAAGTGTATTGAAGCATTAAAGGGTGACACATCAATACCTACACACTTAAATAAGCAGAGAAGAATGAGATGGTGGATAAGGTCAAGAGTACCATTATCTTGTCTCTTGGGGATAAAGTTGTAAGGTAAGCATCAATCAAAAGATTGCAGATTCGATATTGGCAAAAATTCATAGTATATGACCAAGTCATTGTCTCATAGGTTGTGTATGAAATAATAAATCTACTTATTCTGAATGGTAATATACATATCCTTAATGGAGCAGTTAACCGAATTTTACAAGATCAATAATGATCTAGAGAATATTGAGGTGGATATTGCTAATGAGGACAAGAACCTACTCTTGTTTAACTCATTACCTAGATCTTTTGAGCACTTCAAATATGTCATTCTTTATAGTCAGTAATGTACCATTACTTTGGATGAACTTTAGACGATTGTGAGATCCAAGTAATTTTCAAAGGTAAAATATTTACAGATTGATGATAGTGGTGAAGGTTTGAGTGTCTTAAGATAAGGTAGTGAATGTAAAGGGATATCTAAATCAAAGAGGTTTAATGAGTCATGGTTAAAATGATTTACTTGTCATAAAACTGGTCATTTCACGAGAGATTGTCCCGAGAGGTGGGTTAATGTCGATTCTGTTCAAATTGTTGTTGCCTTAGATGAGGATAATTAGGAGAGTGTTTATGCATTAGTGGTGTTGAGTTTGAAGACTGAAGAGGGTTGGGTCATGGACTCCGTTTTGTCTTATTATATATGTCCAATAAAATATTAATTTGAAACTTGAAGCTAGAGGAAGGTGGAGTAGTTTTCCTTGGAAATATTAAGGTTTTCAAGGTTCATGGTATTTCTACCACCATGCTTAAAATATTCGATGACCGTGAGATTCTTCTTTACAACGTGAGATATGTTCCAAAGCTTAAAAAAAATTTGTTATCTATAAGAATGTTTGATGATCTATGCTATTGAACTACATTTAAATATGGGGTGTTGAAGATTTTTAATGATGAAATGATCATAACTAAATGGTATAAATTGTGTGTCTTATATACTTTATAAGGTTCTAATTTTGTTGATCAATCATCATTAGATAGTGAAGAATTTTATGATAAGAACGAGCTGTGATATTTGAGGTCAATGCATGGTAAATGTTTGAAAGTTGTTTCCATGCATTTTAATGAGTATTATAGAAGACAAAGGATGAAAACACATTAAACTATTGATTTGTCATTGAGCTTTTAGGGTAAAGTTGGTGCCAAGATAACTTACATGATAGAAAGGTGTTCATTTACAAGAATAAATTTCCAAACACTTATGGAAGTTTGTTGTAGGAAAAGTGTAACCTATTAAATTTTGAAGCTCGTTAAAGCTTTTCCTATTGCGTAAATTGATCTTATCCAACTTGATGGTAATGCTGTGAATTATGTCTTTAATTTTTATCTAGAAGGTGAGAAGTGTTATGAGTCGCGTGAAGTGGAACCTAAAGGATCAAATTCATCATTCACATATGTATTACTTTTAGCGAGTTCCGTCAAGGGAGGAAAAATAAAGATCTGGAGATAAATGTTTTAGAAAATATGGCAGAGAATACTCGATTTGAGGTAGAGATTCCTGCCATGGATGCTAGCAGTAGTGATGGAACGATTGTAGAGGTCTATGACTATCATTTGACATGTGATAAGCTTAAAGGAAGAGTGTACCATCTCAAAGGTACGATTATTGTGGCCTTATGTGTTATGTTGGTCTTGGAAGTTATGCTTTAAATGTTACTGCATAATAGCAAATCTAAAAAACAATGACTTTCATTAAAGCTTTCGTAAATACGTGGAGTCAAATATGATTGAAGAACCATGCTTGTGAACTTGTTAGATTACTAAGCATGACAAGATTGTTGGAAGATTGTGGATGCAAGTTGCAATATCAAGGTTCAAGCGTGACTTGAACTTGGTAAAAGAGGTTGAATGGTAATTCAAATCAGATAGAGCAATAAGGTGGTTAATGGATAAATTGACATCCCCATGATTTTAAGTCAAAATGGAGAATTATAGAAATATTTCTTATAACCTTGAGTGATGAAGAGAAAGAAAACATGTTTCAAGATTTATAGAAATCAAAAAGCTAAAAACCAACAAGAATATTGGCAGAAGATGCTAGATTCGTATATGAGACAGTCAGTCATGTTATGGGCAATGACAGCGCCGAGAGCATCAATGGTGGCAGTCTAGCGACTGGCTAGAAGTTGGGTGATAACATAGGCCGATAGGATTGTGCAATGTAGTGAAGTCAGGGACTTAGGCGGCAGAGGCCCGACCGTCTACGACAGAGGTCACACGGGTGGCGTGGATCCTATTCGACGACCATTCGGTTTTACCCGACATCATTTTGGTTCAGTCTGTTTGCGTGTATAGTACTTGATTGTCTGATTCACAGATCTGTTTATTAATGAGTTATGTTTTGGACATTTAAGGCTTCATTGGTTTAAGTAGTTACAAATATTTATCTCTACCGTTCTTGTGTTTTTCGACTTTCACAACTTTGGAGATTAAGACAGAGAGAAGTGTTAGGAATTCTGTTGGAAAACTTAGAGAGACAAGAGTAGAAACTTCTTGGAGTTTGAGAAATCTTTGGAGGTATCTAATTGGATTAAGAAACAATTCTAAACACCTTAGGTTTGTGTGATTCATATATAGAAAGTTGTAGAGATTGGAAAACACTTCGATACAAAATATGGTTAAATCTTGAGAATTTGAGTCACTATTTTCTTATAACTTTTTTGTAATATTTTGTAATAACTTTTAGTAGTATAGTGAATCAGAAAATTGTTCTCTTCCTTAAAATAGATCAATTTAATTGAACTGAATAAACAAATTTTATGTGTTCTTGTCTTTTATCTTTTACTATCTTATTGTGTATTTGCTTTCATTTTACACGAGCTCATAAATTTAGTTACCTTTGTTTTTTTCCTCACAAATCAAAGTTTTTAATGTGTTAGAAGTTCTCAACAGATTTATTAGAATTTTCACAACAAAACCATTTGAATGTTAAATGAACAAATGATTAAAAACAATTGACACGTCAAATTCAATGATGCCGTAAATAAGTTAAGAAAATTGAATAGCAACTTCCTTGGTCTAAACAATATGGAATTATTCATCTTTCAAAATAGTATTCCGGATGAAGTGTATATTCTCTTAGTCGATGATACCAATATATAATTGTTGTTGTTTTATTTTATTATCAATTGTTTTTAAACTCAAGTATGAACACTAATCAATTGTTAATTAATAATAAACTTTTCATAAAGAACAATCATAGACCATCCTATTATATGGATACATGAATTCTCTAAGTAATACTTAAAACAATCAATCATCTTAATCCCCAAAAAAAAACAACAAGGAAACACACAAGAAATTGGATTCTTTGACTGACAAACAACTTGATATAGTGATGAAGATACAAATTTAGATGGAAAATATAAAAATAAACAAAGATGGCAGACAAACTTAATAAATGTAAGTTATAACAATCTGGTAAAATATTTTTGAAGAATTGCATCTACTAGCTTTCTATATGCTCCTTCAGTAGGATGATAACTATCCCAAAACACATATTCAGAAGCATCAGAGCAAGTAGTATCAAAAGGATTGCATAACACTGCAACCTCTAGTTTCCCTGTGCCACAACAACCTCTATCCACAACTTTGAACCCTGCATTTCAACAAGTACATCAAAATTTTATCAAGAAATGTGTAATATAATCACTTTTTCTACATTACTTTGAGATCAAATATCATTACCATATTTTTGATAATTGAGAATGATATCAAGTAGAGGAGTGTAAGCATCAATGTAAACTATCTTGCTATTAGGTGAGTTGTGACTTAGAGAATCAAGCTCATTTGAGAGTTTGATATTGAATAACTTTGCTGCATCATTATATTTTTCTGCACACTCTCTTACTATCCCTCCAGCAAGAGTTCTTTGTGATGGCACACATCCAATTGGTGGTGCACCTAGTACAGCAATTCTACGAGCTCCAAGATTATATATTTCCTATTCAACAGAAAATAAACCTCATCTGTATACAACTGCAGAGACTAAATCTTCGAGCGCTATGCATTTCAACCTAACCCTAGCTATTTTTTTTTTTCTTTTATAAATTTAGAATATATATTACCTGTACAAAATTAGTGGCTGAGTTGGACATAAGATCAGTGTAAGCAGGAATGTCATATTGTAATCTTGCATGAGCAATAAAATATGTGTTGGCAATATCGTCACTACCTCCCACCAAAACAAAAAGACTATTGGATAGGATGAAGTTTGTTCTTTCTTCTCCAACCATGTTTTTCAGCTTTCCTATGTATTCTTTGAACATGTCTAGTTGAGAAGATAACGGTATCACCGACTGATATTACAAAATAATCATTAGTATCACTTTAATAAAAACTATTTTATTTTAAATATATATATATATATATTTACCGCAATTTTTGGTGTCAATGGATCATATCCTGATGCTCCTGAGGCGAACCCTACGCCGGTAAGAAGATCAGTTGATTTGAGATTTGGATCCAAATATGCAGGTACATACCCTTTGATGCCCAATTCTTCAGCTGCAAGTAATTTCATTGGAAATCAGAATCTGATCTATTGTTGGCATATGGATCTTATAGGAAAATACTTTGGTATCTTTGCATGATAATTTCTTTTATGCATGGGAATTTTATTGATCACTGCAAATATATTAACTTGTATAGTAACATTTCTAGAGTGTTTTGTTTTTGTTTTGTCACTATCATCCTCTTCCTTCTCCCTATCCCTATTCTTTTTTACATTACCACCCTTCTTCTATACCCCACCTTCTATAAATGTGACCATTTTTTTAAAATTAATTTTGAGATTGAATTGTTTGACTGTTTTAACTTCATAAATTAACCATGCATAATGACAATTTTTCTTGTCAAGTAGACAAAATGAAAAATAACCATTAGAAATGCATACACAAATGTGAAATCCTGTGTTTAAATTTGGATAATAATATTAAATCTAAAAATATCAACTTTTTTCAATTTTAAAAGATTAAGTGTAAATAAGCAAATGTATTAATTATTGTCATGTCATTTTAAATTATTATTTAATTTGAACTTATTTATATATAAACATTAAATACATACAACATATTTGTTATTTATTTGCAATTTCACAACTAAAGTTGACATTAATAAAATTAAACAAAAAATCTAGATATAAATTTTAAACAAAAAAAAAAGAAGACATTATTCGATTACAAGTTTGAAGAGAAAAATAGAAAAACAAAATATGTAGTTTTCATAGTTCAGCGGGTTAGGACACCTGTTTAGAATATATAATATAATATATGATGATATTATAAAAAAGGTTATATATGTTTTAGAAATTAATTTTTTATGCTCTTATAATAAATTTTATAAATCAAGAAGCAGGTCTTTCACTTGTATTTTACAAAAAAGAATTAAAAACTTATTATAACTTTTTAACAGTAATAATGTTTTATGTATAATTTCAAATTTTACATATTAAAAAAATAAAAAAAGGAACACTTGTATATTTTACAAACAATTTAACTATCACTTTAAATAGATTTATAATCATGTTTTGGTGGATCCCACAAAAAATGAATCTCAAATCATATATAGATAATATTTGAGTAGGTTGGATATCTCTTATGCTTTCTCCAAATTGTTAGGATATCAATCAATAGAGAAATAAATAAATAAAGTTTTTTTATTTTAAATATAGAATAAATAAATGAAACAATAAACTTTCTTTAATACTTGTTATTGGTTCTCATATATCATAACTTTCAATAAATGATTTTGTAGCCAAAAAGATCTAGAAGAAAAACACAAAAAGATTGATAATTTATTGTACATTTAATCTTTCCAATATTTTTGCCTCACTTGGGAAATTACTACATTCAGATTTCGGACCCTATTGCTATTTCCCTATCAAACTGTCTTTTTCACTCCCAAAATATCATAGTGCTAAAGAAAAATAGTACAAATGAAGACAAAAAAAAAGAAGTTTCTTTATTTGAACATATAACTCAACAAATCTTTTTCTTTCATGGTTAAAAAAGAGAGAAAATAGAAAAGAAAATGTTATAATAAAAAAATAATAAAGGGCCATGAAAGTCGTTACCTAGAATGTCTGAAGGAATTTTTCCATTGCAAAATCGACCAGTTGGAACACCACCTTGAAAATCTTTGCCATAAGGAGGGAAGTTACATTTAACCAAAGTTTTGAGGTGATTGTTGTTTCCTGAGTCAACGATTGAATCTCCAAATGCTATCACTGCTGGAATTGTAACATTTGGAGGAAGCTTTATCAGAGCCTTTGCTTTGAAGCATAAAGTAAATAATACAAAGAAATGAATCAAGAATGAACAAGTCATTGGAGAAGTTGTGAGTTGCATAAACACAACAAACACTTGTTTCTTCCTGTGTATGAAATAAAGAATAGGATATATATACACACAATAATTAGGATCATAACTAGTAGCTTCATCTGCTTGAGGTCCTGTCAAATAAATGTCTCTTATTACTTTATTTTATCTTTATTATAAGAGACATACTACGTCTTAATAAAACAACTCAATATATTAGTTGAATAATAAAAAAAAAGTTTATAAAGACTAAAATCCATCGGTTAATATATTTATGGGATATAAAACAGCTCTCATACAATTGTTTTTATTTAATAAAAATATATTATGGGCAGCTGGATTCTGAAATTAATGTGTAGTTAAAGTTGTACAAAAATAGTATAGTTAAAGTTGTAGGTGGGGAAGGTGAGACTAAGGGCTCGTCATAGGCACAAATAATATAAAAAAATGTTTTTTAAGCAAGTTTCAATATAAAGAGAACAAAAGTTCTCGAACTTGATGTTCCAAAACATATCCAAAAGGGTCTAATCTTTTTCCTTAAAAATAATTTCATTCTTAAGAATCCACAAACTTTAATTTGTTATCAATCAAATATAATCTTATTTTCCTTTTTTTTTTTTTAACGTTTTTGGACTTACAAAAATGAGTCCACCTTAAAAAGTTTTCATGAAATTTTTAGTCTCAAAATCAATAAAATCAATTCAATCGACTACCTTCTTCTAAACCAATCCATCAATATGACATAATAATAAAGAATGATTTAAAGATTCTAGAACACCACTACAAAGAACATAAGAGATATCACTAGAGTTATTAAAGATATCTCGAAAAGCAAGCAAATCTCTAGTAGAGAACCTCTCAATAAAATACCACTATCCGAAAGCTTTTATCTTGTGAGGAACACTCATTTTCTAAACATCTACAAAAGCGTTATCAAAATTATTCACAGGACTATACAAAACATGAAATAAATTGAAAAATTCATAGCAACTCTTAGTCTATATCATCTTTTCACACTATCTTGTCTCTCTCTTCCGCGCAAGGAGAAAACGAGTGAAGTATGAGCCACAAAGAATGCAAACTTGCAACTAAAAAAAAATATGAAGAAGAGATTCTGAAATTTATTATTATTATTATTATTATTATTATTATTATTATTATTATTATTATTATTATTATTATAACGAAAAGTTTTTTATTTATTAATATTAATTATACTAGTTAAATTACCTTATTTACTCACCTATTAATGTTATTATTATTTTAATTTTTAATAAAAATACTACTTGACGTGAAAAGTTTTTGAATCGTATCACATACATAAATTGATTTTTATTAAGCTTAGAGAATAACTACTTTCATAGCTTGTATAAATAACTATTAGTCATTTTTGTGAAATGTAATGAACTCATTTAATCCAATACAAGAAGATCTTGCATTGGAATTCTCTCTCATGTTTAGTTCATTTATATGATATCATATGAATAAAAGGGGTCTTTTTTGCTTCATCTTTATCTTCACCATTCTTGATTGAAGATCAAAGCTTAGTCGTGTTTTCTCTATTCTTTTCATTCCTAACTCATCAGAAACTTTCATGGAAGTTTTGAAAAGTTCTCCTCAAGATTATCAAAATGTGATTTAATCATCTAAAGATACTTACTTCATCATAAGTTACGAATTCAGATACTTTTATGAAATATTATATTAGATTAGATTAGATTTAATATTAAAATATAATTTAAGTTATGTAAGTCCAAATCTAATTAGAGTTATATATAAATAGTTATCGTGTATCTTTATTTTGTACAATACAATTCAAGTGAATAATATAATTCTTATTTCCTTTATTATTTTCTCTTTCTCTCCTTACTAAAAGTGTCTCACGCACTAACAAATTGATATCTAGAGCTTCTGGTTATTGTTCTTGATCGAGTTTTCAAGAACTTCACGTCAGAGATCGTGTTTCTAGAACAAGTGAATCAACCACTGCGAAGATAGCTAGTGATAAGGGCATTCTGAATTCTCTTCCAATGCTTGACGACAAAAATTATATCCGATAAAAAAACAAATGCAATCCTTGTTTGACTTCCATGAAACCCTAAAAATGGTTACCGACAGCGTTCCTGCGTTGGCTGCAGATGCAACCGAAGCACAGAAAACTGTCCGCAACGAAGTCAAGAAGAAATATTGCAAGGTTGCTTATTGCATTCAGATGACAGTCAGCGCTGCTAATTTCGACAAGATTTCTCATGCTGAAACGACGAAGGAGGCATGTGATATTCTAGTGAATTATTACGAAGGAGGTGAGAAAGTAAAGGTTGTCAAGTTACAAACCTTACGCCGAAAATATGAGTTATTGTCGATGGGAGAAGACGAAAAAGTTGTAGAATATGTGTTGAAGGTTCAGAAATTCGTCAATCTCATGAAGGGTTGTGGTGAAACCATAAATGATAAGATAATACTTGAGAAGGTAATGAGAACGTTGACCTCTCACTTTGATCATGTTATCGTAGTTATTCAAGAATTCAACAATCTTGAAACGCTAAAAGAAGAAGATTTGGTTGGTTCGTTGGAGGCGCGTGAGATGAGGATTGTCGAAAGGAAAGGAGTTTAGGACTCGATACAGGCACTGCAAGCTCAGTCATGGAAAAGGAAAGGTGGTTCCAATAAGTTTAAAGGCAATGTCCACAAGACTCAGGGAAATAAGTCTTGGTCGAACCCTCACAAGAAACAAATCAAAGACAGAGCTTCTGAATCCTTGAAAAGAGGAAGAAAATATCGAAAGGACAAAGAAGATAAAAAGGTGTGCAATGCTATAAATGTGAAAGTGGGGTTACATAGCCAAGAATTATTGATACAAAAAAGATAAGGGGTCGACATACAAGGATGAATGAGTGAACCTTGCACGCCAAGATATTGCAACTAGTTTTAAATTGAGAGTCGCCACCTTTAATTTTTATCCTAAGGAAGGGAATATAAAGGATAACCCTAAAAGTTAGAGATTCTAGGTTTTTTGGAATCGATCTTAGACGAAGGGAAGATGTTAGGCACCCCTCATCTACCTTGTTCACAAGGATACTAGGGTTAAAAGCGCGATCTTTAGGAAATAGGGTTTTAATATTTTATTATGGGAACTCGCCATAATTTTAGTCGTATGCCTACGTATCCTCTTATGGGAAACCAAAGTCGCAATTCGTAGTTCGCGGTTGGTTTGTGTTATTTATAGATTACGAAGATATTTGAATTTCCCGCGTGCTTAGTCTAGGTATGTGAGTAGCGAAGATATTTAGACGAAGCGCACAACTGATTTGAATATACTCGCAATCCTTTTTTGAAAGATTGATTGTTGAATTAATTTAATATGAAAATTATTTGGTGTTGGTTAGATATTTTTTAGTGTATTAATTGTGAAAAATATCTTATTAAATGCATGATTGAGATAATAAATTTTAATACAAATAAATAAAATATTGAATGAGTTTAGAGAAAAAATATTTAATTTATGATAATAATACATAAATAATATTATAATTATAAAAACAGAAAATATAAAATATAAAAATTATAAAATAAAATAAAAATTAAATTAAAAACGCAAGGGGGTGTGAATTTAATTGGGGTAGTAAAAATGGGGGGGTGCAAGTATTAGGGCTCTGGATTCAGATATTAAATTCATACCCAAAAGGCAGGGGAGGTATGTTTTTTTGAGAGGCGGGGTAAAATGAAGGGTGCAGGGAGCAAGGGTCCAAGTCCAGATTTTGGACTTGGTCCAATAAGCAAAGGGGGGTACGTTTTTATGTGTATTAGCAAAAATAAAAACAAGAGGTTGGTTTCAGCAACGGGCCATGCCCAACGCAGGGTTTGAGTCCGTTTGGATTGCACATGGTTACATGCAAGGAGTTAACACGGGGACGCGCCTTTTGGGACGCATGATTGAGATCCCATGGCTGTGGTTAAGGATGCATAGTAACGACCATGGGGTGGCATGCACTGGATCTATAGGACACTATATTTTATTTCACAAAAAAATTATTTCATTTGTTTGTTATCCCTCTCTCTCTTCATTTCTCCGCGTCTGTTTTCTTTCTTCTCTCACCCACAATGCCGAAACCCTAACCTAAACAAGCCGCGGTGTCGCTCATCGCTCCACTCCCTCTCACTCACCACCACAACAACAAACAACCTAACAATAGTCCCAAACCCTAAAATGGTAACCCAAATCACATCTGAAAACTGCAAGCTGAGTATTGATCTTTACCTTCTTCGCCTTGGATTTCTGGGTTGCCCTAGATCTCTCTGATTCTCAGCTTTTCTGTTTTCTTTTGCAGGTATTGTTGATTAAAGGTGGTGTAGCAGCAGCGGCGGTGGAGGCGCTGATAATGAACGGGATGCAACACTGCTAAATTTAAGGAAAAGCTAGGGTTTCAGATATTGAAACCCTAGGTTCTACAAGGGGCAGAGACTTACAACGGCGGGATGAGGCTCTATGTTCTTCTCCAAATTTCTCCCTTTTGTAAAATTTTCCTCTAACAATTTTATCCCCCTGTGAATCTCTTTCTCTCCTCTGTTAATTTTCTTTTGTAAATTTATTTTCTCCTCTGTAATGATTTTCTTCTCCACTGTTATAAGTTTTTTAGGTTTTTATAGTTAGAGAATTAGGTGTTTTTAGGAAACAATTTTATATTCATTATTTTGTTGATTAAGGAAATAGAGAATTAGGAAAAAGTATTGTTTTTGTCTGTAATTTGTATAAGGTTTTAATTTTGTATTGATTCTATTTCGGTTTTGGTATTGACTTGATTCAGTTCATGTAAAGCTCTGATTTTGTGTTTGCTTCTCTTGGTTAATGGATTAATGCATAAATATTTGATTTTGATTTGTTGACCTGAACAATAGTTGTTAGCCTTTACACAAGCGTTCTTTTTCTTTAATCCAAATAGTAATTGTTCTTTCGCGTTAAAGCATGCATTTTTCTAATTAATTCGTACAGTGCTTGTTTCTGTTTTGAACAAGCGTTCTTTGGATTTGGACTGGGCCCGTTCGTTTTGGGCTGTGAAAAGATTCATGTGAAAAGGCCTTTTCAAAAACTAAAACCAATATCTCTTTCTTTTAATTAAATTATAAAATAATGACCCAAAAAAAATAATCATTAATAATATTTAATTATAACAAGATAATAATAATGTTGATAATAATAATAATGTTATAATTAAAATAAAACATTTTTTTAAAAACAAACCCAAAAGCTAAATCGGGCCACTGTTTTTAAATATTGGCCTTTATAAAAAATGACTTGTTTTACGGACCTCCTTGATTTAAATAATGGGCTTTATACAAAATGATTTGTTTTATACACCCTTCAAAATAAAAATGGGCCATTCTGATTTAGAAATAGCTCAAGATTTACTTCATAGCGTGAACCCCCTACTTTAGCATTTGAAATGAGCTATTACACTTTAACAAATATAACCCCCTTGCGAAACGAATGGATTTTAACAATTCACATGGGCCTTCTCTGATTTAGAAAGGCCCATGATTTTGTAATGATAATTCTGGAAAATAAGAGATAGAAACCAGTAGGGCAAATTTGAGGTTTGACACAAGATTCAGATGGTTTTGAATGTGGTATAATGGTTATGGTTGCAGTTGCAGATGCAGATAATCATGTTAAATCCAAGATCTGGTTCCTCGACTCAGGATGCTCGAATCACATGACTGATCGAAAGGAGTGGTTGGCAGATTTTGGCGAGTCGAAGAAGAGCAAGGTAAAACTTGCTGATAATAGTTCGTTGCAAGCAGAAGGTACTAGCAACATAGTCTTTCAAATGAGTATCGGAGGGAAAGCTATGATCAAATATGTGCTCTATGTATCTGGAATGAAGTGCAACTTGCTAAGTGTTGGACAACTAGTCGAAAAAGGTTTCTCAGTTGTCATGAAAGATGGAGTTTTAAAATTGTTTGATACCAAAAACAATTTGGCCTTAAAATCTCCTATATCGAAGAACATGATGTTTAAGACTATGATCAGTTCGATTGAAGTACAATGTCTAAAAACTGTTGTCGACCATAAGGATAGTTAGTTATGGCATTTGAGGTTTGGACATTTAAACTTTTGATCACTCAATCAGCTGATTACTCAAGATATGGTATTTGGTATCCCAAGTCTTGAGATGCCCGACAAAATTTATGAAGGTTGTTTAGTCAGAAATAAATCTAGAAAATATTTTGTTTCGACTATGCCAATGATATCATCATGTAGACTCGAAGTGGTACACTTAGATGTATGTGGTCCATTCAAAGAATATACCATTGGGTGAACAGATATTTTGTTTCGTTTTTCGATGAGTTCAGTTGAAAGCTGTGGATCTACGTGATCAAGAGAAAGGACGAAGTGCTCAAAATCTTTAAGAGATCCAAGATACTTGTCGAAGACCAAAGTGATAAGAGGATCAAAGTCTTGCGAACAGATGGAGGTGGCGAATACGCATCCAAGATGTTTAAAGATTTTTGTGTAGAACATAGTGTCGATCATGAGGTTACTTCTCCTTATACGCATCGACATAATGGAATTGCAAAAAGAAAAAAACAAAACCATATAGGATATGGCGAGATGCATGCTGAAGCAAAAGAATTTGCCAAAATCCTTATGGGGGTGAAGTTGTTTTGACTGCAGTATTTATTTTGAATAGGTGCCCTACCAAGATATTGAAGAACAAGTGAAGCAACCCAATAACATAAATCTCTCAAAAAAACAATGAAGTCGCCATCAGACATTTATTTATCCCACAGGAAGGGAAAGGAAAACATCAAAGAAAACCTAAAGAGGGTGAGATCAAGGTCTTGCGACCAAGAGAACGGGTAAGGGAGTCTATTACACAAGGGGAAGGTATTAACACCCCTCATATCCGTAGTACTCCATGGGATCCACTCTTGTTGTCTAATCTAAAGGGTGTGTTTAAATCTAAAACTAGGATGTAAATGTAATGCATGAATGCAAAGTATTATGTACAAAAAAGAAAAGGTTTTATTAGTCATGCCTGCCTCGGTTACAAACCTTTATGCCTACGTACCACCGTCCATGCAATGGGGATCAAGGCACTCGTAGTTCACCTTAAAAGTTTTGGTTGGTTGTATGTTTTTTTATGAATAATGCTATCGAAGCATGTCCTTTTTGAAAAGGTTTTAAAAGAAAAAGTCTAAAGACAAAAAGGTTTGCATTGGTTGTTGTTTTTTACGTTTAAAAAGGGTTTAATCATGTTATAGTGTTTTGAAGTTTGAATAAAGAAAGAGAGTTTTAGTCTTAAGAATGCAAAAGGGGAATGAAAAAGTATAAGGGAGACTATCAACCCTAAATTTATCATGCAATGGTGGTCCTAAGGTTTGGGTGACAAAGGGAAATCTCTACCTAAGTTAGCACGCATAGGTTACAACCTAATGTCTAACTCGAATTGGAAACGAAACGAGTGCATCCTAAGGGAACATGCAAAAGCCTAAAGAGAAAAGCGCAAACACAAGTGCAATCGAACAAAGTTATAACAAAAACAAAAAACAAATATCAAGTGAGAGTTGACAACAAACAAAGAATCCAATGGATTTCAAAGTGGGAGTAATGAAGTATTTCCACTTGATTTTCTCAAGCACCAATATCAAGTAACAACTCGAAGCATCAATGTCGAGTAACACGAGCTAACATCGTCGAAACGAATGATAAAATGTGAGGTTGGTTACGAGCCCTTTCTTTCACTTATTTGAATCAATGGACAACAATAAGCACGGTTCAAAACATCAACGCATAACACGAGCTTAGAATGACACAGACTAGAAAGTGTGAGGGCCAATTATAGGCCCTTTGTTCCACTTATTGACTTGACAGCAAGCACAAAGTAAAAGGAAAATGGGAGGGGAATGGGATTTTCCTTCGTCGAGGTCATTTGTATATAAACAAACATAAACATGGCCTCTTTTGAGGACTTTTAACAAAACAAACATTGCCTCCTTTGAGGGCTTTAAACAGATTTGCCCACCTAAAGTAGGGACTCTCAGTCATGCATCTCTATTCCTACTTCTCATGGAAAGGAAAAGAAAATATAATGCGTAATCAAAATAGCATCAGAAACAATACCAAATGAGCAATAATGTCCATAGCAAAGCGCAATCAAAGCAAAGAAACCCGACGGTCTTCGTGCAAGCTAGCATCAACAAACAAAATAATCAAAAATCGGGTGCTCGGGATAGGCGCAAAAGCATCGACAATGTGAAAATAAATCACACGTGAAGTGTGTATCAAACACATCCTCACTATGATGTGGTGGGAGAACTGACTTGAGGTTTTGCGTTTGTGTTTGCAAATGTTTCGGTTTAGCAAGAGTCGCCACCGACTTTTTATTTTATCCAAAGGAAAGTTCAAAAAGCACATGAAAGACCTTTGATATGTTTTCTTGGGTTCGGGGGGTAGATTATGAAAAGGGAAGGTGCAAGCACCCTTTTCATCCATGGTTATCCATGGGCTCTTAGTTACTTGTTTAGATCACTTGCTTTTGCTTTTCAATTGTTTGAAATGGTGCTTTGTGTGTGGTTTTGAAAATATTTTGAAAAGAGGCCTTTTGTCTAGGCAACCTTTGAAATGATTCTTGTTTGAATGTATACAAAGGTGTATGTCTTTTGAAAAATGTTTCAATTGTTTGAAAGTTTGTTTTGGGAAATGTTTTGAAATTGTGTTGTGATGTGTTTTTGAAAATAGCAAGGATGTTTGCAAGTTTTGTTCAAGTAACTAATAGCATCTACCCTATCTACTCAAGAGTCTTTCCTACACATTTTTAACCCTTTTACATTGTTGTTTTACCATTGTATTTGGTAAATAACCTTGTATTTGAATGTTAAACGGGACAGGTGCGGGTCATCGTATTGACCATGATAGCGATTGTGCTAAGTATCTTAGCAAGTTTTTTTTGAGGGACTAGATCATTTTTGTATAGGCAACCAAGATAGCGTCATCGAGGGACTACGATCTTTTGTTTTGTTTTTGTTTTGTCAAGATACTCAACATGCATACCATGGACATTTTAAAGGCAACAAGTGGATGAAACCCTAGGGGTGCATGTGTGTATTGTGTTGTCAATTTACATGCTTTCATGTCTTGTATTAGGTCTAGCTATTTGTTTTGATTTTGGATTTTTGGAATACAAACCCTAATCTCTATCATGGCATATTTGAAAGCATAAAGTGCGCAAAAATAATATAAGCTATTACAACATTGATATGGGGAGGGGGATACAACTTTGAATAGGGGATTATTTGTAAGAAATTAAAATCCTAAGATTATTACAATCAAATTGAATTCTTTGCATAAATAAATAAATAGACAATATTTAAATAAGCAATTAAATATAAATATGCAAAAATGTTTTTGTATTATTTTTATGTATGAAATAAAATATTTAATGTATTAAAAAAATGATAAAATAAAAGATTATTTTTATTAAGGGTGGAAACCCTAATTTATTTTAAGAAAGTATATATATTAATTATATTATTTATGTACAATAAAATAAAATAAAATATATACAAATGTCAAAAAGAGTCAAAAAATAAAAATATGTTAGAAAAGATATTATTTAAGTATATAAATAATAAAAATAAAAATATAATATTTTTATGTGTTATTTTCAAGTTTTTATTAAAGAAAATAAAAGTATATACTATTTAATAATTATTTCTGTGTCTAAAAAATAACAAAAATAATAAAATAAAATATGGAAATTTATAAAAATATTTTTGGTATTTTTAATGTTTAGAAAAAATATTTTAAAGTCAAAAATAAAAAGAGAAATGAAAAATATAAAAAATAAAATCAAATGGGCCAAGGGGGTGCAGAAAGCACAAAGGAGTGTGCAAACAGCAAGGCCAAGTCAGGCCCAACCCAGCTGATCTTCATCTTCAACCTTTGTTAAAAAAAAACGCGCGCCTGTGTACAACTTCGTATCTCCTGTTTTAGTGCTTAAAAACAAAAACTTACAACACAAAAGTTATGGCATTTTTCAACACGATTCCAACCATATAAAGAACTTAATCTAACTCTCAAAGACTAGAGAGAATTTCTCTGGCCCTAATTTATAACCTAACTTTTTCAGAAAGTTCATCAATCAAATTCTCTCAACACACTTAACTTAAATGAAATCTATGCATATGTACAGCTTAAGGGTAATGAGTACTATATTTTTTATTCACAAACCTAAGCCTAATGATTCCTAAATAGAGAGATAGAAAGTTGGAAAATACCTGTTTCAGTTGAACTCGAGTATGGCAATGCAGGGGTTTTCAATGAGGCTTGAGATGTTTGTGAGCTTGCCTGAACTTCCTCTGACCTTCCCCAATGCTTTGTTTGCTTTGAGCTTGCTTGAATAAGCCTGTAGAAGTCAACCTGCACAAGCTGAAATCAGAAATGGTGAAGCTTGTAAATGGAGTTACAGTCAATGGCCAATGGTTGGGATATCTTAGGTGGGTTATATGGAATGTATTGGAAGAGGTTTTGGGGCAAAATGCACGAGTAGTTTGTGATTTGGAAACAAAAATGCAGAAACTGCCCTGTTTTGCAAGAAGAAGGTGTTTTGATGTTCAAGGGTGTTTGAGGATTGGATAGCTCGTGTTTTTGGCTCAAGGAAATATGCAAAACTTGTTTGAAAGGGTTACAAGAGTTGGTTTTATCAGATGGAAGTGTTGTGTAGACTTTTGCACATTTCTTGGTTTTGAAGAAAAGTGTGAAGTGATCAAGCAAAGAGCCTGTACAGGCCTCCTTCCTAGCTGCACAAAGTGGTTGTCCTTTGCCTAAGTTTATGGAACTTGTTTGCTGCAAAGAGAGGGGTTCAAGGCTCAAGGGAAACAAGTTGATATAAAGTTGTGCTTTATGAAAATAACAATGTTCACTTTTTGCCAAAAATGGATTAAACCTCTGTGTAATCTTCCATAGATCAGAACAATGCATTAAACCAATGAGTTTGCATTCAATTTTTTAGTGTGGAAGGGTTTAGAGACCTGTAAACAAGTACAAATGAAGCTGGATAGATTTTGCAACTTGTAGCAACATGAAAAATGCCATGGATCAAAGTGACTTTTTTCCAAATTCAAACCTTCGATTCTCCCTAACCATAAATGATTTTTGAGAGTTCTTGGACATTTTGGAAAGCTTATAACATGATATATAATACATCTTTGAAATACATTTTTATATTCCAAGTGGAACTATGTGAAAAATTGCCATAAAGATAGGTCAAAATCCTGCCTAAACTAGGGCAAAATTTCACTAAGTTAAAAGTTTCATGGACCCTTATTCCAAAAATCATAACTTGAGATCCAAGCATCTTTTGGGAAAACTTTGTGAATAAAAGTTGTAGATTTTGTGTAGGAATACAACTTTCATGTTGGAAGTTTTGTTTGAATCCATTTGCATCATGATGAAAATGTTGGGCAAAGTTGGGAAAAAATAAGAAAATTTCATAACTTAGAAAAATTCTAAGTTATGAAATTTTTCAATCTTACACCCTAATTTGCAAAATTAGGTTTCTTGATGAACAAGTTTCATGTTTTGACACATCTTGATGAAAAATGACCCTTGGCACTTGATTTTGACCAAAAAGTCAAAGTTTGACTTTTCAGTGTACAATTGATTCTTGATCAGTTGACTGGAAATTTCATTTGTCAATCCGATGCTCTTGAGATCTTTTGAACCTTGTGAATAGGTCAATATGATGCCATTGAGTCCTTGAATCCATACTTGAACCCAATTTTCCATTGGCTAGGTGAAAAATCAGAAATTGCCCTTATACAGTTAAAACCCTAAAAATGACCATTTTGCCCTTTTGATGATCTGATCAAATTTCTTGAGGAGTTATGGTCCAAACTTGATCAAATGGTTCATATGAGTCTATAATGTTGATGTGGATAAAAAATTATGAGGTTTGACTGTAAATTGGCCACAGTTGATTTTCCCCCAAATACAATTGATTTATAGGTCAACTGTCCAATTGACTGGGCAAAAATTTAATTCAAGGCTTGAAACTTGGTAGAGGCAATATTGTAAGTCCAACATGAAGTATGAAAGTCACTTTGAGCATTGAAAGTCCAAAGATCCTTGTGCAAACTCAAACCCTAATTTCAGGTCATCAGTGCAAGGAGATATCTTGAGCAGAGCAAACCCTAATTCTGTCTGGAATCCAAAGAGTCTTGTGAGGGGGAATCTTGATAAAATAAGAGGGCAAATTTTGGGGTACAACATCTGCCCCTGTTCAATCTTCTTGAACCTGAAGAGTTAGATTGGCGAGTTTGCCTTTCGTGACTCGAAGGTAAAAGAGGATTGGACACTAGAGTGCCCGTAAATTTGCACTCGTCAAAATGTAGTTGATGGAATGGGCTTAAAGATGCCATTTTGAGAGGTGACAGAATCTTGTCGGGGATGGGCTTAAAGATGCCATCCAAGAATGTTTGTTGAAAATCAGGAGAATGAACATCAGAATGGTATCCGTATCTGGAACGTATCTGAGTTGTATCTGGAGATTGGATTTGTATGAGCAAAGGAATGGCGTCCGTGTCTGGAGCATATCTGAGCTGTAATTGTATTTGATTTTTGAATGAATATTAGAACGACTTCCGTGTCTGGAGTGTATTTGTATTGCATCTGAATTCTGAATGGGCGACAGAATAGCACCCGTGTATGGAGCATCTCTGGGCTGGGGATAAATTCCGAATGAGTGACAGAATGGCAACTGTGTCTGGTGCGTATCTGGACTGTATCTGAAGTTTAGATCTGTATGAGTAGCATAATGACTTCCGTGTATGGAGTGTATCCGTACTGTAACTTGGATCTGGACAAGTGACATAATGACTTGCGTGTCTGGAGTGCATATGAACCTGAAGTTGATAGTTGAATCTGAATGAGAAATAGAATGGCTTCAGTGTCTGGAGCGTATCTGGACTGTATCTGAAGTTGAGATCTGAATGAGTAGTAGAATGACCTTCGTGTCTGGGGTGTATCCATACTGTATCTTGACTTGAAATTCTGAATGAGTAATAGAATGACCTCCGCGTCTGGGGTGTATCCATACTGTATCTGAATAATGGATCCGAATGAGTAGCAGAATGACTTCCGTGTCTGGAGTGTATCCGTACTGTATCTGAAATCTTTGAATAGTTGTTAAAGATAGCTTTTAATCTTATCCTGAAAAGGGTAAAATGTTAGCTGAAACACAAAGTTATGTTGCATGACATGTATGATGCAATAAAATGTGTTCTATCAATGTTTATGATACATGAATGTAATGTATATGCATGTAAGTGGATTAGCTGTCTTGCTGAGGAAAATAAATCCTTGATAGCTGGAGATAGTAAAATCCTTGACTGCTGCCGGGGAAAATAATTCCTGGACCGATGCCGGGAATTCCACGACCTTTGATTGCTGAAAATGATAAATCCTTGGACCACTGTTGGGGATAGAAAATCTTTGGCAACTTGTGGGGATTAACAAGAACTTTGACAACTTCTGTGGGAATGTGAGAACCCTTCACGAATTTCCTAGGGATATAGGGATCCTTTAAGTCCTTTGAAGTTGGAACATGATAAACATTCCATTGTAAGAATAATGCCGAGTGCTGCTTTGAGAAACCTGCTTGGGGAGTCCAGAGAAACTTGATAACTGTGGCTGGGGATTGAGAATCTTCAATCCGTTGGGAAATAACTCTGTGGGGAGAAAGTTTATTCTGTTGAAGAGTTTTCAAGAGCTTGGGTTGTATGCCAATCTACTGAGGAATTATCCGAAGATGTCGTCTGGTTAGCTGTCAGGTTCTAAGATAACTTGCAGGGGAATTTTCTGGTTTTAAGACAACTCTCTGGGGAATTGGAGGAAACTGGATGGTCTTCCACCGGGTTTTAAGGGTTGAATTTTTGGACTTCGTTGGGGAAGAAAGTTCTATCTTCGCCGAGGGTCTGTAGCTCAAAGTTTTCTGGCTCCGCTGGGGATTGGGAGTTTGGAAACTTAGTTCTGGTGGGGATTTTGAAATTTAACTCCGCGGGGGACATGTATTTCAAGGTTTTGGCTCCACTGGGGACCTTGATGATGTACTGCAGGGGATTTCACTTGGAATAGCCTAAAGACGTTTTCCTATACTTCCAACCTATCAGTAATTATTCTTTCCCATTTCCTTTATTTGTAAACAGTGATTATATTCAAATGCATATGCTTATTTAATAAATCATTGGATGTTTTCAAATAAAACACAAGTATAAAAAATAAAGAAAAGTCAAATAATTTTCTGCACTTTGAAGTATCTTTGTGTTAACTTTGTGTAAGTATTTTGTACAAAGGAGACATACATCCTAGTAAGAGAATGTTGTCATACAAATGAGAAAAATTTATACAAAGAAAGGTGACTATGTGTAAAAATTCCATGGGGGTTCCCATTCTGCTATAGCCTTCGTAACTCTGGACATCTTGTCCATTCGTTGCTTTGTCCGACGATGATTGAGTTGATCAGAAGCCCGGGGCTTGTCAGTGAAGAGATTGTCCTTAAAGTGATCCGACGAGACATAGTCATACGCTTTAATTCCCTAACTTTTTCCTGGATCTCCCTTTCGGGTTTTCGATCCACCGGGAAACCCTTTTTTGCCCAAGTCGCCCTTTCGGGTTTTCAACTTGCCGGGTGTACATATTTTTTTTATTTATCCCTAATTTTTGCCTAAACCGCCCTTTCGGGTTTTCGATTCACCGGGATGCCCATTTTTTCCCAAGTCGCCCTTTCGGGTTTTCAACTTGTCGGGTCGTTTATGCGTAGTATCTTTTGAATATGTCTGCGTTTGCAGGGTGCGGCAGGTCATCGCCATCCATGGTGGTCAGGATCATTGCCCCACCAGAAAAGATGTTTTTGGTCACAAATGGTCCTTCGTAAGTAGGAGTCCATTTTCCCCTGGGATCACTTTGCGACAAGATGATCCGCTTGATTACAAGGTCCCCGACTTGATATACCTGGCGCCTGAATTTCTTGTTGAAGGCCTTGATCATATGTTTCTGATACGCCTGACCATGGAAAACAACAGTAAGTCGCTTTTCTTCAATCAAGTTAAGTTAATCAAGCCGGGTCTGAATCCAATCGTCTTCACTCAAACCAGCATCTTTCATGATTCTAAAGAGAGAATCTGAACCTCGATAGGTAAAACAGCTTCCATGCCATATACCAAAGAATAGGGTGTTGCCCCAGTTGATGTTCGTGCCGTGGTACGGTACCCGTGCAGAGCAAACGGTAACATCTCATGCCAGTCCTTGTAAGTGACTGTCATCTTTTGAATGATCTTCTTGATATTTTTGTTCGCGGCTTCAACAACACCGTTCATCTTAGGCCGATAGGGAGATGAACTGTGATGTTGAATCTTGAACTAATCGCACAGAGCGGTGATCATAATATTGTTCAAATTTGTACTGTTGTCAGTGATGATCCTGTCGGGGATACCATACCGGCAAATGAGGTTATGCTTGATGAAGCGGGCAACCACATTCTTTGTAACAGAGGCGAAGGAAGCTGCTTCGACCCATTTGGTAAAGTAATCAATGGCCACCAGGATGAAACGATGTCCATTGGATGCTGTAGGCTTGATCTCTCCAATCATGTCGATTCCCCATATCGCGAATGGCCAAAGAGCTGTTAGGACATTGAGAGGAACTAGAGGTATATATACCTTGTCAGCATAGATTTGGCATTTGTGACAAGTACAGGAATGTTGATGACAATCAGCTTCCATGGTAGACCCGTAGTAGCCTGCCCGTAGAATCTTCTTAGCCATCGTATGTCCGCTTGAGTGGGTGCCGAAAGTACCATTATGTAGTTCAGCCATGATTTGCTCAGCTTCAACCTTGTCTACACAACGGAGCAGAATGCAATCATGATTGCGCTTGTATAAGATACCATTGCTCAGGAAGAACTTGGCAGAGAATCTCCTTAAGAACTTTTTGTCGTTGACTGGAGCTTCTTCAGGGTATTCTTGTGCTTCGAGATACCTTTTGACGTCATGAAACCAATTTCAGTCCACTACTTCTTCGGTATTAATCTCGTGACAATGGGCAGGTTCGTCCATCCTTTCAATGGTGATTTGAGGAGCCTCATTATCCCAGTTAAATTTAAACATGGATGACATTGTAGCTAGCGCATCTGCTAGCTGATTCTCTTCTCGTAGGAAGTGCTCAAAGGTGATCTGCTCGAAATGTGGTAACAATGTCAGGACATGTTCTTTGTAAGGGATGAGGTTTGGATGTTTAGTATCCCACTCTCCTTTGATTTGACTGATAACCAAAGCTGAGTCCCCAAATACAATCAAAGATTTGATTCCCAAGTCAATAGCGACCTTGAGACCAAAGATACAAGCTTCATACTCGGCCATGTTGTTGGTGCAGCTGAAGCAGAGTCTAGCAGTGAAAGGTGTATGGCAACCTTCTAGAGAGATAAGTACATCACCGATACCGTTCCCAAGTGCATTAGAAGCACCATAAAAGTACAGGGTCCATCAGGATCCTTGTTCAGGTCCGTCATACGATTTGTTCTCTTCAATGTTGTCTACTGTCATGATATCCTCGTCGGGGAAGTCGAACCTCATGGATTGGTAATCTTCGACAGCTTGATGAGCCAGATGATCGGCTAGCACACTCCCCTTTATAGCTCTTTGGGTCGTGTACTGTATATCATATTCGATGAGGATCATCTGCCATCTAGCGATTCTTCCGGATAGAGCAGGCTTCTCGAAGATGTACTTGATCAGATCCATCTTAGAGATCAGTAAAGTGGTATGGGTCAACATGTACTGCCTTAACTGGCGAGCCGCCCATACCAAAGCGCAACAAGTTTTCTCGAGCAGTGAGTAGCGAGTCTCACAGTCAGTAAACTTTTTTCTAAGGTAATAAATGGCATGCTCTTTTCGGCCAGACTCGTCATGTTGGCCCAGTACGCACCCCATTGAATTCTCCAGAACGGTCAGATACATGATTAACGGCCTTCCTTCGACGGGTGGCATCAAAATAGGAGGTTCCAGTAAATACTCCTTGATTTTATCGAAAGCAACTTGACATTCAGCATTCCATTTAACCACCTGGTCTTTCTTCAACAATTTGAAGACTGGCTCACAGGTAGATGTTAGGTGAGAAATGAACCTTGTAATGTAGTTTAGGCGTCCCAAGAAATCTCTGACCTCCTTCTCAGTGCGAGGGGCAGGCATTTCTTGTATAACTTTGACTTTGGAAGGATCAACCTCGATGCCTTTGTTACTGACGATGAATCCCAAAAGTTTACCGGACCTGACTCCGAAAGTGCACTTGTTAGGGTTCAGTCTGAGCTTGTACTCTTTCAATTTGACAAACAACTTTTACAGATGGTCGAGGTGTTCTTCTTCTGTCTGTGAACGAGCTATCATGTCGTCTATGTAGACTTCTATCTCATGATGTATCATGTCATGAAACAAAGCTACCATGGCTCGCTGATAAGTTGCTCCGACATTCTTTAGTCCGAATGGCATCACTTTATAGCAGAAGGTACCCCATTGTGTAACAAAAGTAGTCTTCTCCATGTCTTCGGGGGCCATTTTGATCTGGTTATACCCTGAAAATCCATCCATGAAAGAAAATACCTTGTGCTGAGCTGTATTGTCAACCAAGATGTCAATGTGCGGTAGTGGAAAGTCATCTTTAGGGCTAGCCCTGTTTAAATCTCTGTAATCCATGCACATTCTCACCTTGCCGTCCTTCTTAGGCACGGGCACAATGTTAGCAACCCATTATGGATAGGAAGTAACAGCAAGAAACCCATCATTGAACTGCTTCATTACTTCAGCTTTGATCTTTTCAGACATATCAGGCCTCATCCGGCGGACTTTCTGTTTGATTGGTGGGCAGTCTTCTCTTGTAGGGAGACGGTGAACCACAATATCTGTATCTAGTCCCGGCATGTCTTCGCAGGACCCGACGAAGATCTCAACATATTCATTCAACAGCTGAACTAAATGCTCCTTGACATTTGGCTCTAGGTTGGCACCCACTTTAACTTCTTTTCTGTCTTCCTCTATTCCCAAGTTGATAGTCTCTAACAACTCCTCGTGAGGTAGAATAGACCTTTCTTCCTTTTGCAGCAGTCTAGCCAACTCTCCAGGCACTCCACAGTCTTCATCACCTTCGTATTCGGCATGATTGACCAGATCTCCAGAGTCACTGAAGGCCATAGCAGAATTGTTACCCATGGAATCCGGAGTGGATGGGTACCTGCATTTTGTGAGTGTGGGTGTGTGTAAGGGATAGCCACCTTTAAACAAATAAAATGTAAAAAGAAAGACAATGAACACAAAAGTTTATATATGAAAACATCCATGATTCATTAAAATGGCATATGAAGATGAAAAATCAAACCCTTACAAATGGACTCATATGCCTCGGGTAAGGCATAAGGCAAAAAGTGTACGAATTGTTTAGGAATTATTACAAACCAACAAAAAATGTTCGAAAGATAAATTACTGATTGATGAAAGTAATAGGAACAAAATCCTTTGCCTCCCAATTGCATAGTCCTCCTTCAACGGTTGGAAAGATCCAGTCTTTAAAATTGCTCTCCTCTTCACCATCCTCCAAAGCATGAACTCCATGATGGGTGATCTTCAATGGTGGTCCTCCAGCCCGGGAGCGACGCACAACCTTCTGAGCAGAAGTAGTGAAACCCAAGCCGAATTTATCTGTCTTGTAAGGAAAATCTGGCAGTTGACCCCATACCGTGCTTCCTCCTTCCTCAATCACAGCCTTTGCATCTTTAAGGGATGACATCCGAGACACAGGTTTAGTAATGATGGGCACAGAAGTCATTGTCTTGGCTACCGCAAATTCAGGAGAAACCTCCTCAAAGTGCTGAAAGGGGGTCTCGATGAATTCACCATCTAATTCAACATAGCGGAATGAATTCAGATGGCTTATCATATACTCCTCCTCGCCACGAACTGTCACAATTTTCCCATGGACAGGGTACTTAAGCTTCTGATGCAGAGTAGATGTAACGGCTCCAGCATGATGAATCCAGGGTCTTCCTAACAAGTAAGAGTAGGAGGGATGGATATCCATGACATAAAATGTGGAATTGAAGGTTTCAGTACCCACTTTAATCGGGATGTCCACCTCCCCGTGGACCATCCGCTTAGAACCATCAAAGGCTCTGACGATGATGTTGCTGGGCTTCAAAATTAGACCTTCACAATCTAGCCTATCCAATGCCTTCTTTGGAAAGACATTTAAAGACGACCCGATATCAACCAGAACGTGAGCAAGAGTAGTCCCTCTACATTCCACCGAGACATGCAACACGTCATTATGCTTTCTCCCCTTAGATGTTAAATCGGCATCGGAGAAGCCAAGACCATTGTCGGCTGTTAGGCTGGCTACACACTCCTGGAACTTGTCCGCGGAGGTTTCCTGAGGCACATGGGCCGTCTTCAAGAATTTGATCAAGGCCTTGGCATGAGTTTCGGAACAGAGCAATAAGGCCAGCATAAAGATTTTTGAAGGGGTTTGCCCCAGTTATTCTACGACATCATAGTCGCTTTTCTTAATTATTTTTAAAATCTCCTCCATTTCCTTCTGAGTGGTCTCGGGGATGACCAAAGGCTGAGCCCTCGTCCTGACAAGCGCTTCTTGGATCCCCTTACCTTTATCAGCAGCAACAACAGAGGGTACAACTACAGGAGTAACAATTTCTTCAATCACTGGAGTTCGCACAGATATGCAGACCTGCACAGGAGTAACCTTAGGAGAACTTGAGGGTCCGAAGATTGCCCTTGGAGGAGAAATCTCCGGAGAGAAAATTCTTCCGCTGCGGGTGATCTTACTCATCCCCGCAATATTTCCTATGTCAGGAGTCTCTTCATCGGAACTTTCTTTAACTGATTCAATCTGCTTAACACCGTGGTAGAAGATCTCTCCTCCATAATTCCACGGTATTGTTTTGTTGGACTTGTATGGGATAGGCCCCGGCATAGTTATCTTCAGAGGTACAATCTTTGGATCAGATGTAATCTTAACAGGTCTTTTGGAGACCTTGGAAAGATTGGTGGAAATGGTAATTATAGCAACATTGTTGATAGGAGTTGGAGTAACAGGAGTTTTCTCAAAAAGGATTTCTTGATTATCCATTAGGCGTTGGATGCCTAAATTCAACAGCAGACAGTCGGATTGTAAGGACGAACAAAGGTAGCAATCTTTTTCACAGCCTGGAAAAATCCCAGCTTTCAACAGATTCATCTTGATCATTGGTAATGGAGTCATTAAGTCATCAACAGTAGCAACATAAAGATCTTCTTCAACAACATGTATATTATAACCATGTTTTGACATTGGGGCAGAGATCACATTAGGTTTTTCAGGGGCGTCAAACTCCACCTCCTTGGCATCTATTAAATCCTGGATCTTATTTTTGAGGGCCCAACAATTGTTGGTCTCGTGCCCCACGCTGTCCGAATGATAAGCACACTTTGCATTTGAATGGTAGTAGAGAGAAGAGGTATTCAGATTCTTTGGCGCCTCTTCAAGTTTGTAAGGTTTAACTTCAACAGATGAGGGAGAACCTGAGTAGGTGTCATATTGATCCGGGTGAATTGCCGTGTAGGCCTTTCCACCCTTGCTTGGTTGGTTCTGAGTTGACTGTTTTGAGGCTGATCAACTGCAGATTTTTGAATCATTACAGCCCCCACCGCTGGCCGGCGCTCAACTCTTCCTTGACTTTTCTGGGAGTAAACAACTGAGACTTCTTTCTTGGCTGGAAAGGTCTTCTTGATAGCAGCGGAAGCAGATTCATCCTTTTGAATTTTACCGCTCTTAATTCCAACTTCAACTCTTTCACCAGTCAGAATTAACTTGGTGAACCCCGCAGACGAACTCCCGATCAAGTGATTAAAGAATGGACCTGACAGGGTCCCCAAAAACATATCCACAAGCTCTCTCTCAGACAATGGTGGCTGCACCCTTCCAACCAAGTCCCTCCATTTCTGGGCATACTCCTTAAAGCCTTCATTAGAGACCATACCCATACTCTGTAATGGAGTACGAGTAGGTGCTAAGTCTGCATTATATTGATATTGTCTGTAGAAGGCAGCCGCCAAATCCTCCCAATTATGCACATCAGATCTTTCAAGCTGGTAGAACCAATCTAATTGCGTACCCGACAAACTATCTTGAAAAAAGTGGACCCACAGATCCTTATCAGAAGAATGAGGTTAGATCTTTCTGACGTAAGACCGTAGGTGCATCTTCGGACAAGATAAACCATCGTATTTAGCAAATGTAGGCATCTTGAATTTAGGGGGAATCAAAATCCCAACAACCAACCCTAGCTCCTTGAAATCCATCCCAGGCACCCTTTGTACCTCCATAGCTGCCAGACGCTCTTCCAAATTCTTGTATTTTTTGTCTGCAGGAGGGTACTGCTGCTCAGAGTAGTCTTCATCCTCTTCTTCTTCTTCTTCTTCCTTAGACTCGGAGGCACTGCAGCTCCCTTTCCCTTTCCTACCCCTTCATCAGATGTTGAGGGGAAATCCAGGACCCTTCTAGCTTGGTTCTCAAATCTTCTTCCCAAAGTAGCCACACCAACTCTTTTTTTTCTTCTTTTTCTCCTTTTATTTTTCCTTTTCCTTTTCCAGCAAAGCTTTAAGATCCTCCTGACCCTTTGCCAAGGTCATGAGTAGTTGTTGGAACTGTGAATTCTGCGCTTGTAGGTCTTTGGCCGTCTGCTCTATATCCATCTTGCTGAAATAAACAACAAAGAGATAAGGAAACCTGGTGTGAAGACCTGTTTATGCATATGATGAATGATGTGTATTCATGTAATGCAATCAAGGATTCAAAAATTCAAATTTGTTGTAAACAAAAAAGAACGCACGTCATATTAATAAGATAAAATTGTTAGTACATAAATGCCCCATGGGCAAGATAATACAAAATTCTAAGGTAAAAAGACGTTGCGCATCCTCTTTGGTGCGATGTAGGTGTCGAGAGTCTTCTCTTCGTGGAGTCGACGAGTAAGCTCTAAAACCTTCTTCTCACTGGCGTAGAAGCTGGCTTCAAAAGTGTTTCGTTCTTCCTTGAGCTGTATCTGTAACACCCCAATTCTACCCCTCGTAATTAATAATAAAATCAGAGTTTCAAAATTTCATCCAAACATAAATTGAGGTATCACATATTCGTGTTTTTCATCACTTTGCATTATAATGCACATCACAAAATCAAAAGTCAGATATACCGATTCATAACATAAATCATCATATAAACATATGACTAATCACAACACAACGGATGTGTTCACAAAATGTACGTATCATCATGTTATCATCAATACATAAAGTCCTAAGATAGTATACATAAACTATCCTATCAAAATAATAACGTCGCCCAAATCCCAAGTGTTACTATTATCATAGCAGAGCGACTCAAAATAAAGAGACTCGAGCTAATCATCATCATCCTCGTGGATCACCTGCACGTTACCAATATAAAGGCAACGGCGAAACAAGTAAAGGGTGAGATACTCCAAAACATATAATTAAAGGCATGATAAAATATATAAATAGTTTTGGAATCATAAATGATATAGGTTAATAAGAATATGTCAACAAATATCAAATCTCACATACTTTAAAATCATCATTTAGTGTATGAGATCAACACTTTAATATCATCACATAATTTTCATGAAATTATCACATCATAATCACTTTATGTTCAACACAAAAATCATCACAAAACAAAGTATCATATAACATCGCAGTTCATTATAAGCCATCAAATAAAACTCAGCGCCAAAAGACTCAAAAATAAACATATCTGACTCCATGAGACACGACTATGTTATGCATGTGGTACCCGTCGCTTTGTCCATAATTAGGGACATTCGGCATAAAAGCCCATTGTGTTAGAACAATGTTTGAATCTAGTACCCTATAATTAAGTTTTGATGATAACAAAGTGAAAAGATATAGTAGTTAAATATTTTATGATTGAATTATATGCTACTTAAAATTACTATGCTCTGACTTGCAGATATGCTGATTAAAATAAGCAAGATCACGTTCTCAGCATCAGAATATGAGTTTGCACACCAGCATCAGAAGTTGCTGAATCAGAACGTCAAGATCAGAAGATCAACGCTTGCACATGCTGAAGCTTGATGAACGGAACTGCGCGTAAAATACTCTGATACAGAATCAAATCAGTTCATCAGCAGCAAAGCAGAATCAGAATGAGCCAAGCCAGATCGTGCATTGAAGAAGCAACGGTACTGTGCATTGAAAGCTAATCAATACCAACGGCATCATTCTAGACAAGATCTGCTCAGAAAGGAAAGCTTGTAAATAGCATTGAATCAAGAATATTTGCTTCAACGTTCATCTTCTCAAGTGCTATATAAACCAAGCTTTGAAGATTATCACGGCTAATGCTTCCAAACTCTCTACACGTAAAAAGCTGATCATTAATCTTCACTCTACAAGTTTTGCTAAACCACCAAACTCTGATACTCTATTAGCGTTTAGCAACTTAGTATTCTAAGCTTCATTTGTGTAAACATCACAGTTGTGATATAGTTTTTGTAGAAACATTCACACACATTTGATTATTCCTTTGTAAGAAAGTGTTGCCTTGACAAACCGGATTGTGGTTTGAATCAAGAAGGTTTTAGCAGTTGCTAAAACAGATTTGTATTCAGTTGAATATAGTGAATTAAGACCTCGTTGGAGAGAGGCGAAATCACCTTGAACGGGTGGACTGGAGTAGTTTGAGATCAAACGAACCAGGATAAAAATACCTTGTCATTTGCTTTAAGTTTCCAGTTTTACAATTCAACCCCCCCCTTCTTGTGTTTTTCACCCCTTCAATTGGCATCAGAGCGCCTGGTTCTGAGCTAAAACACTTAACCGTGTCAGTAAAAGATCCAGCATCAGAAAAACACTATGGCAGGAAACAACTCTCATTTCAGCAATGACAACAATGAGGATAGAGACAGATTCAGCGGCAAACCTCCAGTCTTTGATGGAGAAAACTTTGACTACTGGAAAGACAGAATTGAAAGCTTCTTTCTAGCACATGATGCTGATCTGTGGGATATGGTGACAGATGGATACACGCACCCTGTTAATGCAACTGGTCAGAAGATTGATAGAAAGTCAATGACTGATCAACAAAAGCGTGATTTCAAGAATCACCATAAGGCCAGAACCATCCTTCTCAGTGCTATCTCCTATACTGAGTATGAGAAGATCTCCAACAGAGACACAGCTAAGAACATCTTTGATTCTCTCAGAATGACACATGAGGGCAACGTTCAAGTCAAGGAAACAAAGGCTCTGGCGCTCATTCAGAAGTATGAGGCGTTTAAAATGGAAGAATCTGAATCCATTGAAACTATGTTCTCTAGATTCCAGATTCTGGTAGCTGGTCTCAAAGTTCTGGACAAGGGGTACTCTACTGCTGACCATGTCAAGAAGATAATCAGAAGTTTACCCAAGCAGTGGAGGCCTATGGTTACTGCTCTGAAGCTGGCGAAAGATCTCAACAAAATCACTCTGGAGGAACTTATAAGCTCCCTCAGAAGTCATGAGATAGAGCTGGAAGCTGACGAGCCTCAGAAGCAAGGTAAGCCTATAGCTTTGAAATCTAACAGAAAATCTGAATCTAAAGTTTTGCAGGCAGTTGAAGAAACATCTGATGGATCCTCATCAGAAGAAGACGAGCTCTCTCTTCTCTCCAGAAGAGTAAATCAACTGTGGAAGCAAAGACAAAAGAAGTTCAGGAATCCCAGAAGATCTGATCATAACGAGTCTTCTTCCAGACACAGAAGGACAGAATCTTCCTCTGGATACAGAAGATCTGAAGGCTCCTCAGGTAGCAAGAAGCCAAATACAAAAGACATCATCTGCTACGAGTGCAATGAGCAAGGTCACTACAAGAGTGACTGTCCAAAGCTTCAGAGGGAAAAGCCAAAAAGGAAGTTTGGAAGAGAGAAGAAGAAAAGTCTCATGGCCACATGGGATGACTCTGACTCGTCTGAAGCTGACTCAGAATCAGATGATGAAAGGGCGAACCTAGCGCTTATGGCTAACATTCAAGATGACAGTGAAGCTTCTGACTCAGACTCAGAATCAGACACAGAAGAGGTATTCCCTAACTTCGCTGTTAATTTTACAAAGGCTGAACTTGCTGAAAGCCTAAATGAAATTCTGGAACGTTATCAGCAGATTAGAGCTAAATTCAGAGACCTGAAAAGGACTCTTGAATCTGACTCTAATAAGTCTGAGAGTCTCAGATTGGAAAACTCTGAGCTGAGAGATAAAATTTTAAAATTAGAAAACTCTTTACAAAACTCTCAGAAGGAACCAATTGCTGAAACTCCCAGCAACGCTGATGAGATCATCAAGGAGTATGATCATAGTTTCCAGAAGTTCCTTGCTAAAAGCATAGATAGAAGCAAAATGGCTTCAATGATCTATGGAGTTAGCAGAAACGGCAGGAAAGGAATAGGATACCTAGGTAAGAATCCTACACCTAAAAATGTCATGGATTTAACAATTAAGTACACTCCTCTAAATTCACACTTTGTGTATGGTCACACACATGACATCAAATATACTAGTAGCAATCACTTTGTGAAACCAAAATTCAATCAGAGTTTTGGTAAAACTAACAAAACAGGACCCAAGAAGATCTGGGTACCTAAGGATAAAATAATACATGTTGCAGATATCTTTAGCAGCAAGTCAGAAACACCAGTCATGGTACCTGGACTCTGGCTGCTCACGTCACATGACGGGAAGAAGGCATATGTTCCAAAGCCTGGAACTTAAGCCTGGAGGCCACGTTGGCTTTGGAGGCAATCAGAGGGGAAAGATAATTGGCTCTGGAACTGTAGGTAACGGAAATCTTCCCTCTATTAATAATGTTCTGCTTGTTGATGGATTGATGCATAACTTGTTATCCATAAGTCAATTAAGTGATAACGGTTATGATATAATCTTTAATCAAAAATCATGTAAAGCTGTTAGTCAGAAAGATGGGACTATCCTATTTAATGGTAAGAGGAAAAACAACATTTACAAAATCAAACTTTCTGAACTTAAGAGTCAGAACGTAAAATGTCTTCTGTCTGTTAACAACGAGCAGTGGATCTGGCACAGAAGATTGGGGCATGTTAGTATGAGAAGAATATCTCAGATTAACAAACTCAATCTGGTCAGAGGACTTCCAAATTTGAAGTTCAATTCAGATGCTCTGTGTGAAGCATGTCAGAAAGGCAAATTTGCAAAACCATCTTTTAAATCCAAAAATGTTGTCTCTACCTCTAAGCCATTAGAACTTCTGCACATTGACTTATTTGGACCAGTTAAGACTGCTTCTGTCAGTGGCAAGAAGTATGGGTTAGTAATCGTAGATGACTATAGCAGATGGACATGGGTAAAGTTCTTAAGACACAAGGACGAGTCACACTCTGTGTTTGTTACCTTCTGTAACCAAGTTCAGAATGAAAAAGATCTTAGAATCGTTAAAGTCAGAAGTGATCATGGTGGAGAATTTGAAAATAAAGATTTTGAGTCATTCTTTAATGACAAAGGCATTCTGCATGACTTCTCTTGTCCTAGAACTCCCCAACAAAATGGAGTTGTAGAACGAAAGAACAGAACATTGCAAGAAATGGCCAGAACCATGATCAACGAGACAAACGTTGCTAAGACTTTCTGGGCAGAGGCAATAAACACAGCGTGCTACATTCAGAATAGAATCTCAATAAGACCTATTCTGGAAAAGACTCCATATGAATTGTGGAAGAACAGAAAGCCCAACATTTCGTATTTTCATCCATTTGGATGTACTTGCTATATGTTAAATACTAAGAATTATTTGAACAAGTTTGATTCTAAGGCACAGAAGTGTATTATGTTAGGATACTCTGAACGCTCAAGAGGGTACAGAGTATACAATACAGAAACACAGATTGTGGAAGAATCAATCAGTGTTCGTTTTGATGACAAGCTTGACTCTGAAAAGTCAAAGCAGAATGAAAATCTTGCAGGTATAGAAATTGAATTTGCAGGTTCTGAAGACAAGTCATCAGAAGCTCTCAACACAGACACTCCTTCAACGTCTGAAAGAAGCAATGCTAGAAATCCTACAACTGCTGCTGATCAACCTCAGAAGAGAGTACCCAGAAGCAGTTTGGATCACCCAGAAGAATCCATTCTAGGAAGAAAGGAAGATCCAATCAGAACAAGAGCAAGCCTCAGAAACTCTGAAGAAACTCTGATGGGACTTGTGTCTCTGATTGAACCTTCTTCCATTGATGAAGCACTTCTGGATAATGACTGGATTCTGGCAATGCAAGAAGAGCTGAATCAGTTCACCAGAAACGACGTTTGGGATCTCGTTCCAAGACCAAAAGGATTCAACGTCATTGGAACAAGATGGGTGTTCAGAAACAAGCTCAATGAACAAGGTGAAGTCGTCAGAAACAAGGCACGACTGGTTGCACAAGGCTATAGTCAGCAAGAGGGGATAGACTATACAGAAACCTTTGCTCCAGTCGCCAGGTTAGAATCTATCAGACTTTTAATCTCATTTGCTGTTAACAGAGGCATCACTCTGTATCAGATGGATGTCAAAAGTGCATTCTTAAATGGTTATATAGAAGAAGAAGTGTATGTTCACCAACCCCCAGGTTTTGAAAATACAAAACATCCAGAACATGTTTTCAAACTGAAAAAGTCACTGTATGGTCTGAAACAAGCTCCCAGAGCTTGGTATGAAAGGCTAAGTAACTTTCTGCTTGAAAATGAGTTCACCAGAGGGAAAGTGGACACCACTCTATTCTGTAAAACAGTTAAGAGTGACATTCTAGTCTGTCAGATTTATGTTGATGATATAATCTTTGGTTCTACTAATCCTTCTCTTGGAAGAAAATTTGCTAAGTGTATGCAGGCAGAATTTGAGATGAGCCTCATGGGGGAACTGAAGTTCTTTCTAGGAATTCAGATCAATCAAACTCCAGAGGGAACTTACATTCATCAGAGCAAATACATCAGAGATCTTCTGAAGAAATTTGACCTCTCAGAATGTAAGCCATCAAAGATTCCAATGCATCCCACGTGCATTCTGGAAAGAGAAGAGGTAAGCAAAAGCGTAGAACAGAAAGTCTACAGAGGTATGATTGGTTCTCTCCTTTATCTGACTGCTTCAAGACCTGATATTCTATTCAGTGTATGTATTTGTGCTAGATTCCAATCAGATCCTAGAGAATCTCACTTAACAGCTGTTAAGCGAATTTTCAAGTATCTGAAAGGTACTACTAATCTGGGTTTGTTTTATAGAAAATCTAGTGATTACAGTTTAGTAGGCTACTGCGACGCTGATTTTGCTGGAGACAGAGTGGAACGAAAAAGTACTTCTGGAAGCTGCCAGTTTCTGGGAGAAAATCTGATCTCGTGGTCCAGCAAAAGGCAATCAACTATTGCTCTGTCAACAGCAGAAGCTGAGTACATAGCAGCAGCTGGTTGCAGCACACAGATGCTCTGGATGAAAAGTCAGCTTGAAGACTTCCAGATTTTTGAGAGTAACATTCCTATTCTTTGTGATAATACTTCTGCTATTTGCTTAAGTAAGAATCCTATTTTACATTCTAGAGCTAAGCATATAGAAATAAAACATCACTTCATTAGGGACTATATTCAGAAAGGCATTTTAAACTTGAAATTTATAGATACAGACCATCAATGGGCTGATATCTTTACAAAACCCCTTTCAGAAGATAGGTTTAATTTCATTCTGAAACATCTCAGCATGAAAGTATGCCCAGAATGAAAATGCTTTAATTCCATATTTTTATCTTTCAGAATGTAATTATATTACTGTGAACTTC
The DNA here is from genome assembly GCA_948472305.1 of Vicia faba. Classification (NCBI taxonomy): domain Eukaryota; kingdom Viridiplantae; phylum Streptophyta; class Magnoliopsida; order Fabales; family Fabaceae; genus Vicia; species Vicia faba. The sequence continues at coordinate 1,634,300,184 of OX451738.1, read as the reverse complement.
TGATCAATCTTTGTTTCAGAAAGTTAGAACATGCAGATTGTATCAGAGGCAAGTCTGAAGATCTGAGAGTCTAATCTCAAAGACAGACGTGCTGATCACTATATCAAACAAGTGTCATCCAATCATCAGCAAATCCCTGAAGCAGAACGCGTGCACGTTTCTGAGAAAGGAAAACGCTGATTGGGTGCATTGAGACACATGTCTGGTAACCGTTTTAAGTATCTTTCTCAAATCCCCCAAAATCAGCAAGCATTAAATGCAAAAGTAATCACGCTTGTTAATTGCAATTATTATTTTTTTCTCTCTCTTAAAAACGTTTTATTTTTCAAAATAATTTTTGAAAATCCTATTTAAGCACATTACTCTTCATTCTTAATCTTTACTCTTACTCATAATCTCTTAAGAATTTTTCTGCATATCTCCTTCAAAACCCTAGCTTTTCTCAAATTACTCTCAAGCTTTTTGTGTGAGAACAATGGCATCCTCCAGCATTTCTGCAGGAAATCAGAAGAAGGAAACCTCTGAGCAATATCAAGCGCCTACCAGAACTCTTCTCACACCAGTAAAGAATCTTGAGGTTCTCTCTGAGTTAATAGTGGATTTCGAAAGTTTGAAGGAAAATGGATTTGACCTAACTGCTGAAGTCAAAACTCAAAGGTGGGAGAGGTACTTTGATCGATTGGTTGGACCAACCTTCCCAGAACTTGTCAAAGAATTTTGGATTCATGCCAAGATTGATAAGCATCTAGTCGTCTCCTCTGTTATGGGAAAGAAGATCATAATTTCTGAAGACCTCATTGCTAGGTTAATTGGTCAGAGTGGTGGCGGAGTCCGTTGTGTGGACATGGCTGATAGGTGTCCGGATATTGGTGTGGTAGCAAACTGCATTTTCACTCTTGGTCTTCCCAGCAGCAAAATCAAGGATCTGAAGGATCACTTCAGAGTGTGGGCCAAGATTGTTCTAGGCTGTTTCAATCACAGGAAGCCAACAAGCTCTCCTGACTATATAAACGTGGATCAGCAATTTCTGATCTACTTTATTGATCAGAGGGTGAAGATCAATTTGGCACAATTCCTGTTCAATCATCTGAAGACAAGTGTGAAAGAGACTAGAGAAGAAGAAAGGACGAAAAGAGACTGGATACCATTTGGGAGGCTTATCTCAGATATTCTGACAGAGAATAAGCTGATAGACTATCTGAGCGAAGCTAAAGTACTGGGCAATTTTGAACCAACTGTTGGAAAAGCGCTGAATGCTAAGAATCTGAAGAAGATGAAGCTAATAGACAATATCAGGAAGGAACCCAGAGCTTCTTCAACTGCTGACATCTCCAGAAGAAGAGTGCCTCTGAATGATTTCCCAAGATTTTCTGAGATGGAATCTCACCCTGATGTGGTTGCCAAGTATCCAGATTCTCTCAAGGAAGAAGTTGCAGGTTCGAAGCTGAAGATCAAGGATCTGAGTCAGGCTCAACCTGAAATGGCTCAGAAGAAGTCAAAGAAGAGGAAAGCAGAAGGATCATCTCACCAGACTCCAAAGAAACGAGGTAATCCATCTACTGCTCCTATTTCAATTTCAAATACTATTCCAACATCTGTTGCTCCACCCCAAACCTCTCACAGAATTTCCATTCCAATCCCCACTGTTGATGAAAACATACCAGAAGACCCTTCTGAGAACTTACAACTCAGAAGAACCAGAATTAAAATTCCTCTCAAAATTACCAAACAACAACCAACTGTTTCAACAACACCAGCACTTGATAGAGTGCTAGCTGACATTGAGCGTGAACATACTTCTGTTCAACCTCACTCTGAACCACCAAATATTCCTCCTCCACAACCTGAACCAGAAATTCAACCACAACCAGAACCAGAACAAGAACCAGAACCACAATCACAACAACCTATCACAGAAGAACCTCTGATCCATGAACAATCAGAAGTTCCACCTCCTCAACCAGAAAATAATCCTCCCCCATCTCCAACAAAGTTTCATCGCTATGAAACCCCATCTCCTCATCATTCTGATCCCCACTCACCTCAACCTTCACCGCTGGCAATACAGTTGCCATGTGGAACCACCATTATCACACCCCAGTTACCATCATCAGAGGAATCAACACCTCCAAGAACTCCAACCACTCCAATAGACATATCCTCTGACTCTGATAACCATCCACCAAAACAGACAGCACCTCAGCACACCCCTGAAAGCCAATCCTCTGAAAACCCCAGCAAAATATTCATTGACTTAACAAGTCTTGAACGTCTTGCTGATTTAAGACACAAATTGGCCATTCCCAAACCAAAGCAATTAGATGTTGGCTCTGGTATTTTGGATTTTGAAACAGGTATGCTGCAGTGGATTGCTTCCTTGAAGCAAGTCTGTCCCGGGATGATCGACCCAGCTGCTTCTGATCAGCTCTGGTCACAGTTCAGAGTTTGGGTTCGTGCTGAAGCACTCAAGCTGCAGGACGTCAACTATGAGCAGGCTCAACAGAACTTTAGCAAGCTGCTGAAGGAAGTTGAGAGTCAGCTGCCTCAAGAAGTTGTGCTTCCTCTGGACTCTGAATCGTGGTCTGAGAAAGAGCAAGCTGCTCAGGTGGAACCAGCAGAAGAAGACAAGACTCTTCAAGAAGAGAATCCAGCAGAAGATGTAGCTGAAAGCTCTGAGAAGCTTTCTCCTGCTGAAAGCTCTCAAGCTGCCTTGGACAGGCAGGCTCTGGAAGAGTTAAGGCTGAATGACTTGCGTCTACAGCAGCGGATGGATGAGAATAATCAGAAGATGGAAGCTAGAATGAATGTCCAGGACAGCAAGATTGATTCTGTTGTCACCTTGGTTCAGAAGCAGAATGCAACTTCTGAAAAGATTCAGGCAATGCTGGAAAGCCTGTTCTCACGCATGCCCCCACAACCTTGAAATTTTTTTCATGCATGACATTCTCTATATTTTCCTTATTTTCTGATGTACTTTTGACTATGTTTTGTCTATGGTTTGTAATGCTATTTTACTCTGATTCTGAACTATTTTTAATGTTATTAGTTTTTCTGATCTAAATCATTTTAGCACATCACCAGCACTTTTTGATTGCTGACAAAAAGGGGGAGAACAAGAATGATATTTAAAATCAATAACGGATAACTAGACAGAAACTCTCAAACATTCTAACTCTCTATTACTTGAAATGTTTTTCTGTTTTATCTTGAAGTCTACAGGCACAAAGAAGCTCTTGAACACAATGAAGGCTAGAAGCTCATGTTGCTCTGATCAAATATGAAGTTCTGATATATGAAGCTCTGATCAACCTAACACTCTGATCTGAAGCAAAGCTCTGACAGGAAAAGCTCTGAAGCTCTGCTCTCTGATACGACAAAGACTTACAATCTGATGCTCAAAGACAGAAAAAGATCTGACTCTGAAGAACACGCATATCAAAGGGAAGTAACAAACTCAGGGGGAGTATTTCTTAAACTCTAACTTCTCCGTACTTCTTACTCTGATACATAGATCTGATAACCTTTTCACGTTATTTTTCATTTAAAATATCTAGTTTTTGTCATCATCAAAAAGGGGGAGATTGTTAGAACAATGTTTGAATCTAGTACCCTATAATTAAGTTTTGATGATAACAAAGTGAAAAGATATAGTAGTTAAATATTTTATGATTGAATTATATGCTACTTAAAATTACTATGCTCTGACTTGCAGATATGCTGATTAAAATAAGCAAGATCACGTTCTCAGCATCAGAATATGAGTTTGCACACCAGCATCAGAAGTTGCTGAATCAGAACGTCAAGATCAGAAGATCAACGCTTGCACATGCTGAAGCTTGATGAACGGAACTGCGCGTAAAATACTCTGATACAGAATCAAATCAGTTCATCAGCAGCAAAGCAGAATCAGAATGAGCCAAGCCAGATCGTGCATTGAAGAAGCAACGGTACTGTGCATTGAAAGCTAATCAATACCAACGGCATCATTCTAGACAAGATCTGCTCAGAAAGGAAAGCTTGTAAATAGCATTGAATCAAGAATATTTGCTTCAACGTTCATCTTCTCAAGTGCTATATAAACCAAGCTTTGAAGATTATCACGGCTAATGCTTCCAAACTCTCTACACGTAAAAAGCTGATCATTAATCTTCACTCTACAAGTTTTGCTAAACCACCAAACTCTGATACTCTATTAGCGTTTAGCAACTTAGTATTCTAAGCTTCATTTGTGTAAACATCACAGTTGTGATATAGTTTTTGTAGAAACATTCACACACATTTGATTATTCCTTTGTAAGAAAGTGTTGCCTTGACAAACCGGATTGTGGTTTGAATCAAGAAGGTTTTAGCAGTTGCTAAAACAGATTTGTATTCAGTTGAATATAGTGAATTAAGACCTCGTTGGAGAGAGGCGAAATCACCTTGAACGGGTGGACTGGAGTAGTTTGAGATCAAACGAACCAGGATAAAAATACCTTGTCATTTGCTTTAAGTTTCCAGTTTTACAATTCAACCCCCCCCTTCTTGTGTTTTTCACCCCTTCACATTGTCGCTTTGGCATAAAAGCCCTCGTCACTTGGCATAAAAGCCCTCGTCGCCAATGCAATGTATGTGACTCGACAACACGACATCACAAACACGACACAACAAAACTTCATCATCGCATATCAAAATTGGTATAAAACCCACGTCGCCAAATTTATCCACATCAAGATAAACATATCATCGCATCGCATATCATCAAGTATTCATTATAAATAGACCGTCGCAAACATGATATTTAATCACACCACATCATTATCAAATAATTCACTAAATTTCAAACACGGAAAAATAGTCAAACATCAATAATCGTCGCGAGAATCATTCATAAAAATCGGCACCAATCATAATCATTAACGTCACAATCGGATTGTCCATACGTGACTTAAACCGACTAAAACGCAACCCGGTTCAACTTAACCGTAAATTGACTTATTTCGGATCGCTCCGTTAAAAACTCGTAATCTCGAAAAACTAACCTCACCACGATATTCTAAACGTCAAAATTAGCTAGCACGTTAATTTTCGTTCAATTCGGAGCAACTAGCTCCGTCGCCGAAATTGCCGAAATTGCCGAAATCTGGAAATCAGAACATAATCGGATTCCAAATTAAATCGACTAACTTATGTCATATTTGTATTTAATTAATATAAATATTTAATATATTAAATTAAGAAAATAAAAACAAAACATAAATTAATTAATTAATTTTCCTAAGCTTGTCTTCCATACCGTAAGTTTATTAATTTCTAAACATAATATACTGATAGGATAACTCTAAGTTACACTTATTGCCATTGCGTTTTGTTCTTCTAAGGTACTGTAAGTTTTAGTTTCTAACTTCATATATTATAATATACTTATAAACTTGATTTTAATAAACACAACTAGTTTTCATTCTTTCTAAGCCACTGTTAGTTCTTGTTTTTAACTACTGCTAGTTTCTTTTTGTTTTCTAAATCATACTACTATTTTAAAAACTAAACTTAATTAATATAATTTAGTTTTTCTAATTTAATTTCTATTAACATAACAATAATCCCACAAAACTAACACCTAAATTAACTCTCCTAATTTATCTCAACAAATCTCAAAAACCCTAACATCAATTTTTCCCCAAATCCAAAATATACCAAATCAAACCCTAATTATAAGCATTGGAAAATCAAACCCCTTACCTTAAATGCTTGAATTGATTCTTGATGTTCCAACCCTAGCTTTGGCTTTATTCTTGCTCTTCTCTTCTCCAAGATTCTCTTCTCTCAAACTCTCTCTATCTCTGTGTTTTTAATGTTAAGACATAAAACAAGTAATGTTGTGTTTGGTTTAGGTACAAGACTTGCAAGGCAAAGTTACTAGAACACCCTTCTTGAAATATACTACCAAATAATACTAAATAATATTATTAACTCAAATAATTAAAATAACTCCAAATAATTAAATATCGATCCGAATAATATTTTACCGAACCAAACGGAATAAAAACTGGATCAAACAAAATAATTACCGGTCCCTCAAAATAATTACCGGGCCGAATAAAATAATTACCGGTCCCTCAAAACAAATACCGAACCGAATAAAATAATTACCGGTCCCTCAAAATAAATACGGGACTGAATAAAATAATTACCGGTCCCTCAAAACAAATACCGGACCGAATAAAATAATTAGCGGTCCCTCAAAACAAATACCGGACCGAATAAAATAATTACCGGTCCCTCAAACAAATACCGGACCGAATAAAATAATTACCGGTCCCTCAAAACAAATACCGGACCTAATAAAATAATTACCGGTCTGAATAAAACATCGCCGAATATATTAACAGATATACTGGTTAATTTAAATACTCTCGTTGCAAAAATAAACGTCAAACGGTAATTCGAAAATATTAATATAATATTAAATAAAACGGGGCGTTACAACTCTCCCCCACTTAAAAAGTTTCATCCTCGAAATTACCTGACTCGAAAAGCTCGGGATAGGAATCCCGCATCTTGCTTTCCAACTCCCACGTCGCACTTTCACCAGCTGCTCCTATCCAAACAACTTTAACTAAGGAGATATCTTTGCCACGAAGATAATTCATCTCACGATATTCGATCCTTAATGGCATCGTCTCCACCGTAAGATTGTCTCGCACTTGAATATCATCCATCTCAATCACATGTGAAGGATCCGGAACATACTTCCGAAGTTGCGACACATGGAACACATCATGCAAGTTCGAAAGATTTGGCGGTAACGCCACTCTATAAGCCACTTTTCCCACTTTACTAGTAATTTGGTAAGGACCAATAAAGGAAGGAGTTAGCTTCTTCGACTTCAATGCTCGCCCAACACCGGTTGTAGGAGTAAATCGCAAAAATACATGATCACCATCTTGAAATTCCAAGTCTTTTCTCCTTTTATCATGATAACTCTTTTGTCGACTTTGAGAAATTCTCATCTTTTCTCTAATCATCTTCACCGTCTCAGTAGTCTCTCTAACCAATTCTGGTCCAAACACCACACTTTCACCCGACTCATGCCAACACAAAAGAGTTCTAAACCTCCGACCATACAAAGCCTCGAACGGTGCCATTCCAATACTAGCATGAAAATTATTGTTATAAGTAAACTCAATCAAAGGAAGATATGTATCCCATGAACCACCATGTTCAAGAATACAAGCACGTAACAAGTCTTCCAACGATTGAATCGTCCTTTCCGTTTGACCACCAGTTTGAGGATGATAAGCCGAACTCAACCTCAACTTTGAACCCAAAGCCTCTTGCAAGCTCTTCCAAAATTCAGAAGTAAACCTCGGATCCCTATCTGAAATAATACACAAAGGAATACCATGTAATCTCACAATCACATGCGTATAAATTTCTGCCAACTTCGATATGGGATAAGTGATGTTAATAGGAATAAAGTGAGTCAACTTCGTAAGCCTATCAACAATCACCCAAATCGCATCGTGTCCTCTTGGTGTATTCGGTAACCCCATTACGAAATCCATAGAAATGCTATCCCATTTCCATTCTGGAATCTCTAACGGTTGCATCAACCCTGCAGGTTTCTGATGCTCCACTTTAGACTTCTGACAAGTCAAACAAGCATAAACAATATGAGCCACCTCTCTCTTCATGCCTGACCACCAAAATAGTTTCTTTAAATCTTGATACATTTTGGTCTCTCCGGGATGAATACTCAAATTTCTTCTATGACTTTCTTCCAAGATAATTCTTTTCGAATCCATATCATCGGGAATACAAATCCTATCATGGAACCTCAAAACACCCTGAGCATCTAACTTGAAATCTTCATTTTCAGTTTGTCCAATACCAACCAAAAAATTAACACGTTTCACATCAAGCTTCTGAGCTTCTCTAACACTATCAAGGAAATCATTATTGATCTTTAACATCCCCAAGATAACACTCTTAGGCGTCACTTCTATTACAAGACTCATATCTCTAAATTGCTCAATCAATTCCAACTCTTTCACCATCAACAGTGACATATGCAAAGTCTTTCGACTTAAAGCATCGGCCACCACATTAGCTTTACCAGGATGGTAATTCAATCCAAAATCATAATCTTTAAATAATTCAAGCCACCGTCTTTGCCTCATATTAAGCTCTTTCTGATCGAACAAGTACTTCAAACTTTTATGGTCACTAAATACTTCAAATCTAGAACCATAAAGATAATGCCTCCAAATCTTAAGCACAAAAACAACTGCTGCAAGCTCCAAATCGTGCGTAGGATAATTCTTCTCATGAATCTTCAATTGCCTAGAAGCATAAGCAACCACTTTGCCATTTTGTATAAGTACACCACCTAAACCCATCTTAGAAGCATCACAATAAACAACAAACGTTTCTTCAGGATTAGCTAGAATCAAGATCGGAGCCGTTGTCAACCTTTTCTTCAATTCGACAAAACTTTCTTCACACTTGACATCCCACACAAAGGCAGCTCCTTTACAAGTCAACTTTGTCAAAGGAAGCGCCAACTTAGAAAAACCTTCAATGAACCTTCTATAGTAACCAGCCAATCCTAAGAAACTTCTAATCTCAGTAACAGACTTAGGAGTTTCCCATCTCAATACAGCATCAACTTTAGAAGGATCAACTGCAATGCCATCACCAGAAATGACATGCCCCAAAAACCTCACTTCACTTAACCAGAACTCACACTTTGACAACTTAGCATAAAGCTTCTTCTCTTTCAGAACTTCCAACACGATGCGCAAATGTTCTACGTGCTCTTCTTCCGATTTAGAATAAACCAGAATATCATCAATGAAAACAACCACGAAACAATCTAAGTAAGGATGGAAAATACGATTCATGTACTCCATGAATACTCCCGGTACATTAGTGACACCGAAAGGCATCACCAAATATTCGTAATGTCCATACCTCGTCCTGAAATCAGTTTTCTGAACATCCTCTTCTTTCACCCTTATTTGATGGTAACCCGATCTCAAATCAATCTTGCTGAACATGCGAGTGCCAACCAATCGGTCCATCAAATCATCAATTCTAGGAAGTGGATACCTATTATTGATAGTCACTTTATTCAACTGACGATAATCAATACAAAGTCTCATGCTACCATCTTTCTTCTTCACCAATAACACAGGAGCTCCCCACGGCGACACACTAGGTCTAACAAACTTCTTCGCGAGCAAATCTTCTAATTGGCTCTTCAATTCTACTAACTCAGATGCGGACATCCTGTATGGTGCCATAAAGATAGGTCTGGTACCAGGGACAAGATCCACAGAAAATTCAACTTCTCTTTCTGGAGGTGCACTAGGAATCTCATCAGGGAATACTTCGGGAAAATCGCACACCACTGGAAAGTTTGCTATCACAGCTTGACTATCAACAACAATAAAACAGTGAGTAGCACCAGTATCAATAATAGTAATAAGAGGAAAGATATTAATGAAACTATTACCTCGAATAAGACCATCCTCGTTTGCCGTCGGAGCACCAGACAAAGCAAACACCTTTCCTGCTCCTTGAGTCTTCTTAGGCTTCTTACATTAAGCACTAATGTGACCTCCCTCGCCACAGTTAAAACATACCACATCCTTATGTCTACAATCGCGAGTCATATGGCCCACTTCTCCATATTGGAAACATCTCACCTCATTCTCCTTAGCTCTAACATCGCTTCGACAAACAATACTTTTGTGGCCAGGTTTCCCACACTTGTAACAAACAATACTAGCAGGAGCATCTCCCCCACTAGTTCTTCGCCCTTGAAACGCTTTCTGTTTCCCTTTACTAACTGGAGCATCACACGGTTTTCCACGGCTTTGTTGACCTTTGTTTCTATTATCAGACATAATCTTATAATGAGCATTATTGTCCTCCTCAAATATCCTACAACTATCAATCAAATTTGAAAAGACATGGATTTTCTGATAACCAACAACTTTCTTAATCTCAGGACGCAAACCATTTTCAAACTTGATGCATTTAGAGAACTCGCCATTCGACCCATCATAATGCGGATAGAACTTGGCCAACATAGTGAACCTTGTAGCATAATCAGTGATATACATGCTTCCTTGCTTCAGCTCAAGGAACTCTATCTCCTTCTTTCCCCGAACATCTTCCGGGTAATACTTCCTCATGAATTCCCTTCGAAAAACTTCCCATGTAACTTCCTCACCAGCAATCTCAAGCCTCTGACAGGTTTCAACCCACCAGTCATCCGCTTCAGCACTTAGTTTATGAGTACCATAATGGATCCTTTGCACAGGAGTGCAATCCATCACACAGAAGATTCTTTCAATCTCCTTCAGCCACGCCAAAGCACCTTCGGGATCATACTTTCCTTGGAAAGTAGGAGGATTCTCTCTTTGGAAGGTTGCCAAACTACGAGACCCAACGTTCTCGTCAGCATTCGGCGGGTTTTGGAAAGCCTGAGCCATTGCCTGCATAGCAGCAACAAGAGCCTCATCATTCCTACCAGTGTTCCTTCCAGCCATAACAACTTCTGCTCAAAAAAGAACAAGGATTAGAATCAACAAATAACAATACTTGATTGTTAGGCAACAACAAACTTAACAACTTGGCCGGACAGACCGACCTGCTCTGATACCACTAATGTAACACCCCTGAAATTCTGGCTGCAGATACTCAATGTCACGTTCAATGTTATGACACCGTATCTGACTTTCTATAAGACAGTAAATACAAAAACAGTAAAGAACACAGTCAATTGTTTACCCAGTTCAGTGTGCAACAACACCTACTCTGGGGGCTACCAAGCCAGGGAGGAAATCCACTATAAGAGATATTAATTCAGGAATAAACCAACCAGTTTATCTCCTTCACTTAAGACCTACCCAATGCAACTTCAATCTAAGTACAACTTAAACCTGAGTTCCTACTCACTCCCCCTCAATCACAGCAGTGATACTTAAAACAATTTGACTAATGAATTGATGAAGACACTCTTCAAAACATACACTTGATTATGCTTCACAGCTTTTCAATCAAGCAACACAAACACTCTTGCTTCACAGCTTTGAGTGATACACAAATCTAACTTGACTTTGCTTCAAAGCTTTAGTCAAGAGACACAAAAAAACACTCTTGCTTCAAAGCTTTGAGTGGTACACAACCCTTACAATTAAAACCTATTCCAAGTCACTTATCACAATGATACTTGCTTGGATTACAATAGTTAAAACTATACAGCTTCTAAATGATCTTCTGTCAAAAAAGGGATTAATTCCAAAACAGCAGCTCTGTTGAATATATAGTAGCTGCATCTTCAGTTAGGGTTTCCACAAAAAGCTAGGGTTAATTCCGTTTGACCTTAAGACTAGGTCACAGGAATTTATCAACCAGGTTAGGGTTGAGCTAGGTTAACCCCAAGTCCACGAGATTTTCTGTTCTGGAAAGACTGAGTCATAATCCTGAAAAAACTCAGAATTACCCAAACTGCATAACTGTTAGTTCAGAGCAGGATGTCTTAACATTTGTTATGACATCTGAATTCCTGTCTACTGATTTTGGTAAATGTGATCTTTTTGCAAAATGCTCAGATACACACTCATAAACAGCAGCACCTGTATGACAATATTTTTCTGCAAAGGTATCTAATGAATCAGTACCTAATAAACTAGAATGTTATGACATCAGTCATGACATTCATTCACACACCTGGTTTTACCAAAAATGCATGCCAATAACTAAACAACTACAAACTCCCCCTTTGGCAGATTTTTGGCTAAAGACCCTAAGCAATCAGAGATAGATAGCAGCAGAATAAATATGACTGCAGAAAAATAGAATGTCTAATAAAGTCTACCAAAATATATCTCCCCCTCTTTAGCCACAAATGGGCCAAAGATACATGTTCTTAAAATTTATACAGTCATCCAGAAAAAGTAATAAGAACAACAACTAAAATCTGAACACACTTCCAAACTCCACCAGGGACCAGCATCAACTCCACCAACCTTCAAGCATTGTCCCCATCAGAGGAGCTAGTTTCTTCAGTATTGAGTTGATCTTCAGCTTCTGCACCCTCTTCCCTTCTGTTTCCTTCAGCTTCCTCCTTTTCTAACCTGGCAATTAGGTTTTCTAGGGTCTTTTTCCTAGCTTCCAGCTCTTTGCAGGTCTCTTTCAATACAGCTATAACATCAGATGTTTTGGACTGAGTCTTTACAGATGATGTCTCAACTGATGTTATGACAATATCAGGAGCATGAGATCCCTGAAACAACTTGTAGTGTAACCCAAGAGCAGGAGCTCTTTTGCAAGCAGTATCTCTTGCCACCAGGATATCAGGGTATTGTGCAAGGATAATTCCACAAAGGAGGGAGGGAAAGGCAATTGGGCCTTTGACAGCATAACTACCAGCATGTTTTAAAGTTTGTTCAAAAATATACCTGCCATAGTCAAAAACAGTCTTGGTTCCCACAGCATAAATAAATCTCCCCAATCCTGTGGAGATAGTTGATTTATGGTTTGTAGGGACCCAGTTGACTGCACCAATCTTGTGCAGGATGGCAAATTTCATGCTAAGTTTGCTGGCATTCAGCTTGCCTTTCAAGGGCCAGCACTTCACTTGTCTTGCTGTGATGGTTTGACAAACTTCATTGTCAGTGACTTCCAGTTCAGGACAATCCTCATTTGATCTTCCAAGAAATTTGTTAATTTCTGATGGAGATAAATTAACCCTTCTTCCTCTAACATAAACACTTTCAAAGTCAGCTGACCTTCCATCAGCACATTCATCAGACAAGTTAACTATGAACTCCTTGACCAGATTTTCATAGCACTTGGTAAATTTTACCACAGTCTTCATCAGTCCAGCAGTTTTAATCAGGTCCATGATGTCCTTGCACTCCATGGCATCATTGTTTAGCTCTCTTTCTAAAGCAATTCTCTTCAAGCAAACATACTTCCATCTGGTGGCATTGTCAGGATGGTGAAAAGAGATGTTGTCTGTTGGGACTTCAAGAATTCTAGCCATTTTGCTGGAGGGGAGTTTCCTTCTGATAGGAATTTCTTCAGCATCAATCTCAAACTCTGATTCCTCATCAGAATCAGAAGTCTCAGGTTCTTTTCTTTTCTTTGTAATTGGTTGTCTACCAGTATGCACTTGGGCTTTCACCTTCCCTTTGGACTGACCAGTTTTCACAGATTCTACCTCAGTCTTGCCTTCAGCCTTGGATTTCTTAACAGCAGGTTTATCTTTGGTCATACATTTTGCATCATTCTGATTACCCTTTCTTTTCATCATTCTCCTAGCTATGCTAGGGTTTACATTGGCAATCAGATCATTGTCTGAGTATTCCTCATCCACATCAATGATAAGTGGATCAACAGTCTTTTCTGAAGGGTTCTGAATGTTGTCATTTTGTGTCACAACATTCTCAGAGACATCTACATTCTCAGAGACATCCACATTTGAGCTTGCTGATTCTTGATTTAATGGGACAGAAATCCCCGGTACAGATTGGTTTCCGCTTAGTATTCTTGTCACAAGCCTAGCAATTGCTTGATGAACTTGAGCTGATCCTTCCCTATTTGGTACAGAGGAAGAAGGATGAGAAGGATTACCAGAAGCAGTAGCTTGAGCTCTTCCTGCATGCCTAGTTCTCAGCTTTTTGACTTTGGAGGGGTCAGTTGCCATTTATCTGAGAGGAGTGATCTCCAAGACATCAGAATCTATGCATGTGGTGATTGCTCGAGAATCTTGGTCAGATGATGAAGATGAAGTGGTCGCCTTGGCTGAAGATGATGTTTGAGACATTTTGATTAACTTAGAGCACCAGTAGCAATTTGTGAGAAAACTTTGATTGAGAGAAAGGAATAGGTTGCAAAGACGAGAGAGGTAGGAGGCAAATGAGAGTCTATTCAACTTCTTAATAATTTTGAAAGAATTGGAAAGACATATGATTAACCTACTAAAAATAGACTCAACATAAATAACTCCTTCAACCCTTGTTTTAAGCAAAATTAATTGCTATAATTTTTCACGTTGGCAAATACCCATCTTGCCCCTCAAGTTTTCAAGTTGATTTCCAACAAGAGCCTTGGTAGAAGAATCAGCCAGCTGAAGCTTGATGATACCATGTTCCAGTTTAATTGTCTTCTTCTCTACAAGGTCAATGTGCTTGGTCCTGCTATGCTGAATAGGGTTCTTGGAAATATTGATTGTATTCAGATTGTCACAATACAATGTCACAACATCTTGTGAGACATTATACTCAATGAGCATCTGTTTTGTCCAGATGTTTTGAGAACAGCTACTACCAGCTGCAACTATTTCAGCACAGAGTTGAGAAGGCATTCTTTTGACATGAATCATACCTCTGGCAGATTCCTGTATGATCCTATTTTTCTTTTTGTCAACTCCATTTTGATGATGAGTTATAGGAAAAGAGACTTCATGACTCATTTCTTCTGGGAAACAGAATTTATTAAACTTGTTGTTTCCAAATTCCTTGTCATGATTACTTCTGGTTCTGACAACACATCCTTCTTTTTGAGTTTTCTTGCACTGTTCTCTAGAAACTTCAAGTTTATTCATCACATCATAGACATGTCTCTTTTTACCAAGCCTTTCAATTTGAAGTTCACCACAAACCCTCCTTTTATCAATTTGCAATCTTGGAATCCTTCTGACTGCTTCCATAGAGATAGTTATTTTCAATCTTCTTAGATGAAGATGGCCAAGCTTATGGTGCCACAGTTTCATCTCTTTTTATTCTTTGGTAATGGAACACATAGTGGAGTTATTAGTGTTCTCAGGCTGCCACAAGTAACAGTTATCTTTAGATCCGATTCCTTTCATTACCACTTCTAGTTTTTCATTAAATACTAGACATTCAAATTTTGAGAAGTTGACCTTGAATCCTAGATCACACAATTGACTGATACTAATGAGATTAGCAGTCAGGCCTTTTACCAATAGTACTTCATTTAGATTTGGAACTTCAGGGAAGTCCAAATTACCAACTCCTTTGATTTCACCTTTAGCACCATCTCCAAAGGTCACATAACTAGTGGTGTGAGGTTTAATATGATTGAGAATGTTCTTTATTCCAGTCATGTGTTTAGAGCACCCACTGTCAAAGTACCAGCCTTCCCTTGCAGAGACTCTCAGGGAAGTGTGGGCTATCAGGGCAGTAGCCTTTTTCTTCCATTGAGGAGTATGTGGTACCCTTTTTTACTTAGATTTAACACATGAGTTTTTATTAGGGTATCCATGCAATTTGAAGCAGAAAGGCTTTATGTGGCCATACCTCCCACAATGATGACATCTCCATCTTTGGTACTTTTTCTTCATATATCTCTGTTTCTGATGTTGAGAGTTGTGTTGAGACATCTGCTTTGACATTTGTTTAACAGGCCTGATCTTCTTGTCTGCAACAGATTTCTTAGCTTCCACAAATCCTAGTCCAGATTTGTTACCCACATTTTGTCCAACCTGAAGGATCTCTTCCAATCTTTCTGTTCCATTAGTCAGAGTCTTGACAGATTTGGTCATTTGATTCAGTTGTGAGTTCAGCAATTGAACTTCCCCTTCTAGATGACTTATAGTTTCAAGGTTTGCCCTTTTTTCAGCCTCCAGCTTTATGATGAGTTTTGATTATTTCTCATTCTGCACACAAACTTCAGCACTTCTGACACATAATTTCTTGTAAGTATCAGCCAGTTCTTCAAATGTCACTTCTTCATCACTAGTGTCACTTTCAGAGGTACAAACACCAGTTAGAGCAGTAACTAGTTTGGCAGATTCTTCTTCAGAATTACTTTCTGAATCACAGTCAGACCAGGTAACAGTCATTCCTTTCTTTTGTTTCTTAAGAAAGGTAGGACATTCAGCTCGAATATGCCCATATCCTTCACAGCCATGGCATTGAATTCCTCTGCCTTGATTTCCCTTCTCTTCTGACCTTGGTCTTCTGCTGGAACTGTCAATGTCAGAGGGAATGTTATGAACATTAGACCTTAACTTTGGATCTATTCTTTTGATGAGTTTGTTGAACTGTCTTCCAAGCATGGCTATAGCTTCTGAAATATTTTCTTCTTCTTCCTTCTTGTTTTCAACATCAGTGTTGGATACAAGTGCTATGCTCTTGTTCTTCTTGTCACCATTATCAGTGATCCCCATCTCAAAAGTCTGAAGAGACCCAATAAGTTCATCCATTTTCAACTTGCTGATGTCCTGGGCTTCCTCTATGGCAGTTACCTTCATTGCAAATCTTTTAGGCAAGGATCTGAGAATCTTTCTCACCAATTTTTCTTCTGACATCTTTTCTCCCAGTGCTCCTGAGGTGTTGGCAATCTCCAAGATGTTCATGTGAAACTCATGAATGGTTTCATCTTCCATCATTTTTAGATTCTCAAACTTGGTAGTCAACATCTGAAGCCTTGATATTTTTACTTTGGAAGTGCCCTCATGAGTAGTTTTGAGAGTGTCCCAAACTTCCTTGGCCAGTTCATATTGATGTACTAGTCTGAAAATGTTTCTATCAATTCCATTGAACAAGGCATTTAAAGCTTTGGAATTTCCCAGGGCTAACTCATCTTCTTCTTTACTCCAATCTTCCTCAGGCTTCAGACTGATTGTCCCATCTTTCTCAGTTATGGTGGGATGGTTCCATCCTTTGTCAGCAGCTCTCCAAGCCTTTTTGTCCAGAGATTTTAAGAAGGCAATCATACGAGGTTTCCAGTAGTCATAATTTGTTCCATCCAGAATGGGTGGTCTATTTCCAAAAACTCCTTCTTTGTCCATAGTGCCAGAAAGTGATATCCCTAGATCTCACCTAGTAATACAGGCAGGGTGCCTGCTCTGATGCCAATTGAAATTCTGGCTGCAGATACTCAATGTCACGTTCAATGTTATGACACCGTATCTGACTTTCTATAAGACAGTAAATACAAAAACAGTAAAGAACACAGTCAATTGTTTACCCAGTTCAGTGTGCAACAACACCTACTCTGGGGGCTACCAAGCCAGGGAGGAAATCCACTATAAGAGATATTAATTCAGGAATAAACCAACCAGTTTATCTCCTTCACTTAAGACCTACCCAATGCAACTTCAATCTAAGTACAACTTAAACCTGAGTTCCTACTCACTCCCCCTCAATCACAGCAGTGATACTTAAAACAATTTGACTAATGAATTGATGAAGACACTCTTCAAAACATACACTTGATTATGCTTCACAGCTTTTCAATCAAGCAACACAAACACTCTTGCTTCACAGCTTTGAGTGATACACAAATCTAACTTGACTTTGCTTCAAAGCTTTAGTCAAGAGACACAAAAAAACACTCTTGCTTCAAAGCTTTGAGTGGTACACAACCCTTACAATTAAAACCTATTCCAAGTCACTTATCACAATGATACTTGCTTGGATTACAATAGTTAAAACTATACAGCTTCTAAATGATCTTCTGTCAAAAAAGGGATTAATTCCAAAACAGCAGCTCTGTTGAATATATAGCAGCTGCATCTTCAGTTAGGGTTTCCACAAAAAGCTAGGGTTAATTCCGTTTGACCTTAAGACTAGGTCACAGGACTTTATCAACCAGGTTAGGGTTGAGCTAGGTTAACCCCAAGTCCATGAGATTTTCTGTTCTGGAAAGACTGAGTCATAATCCTGAAAAAACTCAGAATTACCCAAACTGCATAACTGTTAGTTCAGAGCAGGATGTCTTAACATTTGTTATGACATCTGAATTCCTGTCTACAGATTTTGGTAAATGTGATCTTTTTGCAAAATGCTCAGATACACACTCATAAACAGCAGCACCTGTATGACAATATTTTTCTGCAAAGGTATCTAATGAATCAGTACCTAATAAACTAGAATGTTATGACATCAGTCATGACATTCATTCACACACCTGGTTTTACCAAAAATGCATGCCAATAACTAAACAACTACAACCCCAATTCTACCCCTCGTAATTAATAATAAAATCAGAGTTTCAAAATTTCATCCAAACATAAATTGAGGTATCACATATTCATGTTTTTCATCACTTTGCATTATAATGCACATCACAAAATTAAAAGTCGGATATAACGATTCATAACATAAATCATCATATAAACATATGACTAATCACAGCACAACGGATGTGTTCACAAAATGTACGTATCATCATGTTATCATCAATACATAAAGTCATAAGATAGTATACATAAACTATCCTATCAAAATAATAACGTCGCCCAAATCCCAAGTGTTACTACTATCAGAGCAGAGTGACTCAAAATAAAGAGACTCAAGCTAATCATCATCATCCTCGCGGATGACCTGCACGTTACCAATATAAAGGCAACGACGAAATAAGTAAAGGGTGAGATACTCCAAAACATATAATTAAAGGCATGATAAAATATATAAATAGTTTTGGAATCATAAATGATATATGTTAATAAGAATATGTCAACAAATATCAAATCTCACATACTTTAAAATCGTCATTTAGTGTATAAGATCAACACTTTAATATCATCACATAATTTTCATGAAATTATCATATCATAATCACTTTATGTTCAACACAAAAATCATCACAAAACAAAGTATCATATAACATCGTAGTTCATTATAAGCCATCAAATAAAACTCAACGCCAAAAGACTCAAAAATAAACATAACTGACTCCATGAGACACGACTATGTTATGCATGTGGTACCCGTCTCTTTGTCCATAATTAGGGACATTCGGTATAAAAGCCCATTGTCGCTTTGGCATAAAAGCCCTCGTCGCTTGGCATAAAAGCCCTTGTCGCCAATGCAATGTATGTGACTCGACAACACGACATCACAAACACGACACAACAAAACTTCATCATCGCATATCAAAATTGGTATAAAACCCACGTCACCATATTTATCCACATCAAGATAAACATATCATCGCATCGCATATCATCAAGTATTCATTATAAATAGACCGTCGCAAACATGATATTTAATCATACCACATCATTATCAAATAATTCACTAAATTTCAAACACGGAAAAATAGTCAAACATCAATAATCGTCACGGGAATCATTCATAAAAATCGGCACCAATCATAATCATTAACGTCGCAATCGGATTGTCCATACGTGACTTAAACCGACTAAAACGCAACCCGGTTCAACTTAACCGTAAATTGACTTATTTCGGGTCGCTCCGTTAAAAACTCGTAATCTCGAAAACTAACTTCACCACGATATTCTAAACGTCAAAATTAGCTAGCACGTTAATTTTCGTTCAATTCGGAGCAACTAGCTCCGTCGCCGAAATTGCTGAAATCGGGAAATCAGAACATAATCGGGTTCCAAATTAAATCGACTAACTTATGTCATATTTGTATTTAATTAACATAAATATTTAATATATTAAATTAAGAAAATAAAAACAAAACATAAATTAATTAATTAATTTTCCTAAGCTTATCTTCCATAGTGTAAGTTTATTAATTTCTAAACATAATATACTGATAGCATAGCTCTAAGTTAGACTTACTGCCATTGCGTTTTGTTCTTCTAAGGTACTGTAACTTTTAGTTTCTAACTTCATATAATATAATATACTTATAAACTTCATTTTAATAAACACAACTAGTTTTCATTCTTTCTAAGCCACTGTTAGTTCTTGTTTCTAACTACTGCTAGTTTCTTTTTGTTTTCTAAACCATACTGCTATTTTAAAAACTAAACTTAATTAATATAATTTAGTTTTTATAATTTAATTTCTATTAACATAACAATAATCTCACAAAACTAACACCTAAATTAACTCTCCTAATTTATCTCAACAAATCTCAAAAACCTTAACATCAATTTTTCTCCAAATCTAAAATATACCAAATCAAACCCTATCTATAAGCATTGGAAAATCAAACCCCTTACCTTAAATGCTTGAATTGATTCTTGATGTTCCAACCCTAACTTTGACTTTGTTCTTGCTCTTATCTTCTCCAAGACTCTCTTCTCTCAAACTCTCTCTATCTCTGTGTTTTTAATGTTAAGACATAAACCAAGTAGTGTTGTGTTTGGTTTAGGTACAAGACTTGCAAGGAAAAGTTACTAGAACACCCTTCTTGAAATATACTACCAAATAATACTAAATAATATTATTAACTCAAATAATTAAAATAACTCCAAATAATTAAATATCGATCCGAATAATATTTTATCGAACCGAACGGAATAAAAACCGGATCGAACAAAATAATTACCGGTCCCTCAAAATAAATATAGGACCGAATAAAATAATTATCGGTCCCTCAAAATAAATACCGGACCGAATAAAATAATTAGCGGTCCATTAAAAAAAATACCGGACCGAATAAAATAATTACTGGTCCCTCAAAACAAATACTGGACCGAATAAAATAATTACCGGTCCCTCAAAACAAATACCGGACCGAATAAAATAATTATCGGTCCTTCAAAAAAAATATTGGACCGAATAAAATAATTACCGGTCCGAATAAAACATCGCCGACTATATTAACAGATATACTGGTTAATTTAAATATTCTCGTCGCAAAAATAAACGTCAAACGGTAACTCGAAAATATTAATATAATATTAAATAAAACGGGGCGTTACAGTATCCAACTCTTTTGCAAATCTTCAAGTGATGTTGGCATGTCAGGATGTAGGAGGGTGTATGGAACCTCTCCTTCCATAACAGGCTCTTTGATCACAAAGAGAATGTAGGGGTAAGGCATCATAAGACTCTAGGCGCGGGTTCGTACCCACTTGAGGTAAGACTCAAGGGGGATGAAATTCTTGTGTCCTAGGGTCTTACTTTCCACCTTGTTGGGCATCCTCCAAGCTCGGATTATCCTTTGTCGAAGTCCTTGAGCATCGTTGTCAAAGTTAAAAACCAAGTCTAGAATCAGCATGTCATGTGGGCCATCCCTTCGGGCATACCCAAATTGTCTCAGAGCCAAGCAGGGGTTGTAGGTAATGCCTCCTCTAATGCCATGTAATGAGACATTAGGGAATTCCCCATAACGATCAATGATGATGACATTTTCTATGGACTGAGAACACCAATGAACATCAGAATGTGTAAGAGTCATCAACCGTTGTGACCACTTCAAGCCTTGCTCATTCTTCAAGACTGACCGGGGAAGGTGAGAAATAAACCACCTTGCTAGAAGAGGAGTACAACACACGAGAACACCTCTTTTTCTCATTGTTCGTGTGTAAAATGAGTGGAGGATATCCCCAAGCAATGTAGGCACATGATTCCGAGATATGAAAATCTTGACAGCATTAACATCTATAAGCTGGTCAGGGTTTGGGAACAAGACCAACCCATAGATAAGAAGTGCTACAATCTCCTCAAAAGCTTGCATATCTAAAGAATTCCAAGAGTCTTGTGCCTTCTCAAACAGAAACTTTGCCAAGAAACCCTTGACACCACTTCTGGTTTCCCAATGACCTTTGATATCAGATGGTTGCAAGTGTAAGGCTTGAGTAACATCTTCAGGCTTTGGCTCTCTTTCCGTACCGTTGTAGGGTATTTAATAGAGAATAGGAATCATCAGGAGTTAAGAAAATTCCTTCAAAGTAGGCACTAGTTAGTAATCAGGAAATGTGAAGCAGTGGTGTAGGGGGTCAAAGAACTGGAAGAGAACTTTCACCATGTCTTCTTCAATGTTAGAGTTGACCAAGTTGAGAAGTCTACCATGTCTTTCAGTGAAAGGAGAATTCTATGGAATCTTGGAAGCAAACTCCTTTAGTTGAGGAGGGATTCTCATAAGGTTGACCTGGATTGTTTTTCTGCGAAGTGATTCTATAACCTACAAAACAGGAACAAAGATGAAGATCCAAACCCTTGAAATGGTTAGTGGATTCATATGATGCTTTATGATGTTCATGATGTATGCACAAGTATATGTACAAGCAAGTCACACAAGTTCCTAGTTTCAGGCTTGCATGGGGTTTCATAGGTAAGTACCCTCTTGAAGTTAGTTGGCTCAACCTGTCCTATAAATAGTAACCGAGTTCTAAGGAGCTCAATATCAACGAATTATTTTCTGTGTTCATTGTTTCAGTTTAGCCACTTTACTGGCGACCGAAATATTCCAAGAAAACAACCCTCAATGAGTGTAGTATCGAGTATCTACAAACTTCGGACTGCACCAAAGCCGGTCATCTCACTACCCCTAATAAGGCCAAGATGGTCAAGTTAAGGTTCTAAAAGTCCATTAGTGCTTCATGACATCACTCAGCGGCCCCGTATTCTCTTTGATTGACTCAAAGGCTACCGGTACCCACAAATATGTCGCACTAATATAGCTATTGCTTCAACCATGTCGGTATACCCCACACAGTTTCCACAACGTATTGCTATTTACCTATAAATGTTTCCCAAATCCGGGTAGAGGATTTCAAACCCAAACAATAGAACCAAGTGTAAAGCAATCAAAGAAAACAAGGTAAGCATGTAAAGGTGATCTAAACCCTAAGGTAACCCCACTTTTAGATAATTCCTCAGCAGAGTCTCCAGTTCTGTGATGCAGTGGGAGAACTGACTTGAGGTTTTGCGTTTGTGTTCGCAAATGTTTCGATTTAGCAAGAGTCGCCACTGACTTTTTATTTTATCCTAAGGAAAGGTCAAAAAGCACATGAAAGACCTTTGAGATCTTTTCTTGGGTTCGGGGGGTAGATTATGAAAAGGGAAGGTGCAAGCACCCTTTTCATCCATGGTTATCCATGGGCTCTTAGTTACTTGTTTAGATCACTTGCTTTTGCTTTTCAATTGTTTGAAATGGTGCTTTGTGTGTGGTTTTGAAAATATTTTGAAAAGAGGCCTTTTGTCTAGGCAACCTTTGTAATGATTGTTGTTTGAATGTATACAAAGGTGTATGTCTTTTGAAAAATGTTTCAATTATTTGAAAGTCTGTTTTGAGAAATGTTTTGAAATTGTGTTGTGATGTGTTTTTGAAAATAGCAAGGATGTTTGCAAGTCTTATTCAAGTAACTAAGAGCATCTACCCTATCTACTCAAGAGTCTTTCCTACACATTTTTAACCCTTTTACATTGTTGTTTTACCATTGTATTTGGTAAACAACCTTGTATTTGGATGTTAAACGGGACAGGCGCGGGTCATCGTATTGACCATGATAGCAATTGTGCTAAGTATCTTAGCAAGTTTTTTTTGAGGGACTAGATCATTTTTGTATAGGCAACCAAGATAGCGTCATTGAGGGACTATGATCTTTTGTTTTGTTTTTGTTTTTCCAAGATACTCAACATGCATACCATGGCCATTTTAAAGGCAACAAGTGGATGAAACCCTAGGGGTGCATGTGTGCATTGTGTTGTCAATTTACATGCTTTCATGTCTTGTATTAGGTCTAGCTATTTGTTTTGATTTTGGATTTTTGGCATACAAACCCTAATCTCTATCAAGGCATATTTGAAAGCATAAAGTGCGCAAAAATAATCTAAGCTACTACAACATTGATATGGGGAGGGGGATACAACTTTGAATAAGGGATTATTTGCAAGAAATTAAAACCCTAAGATTATTACAACCAAATTGAATTCTTTGCATAAATAAATAAATAGACAATATTTAAATAAGCAATTAAATATAAATATGCAAAAATGTTTTTGTATTATTTTTATGTATGAAATAAAATATTTAATGTATTAAAAAAATAATAAAATAAAAGATTATTTTTATTAAGGGTGGAAACCCTAATTTATTTTAAGAAAGTATATATATTAATTATATTATTTATGTACAATAAAATAAAATAAAATATATACAAATGTCAAAAAGAGTCAAAAAATAAAAATATGTTAGAAAAGATATTATTTAAGTATATAAATAATAAAAATATAATATTTTTATGTGTTATTTTCAAGTTTTTATTAAAGAAAATAAAAGTATATACTATTTAATAATTATTTCTATGTCTAAAAGATAATAAAAATAATAAAATAAAATGTGGAAATTTATAAAAATATTTTTGGTATTTTTAATGTTTAGAAAAAATATTTTAAAGTCAAAAATAAAAAAAGAAATGAAAAATATAAAAAATAAAATCAAATGGGCCAAGGGGGTGCAGAAAGAACAAAGGGGTGTGCAAACAGCAAGGCTAAGTCAGGCCCAGCCCAACTGATCTTCATCTTCAACCTTTGTTAAAAAAAATGCGCGCCTGTGTACAACTTCGTATCTCCTGTTTCAGTGCTTAAAAACAAAAACTTACAACACAAAAGTTATGGCATTTTTCAACACGATTGCAACCATATAAAGAACTTAATCTAACTCTCAAAGACCAGAGAGAATTTCTCTGGCCCTAATTTCTAACCTAACTTTTTCAGAAAGTTCATCAATCAAATTCTCTCAACACACTTAACTTAAATGAAATCTATGCATATGTACAACTTAAGGGCAATGAGTACTACATTTTTTATTCACAAACCTAAGCCTAATGATTCCTAAATAGAGAGATAGAAAGTTGGAAAATACCTGTTTCAGTTGAACTCGAGTATGGCAATGCAGGGGTTTTCAGTGAGGCTTGAGATGTTTGTGAGCTTGCCTGAACTTCCTCTGACCTTCCCCAATGCTTTGTTTGCTTTGAGCTTGCTTGAATAAGCCTGTATAAGTCAACCTGCACAAGATGAAATCAGAAATGGTGAAGCTTGTAAATGGAGTTACATTCAATGGCCAATGGTTGGGATAACTTAGGTGGGTTATATGGAATGTATTGGAAGAGGTTTGGGGCAAAACGCACGAGTAGTTTGTGATTTGGAAACAAAAATGCAGAAACTGCCCTGTTTTGCAAGAAGAAGGTGTTTTGATGCTCAAGGTTGTTTGAGGATTGGATAGCTCGTGTTTTTAGCTCAAGGCAATATGCAAAACTTGTTTGAAAGGGTTACAAGAGTTGGTTTTATCAGATGGAAGTGTTGTGTAGACTTTTGCACATTTCTTGGTTTTGAAGAAACATGTGAAGTGATCAAGCAAAGAGCCTGTACAAGCCTCCTTCCTAGATGCACAAAGTGGTTGTCCTTTGCCTAAGTTTATGGAACTTTTTTTCTGCAAAGAGAGGGGTTCAAGGCTCAAGCGAAACAAGTTGACATAAAGTTGTGCTTTATGAAAATAATAATGTCCACTTTTTGCCAAAAATGGATTAAACCCTTGTGTAATCTTCCATAGATCAGAACAATGCATTAAACCAATGAGTTTGCATTCAATTTTTGAGTGTGGAAGGGTTTAGAGACCTGTAAACAAGTACAAATGAAGCTGGATAGATTTTGCAACTTGTAGCAACATGAAACATGCCATGGATCAAAATGACTTTTTGCTAAATTCAAACCTTCGATTCTCCTTAACCATAAATGATTTTGGAGAGTTATAGGACATTTTAGAAAGCTTGTAATATGCTCTACAATCCATCTTTGAAATGAATTTTGAGATTCCAAGTGGAACTATGTGAAACATTTCCATAAAGATAGGTCAAAATCCTGCCTAAACTAGGGCAAAATTTCACTAAGTTAAAAGTTTCATGGACCCTTATTCCAAAAATCATAACTTGAGATCCAAGCATATTTTGGGAAAACTTTGTGAATCAAAGTTGTAGATTTTGTGGAGGACCACAACTTTCATGTTGGAAGTTTGGTTTGAATCCAATTGCATCATGATGAAAATGTTGGGCAAAGTTGGGGAAAAAATAAGAAAATTTCATAACTTAGAAAAATTCTAAGTTATGAAAATTTTCAATCTTAAACCCTAATTTGCAAAATTAGGTTTCTTGATGAACAAGTTTAATGTTTTGACACATCTTGATGAAAAATGACCCTTGGCACTTGGTTTTGACCAAAAAGTCAAAGTTTTACTTTTCAGTGTACCGTTGATTCTTGATCAGTTGACTGGAAAATTCATCTGTCAATTCAATGCTCTTGAGATCTTTTGAACCTTGTGAATAGGTCAAGATGATTCCATTGAGTCCTTGAATCCATACTTGAACCCAATTTGCCATTGGCTAGGTGAAAAATCAGAAATTGCCCTTATACAGTCAAAACCCTAAAAATGACCATTTTGCCCTTTTGATTATCTGATCAAATTTCTTGAGGAGTTGTGGTCCAAACTTGGTAAAATGGTTCATATGAGTCTATAATGTTGATGTGGATAAAAAATTATGAGGTTTGACTGTAAATTGGCCACAGTTGATTTTTTCCCAAATACAACTGATTTCTAGGTCAACTGCCCAATTGACTGGGCAAAAATTTAATTCAAGGCTTGAAACTTGGTAGAGGAAATCTTGTAAGTCCAACATGAAGTATGAAAGTCACTTTGAGCATTGAAAGTCCAAATATCCTTGTGCAAACTCAAACCCTAATTTCAGGTCATCAGTGCAAGGAGATATCTTGAACAAAGCAAACCCTAATTCTGTCTGGAATCCAAAGAGTCTTGTGAGGGGAAATCTTGATAAAATAAGAGGGGAAATTTTGGGGTACAACACTCACAACATCAATAAACCTGCACAAAAATACACATCCAGACAAAAACACATGCAAAGTATATATCTCATAGAATGAGAATCAAGCGCGTCGGAAGCAAACTCAAATCCACAAAGAAAGTGGAATACAATGCTTTTCAATCGAATAACCAAGAATTAGTTAAACGATCGAAAGCTCTCTCAAAATGCCTTGCACAAGTCAGCAAAAGAGTTAGAAATAACAAGGAGGCATAAACAAAATCAAGTATTCACATCACAAATTTAATCAAGATCGAATCATGAAGAAATAAGATGCAAACATGCATTAGAACATTAAAATGAATTTCCGAGAAGCAACACATTAACACATGAAAGTTCATAAAAAGTCGGTATAAAATCAATCAAACTCGGTACCGATAACCACCAAACATGCTAACAAGCTCAAGTATGCATTATGTTGGAATTAAATCATAAGGTACATATGGAATCAAATTCTGGAAAACATTGAATTAACACATAAATATCACAAAAAGTCAGTTTGAAAACCACCAATCATCACATATATGCCAAATATAAACCAAAGAAAGTTCACTTATGTGCCAACCAACAATAAAAACAAGCTTCAAAGCTTACTTACAAACACGGGCAGCACTACGTATAAACATGGAATTATTCAAAAAATCGCATTGGAACCAACAAAATTAATCAACAATGTTCATTAAACGCTAAATTATGGACAAACATGTTTCAGATTAGAATTAAAACATAATGCACATGTGAGAAAGAATTCCAGACAACGAGTTTTTTATACATGAGGTGCTTAAAATGTTGGTTCAAAATCAATCGAAACCACCACAAATGTCAAGCAAATACCAAGTGCAAACCAATTAATTCTACAAGGTGCAAAAATTAAATCAAATTTTATGGCACAATTGTGAGTTCTGGACAGCACTATATCAAGTGTTGATGTTTGTTAAAAATGTGTTTGAAATCATCGTTTTGATGCAAAAAGTCCAAACATCGACACATGAAAACTCTACCAAAATTTACAAACAAATTGCATCCATTAAATCGGTACCGGTAGCACAATTACCAAACAATTGAAACCAAAACTATTTACGTGTCTAAAATAAATAAACACCTCAAAATTTGGTTCCAATAATGAATTCAAACAATTATTTACAAATGTTGAATCAAAACCAAATCACAATGCATAAGCTCATGAACAAATAGCAAAATCAAATCCGACGCGAAAAATCATCAACAATTATCAAACAAATCATCAAGATCCACATGAATTAATCCATTGTTCATCCGATTCCACATGCTTCAAACATTATTAATCACATGAATAATTATTGAATTTTTCAAGAATTCAACTCATGAAAGCTCAAATAAGCACTTAATCCAAAAAATAAATTAACAATTAAGTACTTAAGTCAAGATCCAAACTCAATTCATGAAAAACTCAATAAATATCAAAATTCACCGATTAAATCTCATGAATGAATTAAATCAAGCAATAGAATCAAGAATTATCGAAGCGATGTCAGAAATTGAAGAAGATGACCAGAAGAAGGAAGCTCGCCAGAGAGAGCTTGGCTGGACGAAGAGATGGCACGACAGAGGGGATGCCGGGATGGAGGCGTGACCGGCAGAGCAAGGGCGGAAGACCAGTCGATATCGGGTGGATGGCTGGCGAAGCTTGGAGGAAGAGAGAGGACATCGATTGGCTTGAGAGATATGAAGATCTTGAATTTTCTTGTGTTCTTGAGAAAACTCTTGAGAGATATTGAGAGAGAATGAAGAACTCTTTTTGTGATTTTTGTGTAGAATGAACAAAATTATGTTCAATTTGATTTTCAAAAATATATAGAAAAGACTCCAAGGCTTGTTTAGCAAGTGAATTTTTGAATAAATACAGAATTTTTGACTTATTCCAGTGCACAAAAATTGTGACGCAGTGTCGAAAGAGTCGCTTCAATACAATAAAAATTGAGTGAATTATGATTCTTCGAATGGCGAGAAACGATTAACAGAAAATCTCTGAAGATTTTCAGCTTATTTTGGTGTGCAGTCCAAGAAAACCCGCAAGGTCATCACTTTCGGTGCATAATCCTGACGCGTAACCTTAAACAAAAACGTCGATGATGAAATTTGTGACGTTGTGCCAAAAGAATCACCCTGATATGATAAAAATCAAAAAAGTTATGAATTTCTCAATGGCGAGAAACTTGAGACATAAAGTGCCACTTCCACTAGAGAAAAGAAAACCGCTTCATGGGGAGAAGAGACACCTCAACCAGAAACTTCCAAAGCTAAAATTATAATTGGAGATAGAAACCACCTCTTCCGTTACTAGGGATAAGAGAGTTCATACTCAGATCAACATCCACAACACCGGGAGCGCCAAACTTAGGATATCCACCACTGCATAATCTCAATGGGTAGAAAACCCGCTCTACAGGGAAAAACAAACAACCTCGTGGGGATAATGTTGATCTCTTACTGATAAAGAAACCTAACAAGAGTCTTTTATAAGATGCAGACCACCCTATGGATATAAATGCCCACCACAATGAGGAGATGAGTGCAAACTTCATGGGGAAGACGAGTTCCAACCTCACTGAGGAAGTAGGTGAAAACTTAATAAGGAATATGGCGAACCACACTTGGGGATAAACAACGGTACTAAACCTCACTAGTGATAAAGATGGCGGTACCAGACCTCACTAAGGATGTTCTTTTAGGGAGAGATCTATGGATAGAAATATCTTAGCAAATGAACTTTCATTGAGCAACAATGAAGGATACACCGGGGAAAAATATTATGTTTGAAGAAACATTATTTCCATCAAGCACTTGTGTGGGTAACAACCTCGAATACTCTCTGCTTTCCTACTCGTACCCTATTTGTCATGAGCAGACACAAGGTACCTGGAAAACAAAATCACAACAACATGTCCCAGGTATGCTCTATGAAGAAATATGCATTGAGAGAGTCATTCCATCATAACGACTTGAGATGACTTGCCCCCGTTTCTTCAAGTTCTAAAATGATTCTCTTCTGATCAACAGATTCTTGAAGAGATTTGTCGAAACCTTGACACAACTGCCCCAGATTTACTGAACTTTGAGGGATTCAATCCCGACTTGAATGCCCCAGAATGGCTGAATATTTAAACTCTAAGCTTCTTAAGGGTGAACAAAGCTAGGGGAATAACCTTTACCCTAAACCCTAAACCCTGAAAGTGGCAAGCCCCTGCTCCACATAATCTTTGGGATAATCTGTCTCAGCTTTTTCGGTTCTTTTGGAGAAGTTAGTTGAATCTTAACGTAACTTCCTCAGATTAGATGCACTCGACACATATTTTGCTCAATAGAGACTTTAAACTTTACCCTTTCTTGAGTGATCAAACTTTGAAAACAACTTCCTTAGGCTCAAAAGGAGTCCTCAAGTATCTTACCTTGATATGATCATGCCTGTTGTACCCCAAAATTTTCCCTCTCACTTATCAAGAATTTGCTCACAAGATCTCCTTGGGCTCAAAACTGCACTAGGGTTTGATCAGCTCAAGACACCTCCTTAAACACCGATGACCAAAATTAGGGTTTGAGATTGCACATGGATTTTTGAACTTCTAATGCCCCATATGACTTTCATGGATCATTATGGACCCCCAAGGTTACTCATGTCAAGTTTCAAGACTTGAATCACACTTTTGCTCAGTCAATGGAGCAGTTGACCTAAAAATCAACTGTATTGGGGAAAAAGTCAACCATGGCCAAATTACAGTCAAACTTCATAATTATTTATCCACATCAACATTTTAAACTCTTATGTATCATTTGATCAATTTTGGATCACAATTCCTCAAGAAATTTGATCAAATCTCCAAAAGGGCAAAATGGTCAAAATTAGGGTTTTGATTGGAAAAGGGCAGTTTTTGATTTTTAACCTAGAAAATGATAAATTTGTTTAAGGCATGATCTCAAGAGTCCAATTGCATCATTTTGACCTAATGATATGGTTCAAAACATTGCAAGTCCATTGGATTGACAACTGAATTTTTTAGTCAACTAATCAAAAGTTAATTGTATATTAAAAAGTCAAACTTTGACTTTTTGGTCAAATTCAAATGCCAAAGATCACAATTTATCAAAAAATGTCAAAATATGAAACTTATTCATCAATAAATCAAAAAGTCAATATTTCATTTTGAAAAGTCAAAATTTCTAAACTTAGAAATTTTTAAGTGTTGGAAATTTCATGTTTTTTCACAACTTTGAGCAAAATTTTCACCATGATACAAGATGATTCAAGAGAAACTTCCAACATGAAAGTTGTATATCTCCATGAAATCTATAACTTTTCTTTACACAACTCCTTCCAAAAGTGCTTGGATCTCAAGTTATAATTGTATGAACATGTGGTCATGAAACTAAACACTTAGTGAAATTTTGCCCTAATTTGGTCAGGATTTTGACCCAACTTCATGGAACTTTTTCATATAGTTACAAGGGTAATATTCAAAATCAATTCAAAGATGGATTGTATAGAACATTACAATATTTCCAAAATGTCCAAGAACTCCTTGAGATCATTCTTGAGTAGGGAGAATCGAAGAGATGAAGTTAGGGTTTTATCACTTGAATTACAAGTCATTTTTTGATGAACACATGAACCAAATCCATGCTAGGCTGCATAATCTTTGCTTTGCATGCCTCAACCTTGTTTGTCACTCCATAATTAAATGTTTACACAATTTTTAGGGCTTTGATCCAAGCAATTGAGCTATTATCCAAGTTGCATTTCCATTAATGGCACAAAGTTAACATTGCCATTCCTGTAAAGCAAGCTTTTTGCATAAAGTCTATTCTTGAGCTTCTAACTTGTTCCCTCTGATCACACTCCATCCACAAAGTCAGAAGCAAGCTTGTTTAAAGCATAACCACTCTATGAACCAAGTACAAGGCATGGAAACTTATTTTGTTTAAAAAGTCACATGTTGAACTTAAACATGTAAATTTGAATTCTGATCAACTAGAGCACTCCAAACTTATTGCTTATAAATAGAGTCATTATTTGTGAGCTAAGGGACGAGTTTTAGCACCCTGAAACACTCCCAAATTTCCTCTAGCCAGAAATTGCACAAAAAACTCCATTGATACACAGTTCTGACCTTAAACTTGTATCTCCCATTTCCCTCGTGCGTTTTCCCTCAAATTCATTCCTAAAGCTTCCTTACATCAAATATAACTCATCCTCATCCTTATTCCAAAACTGTAAAACCATTTACCATAACCTCCATAACCAAAAAATAGAGTCTGCAACTTGACTTCTCCAGGCCATTTCAGCCACTCTCAACTTAAGCAAACCATTGCATTAGCTTCCTAGGGACTTGAGGAAGCTAGCCTGATCATCAGCACTGCCTGAAAAAAGCTCAAACTCAAAACATGATTTCCATTTTTGAGGTAAGTTTTCTCAACTTGGAACTCTTCATACAGGCATCATCAATAGTTTATTTGTGAACAAAACATGTAGATATCATTGCCCTGAAGCTAACCATGTCCATAGTTTCCATTAATTTTGCTTGAGCTTAGAATTTTGAAACTGAAATTTCTGAGATTTTTAGGGTTCAGATTAGGGCCATTAAAATTCATGCTTATCTTTGATCTATAGTTTTAATGCTTTACATTTCTGAAACCGTGAGAAAATTTGCTACAAGTTTCATGTTTACAGTTTTCATTTTTGATGAGAAATGAGCAAGTTACAGTTGGTCTGGCTGGAGGTTGAAGATGAAGTCATTAGGGTGCGTTTTGCCTTACATATTTATTGTTTTGCTTATGTTAACGGATGTATAGCCACCCTAGTGGTAGAAGCGCGCGCCTGTAACCTTTGGGACCTAGGTTCGAGCCCCAATGGTACCCTTTTTGCATTTTTTTTCATGTTTTGCTTTCCTGATCTTTTTTTAGCGCCTCGGCCCCATTGGGCTTATGTTATTTTTTTTATTTTGCTTGCTAACCCCTGCAGGCTATTAGCACCCCTGGCCCAAATTTATTTATTTTCTTTTTTTTTTATTTCATTTTTATTTTCTTAAGTATATTTTCTAAATACTGAAAAATCATAAAAATACAAAAAAAATGATAAGATTTTTATTTTGACTTAGCTTATTTTATTTTTCTCACAAAAAATATTTTTATTAACTATACTTTATTTATTTTTTAATTATTATCTTGTAAATATAATTAAAACTAGGTTATTAGTTATTTTCTTTTATACTAATTAAAATATATTATTTTTGATATAAAAAAGACTAAAAATATTTCATGATGCCATAAATATTTTCAAGACAAAAATAACAAAAATACTTTTTTTTCTAAACTTATTTTCTTTTAAACAACTAAATAGAATTAGGGTTTTATTCAAAATATTTTCTTAATAAATTTAAATTTAATTAATTATTTTCTTTAATTAATTAGGTTAAAACAATTTCCCTCTTTCTCATGAAAACCAAACAAACACCCATTTTCTTCATATTTTGCATTTTTGTACACTTATTCATTTTGTACATTACTTATTTTAATTCCTTGTACATTAATACCCTTTCAATTTGGTTGTAATAGATTAACTAGGTTTACATTCTTGCAATCCATATTCAATTTGTACACCCCTCCCCACAAATGATGTAATAGCGTAGTAACTTTAAAATTCCGCAATTTATCGCTTTTATAAACAAATGCTAGTAATTAGGGTTTGTATGGAAAGACTAAAATCAACACTTAGAAAACCCTAATTCAAGACAAAAACAAGCATGAAAATGATACACTTGCACATAAGCACCCCTAGGGTTATTCCACATGGTTGCCTTATACAAATTAGCCATATTACGCATATAAGGTATCTTAGCAAAAATAAACAAATACAAGATCATAGTCCCTCGATGGCACTATCTAAGTTGCCTTTCAAATGATCTTAGTCCCTAAAAAAGAATGCTAAGATACCTTGCAACATTGCTAATCATGGTTATACAATGACCCACGCCCGTCCCGTTTACATCCAAAGATAGGTTTTCTTACCAAATCAATGGTAAGACAACAATGTCAAAGGAAAAGAAAGTGAACAAGAAAGACTTTTGAGT
Source organism: Vicia faba (assembly GCA_948472305.1). Lineage (NCBI taxonomy): Eukaryota > Viridiplantae > Streptophyta > Magnoliopsida > Fabales > Fabaceae > Vicia > Vicia faba. The sequence goes on along the minus strand of OX451738.1, from coordinate 1,634,266,530 downwards.
AGGTAGAATTCTCCTAATTACTTGCTCCCTTTCAAAACAAACATCCTTGCTATTTTCAAAATAAACACCTACACTTTCAAACGTCTTACAAAATTGAAAACATTTTCAAAAGATCAAACATCTTTGTATACATTCTTACAAGCAAAGAATCATTACAAAGATTGCCTAAACAATGGCCTCTTTACAAAATACTTTCAAAAACCACACCAAGCACAATTTCAAACAAAAAATCAATTGATCTAGCAAGTAACTAAGAGCCCATGGAAAACCATGGATGAAAAGGGTGCTAATACATTCCCTTTTCATAATCTATCCCCCGAACTCAAGAAATAATCTCAAAGGTGTTTCCTGTGCTTTTTCACCTTTCCTTTTGGATAAAAGAAAAGTCGGTGGCGACTCTTTCTAACACAACATTTGCGATCAAACGCAAAACCTTCAAGTCAGCTCTCCCACCGTATCTCAACGCCCTTCACTGATTTCTATCATGGAAACTTACTTGTTGTCAAGAAAATATTTACAAATAGAGAAATGTTTATTCTGAGAATGATAATTCTAATGCAAATCCTATGTTAGTCTCGAGGTTTGAATTTTTTTGAATGAAATAATGTCACACCTCAGTTGTGAATGAATCACTTACTAAAGAGCAACATTTGAACATATTTTTTCATGAAAGATAATGCAAGCATATGATACCTACATAGATATTTAACACATCTTCTAGGAGTCGGTTAACGCTATCTCGTTGTAGTATACTTTCGAAATAAACCATGTTTCCATTAGGACTTTTAAGGGTTGCAACCTGGTCTGGTTCACGGTTTTAGAAAAAAGGATTTAAGGCTCAAAATTTTTTGGTAACCACCCATTCTCCATGATATTCTCCAGACATACGTCCAGTTAACTGGATACGAGCACCCATCTCTGAAAAAGAGTTCAAGACAATTGAGAAACCATTGAGATTTTTTGGGCACGACATTCACCCACCTTTTGTTTATTGGTGTCTGATCACACAACTTTGTTCTTCGCTGAGGATTTTATTTGGTAATCCTTTTCGCTTTTTGCGCTTTTCATTCTTTTCTACTTCCCTAACTTTTGCCTGGACAAAATATTTTTTAATTTTGATTTTGATGTCCAATGGGATGCCCTAATATTGCCTAAGTCATTTGCTTTCAAGATTTTTATTTTATTTTGGCTTAGCGAGCTTTCTTTCTTTTCTCTTTTTTTTTCAATCACTCTGTTTCTTTTCTTTGAAAAAGTCATGTGATCCTGAGTCTTTTGACTTGTTGAAGAGTTCTGTCTGCCTCATTCCTTGGCTGATGAAGGATAACCATTATTGTATTTTCATCTTGTGTCCTCCTGGCGGATGAAGGATAACCATTATGGTTGATCCTTATACGTGTGCTCCTAAGGATATTTGAATACTCGATCAGATTAACTAAACACTACCCTGCCCCTGGGTTAAAAATGAGGTTTTTTAATAGAAAATAAACTCATACTTCAAGGCTCAAAGGGGGTTAACGAGGGTTTCCCTCCCTTATATCTCCGATGTTTAGGAATTGAAACAACGCCTGTACATCCTCAACATGGTTTTATTCAAAAGCATATAAACCAGAGATTCTTTGCATTTTCAATTGTCTTCATCCTCCCTCCAATCTTTGCCTAAGCAAAAGACTAGCATAATTGGTATCATAATGCAATAAAAACATTTCATGAGTGAAAATGAATGTATTATTTCAATAAGAAGATACTCATTGCATTAAAGTTAATATTAAAAAACAAACAAGTTCATACATGCAAGCAATGCTTAAACAAACAAGCAAAATTACACATGAAAATGCAGTAAAGAACACAATAATTGCCATTGTAAAGGAGACTTGAATCCGCCTGGACTTATCGATTATGACGACTTTCAGCAGTCTTCACAATCATTCGGGCAACATATTCCCATTCGTATCCGGTGCGAACACAATTGACCTTAAATCAATCAGATCTTGAATTTTCTCTTTCTGAATGACACACAGTCTTAAATTGAATGGCCAGGTGCCCCAGCATGGTAACCACACCTAACATTGGGGTTAAATCCCTTAGGATAAAGAGGAATAACAAGATCTAAGTGCTTGTGTGATACGGTGGCAGAACCGACTGTTAATACTGGTTTGCGTTTTTTGTTCGCAAATGCCGCGTTAAGCAAGAGTCACCACTGACTTTTATTTCATCCAACAAAGGAAAAGGAAAAAGAACAGAAAAAACCTTTTTCGAGATGTTTCTGAGTACAAGGGGTAGATTATAGAAAGGGAAGGTGTTAGCACCCTTTCTATCCATGGTTTTCCATGGGCTCCTTGGTACTTGCTCCTTTTAAAATAGCTTGTGTGTATTTTGAAAAGTTTTTTTGTTTAAATTTGTGATAACCCTTGTATCTGTCCTCAAGAGTGTGACGAAGTTGTTTTTGAAAACTGTTTTGAAAGTGTTTGTGTGAAAGAGTTTTTATTGTCTTGAGCAAGTACTTAAGATTTTCTACCTACTCGAAAAAGGCTGTTCATTTTCTCGTTTCCTTTAGACAGCGCTATCCTACTATTAAGGAGTAGGTAGCCCCATCGTTGAAGTTTTAAGGGACATTTGAAGGGATAAGTACGGTCACAAAAGAAATGTTTAGGAAACTTTAGTAATTACCCTAGAGTCTTAAAGATCTTTCCGAGGTAACATTCGAATGGGTAATTTTTGATCTTTTGGGACTAGAGGACGACCATTAAAATTCCCTATGCTTCATGACCGTTTACCGAAGACAACCAGAGTGGGATAAACCCTAGGAGTGAACATGTGCATGTGTTATTTTTCAGTTTATTTATCTTTGCATAATTAAGGTGATCTACTGTTTTAATTTCATTTGTCTTTTACATGCAAGCCTATTAGCCATTCAACTAAGCAGTTTATTGTGCGGAAAATAAATTGCAGAAAGATAAGGGTTCCTAAACTATTACAAGGCCTTGGGGAAATTACATAATTAGATGCATAAATTTAAACCTAATTAAACTATTACAAACCAAGAGTAATTATATTAATTAGGAAAATAATGAAATAAACACGCGCGACAAAATTAAATACGGAACTAAAATTAAATTCAAAGATATTTAATTAGTAACTAGAGAAAGGTGTTTTTTTGTTTTGGATTTTATCTGGAAAAAGTTAAATAATAAAAAGAGTAATTAATTAATTGAAAAAAATGATTAATTAAAAATTAATTCTAAATAAAAACTAATATTTTTGATATTTTTAAAGAAAAATATTTGAAGTCCAATCCTAGATTCTAATTGATTTTATTTTTAAAGAAAACAAATCAAAATAATTAAATCAAATTAATTTACAAAATTAATTTTAATAAAAAAAACCTAAATTCTATTTATTTTAATTTTATTGATTTATGATTAAATAAAAAAATAATTTTTTTGAAATAATTAAAATAACAGGGAAGAAATAGAATAAAATAAAATAAAAAGGATAGTCATGGGCCTGTTACTGTTTCCAGAGTGTCCGCCATGAGGGGGAATTGTTGGGCGTTGGATCTGGATCTGAGATGATCTGATGGTGATGAATCTTGAGCGTATGGTGTATGTATGGGGGTGCCATGCACTGGAACCTACAAGAAATATTCAGAAAATAACAAAATGCTGGACCCGGGACTCGAACCCAGGTCCTCTCTCTTCCAAACACGCTGCCTTTACCAACTGTGCCACTAGATCATTCGTTAATATAATCAAACAAATAAAACATAAAGCAAGAAAAGTAGTAATTCCCAAAAATGAGCGTGATTCAAATCTCCCAATGGGAGTCTGCCACATCACTCATCTTCTCCCCAGAGATGTCTCTTTTTACCACACTTTTACCTATGGACTGCATTCGTTACTATAGCTTATAGCAACGGATCAAGCGTCACTAAAACCCCCTGCAAAAATCAAAATTCTCAAAATATGCAATATAAATTAATGATGAGGCTATGAATCAACTCGTTTTGGTCCCCTGAACACGATGATGACATTTGTTTGTCCCAACTATGTCTAAATCAGAAAGCCCTGATTTGAAGCTTGGAACCCTAGCAATGGTATCCTTTAATTCCTACACTTAAAACTAATCAAACAAATCAGAAAGCATCAAAACCTTATGATAAACAAAAGTGCATGGTTAAATTTCATTGAAAACACGTGTATGCATGAAATTGAAAATCAAAAAGGTTGGAGAACCAGGTTATGGATTTTATGATTCTGAATGTTATGGTCACTTGTGAAGGTCTGCAATTGATCAGAGGAACTCACTGAAGCTGTTTGTAATCTTGGAATGGCTTGAATCAGTCTATGGAGGAATATGTGATCAACACTTTTTTGAAAAAAATTTGAAGTTGATTCCTTTGTTTTCACGACCAAAACCTCTTTCTTATGCTTTGGAAATATTCTGTATATATCATGGAATGATTTAGGTCAACAAAAACTGATCATATCTTTGCAAATTATGGAGATTTGATTTCATTCTTTGCCTTGTATGATTTATTTCCAAAATAGACCAAATTAAGATCTTTTCTAATCAATTAGATTTTTCATGAATTTAGATGATTTGGTAGCTGTTCATTGACTCATAATATGCTCATAAAATCAAATCTTGGATTTTATTTCATTATTCTACTATTTAAATTGATTTATTTTGATTTAAATGGATATAAAATCAAAATAAATAATAAAAAAAATAAAATAATAGGTGGATAAGCTCAGGGGTCGTGGGCCATCTTAGTAACAAGTTTCAAACAAGAAAACATGGGCCCATTTGAAAAAAAAAAGTCATTTTGATCAATGTTGACTTCATGCACATTTCCAAAAATTGGTCAACTTTGACAATACATATCTCCCTTAATTTTAACCCTAAGAGGGTGTTATTGGATTTTTTAGAAAGCTTAGGATGTCCTATAAACAACACTTTTGGTTTCATCTCAATTGGATCTTTCATGTTTGATCCGCTGTCGCGCGCGGGTCAAAAACGAGTTAAATTGCAAAACTGTAGTAACGACGGTAACGATAACTCGTGTATCGTCTCTCAAGGACTCTTGGGTTTTACTAACTAAAAACGAAATTGGGGGGGTTTGGTTTGGTCGAAAAAATGATTATCAAAAGTGATTATGAAAATAAGCTGTTTTGAAAAAGTGATTATGAAAATAAGTCAATCTACCGATTCAGTTTCTACCAATCATCGATTATTAAAATCTCACTATCCTAAGCGGATTCTTTTCCCGTTCGATTACAATATAATCAACAAGCGCAACAATATTATACGAATTATATTTTCCGTTTGCCGAATTAAGCATTCGGTTAAGCGATAAACAGTTTAACGATTAAGCATACGATAAACACGCAGATAAATTGAAAAACATAGATCAATCGAACCAAACAATATATATTACGAATATCAAATTAAGCAAAAGATAAACAAAATATATAATTGAAGGAAAAGGAATTTTATTGCAAAACTTATAATAATCTCATAGTTTCGGAACCTGAATTCGGTAGATCAACCAAAAGTGATTAGTTCTCCATGGCCATTCGTACAAGCTTACAATCAAAATCGTCAATGGAAGATTCTGCTACAGTACCGCGGCTGCTACCCTAAGGGGAAATAGTACAACCCGTTTTACAATCCAACTGGGTCAAACATACGACCCAGACCCAAAACTAATTGACCCGAAACTTAACTAAAACTAGTGCTACAACTTCAACGAATTTTATGGCCCTTCTACAGTCCGATTCTAACTTCGACTCCAACATAAGAATTGTATCTCTTTCTCTTAGCTTTCCATCGATTATTAGAACGCCTCAATCGGACTTCTGGAACTCCAGTTATGATCGTTTCCGTGCAGACTTCTAAAGCTGAAAATTAAATACGAAAATCAAATAACAATAAAAATAAATTAAAATATAAAAACATTATAAAATACAAAAATAAGACAAGCAAACCATGGAAATGTATAAGTACAACCGTAGAGTAATGTGTATCAAAATGCACTGATCAAATTCCCCCACACTTAAACTTTTGCACTCCGAGCAAAATGAAAAACAAAACAAAGAAAGCACAAATACATCAACAGTTACTTATCCTAGGCTACAAATCTTCTTCGGGTAAGTTTGCATCAACAGGTACTAATCTTGCACACGAAGGACATCGTAAGAACACTAACCACAGATCTGCAGACATAAGCCTCCTAAATACACAAACCAATTTCAAATCATATTATTATACCATAGCCTAACTTACTCATCCTTTTTGCTCTTTTTCATTCAGGCGCAATCACATTAAGCCCGTTATCTCCACACACTTATAGCAGGACGACCGGTTAGTGACTCTGATCCTTTTGCACGGGGTTCCGGTACTTACGTGGCATAACCCTTTGTTTACTCAGATGTAGTTGCGGGGGATCGGACCGTAATCCTCCCTACCAAGTTCAGCACCAGAAACCGCTGAACCAACTAACAAAGAGTTTTAAAAACTTTTTTTTTTTGAAGATTACACAACCGTTGGGTTAAGTGACCGGGTGAGGGTCACCCAACTTAGAAGGTGTATTCTCTTTTTCTTTTCTCTCTTTTTTTTTTCTTTTCATAACATTCACTTATATTCATCGGTTTTCCTGCGTAAAGTGTGTGAGAGATGGTGCCGACTGCTGAAATAAACTACTCAAGAGCTGTCAAAGAATGAGAAATTAAGGCTAAAACATAATAACAAATTCAAATCAATTTCCATATGTAGGAGACTTACGGTGTTAGAACGATACCGATCTTGTGAATTTTTCCCACGTCTCCGCAAACCCGACTCAAATCAGTCTATAGCCTAAAACTTTCAAGAAGATGCATTTTTTATTGGTTGAAATTTAAAAATAAATAAAAAAACTAACAAACAAAAACAAATAAAACACACGATTTCCTCCCCCACACTTAAACTAAGCATTGCCCTCAATGAAAGGACATTACTAATAAAGCAGAGAGAAGGAAAGAAGGACTCCCTGATCAAGTTGCAGTGTAGTTAGGTGCTTCCAAAGAAAGCTCCTCTATGCTGACATTTTCAGGCACCAAACTTTCATGGAATAACTTCAGCCGCTGCCCGTTAACCTTGAAGATTTTGTCAGTACCTGCACTTTTTATTTCTACTGCACCATGAGGGAAAACATTAGTAACAACAAAGGGGCCAATCCATTTGGATCGAAGTTTCCCAGCCAAAAGCTTAAGGCGGGAGTTAAACAGTAAAACCTGTTGGCCCACAGAAAATTCCTTCCTAGAAATCATTTTATCATGGAAGTGCTTAGTTTTCTCTTTATAAATCCTAGAGCTCTCATAAGCCTCTAATCTAAGCTCTTCCAACTGTTGTAATTGGAGTTTTCTTTCAATACCTGCTTGTTGCATCTCCAAATTACAACTTTTCACCGCCCAAAAAGCACGGTGTTCTATCTCAACAGGAAGATGACACGCCTTACCAAAAACAAGTCGATAAGGAGACATCCCAATGGGTGTCTTGAAAGCTGTCCTTTGAGCCCAAAGTGCGTCTTCTAGACGACGGCTCCAATCTTTCCTGTTTGGCTGCACCATTTTCTATAAAACTTGTTTGATCTCCCTGTTTGAGATCTCAGCTTGCCCATTAGTCTGTGGGTGATATGCAGTAGAGACTCTGTGCACAACTCCATACTTTCGGAGTAAAGCTTCCATGGTGCGGTTACAGAAATGAGTGCCTTGGTCACTTATGATGGCTCGCGGTATTCCAAACCTGCAAAAGATATTAGACCTGACAAAATCTGCAACAACTCGAGAATCATTAGTCCTAGTGGGGATAACTTCCACCCACTTTGAAACATAATCAACAACAAGTAAAATGTAAAGGAAACCAAATGATACAGGAAAAGGACCCATGAAATCGATTCCCCATACATCAAATACCTCACAGAAAAGCATCGGCTGCTGAGGCATTTCACTCTTGCGAGTGATGTTTGTACCTGCTATCTGGCACTCTTTACAAGTGCGGTAAGTCTCAAAAGCATCCTTAAAAATAGTTGGCCAATAGAAACCTGAATCAAGGACTTTTCTCGCAGTCCTTTGAGGACCGAAGTGTCCGCCGACTTAAGATGCATGAGAAAATTTCAAAATAGATTCAATCTCATTGTCGGGGACACATCTCCTGATTACCTGATCACTACCAAACTTCCATAGATATGGATCATCCCAAACATAATAATTGGCATCACTCTTGAGTTTGTGAACCTGTGCTCTCGATGCACCTGTGGGAAAAACACCAGCAACAAGAAAATTAACAATGTCAGCAAACCAAGGTGTAATCCCGTGCAAAAGATACAACTGCTCATCAGGAAAGTCATCCTGAATAGGAAAAGGGTCTTCATCTCTCTCTATCCTGCTTAAGTGGTCAGCCACTAGGTTCTCAGCTCCACTTTTGTCTTTAATCTCGACATTAAACTCCTGGAGCAACAACATCCACCGAATCAATCTCGGTTTTGCATCCGGCTTCTTCAGCAAGTACTTTAAAGCTGCATGGTCAGTAAAAACAACAACCTTGGAACCTAGCAAATAAGATCTGAATTTGTCAAGAGCAAAAACAATAGCTAGCAGTTCTTTTTCAGTGGTAGTGTAATTTGACTGCGCAGAATCTAAAGTCCTAGAAGCATAGTAAATAACATGGGCATCCTTGTCAACTCTTTGTGCAAGGACAGCCCCAACAGCATAATTCGAAGCATCACACATAAGCTCAAAAGGAAGTGTCCAGTCAGGGGGCTGAATGATGGGAGCGGAGGTCAATTCTTTCTTCAAGAAGTCAAACGCTTGTTTGCATTTGTCATCAAAATCGAAAGTGACGTCATTCTTCAACAAGTTCGACAACGGAAGAGCTATCTTGCTGAAATCCTTGATGAAACGCCTGTAAAAACCTGCATGACCAAGAAAAGAACGAATCTCGCGAATGCAAGAAGGGTAAGGAAGTGTAGAAATCACATCAATCTTAGCAGGGTCAACATAAATTCCTTTTTCAGAAATAATGTGACCAAGGACAATTCCCTGCTCAACCATAAAATGACACTTTTCATAATTCAACACAAGGTTAGTCTCGATGCATCTTTCTAAAATCAAGCTTAAACTGTTCAAGCATGCATCAAAAGAAGAACCATAGACAGTAAAGTCATCCATAAACACTTCCATGCAATTTTCAATAAAATTAGAGAAAATACTCATCATGCATCGTTGGAAAGTGCCAGGAGCATTGCAAAGGCCAAAAGGCATCTTCCTGTAAGCAAATGTACCGAATGGGCACGTGAAAGTGGTTTTCTCTTGATCTTCAGGTGCAATATGAATCTGAAAGTAACCTGAAAAACCATCAAGAAAACAATAATGTGATTTACCAGCTAGCCGTTCAAGCATCTGGTCAATGAATGGCAAAGGAAAGTGATCCTTTCTAGTAGCCTGGTTCAGTCTCCTGTAATCAATACAAACTCTCCAACTGTTCTGGACTCTAGTGGGAACAAGTTCATTCTTTTCATTTTTTACCACAGTGAGTCCAGATTTCTTAGGTACAACCTGCACTGGACTTACCCACTTACTGTCAGAGATAGGATAAATGATACCTGCTTGCAAGAGTTTGGTTACCTCTTTCTTTACAACATCAAGAATCAAAGGATTAAGCCTCCTTTGGGGCTGCCTTACTGTTTTCGCTCCATCCTCAAGTAAAATCCTGTGCATGCACATCGAAGGACTAATACCTGGAAGGTCGGCTAATGTCCACCCGATTGCTTTCTTGTGCCTCTTCAATACCTGCAAAAGTCTGTCTTCTTGATTGAAATCAAGGTTAGAAGAGATAATAACAGGAAGTTTTTCATTATGCTCCAAGTAAGCATATTTCAGGTTCCCAGGGAGCTCTTTTAGCTCTAAGGACGGGGGCTGCTGGATGGATGGAATGCTTGGGGCAGCCGGGATGTCAAGATCATCGACGACAAAAACAGCCTCATCGGTAACAACTTCACCTGTAGGAAATGTATCAGGCTGCAAGGAAGCATCAATCTCAGCACAAAGAACACAAACGTTAGTGTCAGTGCAATCAGGACATGAATAAGTATCATCAAAATCAGAGAGAGATGGAAAATCAAGTGCAAATAATTCAGAACAACTATCATCAACTAGTTCAGAAATCAACTCAATGTGAAAAACGGAATGCTCCTCCAAGGGATGTTTCATGGCGTCAAAAATGTTGAATTTTGCGACAATGTCACCAAATTCCATGGACATGGTTCCATCGTCAACATCAATCTTCGTTTTTGCCGTTTTCATGAACGGTCTGCCTAAAATTATGGGAGCTCTGGTTGTCTTGGTTTCGCCTTCCATATCTAGAATATAAAAGTCTGCAGGAAAAATCAAATCATTAACTTGAACAAGGACATCTTCAACAACCCCGGCGGGTCGAGCGTTGCTCCTGTTTGCCAATTGAATGATTAAACCTGTATGCTGCAAAGGGCCAAGGCAAAGGTTATTATAAACAGAAGTAGGCATAACATTAATGCCCGCTCCCAAATCAAGCATGCAATTCTCAAATTTACTATCCCCGATGGTACAAGGAATAGCAAATGTTCCCGGATCCTTCTGCTTTTGTGGCAGCACCTGAGTAGTGAGGGCTGAAACATTTTGCTCACTTACAGCCTTGTCAGATGATTGTTTGGGCTGAATAAAGGCAGAAATATTTCGTCCTAAGTTCACTCTTTCACTTCCCTTAATCCTCCTCTTGTTAGTACACAAATCTTTCAGAAACTTTGCATACTTAGGAACCTGTTTTATAACATCAAGTAGCGGAATATTTACCGCCACCTTTCGAAACACATCCAAAATCTCTCTTTCTTTGTCTCCCTCCTCAATTCTTTTATTTTTCAGAACTCTATGTGGGAAGGGGACTGGTGGCACATACTCCTTTTCTCTAATTTTTTCAGTTTCGACCATAACAGAAGAAGGAGAAGAAAGTGCAGCAGGGGAAGGTTTAGATGGAGAAAGTTCAGAAGTTACCTCAATGACTTTTTTATCTTTTTCAGGGGCTGGTTCTGTAAGTTTTCCGGATCTCAAAGAAATAGCGCTCACATTAGCATTACCATTCGGATTGACGACAGTTTGTGCTGGAAGTTGGTTCGAACCTTGAGCTTGCATATTATTTATTTGAGTAGCAAGTTGTCCCATCTGTGTGGTCAAGGTCTGAATGCTAGTGTCGGTTCTTTGTTGGAACTGAAGGTTGTTCACGGCCATTTGTTTAACAAGATCTTCCAAGGATGGTCCGGAAGTAGTAGCTGGAGGGGTGTGATGTGGCTGGGGTAGTGGAACGGTGAGTTGTTGTTGTGAGGGCTGCTGATTTCCATATCGAAGGTTGGGATGATTCCTCCAATTGGGGTGATATTTGTTGGTGGACAAGTCAGGGGTGTTGTTGTACCTGTTCTGGTTGTAAAGGTTGGCTGCATAAGCTTGAGGCAGCTCGGTAACAGTATCATCTTTCAGAAGAGGACAAGTATCAGTGGGATGATCATGAGCTGTACAAATGCCACATACAGTTGCTGTTTGAGGTTTCGCTACTGCAAGTTGTTTGACTAAAGCGGTCAGCTCATCAATTCTGGTTTCTAAAGCTCTGTTCGAGGAACCTTGAATTTGATGTACACCCTTGGTCTGGATAGAATTGGTTCGAGTGGTGAACTGCTGGGAATTTAAGGACATATTTTCAATGAGGGCCCTGGCAGCAGCTGGAGTTTTGTCAACAAGTGCTCCACCACTAGCAACATCAAGAATGTTTCTATCCATAGGTAACAACCCCTCATAAAAGTACTGAATGAGAAGTTGCTCGGTAATCTGATGTTGAGGGCAGCTTGAAACTAACTTCTTGAACCTATCCCAGTACTCAGCCAATGACTCGTTATCTTGTCTAATGCCACAAATCTCTTTTCGGATTGAAGCAGCTCTAGAGGCAGGAAAATATCTCTCCAAGAACACTTTTTTCAGAGCATTCCAGCTTGTGATTGAATTCGGTTCGAGATCATATATCCAATCCTTCGCTGCACCCTGCAAAGAAAAAGGAAAAGCACGAAGTTTTATATGATCTTCAGTGATCCCTTCAGGCTTCAATGGTGTAGAGCACACCACCTGGAATTCCTTCAAATGTTTGTGCGGATCCTCACCTGCAAGACCATTAAACTTTGGCAACAAGTGTATTAAACCCGATTTTAATTCAAAAGGAACGGCAACAACACCATATTCAATACACAAGCCATTATAATTCACATCAGGGGCTGCAAGTTGTCTTAGAGTTCTATTGTCAGCCATTTCAAAAGCAAATTCAGAATCAGAAGCAAACAAGTTATGCAAACAGTCAGACTCAGAATCAGACTCAACTATGGTCGGTGAAGGTGAACTATTGCTAGCCTGGCCTGCTCTACGAAGTGTGTGCAAGGTTCTTTCTACCTCAGGATCAAAAGCAACAAGTTCAGGACAAGAAGATCTAGTAGCCAGGACTAGTGCACAGCAATGCAACAACAATCGTGAAAATGCCAACTATGTCCCTAAAACAAACAAAATGAAGCAAATCGATTAAAAACAATTCAAAAAAATAAACTGACACCGAAAATAATCAAATGACGTAAAAATAGAATTTTGATAATTTTTTTGGATTTTTTTGACACTATGAAAACAGAAAATAAATCTTTAAAAATAGTAAAAAGGCTTTTGTCGGGACAGATTTTCAAAACGGTGCAATTTTTCCGAAAACCGACTTTTCGACTCAAAAGACGTTATGGCCGAAACCGCGAGGAACCTATGGCCAAAACGCACAAACACTACACTTAAGACTCTAATATCAATTAATATTCACAAGAGTCCCCGGCAACGGCGCCAATTTGATCCGCTGTCGCGCGCGGGTCAAAAACGAGTTAAATTGCAAAACTGTAGTAACGACGGTAACGGTAACTCGTGTATCGTCTCTCAAGGACTCTTGGGTTTTACTAACTAAAAACGAAATTGGGGGGGTTTGGTTTGGTCGAAAAAATGATTATCAAAAGTGATTATGAAAATAAGCTGTTTTGAAAAAGTGATTATGAAAATAAGTCAATCTACCGATTCAGTTCCTACCAATCATCGATTATTAAAATCTCACTATCCTAAGCGGATTCTTTTCCCATTCGATTACAATATAATCAACAAGCGCAACAATATTATACGAATTATATTTTCCGTTTGCCGAATTAAGCATTCGGTTAAACGATAAACAGTTTAACGATTAAGCATACGATAAACACGCAGATAAATTGAAAAACATAGATCAATCGAACCAAACAATATATATTACGAATATCAAATTAAGCAAAAGATAAACAAAATATATAATTGAAGGAAAAGGAATTTTATTGCAAAACTTATAATAATCTCATAGTTTCGGAACCTGAATTCGGTAGATCAACCAAAAGTGATTAGTTCTCCATGGCCATTCGTACAAGCTTACAATCAAAATCGTCAATGAAATATTCTGCTACAGTACCGCGGCTGCTACCCTAAGGGGAAAGAGTACAACCCGTTTTACAATCCAACTGGGTCAAACATACGACCCAGGCCCAAAACTAATTGACCCGAAACTTAACTAAAACTAGTGCTGCAACTTCAACGAATTTTATGGCCCTTCTACAGTCCGATTCTGACTTCGACTCCAACATAAGAATTGTAGCTCTTTCTCTTAGCTTTCCGTCGATTATTAGAACGCCTCAATCGGACTTCTGGAACTCCAGTTATGATCGTTTCCGTGCAGACTTCTAAAGCTGAAAATTAAATACGAAAATCAAATAACAATAAAAATAAATTAAAATATAAAAACATTATAAAATACAAAAATAAGACAAGCAAACCATGGAAATGTATAAGTACAACCGTAGAGTAATGTGCATCAAAATGCACTGATCAATGTTCATGTAAGAAGCTTTGACCCAAAAGGTTTTTTTGTTGACTTTTTGAAATGACCTATAATGTCTGAATTTATATCTTTTCATGAGTGCATTTCATGAACTTGAGGGCTGAAGATGAATTGTAGGAAATTAGATTCTCTTCAAAATGAGCATTGGATGAGAAATTTCTGATAAAGTATGAGAAAGTTATGCCTGGTCAAAGTTTGGTTGACTTTTCCTATAGAAACCCTAATTTAGCAACTTTTGAGTTTTGATGAATTTGGGGCATTCCTTGAGGAATCATGATCAACCCTTGATCAAGTGATGGATATCACTTCAAAATTTTAATGTTGACCAAAAATCTTGAAGTTTGACTGTATGTGGGTCACAGTTGACTTTTGACCTAGTATAGTTGATTTTCAGGCATCTGAGCAGTTGACTGAGAAAACTTGTTGTGCAAGGAATGAAACTCGGCATGGGTGATCTTGGGAACATATTAAGGCAATGCAAACCATTTGGGAACCTTGGTACTCAAACATATTGATGAAAATGAAACCCTATTTTGAGGTTCATTGCCTTAGGAGAGAATTTGTCTGGTTAATTCTTGGGCATCCTTGAGCAAGTTAAGAACTTCAATGAGCATGCTTTTTGTGTAAAATGAGAGGGAAAATTTTGAGGTACAACAACTTGGTTTACACCAAGGAAACTTCATGTAGATGCGAGAATAACTGACCATAAGGCATATGAATTGTGTTAAACACTCTTTTCGGCTTCTTGTCCCTCTGTATTTCCTGTTGCTAACGTCTTTGTTGATAGGTTTGCGGCTGTAGCACACCCCGAACTGGCTGAACATAAGGTGATATCGATTCATATTAACGACCTGATTCTCATGATGTGGCAAAGGCAGTGACCGCTGGAGAGGAATCTCTGGGAGTGCAAGTTGTGGATGGTGTAGCCCAGGATGCAAGGTGGAACCTTGAAGATGAGAAGGAGTAACCCTCTTCCCTACAACAGTTATGGTAGGATTGATTTGTATGCTCACACCTTCAAAGGTAAACAAAATTATCCATGCATCAAGAAAATTCTGAACTTTGTGTTTTAACGCCTTACAATCTTCAACATCATGACCAGGAGCCCCAGAATAGAATTCACACCTAGCATTTCTTTTCATAGTTATGCGGAAGCCTTTCATGCATAGTGAAAATTCGGGGCTCAACCAACTGAAGTTCAAGTAATCGAGGAATTAACTGAGCATACGTTATTGGAATGGGATCAAAATGCCTTTTAGGCTGCTTCTGTCTTTGTTGACGAGCCTTTCCCTTTGTATTCTCTTAGGAAACAGGAACTGACTGCTGACGGGAAGATCCCAGAACACAAGGCTGTGAAGAAGGTACATGAATTATTCCCTGACTTGAAGGAGCCCCCAAAGTATGGGGAGGAAGGACAACTCCTGTTGCTGTAACATGTATATGACCATCTCCCCTTCTCAATACTGTCCTCAGAACTTCCATAACCAAGCTCAGCTGAGTCTTCAGCTGAGTGTTCTCCTCTCTCAGGAGTTCCTGACCATGGACCAAAGTCTATATATCCACCATAAACAGCCCCACCTGACCTTTCATCACATCTAATTCCCCACAAAGTTGTTCCATATCTTATTTTTTATCACAAAGCGGTGAGAAGTCGAGATTCACAGTTCTGAAAAGAATACCAGGCATGAATAAGAATTTCCCAAACTCTGAGTACCTGTTATGGTTGCATGAAGATGCATGAGGAGTATGAATGGATGCAATGCCATGTTCGATCATTTTCTAGGAACCAATACGCTTTTAACTTTGATTTTAAGCTAGTAAGAGATGGACAAACATAATATAAGGCTCACAAGCACAGTTCCTTGGAAATGGAAGGAACATGTGTGTTAAAATAGTGTAAACATGCTATGTATACAAGTGCCTTAATATGGGATCAAAGCTTCCATATCACTGGGTATTTGCTGTGCGGTTTCTGAATACGTCGAGAATACCAAGATCAAAGGTCCGAAACATAAACCAAAGAAACCCAACTCACCAACAGAACATACGGTCACCATCAAAATATATAGTCACCATCTCTACCTGTAAGATCATTCCCGCCCCACTCACAAGTGAAGTCTTGGTCAAGGTAAGGTCAAAGGGAAACAGAGTCAACAGTTCTCGTGAAAGTACTATCACTTCGGCATATACATGCGTAACGATAATACCCTATTTGAATCTCGTATGAGTGTGGCTCTCATGATCAGACTACTAAGACTTACGCCTCGTAGCTATCATGATTATCCACTCTAAATCTATATGTTCCTAGATGGACTTTCTGGCCCGGGTATTGGACCTTTTACCTCAAGTAACAACCCACCCACCAAGAGAAACACAGACAGTCCAGCATATCCAGTATACAAAAACAACGAAAATGCAATGCAAACATGTATATATAAACACATATACACAAATACACATATATACATAAGCATGAGCCATAAAGACTAAAAAGAAATAGACACCCAAAGAAAAGAAAGCAGACAAGAGCTATGGTTGACTCAGTTAGGAAATATCCCCAGTTGTCATACCCCAAATTTGACCTATCAATTCCAGTGGTCATTCTATTTATATCTCAATATTATTACTTTGTTTCTATATTTAAAAATACTTTTGTTTCAATTGATGTACTTTCGGGGCCTTATTCTAATGTAGGTTTTAAATGCATAAGAGGGGTGTATTGCTTCAAAATGGACCATCAAGATCTGATGGCCCATTAAGTTTTTCATAAGGTTTGTTTATAAAAGGGGGTGTATTTCTGTTTCACTTTTAAACAGGCCCATATCAGTTTCCACACTGGTCCATTAAAAAATTGCTTTTTGGTTAAATGAAGGAGAGGGGTTTGTTTGATATGATGAGGTCTTGGTTCACTGGACCATTAACATTTTATGACCAATTAGGGTTCCGTGGTCCATTTCGAAACATATACCGAAAAGGGTGTGTATTTGGTATCTTTAATTCCAGCCCATTAAGGGGGTTTGGAAGCCCACTGGTTTGTCAAGGTTGACCAAGTCAACCAGCTTCTTTAAATGTTATTTTTAATATTAGTGAATATTTATTAATTTTAATATATTTTGTTATTGTTATTATTATTATTATTTTGATTAATGTTGACCAAGTCAACAAGGGTCTTTGAAACCCTAATTCTCAAGATACAGCCGCAACGCCCCATTCTTCACTAAGTAAACCCAAGAGAAACGAATATTGTATAGATCAAATCTTTAATAAAAACAAAATCAAATCAAATGTTTACTAATTATTTAAATAAAATCTTAGAGATTGGATGGGATTAGAGATTGGATTGGAAAAACGTTTTATTTTGGATTTACATAACATAACGTCCATATACATTCAAATCTACAAACCCTAAAGCAATTATACAAAATCAGATCAGATCAAATTCCTAATTGATTCAATCACTAAAATATAACGATAATCAGAAATATCTTCCTAATTTGTCTAAAATTCTAACCTATAAATAAAACCTAAAACTAATTGAAAAGGGAGAACAAAAATTGGAGGAGAGAAGTTATAATAGAGAAGCAGATCCGCGATTCAGCCGCCCTCCTGATATCTGGGTTTCAATTTCTGAAACCCTAGACATGTGCTTCAAAATGCCATCACGCACCATCATATCATATACCTGTCAAACAGAAAAGAAGGAGAAAAATATTAGAAGGGAGAATCGAGAAAGATCCAGAAGGAAATTTATAAGAAGAATCTCTACAAGGGAGGTAAGCCGATTCACTTAACTTAGGGTGTTTTTATTTGAAGATGCAATTTATGTTTGGTTTTGTATTTCAGGATTTCTTAAGGGGTTAGGGTTCATGTTTAGGGTTATGGATCATCAGGTTTAGGGTTAGGGTTCATCAGGTTTGGGGTTTCTGGGTTTTGGTTTGACTATGATTCTTCACGAACCCTTAGCGTTCTTAGGTTGGGTTAAAGATATTCAACGATTCTGGGATTTATCACGGTGGCGCAAATGAAAATGTGAAGATCCCGGTTGAGCTTCAACCGGAGATCTGGGGTGTATAGGGTTTCCTACAGTGACTAAGGGTGGAGCCGCCGGCGGAAGCGATTTCTAACCGGCTGGGACAATTCTGATCGCCTAAATTCTAGAGAGAGGTCAGAGCCTCTCTCTCTAGAATTTGTTTTAGTGAGAAGGGGGATTACAGAGAGAGATAGAGATAGATAGATAGATAGATAGATAGAGATAGAGAAAGAGAGAGAGAGAGAGAGAGAGAGAGAGAGAGAGAGAGAGAGAGAGAGAGAGAGAGAGAGAGAGAGAGAGAGAGAGAGAGAGAGAGAGAGAGAGAAGGAGAAAAATGAGAAAAATGGGATGAAGCGAAATATATAATGCTCTTTGTACTCCATACGAGTGTCTCAACATACTCCTCCAGTCAACTCTTCATCCAAGCTGTTGTTAGATCATACCTTGAATTAAATCTCTAGGATCAATCTCTAGAAACCATTTGATAAAGATGGTTGTACCTCAAAATTTTCCCTCCCATTTTCTTCAAGACATTCTCACAAAGACCTCAAATACTCAAGGTTTCTCAAGAGTTGATAAGACAAACTCACCTCCTAAGCAACAGGTCCACAACTAGGGTTTCATCTTGTTCAAGGAAGATTAGGTTGCAAGGGTCTTAAATTATTTTCATGGTTCATCATAGGTCCTCAATAATGCTTATGTCAAGTTTCAAACCTTGCATCACAAGTTTGCTCAGTCAATTGCTCAGATGACTGAAAATCAACTATATTGGAGAAAAAGTCAACTATGGTCAACATACAGTCAAACTTTTAGATTTTTTTCAACATCAATATTGTCAGGTGATATTCATTATTTGATCAAGGGGTTATCATGATTCCTCTAGAAAAACCCTCAAATCATCAAAGGTCAAAATTTGCCAAAATTATGGTTTTGATTGAGGATGACTGATCATTGACTGTTGACCTAATACATGACCCAATGGCTTGAAGCATAATATTAAGGACTAAAATATAACATCTTGACCTAATTACATGGCTCAAGACATTTTCAAAGATGCAAGTGATTGATAGTTGAAAATTTGAATCAATTGATGAAAAGTCAACAGTCACTCAAAAGTCTAACTTTGACTTTTTGGTCAATTTTGGAATTCAAAAGTCAAGAATCATCAAAATATTCAAACTATTAAACTTGATCATCAAGAATCAAAAAGTCAACAAAAAGTCAAAAGTTGGAAAAATTTCCAACACTTAAAAAAATCCAAGTGTTTTTGTTCTTAACAAAAGTCCTAACTTCATAGCCATTTTTCACTAAGTTCCAAGTTGATTCAAAGAAAACTGTCAACATGTAAGTTGTAGGGATTGATGAATTCTACAACTTTTTCAATGTGGGATGAACCTTAAAAAGTTCTTGGATTAAGATATATAGTCCGATGAAGTTATGATTATTTTTATCTAACACTTAGAATTTTTTTTACAAGTTTTGATCAGTTTCTTATCCCAACTTCATGGCCATTTTTCACCAAGATCCCATTTGATTTAGCCAAAGTGGTCAACATGAAAGTTGTAGGAAAGATTTCAAGCTTTCCAAAATGTCTAAGATCATAAAAGTATCATTCTTGACCTAGAAGTTTCAAAGAGATGAAGTTGGGCATCTAAGGTTGAATTATAGGTCATTTTTGTGACAAGTTCATAACCAAATCTTCAAGCCATGCTGCATAATCCCACTTTTCTGGCCTTAAATCTCCATATCTATCCATAATCATAGGATTACACACACTTTTGAGTCATGATCCAAGTGATTAAACTTTCTCCAATCCATTTTTCCATTAAGGGAAGAAAGCCAAGACTTTCATTTTAGAAAAGCAAGCTTTAATCACAATGTCAACTCCTTGAGCCTCTCAATTGTTTCTTCTACAACATACAATGTCAAAGCCAAAAGCAACATGTCTAGATCCTCTAACCACTTCACATCCTTTGGTACTATGCATTGGAACAATGTTTCTTCAAAGTTACTTCAAATCTAAGCAACCAAACCATAACATGCTATCTTGAAAATCTGGTTACTTCAGCTCCTCAAACCCTTTGCCTATAAATATAGGGTCCATTTGAAATCCAAAGCACGAATACACAATGTAATGCCCGATAATTTAATTAATTGTTTAATTAAATTATTTTTGGATGATTTGTTGAAGTTGTGAGATGTTGAGAATTGTAGGTATAAGTTGTTAGATTATTATTAATTAATTAATTAGTTGATTAATAATAATAATAATGTTAGAATTAATGGAATAATATAAGATTAAGTTGTTGGGCTTAGTTATATGGTGGTATGAAGTAAAGTGGGTGTGTGTAAGTAGGCCCAAAGGTGATTAATGAAATAAGGTTAAGTTGATATGAGAAATTAGGTTAATTAGAAAAATAAGAAGTTTTGGAGCAATAACGTAGGAAGTGGCAGAGAAGAGGAACAAGGAAAAGAGGCAAAGCAAGGTTCGATCAGAAAATTGTAGAGCAACCTTCAATCAAAGGTAAGGGTGGTGTTCTAACTCTATAATGGGAATTATGATCCATATTATATAGGAATTGGATTGGTATAATGTTGCTGTGCGTATGTTATTGTTGTTGTTTCTGAAATTGTCTGTTATCATGTTGTTACCATGTTGTGGATGTTCCTGAATTATTTGCAGAATTAATTATTTGTTGTTGGAAATCATAATATTGCGGATATAGTTGTTATGTTACTATGTCGATGTAATACTGCATTGTATCATGTTGTCATGAAATTACTGTTAATCGAAGGAAGATTTGGAGAGTTCTATGGTGGAATCATAAGTCCGTGAAGAAGAGGCAAGAGAGAGACTCTGTGCCGGGAGGCACAAGTGTTGTGCCAGACGACACAAGTGTTGTGCCAGACGACACAAGATGAAGGAGCGCGCCGAGGGGCACACGAGCATGCCGACCGACATGCTTTGGAGAGGAGTGTGCCGAGTGGCACACCTCCATGACAAGCGACATGATTTATTTTAGTTTGTGCCGAGGTGCACGGTTGGGTGACGAGGGGCACAACCTAAACATCTGTTTTCTGCTTTCTTCTGGTTTCTCTGTTTCCTGTGTGTCTGTTACCTTATTTTGTTAATTGGTCAATAGTAGAAATTAAGTACACAAATTATAGATCTGGCTCATATAACAGAGTAATGAAATATATGATTGGATTGGATTATAGAGATAGTGAGCATTTGGCAGAATGACCTACAGTAGAATATTTTAGTAGAAGTGAATTAATAGGACTTGATCGATAATGGTATTGATTTATATAAGTCGATGTGATGTGGTTGTTATTAATTGTTGAAGTTGCAGGCATGGATAAATTTTGTTGTGTTGTCTGTATTGATTGTCTAGAACCAAGTTGTAGGCTATTGTGATGCGGTGGGAGAACTGACTTGAGGTTTTGCGTTTGTGTTCGCAAATGTTTCGGTTTAGCAAGAGTCGCCACCGACTTTTTATTTTATCCAAAGGAAAGGTCAAAAAGCACAGGAAAGACCTTTAAGATGTTTTCTTGGGTTCAGGGGGTAGATTATGAAAAGGGAAGGTGCTAGCACCCTTTTCATCCATGTTTTTCCATGGGCTCTTAGTTACTTATTTAGATCACTTGCTTTTTCTTTTCAATTGTTTGAAATGGTGCTTTTGTGTGTGGTTTTGAAAGTATTTTGAAAAGAGGCCTTTGTTTAGGAAACCTTTGTAATGATTCTTGTTTGAATGTATACAAAAGTGTTTGTATTTTGAAAAATGTTTCATTTGTTTGAAAGTTTGTATTGGGAAATGTTTTGAAATTGTGTTGTGTGTTTTGGAAAACAGCAAGGATATTTGCAAGTTTGATCAAGTAACTAGGAGTTGTCTACCCTACTCAAAGATCTTTCTTATACATTTTAACCCTTTGACATTGTTGTTTTACCATTGTATTTGGTAAACAACCTTGTGTTTGGATGTTAAACGGGACGGGCGTGGGTCATCGTATGACCATGATAATAATATTGCCAAGTATCTTAGCAAATTTTTGAGGGACTAGATCATTTTTGTATAGGCTACCAAGATAGCGTCATCGAGGGACTATGATCTTTTGTTTTGATTGATTTTTACCAAGATACCTAGCATGCATACCATGGCCATGTTTTTAAGGCAACAAGTGGATGAAACCCTAGGGGTGCTTGTGTGCATTGTGTTGTCATTTTTCATGCATTTTGTCTTGTGTTTAGTCATGCTATTTGTTTGATTTTGGTCTTTTGCATACAAACCCTAGTTTTTACTATCATGCATATTTGAAAGCAATAAAATGCGTAAAAGTAAATCTAAGACTATTACAACATTATTATGGGGAGGGGGATACAAGTTTGAATAGGGGGATATTTGCACAAAAATAAAGCCCTAAAACTATTACAACCATATTGAATTTATTTGTACAAATAAATAAATTGACAAATATTTAAATGGACAATTAAATATGAATACGCAAAAATGTTTTTGATATTAATTTTATGTATGTAAAAAATGAATTTATTTATGTCAAAAAAAAGAAAATATTAGTGATTATTTTTGGAAAGGGTGGAAACCCTAATTTTTGTTTTAAGAAAATATATATATTATATTATTTATTTATTCATTTATGTACAAAAAACAAATAAAAATAATATATACAAATGTTAAAAAATAAAAATATGTGAGAAAATATTATTTAAGTGTATAAATAATAAAAATAAAAATATATAATATTTTTGTATTAATTATAAGTTTTTATTTAAGAAAATAAAAGTATATTATTTAATAAACTATTCTTATGCCAAAAAATAATAAAAATAATAAAATAAAATGTGAAAATTTAAGAAAATATTTTTGGGGATTTTTAATATTTAGAAAAAAATAATAAAAGTCAGAAATGTAAAAGAAAATAAAAAAATATACAAAAATAATCAAATGGGCCAAAAGGGTGCAGAAAGCAGGATGAGGGGTGTCAATAGTCAGCCAAACCAAGCCCAGCCCATTTCCACTTCATCCCTAACCTCTGGAAACAGAATAACGCGCGCTTCTTGTTAAAACTTGTAACTCCTGAATACGTGCTTAAAAACAAAAACTTGCAACATGAAAGTTATAGCTTATCATCACACGATTCTAACCATATAAAAAACTTGATCTAACTCTCAAAGACCAGAGAGAATTTCATTGGCCCTAAATCTTGACCTAGTTTTTTCAGTAACTTCAACTATCAAATACTCCTAGCTCAGTTAACATAAATGACTTATATGCATATGTACAACTCAAGGGCAATGAGGACTACATTTTTTCTTCACAAACCTAAGCCTAATGATTCCTAAATAAGGAGATAGAAGTTTGAGAAATACCTGTTTCAGTAAAGTTTGAATATGGCAATGCAGCAACTTTCAGTGAGGCCTGAGGTTCTTTTGAGCTTGCTTGATGTTCCCTTGACCTTTCCAAATGCTTGGCTTGCTTTGAAATGGCCTGAATATGCTTGTAGAACTCAACCTGCAAAGCTTCAAAGCAAAAATGGTGAAGTGTGAAAATGGAGTTACAGTGGCTTGAGAATGGTTGGGATAGTTTAGGTATGTTGTATGGAGTGTGTTGGAACTGGTTTCAAGCAAAACACACGAGTGGATTTTGTTCTGGCTTATGATTTGCAGAACTTGCCCTATTTTGGGCAGAAATGAAGTTTTGGTTTATTTGGGTGTTTGATAACTTGCTAGCTCATGTTTTTGACCTTAGGCAATGTGTAAAACTTGTTTGAAATGTTACAAAGACTTGCACTTATCAGATTGAAGAGTTGTGGACCTTTTGCATAATTGCTTGTTTTTGAAGTAAAAGGTGGAATTGACAATGCTATGGCCTGTACAGGCTAGCTCCAAGCATGCACATAGTTGGTGTACTTTTCCTGATATTAGTGGACTTTGTTTGCTGCAAAAGATTAGGTTTAAGGCTCAAGGGAAACAAAATTGCCAAAAGCCAACTTTATTTAAATGGCATTGTTATCTTTATGCCATAAATGGAATAAACCTTTGTATAATGCTTCATAGATCAGAACAATGCCTTAATCCAATGTGTTTGCATTTAATTTATGAGTGTGGAAAGGATTAAGGCCTGTAAAATAAGTACAAGCAAGGTTTGGACAGATTTTCCAGTTGTATCAATGTGCAAAATGCCTTGGCCAAAAGTGATAATTTTCCATTTTCAAACTTTCGATTCTCCCTAACCACAAATGATCTTGGAGAGTTATTTGACATTTTGGAAATCTTGTAACATGATTTACAATCCATCTTTGAAATGAATTTTGAGATTCCAATTGGAACTAGGTGAAAAGTTGCCATGAAGATAGGTCAAAATCCTGCCTAAACTAGGGCAAAATTTCACTAAGTTAAAAGTTTCATGGACCCTTGTTCATAAAATCATAAATTAAGATCCAAGCATCTTTTTGGAAAACTTTGTGAATCAAAGTTGTAGATTTTGTGGAGGAATACAACTTTCATGTTGGAAGTTTTATTTGAATCCAATTGCATCATGGTGAAAAAGTTGGGCAAAGTTGGGAAAAAATAATAAATTTTCATAACTTAGAAAATTTCTAAGTTATGAAAATTTTCCATTTTAAACCCTAATTTCCAAAATTAGGTTTCTTGGTGAACAAGTTTCATGTTTTGACATGTCTTGATGAAAAATGACCCTTGGCACTTGATTTTGACCAAAAAGTCAAAGTTTGACTTTTCAGTGTATAGTTAATTTTTGATCAGTTGACTTGAAAATTCATCTGTCAATCCAATGCAATTGAGATCTCTTGAACCTTGTGATTAGGTTAAGATGATTCCATTGAGTCCTTGAATACATGCTTGAACCCAATTTGCCGTTGGCTAGGTGAAAAATCAGAAATTGCCCTTCTTACAGTCAAAACCCTAAAAATGACCATTTTGCCCTTTTGGTGATCTGATCAAATTTCTTGAGGAGTTGTGGTCCAAACTTGATCAAATGGTTCATATGAGTTTATAATGTTGATGTGGATAAACAATTATGAGGTTTGACTGTAAATTGGCCACAGTTGACTTTTTCCTCAATACAATTGATATTTAGGTCAACTGTTCAATTGACTGGGCAAAAACTTGATTCAAGGCTTGAAACTTGGTATGGGCAATATTATAAGTCCAACATGAAGTATGAAAGTCACATTGAGCATTGGAAGTCCAAAAATCCTTGTGCAAACTCAAACCCTAATTTCAGGTCATCAGTGCAAGGAGATGTCTTGAGCTGAGCAAACCCTAGTCTGGTCTGGAGTCCAAAGAGTCTTGCGAGGGGAAATCTTGATAAAATGAGAGGGAAAATTTTGGGGTACAACAGCTTCCCCTGTTTAATCTTCTTGAACCTGAAGAGTTAGATTGGCGAGTTTGCCGTTCGTGACTCGAAGGTAAAAGATGATTGGACACTAGAGTGCCCGTAAATTTGCACTCGTCCAAATGTAGTTGATGGAATGGGCTTAAAGATGCCATTTGGAGAGGTTGATAGAATCTTGTTGGAGATGGTCTTAAAGATGCCATCCAAGGAAGTTGATCACATAAGAGATTCCTTTATGAGAGCCCGTACACCTGTTGTTGAGGAGGACTACGTCGGGGAATGCTGGTCTCTGTCATGGTAGAAATAGAATTTTAGGAGTTTCAGTCGTCCGTTATTCTACTGGGGAATTATCTCTTGGTCGAAGAGGTGAAAATGAACTGCTATCTGGTCGTGCTCCAGGCTTTATAGTGTTTGCTGAGGAAAATAAGACCGGCTGCTATCTGGTCGATTCCAGGCTTCATAGTGAGTTACTGGCGGGATGAGATTAAACTTGCTATCTGGTCATTCTCCAGGCTTCATAATTTCTCAATTCTTATCTGGTCGTACTCCAGGCTTTAGAAGGAATTAAGTTGTTATCCGGTCGCCTCCGGGCTTCAACTTGAATTTAAGGCACACTAATATCTGGTCGATTCTGGGCTTCTTAGTAATTGGCTAAGTAAACTGCTATTTGGTCGAAATCCAAGCTCTGCAGTGTCTTAAACTGTTATCTGGTCGCGTCTAGGCTTGAGTGTCTCTTATCATTATCTGGTCGTGTCCAGGATTCACGGTATTTGGAGATATCAGGATACTATCCGGTCGAATCTGGGTTTCATAACTTGAATTTAAGGTGTGTCACTATCTGGTCGAATCCAGGCTTCATGGTGCTTTATACTGCTATCTGGTCGATTCCAGGCTTCACAGTAATTTGCTGGGGATTCAACTATTTTTCCGGTCGATCTCCGGGCTTCAGTATGATCAAGATATTATCTGGTCGAATCCGGGCTTCATAATTTGAACTGGAACATGAATCTGAGCATTGATTTGAATAAGCAATAGAATAGTTTCTGTGTCTGGAGCATCTCTAAGCTGAATTTGAGCTTTGAATATTTGTTAAAGGTAGCTGTTAATTTTATCCTGAAAAGGGTAAAATGTTAGCTGAAACACAGTTATGTTGCATGAAATGTATGATGCAATAAGATGTGCTTTATCAATGTTTATGAATGTAATGTATGCGCATGTAAGCTGATTAGTTGTCTTGCTGAGGAAAATAAATCCTTGATAGCTGGAGATAATAAAATCTTTGACTGCTGCCGGGGAAAATAAATCCTTGACCGCTGTTGGAGATTCAAAATCTTTGATTGCTGAGGATGAGAAATCCTTGGACTACTGTTGGGGATATAAAATCTTTGGCAACCCGCGGGGATTATCAAAAACTTTGACAACTTCTGTAGGGATGTGAAAATCCTTCACGACTTTCCTGGGGATAGAGACCCTTCAAGTCTTTGGAGTTGGAGGATGATAAATATTCTGTTGTGAGAATGATGCCAAGTGTTGCTTGAGAAACCTGCTTGGGGAATCCCGAGAACCTTAATGACTATTGTTGGGGATTACACCATGGAAATCCTCACTCGGCTGGGGAATAAGGAAACTCTGACGAATCTCTACTAGGGATTAGATGAGAGAAAAACCTTGATCTACTGGAGAAATAAGGAAGACTTTGATGGCTTTTGTGGGGAACCAAGAATGAGAAACTTCGATCTCCTGGGGAAATTGAAATCTTGGGGACTTCAAGCCGAGGAGTTAAGAATGAGAATCTTCGATCTGCAGGGGATTAAAAATTCTGACAAATCATGCTGGGGAGCTAACGAAAATTCCGACAACTATACTGGGGAATCAAGAATGAGAATCTTCATTTTGTTGGGGAGTAAAAACTCTGTGGGGAGTAGCTATATTGCTGGAGAGTAAGCTCAGGACTTTGGGGGAAAAGCTTATTCTTGTTTGGAAGAAATGCAGGAGTTTGGGTTGTATGCCACTCTACTGGGGAATTATCCTAGTTTGGGGATAAGACAAAGTTAACTGTTATCTGGTTGACTCTCGGATTTTAAGACAACTTGCTGAGGAAATTGGGGAAAACTGAATGGTTCCCGCTGTGGATTGGTAGTTGGAAATTTGACTCCGTTGGGGAAGAAGGCTTCATCTTTGCTGAAGGTCTGTAGTTCAATGTTTTTTCTCCACTGTGGATTTGGAGTTTGAAAACTTAACCCTGATGGTGGATTAATGGTTTGAAATATAACTCCACCGGGGACTGGGAGTTTGAAGTTTTGACTCTGGCGGGGATTTTGAAATTTAACTCCGCTGGGGATATGTGTTTCAAAGTTTTAGCTCCGCTGTGGGTCTAGATGATGTACTGCAAGGGATTTCTCTTGGAATAGCCTGAAGACATTTTCCTATACTTTCAACCTGTCAGTAATCGTTCGTTCTCATTTCGTTTATTTGTAAACATGTGATTATATTCAAATGCATATGCTCATTAATAAATCATTGGACGTTTTCAAATAAAACACAAGCGTAAAGAAGGAAAAGACCAATAGTTTTCTGCACTTTGAAGTATCTTTGTATTAACTTTGTGTAAGTATTTTGTACAAAGGAGATAGATATCCTAGTAAGAGAATGTTGTCATAAAAATGAGAAAAATTTATACAAAGAAAGATGGCTATGTGTAAAAAAATTCCATGGGTTTCCCATTCTGCTATAGCTTTCGTAACTCTGAATATCTTGTCCATTCATTGCTTCGTCTGAAGATAATTGAGTTGATCAGAAGCCCGGAGTTTGTCTGTGAAGAGATTATCCTTAAAGTGATCCGACGAGACATAGTCATACGCTTTATTCCCTAACTTTTGCCTGGACCGCCCTTTCGGGTTTTCGATCCACCGGGAAACCCTTTTTTGCCCAAGTCACCCTTTCGGGTTTTCAACTTGCCGGGTATACAGATTTTTTTATTTATCCCTAATTTTTGCCTGAACCTCCCTTTTGGGTTTTCGATTCACCGGGATGCCCATTTTTGCCCAAGTCGTGCCTTTCGGGTTTTCAACTTGCCGGGTCGTTTATGCGTAGTATCTTTTGACTATGTCTGCGTTCGCAGGGTGTGGCAGGTCGTCGCCGTCCATGGTGGTTAAGATCATTGCCCCACCAGAAAAGATGTTTTTGATCACAAATGGTCCTTCGTAAGTAGGAGTCCATTTTCCACTGGGATCACTTTACGGCAAGATAATCCGCTTGATTACAAGATCCCCGACTTGATATACCTGGTGCCTGACTTTCTTATTGAAAGCCTTGATCATCCGTTTTTGATACGCCTGACCATGGCAAACAGCAGTAAGTCGCTTCTCATCAATCAAGTTAAGTTGATCAAGCCGGGTCTGAATCCAATCGTCTTCACTCAAACCAGCATCTTTCATGATTCTCAATGAGGGAATCTGAACCTCGATAGATAAAACAACTTTCATGCCGTATACCAAAGAATAGGGTGTTTCCCCAGTTGATGTACGTGTCGTGGTACGGTACCCGTGTAGTGCAAACGATAGCATCTCATGCCAGTCCTTGTAGGTGATTGTCATCTTTTGTATGATCTTCTTGATATTTTTGTTCGCGGCTTCGACATCACCGTTCATCTTTGGCCGATACGGAGATGAATTGTGATGTTGAATATGGAACTGCTCGCATAAGGCGGTAATCATAGTGTTGTTCAGGTTTGTATCGTTGTCAGTGATGATCCTTTCGGGGATACCATACCGGCAAATAAGGTTCTGCTTAATGAAGCGGGCAACCACATTCTTTGTAACGGAGGCGAAGGAAGCTGCTTCGACCCACTTGGTAAAGTAATCAATGGCCACCAGAATGAAACGGTGTCTATTGGATGCTGTAGGCTAGATCTCTCCAATCATGTCGATTCCCGAGATAGCGAATGGCCAAGGAGCTGTTAAGACATTGAGAGGATTTGGAGGTATATGTACCTTGTCCGCATAGATTTGACATTTATGGCATGTTCGGGAATGTTGATGGCAGTCAGCTTCCATGGTAGACCAGTAATAGCCTGCCCGCAAAATCTTCTTAGCCATCGTATGCCTGCTAGAGTGAGTGCCAAAGGTACCATTGTGCAGTTCAGCCATAATTTGTTCAGCTTCAACCTTGTCCACATAACGGAGCAGAATGCAATCGTGATTGCGCTTGTATATGATGCCATTGCTCAGGAAGAACTTGGCAGAAAATCTCCTTAAGAACTTTTTGTCGTTGACTGAAGCTCCTTCAAAGTATTCCTGAGCCTCGAGATACCTTTTGACGTCATGAAACCAAGTTCGGTCCACTACTTCTTCGGTATTAATCTCGTGACAATGTGCAGGTTCGTCCATCTGTTCAACGGTGATTTGGGGCGCCTCATTATCCCAGTTAAGTTTAAACATGGATGACATTGTAGCTAGAGCATCTGCTAGCTGATTTTCTTCTCGCGGGAAGTGCTCGAAGGTAATCTGCTCGAAATGTGGTAACAATGTCAGAACATGTTCTTTGTAAGGGATGAGGTTTGGATGTTTAGTATCCCACTCTCCTTTGATCTGACTGATGACCAAAGATGAGTCCCCAAATATGATCAAGGATTTGATTCCTAAGTCAACAACGGCCTTGAGACCAAAGATACAAGCTTCATACTCGGCCATGTTGTTGGTGCAGCTGAAGCAGAGTCTAGCAGTGAAAGGTGTATGGCAACCTTTTAGAGAGATGAGCAAAACACCGATACCGTTGCCAAGTGCATTGGAGGCACCATCAAAACAGGGTCCATCGGGATCCTTGTTCGGGTCCGTCATATGGTCTGAAGTCTTCAATGTTGTCCAAAGTCATAATGTCCTCGTCGGGGAAGTCGAACCTCATGGATTGGTAATCTTCGACAGCTTGATGGGCCAGATGATCGGCTAGCACACTCCCCTTTATAGCTTTTTGGGTTGTGTACTGTATATCATACTCTGTGAGGATCATCTGCCACCTTTCTATTCTTCCAGATAAAGTAGGCTTCTAAAAGATGTACTTGATCGGATCCATCTTAGATATCAGCAAAGTGGTATGAGTCAACATATACTGCCTTAGCCGGCGAGCAGCCCATACCAAAGCGCATCAAGTTTTCTCGAGCAGTGAGTATCGTGTCTCACATTCGGTAAACTTTTTGCTAAGGTAATAAATGGCATGCTCTTTTCGGCCTGACTCGTCATGTTGGCCCAGTACGCACCCCATTGAATTCTCTAGGACAGTCAGATACATGATGAGCGGTCTTCCTTCGACGGGAGGCATCAAGATAGGAGGTTCTAGCAAATAATCCTTGATTTTATCGAAAGCAACTTGACAGTCATCATTCCATTTAACCACCTGATCCTTCTTCAACATCTTGAAGATTGGATCACAGGTAGATGTTAGGTGAGAAATGAACCTTGCAATGTAGTTTAGGCATCCCAAGAAACCTCTAACCTCCTTCTCAGTGCCACGGGCAGTCATTTCTTGTATAACTTTGACTTTGGCAGGATTAACCTCGATGCCCTTGTTACTGACAATGAAACCCAAGATTTTATCGGACCTGACTCCAAAAGTGCACTTGTTAGGGTTCAGTCTGAGCTTGTACTCTTTCAACCTGACAAACAACTTTTGCAGATGTCGAGGTGTTCTTCTTCTGTCTGTGAACGGGCTATCATGTCGTCTACGTAGACCTCTATCTCATGATGTATCATATCATGAAACAAAGCTATCATGGCGCATTGATAGGTTGCCCCGGCATTCTTCAGTCCGAATGGCATCACTTTATAGCAGAACGTACCCCACTGTGTAACAAAAGTAGTTTTCTCCATGTCTTCAGGGGCCATTTTGATCTGGTTGTAACCTGAAAATCCGTCCATGAAAGAAAATACCTTATGATGAGCTGTGTTGTCAACCAAGATGTCAATGTGCGGTAGTGGAAAATCATCTTTAGGGCTAGCCCTGTTTAAGTCTCTGTAATCCATGCACATTCTGACTTTGCCGTCCTTCTTAGGCACGGGCACAATGTTAGCAACCCATTGTGGATAGGATGTAACAGCAAGAAAGCCAGCATTGAACTGCTTCATCACATCAGCTTTGATCTTTTCAGACATATCGGGCCTCATTCGGCGGACTTTCTGTTTAACTGGTGGACAATCTTCTCTTGTAGGGAGATGGTGAACCACAATATCTGTATCAAGTCCTGACATGTCTTCATAGGACCAGGCGAAGATCTCAACATATTCATTCAATAGCTGAACTAAGCGCTCTTTGACACTTGGCTCTAGGTTGGCACCCACTCTAACTTCTTTTCTGTCTTCCTCTGTTACCAAGTTGATTGTCTCTAACAATTCCTCATGAGGTAGAATAGCCCTTTCTTCCTGTTGTAGCAGTCTATCCAATTCTCCCGGCACTTCACAGTCTTCATCACCTTCGTATTCGGCATGGTAGACCAGATCTTCAAAGTCACTGAAGGTCATAGCAGAATTGTTACCCATGGAATCCGGAGTGGAAGGGTACCTACATTTGTAAGTGTGGGTGTGTGTAAGGGATAGCCACCTTTAAACAAATAAAATGTAAAAAAGAAAGACAATGAACACAAAAGTTTATATGTGAAAATGTCCATGATTCATTAAACTGGCATATGAAGATGAAAAATCAAACCCTTACAAATGGACCTATATGCCTCGGGTAAGGCACAAGGCTGGAAGTGTACGAATTGTTTAGGAATTATTACAAACCAACATGAATGTTTGAAAGATAAATTACTGATTCATGAAAGTAATGGGAATAAAGTCCTTTTCCTCCCAATTGCATGGTCCTCCTTCAACGGTAGGGAAAATCCAGTCTTCCAGATTGCTCTCCTCTTCACCATCCTCCAAAGTATTGACTCCATGATGAGTGATCTTCACTGGTGGCCCTCCAGCCCGGGAGAGGCGCACAACCTTTTGAGCAGAAGTAGTGAAACCCAAACCGAATTTATCATATTTGAAAGGAAAATTGGGAAGCTGCCCCCAGATTGTGCTCCATCATTCTTCAATCACAGCCTTTGCATCTTTGAGGGACTACATCCTAGGCGGAGGTTTGGTAATCAAGGGCACAAAAGCCACTGTCTTGGTTGCTGCAATCTCCTCAGAAACTTGTTTGAAGTGTTGAAAGGGGGTCTCGATGAATTCACCATCCAATTCTACATAGCGGAAAGAATTAAGA
Source organism: Vicia faba (assembly GCA_948472305.1). NCBI lineage: Eukaryota > Viridiplantae > Streptophyta > Magnoliopsida > Fabales > Fabaceae > Vicia > Vicia faba. The sequence continues at coordinate 1,634,233,890 of OX451738.1, read as the reverse complement.
TGGCTTATCATGTATTCCTCTTCACCGTGAACAATTACAATTTTCCCCTGGACAGGGTACTTGAGCTTCTGATGCAGAGTTGAAGTAACGGCTCCAGCATGATGAATCCAGGGTCTTCCCAACAAGCAAGAATAGGAGGGACGAATGTCCATGACATAGAATATGGAGTTGAAGGTTTCAGTTCCCACTTTAATCGGGATGTCCACCTCTCCGTGGACCATCCTTTTAGAACCATCAAAGGCTCTGACAATGATGTTGCTGGGCTTCAAGGTTAAACCTTCACAATCTAGCCTATCCAATGCTTTCTTTGGGAAGACGTTCAGCGATGAACCAATGTCTACCAGGACGTGTGCTAGAGTAGTCCCTCTGCATTCCACCGAGACATGCAAAGCGTCATTATGTTTTCTCCCTTTTGATGTTAAATCGACATCGGAGAACCCTAGACCACTGTCAGCTGTTAGGCTAGCTACACATTCCTGGAACTGATCCGCGGAGGTTTCCTGGGGAACATGGGCCGTCTTCAAGAATATGATCAAAGCTTTAGCATGAGCTTCCGAATAAATCAAGAGAGCCAACATGGAGATTTTTGAGGGGGTTTGCCCCAGTTGTTCCACAACATCATAATCGCTTTTCTTGATTATTTTCAAAATCTCTTCCATTTCTTTTTGAGTGGTTTCAGGGATGATCAACGGCTGAGCCCTCGTCCTGACGGGCTCTTCTTGGATCCCTTTCCCTCTATCATCAACAACATCAGAGGGGACAACCACAGGAATTACAACTTCTTCAATAACTGGAGTTCTTGCAGATATGTTGATCGGTACAGGAGTAACCTTAGGAGCGGCTGAGGGTCCAAAGATTGCCTTTGGAGGCGCAATCTCCGGAGTGAAAATTCTTCCACTGCGGGTGATTTTACTCGTTCCGACAATGTTTCCAATGTCGGAAGTTTCTTCATCAGAACTCTCTTCGGTTGATTCAATTTGTTTAATACCGTGGTAAAATATTTCTCCCCCATAGTTCCATGGTATTGATTTGTTGGACTTGTACAGGATGGGCCCCGACATGGTTATCTTCAAAGGTGCAATCTTCGGATCGAATGTAATCTTAATAGGTCTTTTAAAGACCTTGGAAAGATTGGCGGATATGGTAATTATAGCAACATCATTGACAGGACTCGGTGTAACAGGAGTCTTCTCAAAAAGTATTTCTTGATTATCCATTAGGCGTTGGATGCCTAACTTCAACAACGGACAATCGGTTGGTAAGGATGAACAAAGGTAGCAATCTTCTTCACAGCCTGGGAAAATCCCAGCCTTCAGCAAATTCAACTTGATTATCGGTAGTGGAGTCATCAAATCATCAACAGTAGCAACAAAAAGATCTTCTTCAACAGCATGGGCATGGTGGCCATGCTTTGGCATTGGAGCAGAGATCACATTCAGCTTTTCGGGGGAGTCGAATTCAACTTCTTTAGCATCTATTAAATCCTGAATCTTATTTTTGAGGGCCCAATAATGGTTGGTGTCGTGCCCCAGGCTGTCTGGATGATAAGAACATTTGGCATTGGCATGGTAATAAGGAGAAGTTGTATTCAGATTCTTCGGGGCCTCTCTCAAACTTGTAAGGTTTAACTTTAGGAGATGGGGTAAAACTTGAGCGGGAGTCATGTTTATCTGGGTGAATTGCCGTGCAGGCCTTTCCGCCCTTGCTTGGTTGGTTCTGGGTTGATTGTTTCTGGGCTGATCAACTGCAGACTTCTGAATCATTACGACCCCCACCGCTGGCCGACGCTCAACTCTTCCTTGACCTCTTTGGGAGTAGACAACTGAGATTTCTTTCTTTGCTGGAAAGGTCTTTTTGATGGCAGCGGAAGCAGATGCATCCTTTTGAATTTTCCCGCTCTTGATTCCGACTTCAACTCTTTCACCAGTCAGAATTAACCTGGTGAAACCCGCAGACGAACTTCCTATAAGGTGATTAAAGAATGGACCTGACAGAGTCCCCAAAAACATATCCACAAGCTCTCTTTCAGATAATGGTGGCTGTACCCTTCCAGCCAAGTCTCTCTATTTCTGGGCATACTCTTTGAAACCTTCATTTGAGACCATGCTCATACTCTGTAGTTGAGTACGGGTTGGTGCTAAATCCGCATTATATTGATACTGTCTATAGAAGGCAGCAGCCAAATCCTCCCAATTGTGCACATCAGACCTCTCTAGCTGGTAGAACCAATCTAACTGCGTCCCCAAAAGACTGTCCTGGAAGAAATAAACCCACAGGTCTTTGTCAGAAGAATGTGGTTAGATTTTTCTGACGTAAGACCGCAGGTGCATCTTGGGGCAAGACACCCCATCTTATTTAGCAAAAAGAGGCACCTTAAACTTAGGGGGAATGACAATTCCAGAAACCAAACCTAGTTCCTCAAAATCCAGCCCAGGCACTCTCTGTACCTCCATAGCTGCCAGACGCTCTTCCAGATTCTTGTACTTGTCATCTGCAGGAGGGTACTACCGTTCAGAATAATCTTCATCCTCCTCTTCTTCTTCCTCCTCAGACTCAGAGGGCACTGCAACTCCCTTTCCTTTTCCTACCCCTTCATCAGATGTTGAGGGGAAATCTAGGACCCTTCTAGCTTGACCTTTAAATCTTCTACCCAAGGTAGCCACACCAACTCTTTTCTTTTTCTTTTTCTCCTTTTCCTTTTCCAGCAAGGTTTTGAGCTCCTCCTACCCCTTGGCCAGGGTCATGAGTAGCTGCTGGAACTGTGAATTCTGTGCTTGTAAGTCTTTAACCGTCTGCTCAATATCCATCTTGCTGAAATAAATAGCAGAGAGATAAGGAAACCTGGTGTGAAGACCTGTTTATGCATATGATGAATGATATGTATTCATGTAATGCATTCAAGGATCCAGAAATTCAAATTTGTTGTAAATAAAAAGGAACATACGTCATATTAATAAGATAGAATTTGTTAGTACATAAATTCCCCATGGGCAAAGTAATATAAAATTCTAATGTAAAAAGACGTTACACATCCTTTTTGGTGCAATGGAAGTGTTGAGAGTCTGCTCTTCATGAAGTTGACGAGTAAGTTCTAAAACCTTCTTCTCACTGGCGTAGAATTGGGCTTCAAAAGTATCGTGTTCTCCCTTGAGCTGTATCCAACTCCTTTGTAAATCTATTAATGATGTTGGCATGTCAGGATGTAGGAGGGTGTATGGAACCTCTCCTTCCATAACAGGCTCTTTGATCATAGGAAGCATGTAGGGGTAAGGCATCATAAGACTTTGGGCGCGGGTTCGTACCCACTTGAGGTAAGGCTCAAGGGGGATGGAAATCCTGTATCCCAAGGTCTTACTGTCCACCTTGTTGGGCATCCTCCAAGTTCGGATAAACCTTTGTCGAAGTCCTTGATCATCGTTGTCGAAGTCAAAAACCAAGTCTGGAATCAGCATGTCATGTGGGCCATCCCTTCGGGCATACCCAAGCTGTCTCAGAGCCAAGCAAGGGTTGTAGGTGATTGTGATACGGTGGGAGAACTGACTTGAGGTTTTGCGTTTGTGTTCTCAAATTTTTCGGTTTAGCAAGAGTTGCCACCGACTTTTTATTTTATCCAAAGGAAAGGTCAAAAAGCACAGGAAAGACCTTTGAGATGTTTTCTTGGGTTCGGGGAGTAGATTATGAAAAGGGAAGGTGCAAGCACCCTTTTCATCCATAGTTATCCATGGGCTCTTAGTTACTTGTTTAGATCACTTGCTTTTTCTTTTCAATTGTTTGAAACGGTGCTTTGTGTGTGGTTTTGAAAATGTTTTGAAAATAGGCCATCGTTGTGGCAACCTTTGTAATGATTCTTGTTTGAACGTATACAAAGATGTATGTCTTTTGAAAAGATGTTTCAAGGTTTTGAAAGTTTGATTTGAGAAATGTTTTGAAATTGTGTTGTGAGGTGTGCTTGAAAATAGCAAGGATGTTTTGCAAGTTTTGATCAAGTAAGTAAGAGTTGTCTACCCTATTTTACTCAAAGATATTTCCTATATGTTTTTAACCCTTTTGAAAGTGTTGTTTTACCATTGCATTTGGTAAACAACCTTGTATTAGGATGTTAAACGGGACAGACGCGGGTCATCGTATAAACCATGATAGCAATTGTGTTAAGTATTTTTTAGCAAATTTTTGAGGGACTAGATAATTTTTGGATAGGCAACCAAGATAACGACATCGAGGGACTATGATCTTTTGTTTTGTTTTTGTTTTGCCAAAGTACTCAACATGCATAACATGACCCATTTTTAAGGCAACAAGTGAATGTAACCCTAGGGGTGCAAGTGTGCATTATGTTGTCATTTTCATGCATTTTGTCTTTGTATTAGTCAAGCTATTTGTTGATTTTGGATTTTTGCATACATACCCTAATCTCTAATCATGGCATAATTGAAAGCGTAAATGCGTAAAATAAATCTAGGGTTAATACCTATTTTCACCCCTGACATATGGGGTGTATTTGAAAAATCCCTCTGCCAAAAAAAAGTTCCAATTGTTACCTTGACTTTATTATTATTTTAATGACATGGCTTGATTAGTTGTCATTTTTAATTAATTTTTAATTTTTAATTCCATATGGCATTTATATTAATATTTTATTAATTGAGTGTTAATTCAAAGTTAAAATTTTTTTGACCTTCAACAGGAATTGAACCATGGACATAATGTTTGAAATTAATGCTTCTTGCCACTAGACCAATGCATTTTCTTTGTTATATATATGCATCAATAAATATTCATATCATTAACATATTAATTACAATTATCAATAAATTTTCTTAACTAGTTGGTTTAAATAATTTTTAAAAAAATATTTTACATATTTTATCTTTTTACTGTAACTTTTTTTAAATTTTAAAATTTCAAAAATCACTTAAATTTAAAAAAATCACTTAAATTTTCAAAAATCACTTAAATTTAAAAAAATCACTTAAATTTTAAAAAATAAGTTAAACTTAAAAAAATCCCTTAAATTATCAAAAATCACTTAAATTTTCAAAAATCACTTAAATTTTCAAAAATCACTTAAATTTAAATCACTTAAATTTAAAATCACTTAAATTTTCAAAAATCACTTAAATTTAAAAAAATAAGTTAAATTTAAAAAAATCACTTAAATTTAAAAAAATCACTTAAATTTTCAAAACTAAGTGATTTTCAAAACTAAGTGATTTTCAAAAATCACTTAAGTGATTTTTGAAAATTTAAGTGATTTTAAATTTAAGTGATTTAAATTTAAGTGATTTTCAAAACTAAGTGATTTTCAAAACTAAGTGATTTTCAAAACTAAGTTAAATTTAAAAAAATCACTTAAATTTTCAAAAATCACTTAAATTTAAAAAAATCACTTAAATTTTCAAAAATCACTTAAATTTTCAAAACTAAGTGATTTTCAAAACTAAGTGATTTTCAAAAATCACTTAAGTGATTTTTGAAAATTTAAGTGATTTTAAATTTAAGTGATTTCAATTTAAGTGATTTTTTTAAATTTAAGTGATTTTTGAAAATTTAAGTGATTTTTGAAAATTTAAGTGATTTTTTTAAATTTAACTTAGTTTTGAAAATCACTTAGTTTTGAAAATTTAAGTGATTTTTTTAAATTTAAGTGATTTTTGAAAATTTAAGTGATTTTTTTAAATTTAACTTATTTTTTTAAATTTAAGTGATTTTTTTAAATTTAAGTGATTTTTGAAAATTTAAGTGATTTTTGAAAATTTAAGTGATTTTAAATTTAAGTGATTTTTGAAAATTTAAGTAATTTTTTTAAATTTAAGTGATTTTTTTAAATTTAACTTAGTTTTGAAAATCACGTAGTTTTGAAAATCACTTAGTTTTGAAAATCACTTAGTTTTGAAAATTTAAGTGATTTTTTTAAATTTAAGTGATTTTTGAAAATTTAAGTGATTTTTTTAAATTTAACTTATTTTTTAAAATTTAAGTGATTTTTTTAAATTTAAGTAATTTTTGAAAATTTAAGTGATTTTTGAAAATTTAAGTGATTTTTAAAAATTTAAGTGATTTTAAATTTAAGTGATTTAAATTTAAGTGATTTTTGAAAATTTAAGTGATTTTTTTAAATTTAACTTATTTTTTTAAATTTAAGTAATTTTTTTAAATTTAAGTGATTTTTTTAAATTTAAGTGATTTTTGAAAATTTAAAATTTAAAAAAAATTACAGTAAAAAGATAAAATATGTAAAACATTTTTTTAAAAATTATTTAAACCAAATAGTTAAGAAAATTTATTGATAATTGTAATTAATATGTTAATGATATGAATATTTATTGATGCATATATGTAACAAAGAAAATGCATTGATATAGTGGTAAGAAGCGTTCACCGTAGACAGTATGTCCATAGTTCAATTCCTGCTGCCATGTCATTAAAATAATAATAAAAATATAACAAAAATATAAGCCACATCAGCCTTTTAGGTGATGTATGGTTCAATTCCTGCTGCCATGTCATTAAAATAATAATAATAATATAACAAAAATATAAGCCACATCACCTTTTAGGTGATGTGGCATCCTCAAGGTAACAATTGGAACTTTTTTTTTGCAGGGATTTTTCAAATACACCCCATATGTCAGGGGTGAAAATAGGTATTAATCCATAAATCTATCACTATTACAACATGATTATGGGAAGGGGGATACAAGAAATTAAAACCCTAATTTTACTATTACATCCAAATTAAATCAAAGGCATAAATAATAAATGATTAATATTTAAATAAACTAATTAAATAAATATACAAAATATTATGAATATGCAAAAATGTTTATGTTTATTTTTTATGTATGTAAAAAAAACATTTAATGCAAATAGAAAGAAATAAATAAAAAAAGATTATTATTTTTTTATTAAGGGTAAAACCCTAATTTTCTTTTAAGAATGTAAATATATTAAATATGCTATTTATATATAATAAAATAAAATAATGTATATACAAAAAATGAAATATATTTAGAAAAAGTATTATTTAAGTATAAATAATAATAAAAATAAAAGTATAATATTTTTATGTTTTTATTCTCAAGTATTTATTAAATAAAAGTATGTGTATATATATATTAATTATATTAGTTATGTACAATAAAAATAAAATAAAATACATACAAGACAAAAATATATTTAGAACAATATTTTTTGAGTGTAAATATAATAAAGAATAAAAATAAAAGTATAATGTTATTATATATTATTTTCAAGTTTTCAATAAATAAAAGTATATACTAATTGAATTATTTTTATGTTTAGAAAAAAAAAATAAAAAAAAAAATAAAAGTGAAAATTTATAAAAATATTTTTGTGTATTTTTTATGTTTGTAAAATATAAAATAAAAAATCAGAAAATGAAAATAAGTAAAAAATATAAAAGTATAAAGAAATTGGGCCAGAAGGGTGTATTCAGCAAAAGGGGGGTGTCAATAGTGAGCCAGGACCAAGCCCAGCCCACCACACTTCATCTTCAACCTTCGTTCTCAAAAACGCGTGCGCCCTGTACACAAAGCCAGATCCTGCATACGTGCTCTAATGCAAAAACATATAACATCAAAGTTGTAGCATTTTTCAAGACGAATTCAACCATATAAGAAACTTGTCCTAAATCTCAAAGACCAGAGAGAATTTCTCTGGCCCTAAATCTGAACCTATTTTTTTCAAGATGTTCATGGACCAAATTCTCTTAGCATGCTTAACTAAAATGAAAACTGAGCATATGTACAACTTCATGGCTATGAATACTACATTTCTTATTCACAAACCTAAACCTAATTGTTCCTAAATAGAGAGATAGGAAGTTGACAAAAACCTGTTTCACTTGACTTCGTGTCTGACAATGTGGAGCTTTTCAATGAGGCCTGAGGTGTTTGGGAGCTTGCTTGAACTTCCTCTGACCTTCCTCAATGCCTAGCTTGCCTTGAATGTGCTTGAACAAGCCTACAGAACTCAACCTGCACAAGATGAAATCAAAAATGGAAAACCTTGTAAAGGGAGTTACAGTTAGTGTTTAAGGGTTGGGATAGCTTGGATATGTTTTATGGAAGGTGTTTGAACAGGTTTGGGGAAAAACGCACGAGCAACTTGTGAGATAGAACTCAAGATGCAGATGCTGCCCTGTTTTGCCAATGGAAGGTGATTTTGTGTTATGGGAGGTTTGAGGGCTCAAAGGCTCGTGTTTCTGACTCAAGGGGATATGAGAAATTTGTTCCAAATGCTTGCAAAGGTTGGTTCTCACAGATGTCTAAGTTGTGTGAACTTTGACATGTTTCTTGTATATGAAGCAAAAGTGGACAAGTGATGCAAAGCAGGCCTGTACAGGCTATCTATCAGCTCGCATACTATGCTCTTGGCCCCTAAAGTTGGTGGAATTGATTTTCTACACAAGATATGGCTCAATGCTCAAGGATGCTGTTTTGACATAAAGCAAGATTTAAGCAAAAATGATAATGTTGCTTTTTCTATTTAAGGATTAATCTTGTGTGCAATCCTCTAATGACCAAAACAAAGCCTTAGACCAATGGATTTGCATTTAATTATTGAGTATGGAATGGTTTTGTGACCTGTAATCAAGTACAAAGCAAGCTGATTAGAGTTTGCAACTTGTATCACTATGAACATGCCATGGATAAAAAGTGAGTTTTTGCCAACTTCAAGCTTTCGATTCTCCCTAACCACAAATGAGTTTGGAGAGTTCTTGGACATTTTGGAAATCTTGTAACATGATATACAATCCATCTTTGAAATGAAATTTGATATTCCAAGTGGAACTATTTGAAAAATTGCCATGAAGATAGGCCAAAATCCTGCATAAACTAGGGCAAAATTTCACTAAGTTAAAAGTTTCATGGACCCTTGTTCCGAAAATCATAACTTGAGACACAAGATTCTTTTAGGAAAACTTTGTGAATCAAAGTTGTAGAATTTGTGGAGGACTACAACTTTCATGTTGGAAGTTTTGTTTGAATCCAACTGCATCATGGTGAAAATGTTGGGCAAAGTTGGGTAAAATTAAGAAAATTTCATAACTTAGAAAAATTCTAAGTTATGAAATTTTTCAATCTTAAACTCTAATTTGCAAAATTGGGTTTCTTGATGAACAAGTTTCATGTTTTGACACATATTGATGAAAAATGACCCTTGGCACTTGATTTTGACCAAAAAGTCAAAGTTTTACTTTTCAGTGTACAGTCAAATTTTGATCAGTTGACTGAAAAATTCATCTATCAATCCAATGCAATTGAGATCTTTTGAACTTTGTGAATAGGTAAAGATGATGCCATTGAGTCCTTGAATCCATGCTTGAGCTCAATTTGCCTCTGGCTAGGTCAAAAATCAGAAATTGCCCTTGTGCAGTCAAAACCCTAAAAATGACCATTTTGCCCTTTTGATGATCTGATCAAATTTCTTGAGGAGTTGTAGTCCAAACTTGATCAAATAGTTAATATGAGTCTATAATGTTGATGTGGATAAAAAATTATGAGTTTTGACTGTAAATTGGCCATAATGACTTTTTCCCCAATACAACTGATTTTTAGGTCAACTGTACAATTGACTGGGCAAAAAATTAATTCAAGGCTTGAAACTTGGTAGAGGTAATATTGTAAGTCCAAAATTAAGTATGAAAGTCACTTTGAGAATTGAAAGTCCAAAAATCTATGTGCAAACTCAAACCCTAATTTAGGTCATCAGTGCAAGGAGATGTCTTGAGTAGAGCAAACCCTAATCCTGTCTGGAGTTCAAAGAGTCTTGTAAGGGGAAATATTGATAAAATGAGAGGGAAAATTTTGGGGTACAACAGTGATGCCTCCCCTAATGCCTAGTAGATGGAAATTAGGGAATTCCCCACAATGATCAATGATGATAACATTTTCTCTAGATCGAGAACACCAATGAACATCTGAATGTGTAAGAGTCATCAATCGTTGTGACCACCTCAAACCTTGCTCATTCTTCAAGACTGTTTGAGGAAGATGAGAAATAAACCATCTTGCCAGTAGAGGAGTACAGCACATGAGAACATCTCTTTTTCTCATTGTTCGAGTGTGAAATGAGTGGAGGATATCCCCAAGCAATGTAGGCACCGGGTTGCGAGCCATGAAGATTTTGATAGCATTCACATCTATAAGTTGGTCAGGGTTTGGGAACAAGACCAACCCATAGAAGAGAAGAGCCACAATCTCCTCAAAAGCTTGTAGGTCCAATGAATTCCAGCATTCTTAAGCTTTCTCAAACAGGAACTTTGACAAGAAACCCTTGACACCACTTCTGGTTTCCCAATGACCTATGACATCAGATGGTTGCAAGTGTAGGGCTTGAGCAACATCTTCAGGCTTTGGATCTCTTTCTGTATCGTTGTAGGTTAGTTGATGGAGAATAGGAATCCTCAGGAGTTGAGAAAATTCCTCCAAAGTAGGCACTAGCTGGTAATCAGGAAATGTGAAGCAGTGGTGTAGGGGGTCAAAGAACTGGAAGAGAACCTTCACCATGTCTTCCTCAGTGTTGGTGTTGACTAAGTTGAGAAGACGACCATGCCTCTCGGTGAATGGAGAATACTCTGGAATCTTGGAAGATAACTCCTTGAGTTGAGGAGGAATTCTCACAAGGTTGACCTGAACAGTTTTCCTACGGAGTGATTCTATTACCTACAAAACAGGAACAAAGATGAAGATCCAAATCCTTGAAATGGTTAGTGGATGCATATGATGCTTCATGATGTTATGATGTTATGCAAAAGTATATATGTACAAACAAGTCACACAAGTTCCTAGTTTCAGGCTTGCATGGGGTTTCATAGGTAAGTACCCTCTTGAAGTTTAGTTGGCTTAACCTGTCCTAGAAATAGTAACCGGGTTCTAAGGAGCTCAATATCACTGGATTATTTTCTGTGTTCATTGTTTCAGTTTAGCCACTTTACTGGCAACCGAAATATTCCAAGAAAACAACCCTCAATGAGTGTATTATCGAGTATCTACCAACTTCGGACTGCACCAAAGCCAGTCATCTCACTACCCCTAAAAAAGGCCAAGATGTCAAGTAAAGGTTCTAAAAGTCCATTAGTGCTTTGTGACATCATTCAGCGGCCCCGTATTCTCTTTGATTGACTCAAAGGCTACCGGTACCCACAAATATGTTGCACTTATATAGCTATTTCTTCAACCATGTCGGTATACCCCACACAGTTTCCACAACATATTGCTATTTACCTATGAATGTTTCCCAAACCCGGGTAGAGGATTTCAAACCCAAACAATAGAACCAAATGTAAAGCAATCAAGTCAAGAAATATAAGCATGTAAAGGTGATCTAAAACCCTAAGGTAACCCCACTTTTAGATTTTCCCCAGCATAGTCGACAATTCTGTGATGCGGTGGGAGAAATAACTTGAGGTTTTGCGTTTGTGTTCGCAAATGTTTCGGTTTAGCAAGAGTCGCCACCGACTTTTTATTTTATCCAAAGGAAAGGTCAAAAAGCACAGGAAAGACCTTTAAGATGTTTTCTTGGGTTCAGGGGGTAGATTATGAAAAGGGAAGGTACTAGCACCCTTTTCATCCATGGTTTTCCATGGGCTCTTAGTTACTTGTTTAGATCACTTGCTTTTGCTTTTCAATTGTTTGAAATGGTGCTTTTGTGTGTGGTTTTGAAAGTATTTTGAAAAGAGGTCTTTGTTTAGGCAACCTTTGTAATGATTTTTGTTTGAATGTATACAAAGGTGTTTGTCTTTTGAAAAATGTTTCAATTGTTTGAAAGTTTGTTTTGGGAAATGTTTTGAAATTGTGTTGTGTGTTTTTAAAAATAGCAAGGATGTTTGCAAGTTTGATCAAGTAACTAGGAGTTCTCTACCCTACTCAAAGATCTTTCCTATACATTTTTAACCCTTTGACATTGTTGTTTTACCATTGTATTTGGTAAACAAACTTGTGTTTGGATGTTAAACGGGACGGGCGCGGGTTATCGTATGACCATGATAACAATATTGCCAAGTATCTTAGCAAATTTTTGAGGGACTAGATCATTTTTGTATAGGCAACCAAGATAGCGTCATCGAGGGACTAGGATCTTTTGTTTTGATTGATTTTTGCCAAGATACTTAGCATGCATACCATGGCCATGTTTTTAAGGCAACAAGTGGATGAAACCCTAGGGGTGCTTGTGTGCATTGTGTTGTCATTTTTCATGCATTTTGTCTTGTGTTTAGTCATGCTATTTTTTTGATTTTGGTCTTTTGCATACAAACCCTAGTTTTTACTATCATGAATATTTGAAAGCAATAAAATGCGTAAAAGTAAATCTAATACTATTACAACATTATTATGGGGAGGGGGATACAAGTTTGAATAGGGGGGTATTTGCACAAAAATAAAGCCCTAAAACTATTACAACCATATTGAATTTATTTGTACAAATAAATAAATTGACAAATATTTAAATGGACAATTAAATATGAATACGCAAAAATATTTTTGATATTAATTTTATGTATGTAAAAAATGAATTTATTTATGTCAAAAAAAAATATTAATGATTATTTTTGGAAAGGGTGGAAACCCTAATTTTTGTTTTAAGAAAATATATATATTATATTATTTATTTATTCATTTATGTACAAAAAACAAATAAAAATAATATATACAAATGTTAAAAAATAAAAATATGTGAGAAAATATTATTTAAGTGTATAAATAATAAAAATAAAAATATATAATATTTTCGTATTAATTATAAGTTTTTATTTAAGAAAATAAAAGTATATTATTTAATAAACTATTCTTATGCCAAAAAATAATAAAAATAATAAAATAAAATGTGAACATTTAAGAAAATATTTTTGGGGATTTTTAATATTTAGAAAAAATAATAAAAGTCAGAAATGTAAAAGAAAATAAAAAAAATACAAAAATAATCAAATGGACCAAGGGGGTGCAGAAAGCAGGATAAGGGGTGTCAATAGTCAGCCAAACCAGTCCCAACCCATTTCCACTTCATCCCTAACCTCTGGAAACAGAATAACATGCGCTTCTTGTTCAAACTTATAACTCCTGCATACGTGCTTAAAAACAAAAACTTGCAACATGAAAGTTATAGCTTATCATCACACGATTCTAACCATATAAAAAACTTGATCTAACTCTCAAAGACAAGAGAGAATTTCATTGGCCCTAAATCTTGACCTAGTTTTTTCAGTAACTTCAACTATCAAATACTTCTAGCTCAGTTAACATAAATGAATTATATGCATATGTACAGCTCAAGGGCAATGAGGACTACATTTTTTCTTCACAAACCTAAGCCTAATGATTCCTAAATAAGGAGATAGAAGTTTGAGAAATACCTATTTCAGTAAAGTTCGAATATGGAAATGCAACAAATTTCAGTGAGTCCTGAGGTTCTTTTGAGCTTGCTTGATGTTCCCTTGACCTTTCCCAATTCTTGGCTTGCTTTGAAATGGCCTGAATATGCTTGTAGAACTCAACCTGCAAAGCTTCAAAGCAAAAATGGTGAAGTGTGAAAATGGAGTTACAGTGGCTTGAGAATGGTTGGGATAGTTTAGGTATGTTGTATGGAGTGTGTTGGAACTGGTTTCAAGCAAAACACACGAGTGGATTTTGTTCTGGCTTATGATTTGCAGAACTTGCCCTATTTTGGGCAGAAATGAAGTTTTGGTTTATTTGGGTGTTTGAGAACTTGCTAGCTCATGTTTTTGACCTTAGGAAATGTGTAAAACTTGTTTGAAATGTTACAAAGACTTGCACTTATCAGATTGAAGAGTTGTGGGCCTTTTGCACAATTGCTTGTTTTTGAAGTAAAAGGTGGAATTGACAATGTTATGGCCTGTACAGGCTAGCTCCAAGCATGCACATAGTTGGTGTACTTTTCCTGATATTAGTGGACTTTGTTTGCTGCAAAAGATTAGGTTCAAGGCTCAAGGGAAACAAAATTGCCAAAAACCAACTTTATGAAAATGGCATTGTTATCTTTATGCCATAAATGGAATAAACCTTTGTATAATGCTTCATAGATCAGAACAATGCCTTAATCCAATGTGCTTGCATTTAATTTATGAGTGTGGAAAGGATTAAGGCTTGTAAAACAAGTACAAGCAAGGATTGGACAGATTTGCAAGTTGTATCAATGTGCAAAATGCCTTGGCCAAAAGTGATAATTTTCCATTTTCAAACTTTCTATTCACCCTAACCACAAATTATCTTGGATAGTTCTTGGACATTTTGGAAATATTATAACATGCTCTACAATCCATATTTGAAATTCATTTTGAGATTAAAATTGGAACTAGGTGAAAAGTTGCCATGAAGATAGGTCAAAATCCTGCCTAAACTAGGGCAAAATTTCACTAAGTTAAAAGTTTCATGGACCCTTGTTCATAAAATCATAAATTGATTTCCAAGCATCTTTTGGGAAAACTTTGTGAATAAAATTTATATATTTTGTGGAGGACTACATTTTTCATGTTGGAAGTTTTCTTTGAATTCAATTGCATCATGGTGAAAAAGTTGGGCAAAGTTGGGAAAAAATAATAAATTTTCATAACTTAGAAAATTTCTAAGTTATGAAAATTTTCCATTTTAAACCCTAATTTCCAAAATTAGGTTTCTTGGTGAACAAGTTTCATGTTTTGACATGTCTTGATGAAAAATGACCCTTGTCACTTGATTTTGACCAAAAAGTCAAAGTTTGACTTTTCAGTGTACAGTTGATTTTTAATCAGTTGATTGGAAAATTCATCTGTCAATCCAATGCAATTGAGATCTCTTGAACCTTGTGATTAGGTCAAGATTATGCCATTTAGTCCTTGAATCCATGCTTGAACTCAATTTTCCATTGGCTAGGTGAAAAATTAGAAATTGCCCTTATAACAATCAAAACCCTAAAAATGACCATTTTGCCCTTTTGGTGATCTGATCAAATTTCTTGAGGAGTTGTGGTCCAAACTTGATCAAATGGTTCATATGAGTTTATAATGTTGATGTGGATAAAATATTATGAGGTTTGACTATAAATTGGCCACAATTGACTTTTTCCCCAATACAGTTGATTTTTAGGTCAACTGTCCAATTGACTGGGCAAAAACTTGATTCAAGGCTTGAAACTTGGTATGGGCAATCTTATAAGTCCAACATGAAGTATGAAAGTCACATTGTGCATTGGAAGTCCAAAAATCCTTGTGCAAACTCAAACCCTAATTTCAGGTCATCAGTGCAAGGAGATGTCTTGAGCTGAGCAAACCCTAGTTTGGTCTGGAGTCCAAAGAGTCTTGTGAGGGGAAATCTTGATAAAATGAGAGGCAAAATTTTGGGGTACAACAGCTATTAACAATAAAACAATAGCAGAGATAATTCATAGTAGCAAGATGTAATTGCAGGAATCTTATCGGGAAACTATTAACAATATAATAGCATAATACATGTAGCAGGAATAAGTTGACAGTAGGAGTTAATTGTGAAATAGTAACAGGAAG
Organism: Vicia faba; assembly: GCA_948472305.1. Classification (NCBI taxonomy): domain Eukaryota; kingdom Viridiplantae; phylum Streptophyta; class Magnoliopsida; order Fabales; family Fabaceae; genus Vicia; species Vicia faba. Next base: position 1,634,218,370 of record OX451738.1, on the reverse strand, counting down.
ATATTAGCAATAAGACAAGAGTAAAGAATTAATTAGTAGCACTAGAAGTAGTGGAAATTGTTGATAGAAGTACTAGCTTATGTAATAATTGCAGCAGGTTAATATTAGAGGAACCATCGTAGAACGTCTAATAACCGAATATAGACGTATAAATGAATAATTAGGTAGTGTTATTGCAATGAATTTAGATTGTACTTTAAAATTTTACTATGTTGTTGTAATTTCAATATTGTTGACAATGAGAAGTCGCCGGATATACCGATGTTATTGAAATGCCTTTAACTCTTGGCAGATATTATGTTGTAGGCTTATGGCCAATGTTGATTTATGTTGAGTTGATCTTAAATTGTCGTTGATGTTGTCGGCTTATAGACAATGTTGATTTATGTTGAGTTGATGTTGAATCTTTGTTGATATTGTAGGCTTATGGCCAACATTGATTTATGTTGAGTTATTGTTTGTTGTTATTATTATTGTTGCTACATTCATGTTGGGTCACATACATCGCATATCAAGTTGGAGCTGATGCTCGTTAAGTTAGCACGAATTAGAAAAATATTAAGTTAAAGGCTTATTCCTTGTTGATGCCTCTATTTATTGGCATATTATTAAGTTAGGAGTTTTTTTCCGTTGGTACCACATGCATTTGCATCACGACAAGTCGCATTTCATGTTGCACTTGAGTTGTTGTAATGATGAATTAGTTTTGTTGAATGTTGTTAAAAATATGTGAAGTGGTGATTGTTATATGGACTGATCCTAACATATTATTTATCATACATTCTATTATATTATTTGATATCTCACCCCTTCTGTTTGAATGTTACCCATATGTTGGTAACGTGCAGGTAATCCATAGTGAAGGTTGTTTACCTTCATTAGTTCGAGTCAGTGTCGTCACTCTGATACATAACACTCAGGGGGATAAATGCTTGTTGCTTTATCATTTTTATTACTTCAGTTGTTGAATTTCAAGTTGATTTCGTTAAGTAATTGTTGTTTTGAACTTGTTTTTAGTTGGACAAAGATGTTATGTCATTTGAGTTGAAAATTGTGATTCCGCTGCCTAAGTAATAAAGTTGTTTCATTTTAAAGGCTAAAATTGTTGTTATTTGTTCATCCAATGAATTAAGTGTTATGTATTTGTTTAATATGCGATTAAATGTCGTTGTTATAAGTTGAAAGTGTAGCAGTTCATTGTTTGTTGGAAATTTTACAACTCTAATTTTATATATATTCGCCGGGTAGAAATGGGGTGTTACATTAGTGGTATCAGAGCAAGTCGGTCTGAACAAGTTGTTGAGTCTGTAGAATAGTGTGACAGTTGAATATTGTTGATGTGTTGTTTCTTAGTACGTGACATGTGTGTGACACACTGTAGATACTTGTTTGCTTTTCCAATCGATTGTATGCAGAAGTTAGTTTGAAGATAAATTGGGGAGAAGCTTTGCTTCTCGGTTATGTTTCGGTTGTAAGATGTTAGTTCATTATGCTGTTGATGGCGGCAATGCAAGTATTGTTGAAGTTTTTTTGTTTCCCGAATCCGAAGGTAACATGGATTCAAGATTTTTCTTGTTAATCAAGTTGGAGCGTCTTGAGGGAGGACGATCGAACATTATTGATGTTTACTTCTCGAAGGATGGGGAGCAATTTAACAGTTGTTGATATACGAGTAGAGTGTAAATCCCTTATGTTTCTAAGGTGATTGTTAAGTAACAAGGATAATTTTTAGAAGATGTAATTTAGAAAGTTGTGATGTTTCAGCGCTGCTGGTGGACTGTGAAGTTGTCGGTTGAGTAGCCCTTGCATAAGATATCGATGTTTGAACGGTGATAGAGTGACATATTGTTGTAGACCTTGTCATGGGATCCTTGTGAGTGATTTTAAAAGTTATTGAAGTTGTTGGTATATTTTGAATCGCGAGTCGGAGTCGGAAATGCGAGGAGATGAGTACGATTTCAAGAATGGTAAGTGTTGGTACTGGTACAAAGAAATTATATTCTGATGTTATTGTAAAGTGTGTAATAGTATGTCGCTGCATGACGTTGATGTTCTCATTTTCGGATAACTTCGGAAATTCATATCTTGTGTTCTGAGTATTGGATTGATGTTTCATTTGAACCTATAAGGGAATATAAATATATTCTATCCTATGAAAGTGTTTCCTAATATGGTAGATGCATTCCTACATGGAGGGACTCTGAAGTCGGTTATGTAACTAGCCATTTTTTTTTGGGTATAAATGGTTATTATCGTAGTTGTTTGAGACGAGGTCAAGCATAATATATTGTTGGCGAATAAGTTGATAAATGAGATGTTAAGTATTAAAAAGGATGTGAAAGTATTGGAGAAGCGCATAGAGATGCAGCTTATGATGATTAACAATGATTATAATGAAGATGTCCTTTTAAAGGAAGATGCTTTAAAGAGGAATTGGAGTCGTGTTTATGATTCCAAGGTAGTGGCATGTGTAAGAGAAGAATTGGAGAGGTTCTATCACCAAAACGGTGTGGAATGACATTGTTGAGATTTCAATTAGGACAAGACGATGTGTAATGTACTGGTATAGTAGTAACTCTTGAGTTGGAGAATACTTAACCTTCGTATGAGGCTAAGTGAGTTTAATATGGACCGTGTAATATGTTGAGTGTTGGTGTCTCATCAACAAGACTGGATGAGACGGAAATAATGGGAGTATTTGTAAACCTCATTGGAGAATATTGGATTATGGTGCTTTAGGTGACTTGAGTACAAGTTCTAAAGGAACACTATTATGGTTTGGTAACAATGGTTTATACTCCATTATGGTTGTCGGTTATCTATTTACAAATTCAGGAACTGACCACTCTTAATATCTTGTTGATAGTAGACGAGATCGTGTTGGATGGTATAGACTTGTCTTCCAGTCTTAATGGTGTGTGAAGTGATTGATGTTATATCGTGAGGATAGTCGCTTACCCGTTTATGTGAAGTAATAGAGGAGTGGATAGGAAAGAGTTGAGGCGTATTGAACAATTCGGGGTAGCAGGTTTATATGCGAGCTAACATCGCAAAGTGAAAGATTTAGAATATCAAGTGAAAAACAATTTTATAATGGATGTTAAAGAAATTCTAAAACTAGGTTGAAACTTGTAAATCATATAGTTGACGAAAATTTTAATGAGGACGGTGATGTAAGATGGATGATCAGAGTTGTGCAGCTGAAGCGTGATGTGGCGCAGTTGTATGCGTATACGACTCGTTAGAAGTGAAGGACTAAATATAAAAAGCCTATGGGAATGATATGTCTTGATCTACATGTTTGATTTGGTGGATTGTTTATATGGGGATGATGTGCCAAGGTACCATGTTTTCTCGTGAAAATTTGCTGATTTCATAAGGATGTAATTCTGGTTGTTGGTTGATGGTGAGTTGAGTGTATATTTATTGAGTTATACTGTTAAGTTGATGTTATAATGATTTTGTTCCCATTGTCGTGATGTTGTTATTGGTTATAATAAATGATGGATATTACTCTATAATATGCTGAAGTTGATTATATTGGCTATGTTGATGTCACTATAAGGGTGATACGACGATATGAATAGAGTTATTGATATTTTGTTGATAATTGACACACACACACACACACACACACACACACACACACACACATACACACACACACACACACACACACACACACACACACACACACACACACACACATATATATATATATATATATATATATGGGAATGAAATTATGTATGTGTTTTGGTGTTGAAAATGTTGTAAAGATAATAATGTGATGTTGTATATCCAAGTATAAGTGTGTTATGGTTGTTACTACTTTCAATGTTGATATGTCAATATATTATTGAAGTGGTCGATAAGTTACTAACGATTATGTTGCGAAGGTGTTGAATGATTAGCACGCGTGTATTTGATTTAAATCGTGTTGAGTTATTATTATGTCGAGAAAGTAGTGGTCGAGGTGTTGCTAGACGCAACTTGGGGATCAGAGAGTGTGATGCGAAATCCGCGTTAAGAGTGGTAGTATCGAGTAGATATTCGAGGACGAAAATATTCTAAGTGGATAACAGTTGTAACGCCCGATAATTTAATTAATTATTTAATTAAATTATTTTTGGATGATTTTTTGAAGTTGTGAGATGTTGAGAATTATTGATATAAGTTTTTAGATTATTATTAATTAATTAATTATTTGATTAATAATAATAATAATGTTGGAATTAATGGAATAATATAAGATTAAGTTGTTGAGCTTAGTTATATGGTGGTATAAAGTAAAGTGGGGGTGTGTAAGTAGGCTCAAAGGTGATTAATGAAATAAGGTTAACTTGATATGAGAAATTAGGTTAATTAGAAAAATAAGAAGTTTTAGAACAGTAACGTAGGAAGTGGCAGAGAAGAGGAACAAGGAAAAGAGGTAAAACAAGGTTCAATCAGAAAATTATAGAGCGACCTTTAATTCAAGGTAAGGGTGGGGTTCTGACTCTATAATGGGAATTATGATGCATATTATGTAGGAATTGGGTTAGTATAATGTTGTTGTGCGTATGTTGTTGTTGCTGTTTCTGAAATTGTCAGTTATTATGTTGTTACCATGTTGTGGATGTTCCTGAATTGTTTGCAGAATTAATTATTTGTTGTTGGAAATTAAAATATTGTAGATATATTTGTTATTTTGCTATGTCAATGTAATACTGCGTTGTATCATGTTGTCATGAAAATACTGTTAATCGAAGGAAGATTTGGAGAATTCTGTGTTGGAATCAGTAAGTCTGTGAAGAAGAGGCGAGAGAAACACTCTGTGCCGGGGGGCACAAGTGTTGTGCTAGACGACACAAGGTGAAGGAGCTTGCCGAGGGGCACACGTGCATTCCGAAAGACATGGTTCGGAGAGGAGTGTGTCGAGCGGTATAACTCCATGGCGAGCGACATGATTTGTTTTAGTTTGTGCTGAGGGGCACAATTGGGTGACGAGGGGAACACCTTAAACATCTGTTTTCTGTTTTCTTTTGGTTGCTCTGTTTCCTGTGTGTCTTTTACCTTATTCTATTAAATGGTCAATAGCAGAAATTAAGTACACAAATTATAGAACTGGCTCATATAGCAGAGTAATGAAATAGATGATTGGATTGGATTATAGAGCTAGTGAGTATTTGGAAGGATGACCTAAGCAGTAGAATATTTTAGTATAAGTGAATTAATAGGACTTGATCGATAATGGTATTGATTTATATAAGTCGTTGTGATGTGGTTGTTATTAATTGTTGAAGTTACAGGCAGGGATGAATTTTGTTGCGTTGTCTGTATTGATTGGCTAGAACCAAGTTGTAGGCGATTAACAGTAAAACAATAGCAAAGATAATTCATAGTAGCAAGATGTAATTGCAGGAACCTTATCTAGAAACTATTAACAATATAATAGCATGGTACATTTAGCAGGAATAAGTTGACAGTAGGAGTTAATTGTGAAGTAGTAACAGGAAGCTGTTAGTATTAAGACAATAATAGAGAATTAATTAGTAGCACTAGTAGTAGTAGAAATTGTTGATAGTAGTACTAACTTATGTAATAATTGCAGCAGGTTAATATTAGAGGAACCGTCATAGAATGTCTAATAACTGAATATAGACGTATAGCTGAATAATTAGGTAGTGTTATTGCAATGGATTTCGATTATACTTGCGAATTTTACTATGTTGTTGTAATGTCAATATTGTTGACAATGAGAAGTCGCAAGATATATCGATGTTTTTGAAATGCGTCTAACTCTTGGCAGATACTATGTTGTAGGCTTATGGCCAATATTGATTTATGTTGAATTGATGTTGAATTGTTGTTGATGTTGTAGGCTTATGGCTAACATTGATTAATGTTTAGTTAATGTTGAATTGTTGTTAATGTTTTAGGATTATGGCCAACGTTGATTTATGTTGAGTTGTTGTTGTTGCTACATTCATATTATGTCGTATACATCGCATATCAAGTTGGAGCCGATGCTCATTAAGTTGGCCTAGATTGGCAAAATATTAAGTTGAAGGCTTATGCATTGTTGATGCGTCTATTTATTGGCAGATTATTAAGTTGGGATTTTTTCTTCGTTGGTACCACATGCATTTGCATCGCAACAAGTAGCATTTCATGTTGCATCTTGAGTTGTTGAATGTTGTTAAAAAGCTATGAAGTGGTGATTGTTATATGAACCGATTCTAACATATTATTTATCATACATTCTATTATATTGTTTGATATCTCACTCCTTTTGTTTGAATGTTGCCCCTATGTTGGTAACGTGCATGTAATTCAAAGTGAAGGTTGTTTACCTTCATTAGTTCGAGTCGGTGTCGTCGCTCTGATACGTAACACTCGGTGGGATGAATGCTTGTTGCTTTATCGTTGTTATTACTTCAATTATTGAACTTTAAGTTGATTTCGTTAAGTAATTATTGTTTTGAAGTTGTTTTTAGTTGGACAAAGATGTTATTTCATTTTAGTTGAAAATTGTGATTCCGCTGCCTAAGTAATAACGTTGTTTCGTTTTAAAGACTAAAATTGTTGTTATTTGTTCATCCGATGAATTAAGTGTTATGTATCTGTTTTATATGCGATTAGATGTCGTTGTTATAAGTTGAAAGTGTAGCATTCCATTGTTTGTTGGAAATTTTACAACTCTGATTTTATATATATTTGTCGGGTAGATATGGGGTGTTACACACAAGCCCTCAAATACCCTAAAACTCAAAATCACTTAGAAAACTCCATTATTGCACATTTGAAGCTTCCAACACCCAACTTCAAATCCACTCATGTGTTTTCCTCTTTTATCATTCAAATTCCTTTTATCTATCAAATAGAAGTTGTCCAAACACTCTTGGCACGTCTGTAACACCTCCATCGCCATTGTCCAAACCTTACTTTGCACCTCTGTAACTTGACTTGTCCATAAGAATTGAGGCACTCTCAATCCAAGGTAGGTGTTGCAAAAGCTTCATGGGAGTTCAGTGAAGCTATCCAGATTATCTTAACACCTCCAGAAATGCTCTAACTTCAAACTCGATCCTCACTTCAGAGGTAAGTTTTCTAAACTTTGAAATCTCTGTACAAGCATCATTTGCATTTATTTTCTAAAGCAAAAATGTAGATATCATTGCACTGAAACTAACCATGTCCTTAGTTCCCATTTATGTTGACTGTGTGATGAGAATTTTGGAATTGAAGTTTCTGAAATATTAGGTTTCAATTTGGTACCAAGCAAAATTTGTTCTCATCTTTAACCTTAGCTTTTATAATTTACATGGTTAAATTCATGGTAAAATTTGGAACAAGTTTGGTTTTGGAAGTTTTCAAAAAGGTTGAGAAATGGAAGAGTTTGAAAAATAAAAAATGATTGTGTTGTTGTTCTGGCGTGAGGAAGAAGATGAAGTTCATAAATTTGAACTTGTGAGCACGTTTTATAATATATTTAGCTGAAACTGTTTTATGACCGGATGAAACAGCTATCCCAGTGGCAAGCGTGTGTGCGTGTAAGGCGTTAGTGTGCCAGGGAAGGGGTTCGATCCATGCCTCTAGAATTTTATTTTTTAAACATTTTTCTTTGTTGATCAGGTGCAAGCAACTCCAGCACGCAATGATGCACTCTCTCATCAACACAATTAGATCTTATCAAGCCTGATTTGGATGCTTCAAGCGCGCCTTTCCACCATGAACCATCAAAGGCTGGCCATACTGGATTACAAACAGGCGCTTGGGCTTAGTTGTTTTAGGCCTTTTTATTTTTGCTTTCTAACATCCCCCAATTGCTTTTACAGTTCAGGCCCATTAAATTCTTTTTTGTTTTTGTTTTTTTAATTAACTATTTTCTTTTCTTTAAATTTTTTATTTAAAATCAGAAAAAATCATAAAAATGATAAAACAATTAGGTTTAGGTTTTTAATTATTTAATTTAATTTTTGACAAATAAAATTAATTTAATTTAATCACTTTGATTTTATTTAATTAGAATTAGGTTTTATACTTCAAATATATATTTTTTAAAAATAAAACACCAAAAATATTCTCTAAATACTTAGAATACTTTAGATTTTAATTAATTAATTTAAGTTTTGATAAACTAATTTAATCACACATTGTTTTATTTTTAAATAAGTAAATTGTAAATAAAATTAGAATTAGGTCTAACTTTTTATATTTTCTAAACAAAGAAACAACACAATATTTTCTTAAAATACTTTGAATTTTTATGGTTTTTACATATTGCCCCTTTCTATCTCCGCGCATTTATTTATTTTTTGCATTAATACAATTATGTAACCGTTGAAGGTTTGTAATAGATAATTAGGGTTTATTGCTTTCCTCTCCCATTCATAAACTTGTACCCCCCATTCCCGAGGCTTTGTAATAGCGTAGAACATTTAATTTCTGCAATTTACTGCTTTCCTTATTATTGTTAGTAATTAGGATTTGTATGGCAAGACCTAAAACAAAACATTAGAAAACCTAATCTCAAAGGTAAATACTTGAAATCAAAACACTTCGCACACGCGCACCTACAGGATAACCTCACTTGTTGCCTCAGATAAAAGCAGTCATGTCCCTCAAATATGAGATGCTTTAGCAAAAGACCCTCGATTAAAAGATTGTAGTCCCTCGACGACACTTCGATGTTGCCTTCGGTAAACGATCTTAGACCCTTAGGAAAATTGCTAAAACATCCTACAAGGAGGAGGAAAAGAACTAATAGTAGAGTAGCACTATCTAAAGAAGGAGGAAAAGAACAAATAACTTTTAAGTAGGTAGATCGCTCGTAACCGCTTGCTCACAAACTAAAACAATTTCCACACTTCACACTTTCAAAACAATTACTTTTAAAGCGATTTATAAACACTTTTGAGGACTGATACAAGGGTTATTATAAAGCAAAACTGCCTTTACATTGGCACCTTCAAAACACTTTCCAAAACGAACATCTTCTTTCCCAAATATTTTCAAAACAAACATTTTGTATACATTCTCAATGATACGAGAATCATTACAAAATTTCCATACAGGCATTTTCAAAATATTTGCAAACATACACAAACACAAAGTATTTTAAAAGTGAGATAGCAATTAAGAGTCCATAGATAACTATAGATGAAAAGGGTGCTAACACCTTCCCTTTTCATAACCTACCCCCCGAACTCAAGAAAATTCTCAAACGTCTTTCTTGTTCTTTTCACCCTTTCCTTTATTGGATAAAAGAAGTCGGTGGCGACTCTTGCTATACACAACATTTGCGATAAAACGCAAACCCAAAAGTCAGTTCTCCCACCGTATTACAAAACTGGAAACTCTGTTGGGGACAAGAAACTAAAAGTGGGGTTACCTTAAGAGCTAGATCACCTTTATTTGATTTACTTGTTTGCCTTATTTTCTTTATATTCCGGGATATGTTTGGGTTTATTTCTTGTATAGATCCCGTACCCTGATCTGGGGGAATTTTAGGTAAGTAGCAATAGATCGTGAAAACTGTACAACATAGACCGATATGGTTGAGACAGTGGCTACGTTAGTGCGACACATTGGTTTGTGCTGGTGTCCCTTGAGTTAGTCAAATGGAATGTTGGGCTTTCGCATGGTGTCATAAGCATTAACTAGCCATTAGAGCCTTAGTTGACACAACTTAGCCATTAAAAAGTAGTGAGATGGATGGCTTTGGTGCAAACTGAATTTGGTTGATACTCGATGCTACACTCATTGAGATTGGATTCTCGGGATATTTCGGTCGCAATTTCGATGCTTGTGCTAAAACAATGCCTGAGAGAAAGATCAGTGATATTGAGGCTCCTAGAACCCGATTACTTCTTTTAAGACAGGTTGATCCAACTAAAACTTCAAGAGTGTACTTACCTATTAACTCCATGCAAGCTTAAACCTAAGGCTTTGTGTGTTTTGTTTGTGTTTGATTAATTGTTCAAGCATGATATCATAGCATCATGAAATTATACCATGTCATTTTCACTAACCATTTCAAGGACCTAGGGATTTATCTTTGTTCTGTTTTGTAGGTTATGGCTTCCATTCCCAGAAACACTATTCAGATCAATTTTATGAGGATACCTGCTCAACTTAAGGAGTTAGTCTCAAGGGTTCCCGAAAGTTCTCCATTCATCAAAAGGCATGGTTGACTACTCAGTTTGGTTACCTCTGGTTTTGAAGAAGACATGATGAGTGTTCTATTCCAATTATTTGACCCTGCACATTATTGCTTCACTTTTCCTGATTATCAGTTGGTACCCACAATAGAGGAGTTTTCTCAATTACCGAGAGTACCTGTTCTCAATCAAATACCTTTCACCGATTTAGAGAAATATCCAAGGACTGAAGAAATTGCATCAACCTTACATCTGAAGCGGTCCGACATTGTAGCTAATTGACAAACAAGAAATGGAGCCAAGGGTTTTCTAGCTAAATTTCTGTTAGAGAAGGCTCGACTGTTTGTGAATGCTATGATTTTTCAAGCTTTCGAAGAAATCTTGGCTTTGCTAATCTATGGGTTGGTGCTATTCCCTAATCCAGACCAACTCATAGATGTGAACACCATCAAAATATTTCTTTCTCGTAACCCTGTGCCTACTATAGTCGAAGACATTTTACATTCTCTTCACACTCATACTATGAGGAAGCGAGGGACTCTTATGTGTTGAATACCTCTGCTATCAAGGTGGTTTATTTCTCACCTTCCCCGATCAGTAATAAGGAATGAGCAAGGTTTGAGATGGTCTCAAAGGATGATGCCGTTTTTTCATTCAAATATCTATTGGTGTTCCCGATCTCTGGAAGATATTACTATCATTGACCATTGCGAAGAATTCCCTAATGTTCCACTCCTTGGCATTAGGGGAGGTATTACTTATACCCCTTCTTTGGATCTACGACAATTTGGTTATGCTCTAAGAGATGGTCCCCATGACGCACTTATCCAGGGTATTGTGTTCGACTATGCGAATGATACTCAAAGTTACCGTCAAAGGTTTATACGTGTTTGGGGGCATGGTAAACAAGGTTGATAGCAAAACTTTAGGACAAAAGAATTCTATCCCTTTGGAGCCCTATCTCAAATGGGTACGAGCTCGCGCTCAAAACTTTATGATGCCATATCCAAATGTTCTACCGATAATCTTAGAGGCCTATTGTCGAAGGAGACGTTTCTCGCATCATCCTCCATCCGGATATGCCTACTAACCTCGAAGAACTGCAGAAGTCCTGGATTCAACTCAAGGAAGAACAAAACACCTTTGAAGCTCAATTCTATGCAATCTAAAAGAAAGTATTGGAGCTCACAAAGAACCTTCACAAGGAGCAATGCTATAATATGGTGGGAGAACTGACTTGGGTGTTTTACGTTTGATCAGAATTGTTGCGGATAGCAAAAGTCACCGTCGATTTTTCTTTTATCCAAAAGGAAAGGTTGAAAAGAACAAGAAATACCTTTCAATATTATTTCTTGAGTTAGGGGGGTAGGTTATGAAAAGGGAAGATATTTGCACCCTTTCCACCCGTAGTTATCCACGGGCTCTTAGTTGCTTGCTAGATCACTTGCTTTTGTTTGAAAATGTGCTTGTGGTGTGGGTTTTGAAAGTATTTTGAAAACGTCTTCGTAATGATTCTCGTTACTATAAGAATGCGTATAAAGTGTTGGTTTTAAAAATAGTTCAAAGAGGTGTTCGTGGAATGTGTTTTTGATAGTGATTTTGAAAAGTGTCTTTGTAATGATTCCCGTCTCTATAAGAACGCGTACAAAGAGCTTTGTCTTTTGAAAATGTCTCAAATTAAAGTGTTGGTGTGTAAAATGTTTTTGTTGTGAGCAAGCGAGCAACTATGAGCGTCCTACCTACTCAAAAGGTTTAGTATTCTTTTCCTCCTCCTTTGGATGTTGCTATCATACCATTGATTTGGTAAGAAGTCCCATCATTGGATGTGAAGGGATGGGCGCGGGACGTTTGTATAGTTATAGAAGGCAACCTATGAGACATTTTAGCAGTTTTCGTTTAGGAACTAGATCGTTTACCGAAGGCAACATTGAGGGTCATCGAGGGACTACGATCTTTTATCAAGGGTCTTTGCTAAAACGCCCATATTCGAGGGACATGACTATTTTTTTTGAGGCAACGAGTGAGATTACCCTAAGGGTGCATGTGTGTGAATAATGTGTTTGATTTGCATGCATTTAGTTCTTTGATTAGGGTGATCTATTTATTTGTTTTGTCTTGCCATAAATCCTAATTACTAACATTTGTACAAAAGCAATAAAAATGCAGAAAATAAATCTTACAATATTACAACCATATTGAATAACAATAAAATGTAAAGGCAAAACAAAATAAAAGGAGAAAAAAATGAGCTTTCGATCTAGGCAGAAACACCCTTCAATTCTGCCCTTCCTGGCTTCCTTCGATTGGGCCCGGAAGTAGTGAGGATGCGCCTTTAGATTTGGGCTTGGCCTGAAGCATGAGATGCTGCCTTCAATTCTGCCTTTTTGCATCCTCCGACTGGGGCCTGGAATCAGCATGAGGTGCACTCCTCACCCCTAGCTCCCTGATGCCTTCTTCGATTGGGATTGGAAGTCAGTGTAGACAACTTTCATTTCTCTCTTTTGCTCCTTCGAATGGCTTGGAAGTCAGTGTGTGGCGAAGCATAAGGCCCACTCTTTGTTCTGCTTGCAACTGTGAAGCAGTCAAGGGGAAGCCTAAATCTTCGAACCACACCTCCTTCATCCTATTTACCTTTGTTTGGGATTTAAATAGCAACATGGCCTGAGGCCATGCTAGCATTGTCTTATGGCTAGGTTAGTTCTTAAAGCATGTTTAATAAACCAAGAAACAAAACCAAAAGGTTTAGAAATGAAAACAAAATTAAAAGGGTGGAAACGAAAAGGAAATAAATGTTATATACATGTTTAAAATGAAAGGAAAGATTATTCACATGTTACGCTAGAAACAAAAGGTTCAAGTTTAAGAGTGACTTACCTTGCTTGAAGTTGGGGTATATGAGATGGACCTTTAACTGCTGCCTTGGATACTCCTAGGTTCGAAGGGAAGAAACGAAGGTGACGTTTCTAAAGCTGGATTCGAAGGAGAAGAACAAGTGTGATGTTCTTTCTACTGGATTCGAAGGAAAACAAACTGTGGGGATTGCTTCAGATTCGAAAGAAGAAAGTGTTTAGATTCTGGGTTTGTGTTTAATATTTGGGAATATTAAGAGTTTTGAGAGTTTTTTAAAGTTTTATGATTCCTTGAAGATTCGTTCCACCCCAAAAAAAGTCCCCTTTAGCTTGCAAATATTTCTATATTTATAGAAAAAAGGTTTAAGATGTTTGAAGTAACCAGGGTTGTAGCATAACAAACCGTGGTTTGGTTTAAAATGAAACAAGTTTAGTCCCTTTTCTTTATTCCCATGTTTCCAGTATAAGTGGGGGTCTGCTGTCTGTTGGGGGCAGGAGATTGGACGTATGCCTTTGGCACTGCTTTCATTCAGACACAAGTCAGATTGGGAGCTGACTTTATGATTAAAGTACCCTTTATGAAAAAAGGGTACGTAGCCTTTTGATATTTTATCCAAGAATGGTATTGTGATACGGTGGCAGAACCAATTGTTTTTTTGTTACTGGTTTGCGTTTTTTGTTTGCAAATGTACGATAAGCAAGAGTCGCCACCGCCTTTTATTTTATCCAATAAAGGAAAAGGGAAAAAGAACAAAAAAAAACCTTTTTCGAGATGTTTCTGAGTACCCATGATTTTCCATGGGCTCTTAGGTACTTTCTCATCTTTTAAAAAATTTGCTTGGTGTGTTTGTGTGCTTTTAAAAAGTTTTGAAATTGCCTTAGTGCGGCGATTCACTTTATGGTAACTCTTGTATCATTCCTCAAGAGTGTGATAAAGTGTTTTTGAAAACTTTAGTTGAAAATAGTGTGAAAGTGTAGGGTGTAAAAATTTGTTTGAGCAAGTACCTAACATTTATCTACCTACTCGAAAAAAGTTTGTTCTTTTCCTCCTATCCTTTAGACCGTGTTATCCTACTATTAGTGAGTAGGTAGCCTTAGTCGTTGGATGTTGAGGGACTATCGAAAGGGATATTATGGTCATTGAAGGCAACATATAAGGATACCTTAGCATTTCGAAGGGACTATCATCATAAGATCATTTCTCGTAGGCAACTCGAGGGACAGTAAGGGACTATGATCTTTGTGACGACTTTTAAATTGAGGGTCTTTGCTAAGATATCCCTACGTTCGAGGGACATGACCATTGTTTTCGAGGCAACCAAGTGAGGAATACCTTAGGGGTGCAAGTGTGCACCAGTGTTTGTTTTCAGATATTTATCTTGAAGTTAAGTGATCTACCGATTGATTGATTAAGCATACAAGCCTAGGTTGCTAACAATTATATACAAGCATAAGATATAAAAGCGAGAAAGTAAAAAGAGTCTTACGCTATTACAAGGCTTTTGGACAGATACATAAAGAATTCACTGAAAGTAAATTTTCGGAAATTAAACCCTAACTAATCTATTACAAACCGGGCGCAGTTACATCAATAGTGAAAAAATAATCGTACGGCAAAAATAATTACACGCGAGAATCAAAAACTGGAAAAAGTTTAAAACCCTAAAAAACCCCTAATTTGATCATTAAAATATTTTTGGATTTTTTGTGAAAAAAGATTTGAATTTAAACTAATTTCTAATTGATTTTAATTAATGAAAAATAAATTAAAGTTGAATAAATTAATTTATTTACAAAAGTTAATTTATATAAAAAACTAACCTATTTTTTTGTGATTTTTGATTTTATGATTTTATAAAAAAATTGATTAACAAAAATAATTAAACAAAATAATAAAAATAAAAAAACTAGAAAAGATGAGAAATTAAGCGTGAGGGGGGTGTAGGCCCAAATTGGAGGATGTGTTGCTGAATTCTGCCAAGGCCCAGTCTTGTTGGCCCATCACCAGCGCTGGATCTGATGAGTTTGTGCCAAGAGGGTCCACCATGTGCCTGCATGCTTAAGGCGCTAGATCTGGATGCAAATTGATCCAATGATGATGATATGGAGGCGTATGGTGTATGCACATGTGATGAAACCACTGAATCTGCAAATAGATATTGAGAAAAATATTATGTAGGAGGCAGGGATCGAACCCCTGACCTCCTACACGCGCGCCTTGCAAACCCTCCCCCTTTGCCACTGAACCAAGCTACTCAATCGTTTATATAAACACAAATAATATATTATATAGAATGAAAAGTCAGTGTAATAAATAAAACGCGCAAGATTCAAACTGTCCAACCAGGCTTAGACACACCATCGTCTTCCTCGTTGGGACTGTCGTTTTAGACAGTACTTTTACCCACAGACATAGGTTGTAGCTACAAACCTGTGCATCTCAAAAATCATATCCAAGCAATATAAATCAAATCTTATTACACAGATAAATTGTGTTTGATATCTTGAATGCAGTGGTATCCATCTTTGGCCCTGATTTTGCTTGAAATAAAAAGCCCTAAAAAGAAACTCTAAACCCTAACAATGATAGGTTGTCCAATACGCATCAAAACTCACAATTAAATATGCAAACATGTTCTAAATAATGATACAAATATGAATGTATAATTAGAAATCGTTTACCAAGTGTAAATTGCAAAAATCAATTTCAAGAAGGAAGGCAAACCGTGGTACTCGTGTAGAGCGTTTTTGGGCGTGTTGAGGCTTGGTAATGGTCCAAATAGCTCCCAAATACTTCCAGGAATAAATTGTTGGCCTTGAAACACCTTGAATCTCCTTGTAGAAGGAAATCCGATTGCCTCTTTCTTGTTCAAAATTTGAGTTTTGTGCTCCCAATTCACACGGACAAAAACCCCTTTTTTATGCTTTGGAAATGTTGTCTATATATAATAGAAGCAATTAGGTTAATAAAACTCTATTCAATCTTTGCAAATTGTTAAAAAAAGATTTGATTTTTTTGCCTTGTATGATTTGTTTCTAGAACAAACCAAATCATGATCTTATCTAATTAATTATCCCTTGCACGAATTTTCCTGATTTACTATCTGTTCATGGACTCATAATGTGCTCACAAAATCAAATCTTTGATTTTATTTGATTATTCCACTATTTAAATTGATTTATTTTGATTTAAATGAATAAAAAATCAAAATAAATAATAAAAATAATGAAATAATAGGTGGATAAGCTCAGGGGTCGTGGTCCATCTTAGGAACAAGTTTGAAACAAGAAAACATGGGCCCATTTGGAAAAAAAGTCATTTTGATCAATGTTGACTTCATGCACATTAACAAATATTGGTCAACTTTAGCAATGCATATATCTCTCATTTTTAATCCTAAGAAGGTGCTCTTAGACTTTTTATAAAGCTTAGGATGTCTTATAAACAACCCTTTTGGTTTCATCTTAATTGGATCTTCCATGTTCATGTAAGGAGCTTTGACCCAAAAGGTGTTTTTGTTGACTTTTTGAAATGACCTATAATGTAGGAACTTATATCTTTTGATTGAGGCGATTCTTGACCTCGAGGGATGAAGATAAGTTGTAAGTAATTTTATTCTTTTCAAAATGAGACTTGGTTGGAAAATTTCTGATAAAGTATGAGAATGTTATGCTTGGTCAAAGTTTGGTTGACTTTTCCTATAGAACCCTAAATTGCCATTTTTGACTTTTGATGAGTTAGGAGAATTTCTTGAGGAATCATGATCAACCCTTTATCAAATGATGGATTTTACTTCAAAATGTTGATGTTGGCCAAAAATCTTGAAGTTTGGCTGTATTCAGGCCACAATTGACTTTTGACCTAGTATAGTTGATTTTCAGGCATTTAAGCAGTTGACTGAGCAAAATTGTTGTGCAAGGCATGGAACTTGGCATGGATGATCTTGAGGACATATTAGGACAATGGAGACCATTTGGGACCCTTGAAACTCAAACATCTTACTTGAAATTGAAACCCTAGTTTGAGCCTTGTTGCCTTAGGAGGAGGATTTGTCTAGTCAACCCTTAGTCAACTTGAGCAATTGAGGACCTCTGGGAGTATGTCTTGTGTAAAAATGGGAGGGAAAATTTGGGGTACAACAGCTGCCCCTGTTCAATCTACTTAAACCTGAGGATTTAGATTGGCTTGTCTGCCTTTCGTGATCTGAAGGTGGAAGATGATTGAACACTAGAGTGCCTAGGAATTTGCACTCGCATGAAGTGAATGTCGATCAATGATATTGAGAATGGGCTTACAGATGCCATTTAGAAGGCAACGGAGAATCTTCGTAGATGGGCTTAAAGATTCCATCCATCAAAGATATCAGTCGCGTAAGAGATTCCTTTGTGAGAATCCTGTACCTGCCGTTGAGGAGAACTTAGCTGGGGAATGTTGATTTATGTCCTGGGTAGGATCTTGGATTGTCCATTACTCTACTGGGGAATTAACTCTTGATTGATGAGACAAAAGTGAGCTATTATCTGGTCGAGTCCGGGTTTCACGGTGACTTACTGGGGAATATGAAATCGACCGTATCTGGTCGGGTCCAGGTTTTACAGTGTTGTAAACTGTTGTCTGGAGATAAAAGTGAAGGAACCTGTATAGGGCTTTCTCAGGATAAGTCCATTCAAAACTGCGTCAGGTAATTCATGAAAAGGAGCCTGGATAGTAGGGCTATGAGAAGGAACCTGGATAGTAGGGTTACTTCGAAATGAAGCCTGGGTAGTAGGGCTGCTTTGGAATAAAGCCTGGGTGGTAGGGCTGTTACAAGGAACCTGGGTAGTAGGGTTACTTTGAAATAAAAGTCTGGGTTATAGGTCTATGAGAAGAAACCCGTGTAGTAGGGTTACTTCGAAATAAAGGCCTGGGTAGTAGGGCTATGAGAAGGAACCTAGGTAGTCGGGTTGTGAGAAGGAACCTGGGCAATAGGGTTACTTAGAAATAAAAGCCTGGGTAGTAGGGCTATGAGAAGGAACCTGGGTAGTAGGGTTGTGAGAAGGAACCTGGATAGTAGGGTTACTTCGAAATAAAAGCCTGGGTAGTAGGGCTATGAGAAGGAACCTGGGTATTAGAGATGTGAGAAGGAACCTGGGTAGTAGGGTTACTTCGAAATAAAAGCCTGGGTAGTAGGGCTATGAGAAGGAACTTGGGTAGTAGGGTTACTTCAGGATAAGTCCGTGTAAAACTTCAGAAGGAACCTGGGTAGGGTTACTTCAGGATAAGTCCGTGTAAAACTTCAGAAGGAACCTGGGTAGGGTTAGTTTGGGATAAGTTCGTGTAAGACTTCAGAAGGAACCTGAGTAGGATTGCTTCGGGATAAGTCCGTGTAAAACTTCAGAAGGAACCTGGGTAGGGTTACTTCGGGATAAGTCCATGTAAAATTGTTTTTGGAAGTCAGAAGAAACCCCTGTAAGATTGCTTCATGTTTAGCCCGTGTAAAGCTGTATTTAGAAGTTAGGAGAAACCCGTGTAAGATTTCTTCGTGAAGAGCCCGTGTAAATATGTATTTGGTCGCGCAGATAATTACTCTGCTTGGTTTCAGGAGCTAATCTTGGACCTGTTGGAAATTGTTGATGATAAATATCTGTTGATTGATCTTTCCTGAAAAAGTAAAGCGTTATCTGTATGCAATGTCATGATGTATGAAATGCATTGTGTAATGATGTTTTCAAAATAAATGAAATTATGTCGTATGCATTTGTACTGCATATGTTATGACGTTTATAGAATGATGCATGAATACAATATATGAATGTATCAATTGTTCCATTGCAACGTTGTTGAATTAGGGAAAAGAAATCTCTAATTGCAGCTGGAGATGAAGAATGTAGGTCTTCAGATTTTGTTAAAGCTAAACTGTTGGGAAATGATCTTCCGCTGCTAGAGGAATAAACTCTGTTGGGGAAGGAAAGCTTTATGCACTGCCTGGGGATTTTGTGAAATCCTATTGGGGAATCCTGAGAAGTTTGATGACTTCACTTGGGAAAACCTGATATCGGAGCGGTAGTTGGAAATTCCTGTTCTGCCAGGGATACAAGAACACCTGACAACACTAGGATGTAAACTGAGGATATAGAGGCGACCTTGTGTGAGATGCCCTTGCCTCTGTACCTGCTAGAGAAAGTACCTGCGGAGACTTTTTGGATGGTTGAGTGGCATCCTAACTCCTGGGGTGCTTGGTAAATGTTGATCATGATGATAAACCTTCTACTGACTAAATAAGTGACGAGATGTCGGGACGTAGTCGTACGCTTTAATCCCAAACTTTTTCCTGGACTGTCTTTTCAGATTTTCAGTCCACCGGGATACCCTTTTTTTTCCAAGCCGCCTTTTCAGGTTTTCGACTTACCGATTGTACAATTTTTTTTGTTTTTATCCCTAATTTTTGCCCGAACCCTTTTGGTTCGCCGGGATGCCCTTATTTTTTCCTAGGCCAGTCAACCTAGCGGGTCCTTGTTCATGCGTAGTGTTTCCCGACTATGTCCATGTTCGCCGGGTACAAAGAATTGTCACTGTCCATAGTGGTAAGTTTTGCCATACTGCTAGAAGATATTTGTTTGATCATACAAGATTCATTACTGGGATTCATACCTAATTCCTCAAGTGATTTAGATGGAGACCTGCCTCTGGCTATTTGGCATCTTTGAGAGATTCCTTGAATCTTGACTTGACTGCCCCAGATGATGGACAATGATCATGCCGTTCCCCTTTGGTTTTCCACTTTAGGTGATCCTTTTCATTGAGAAGGTTTTTGTTCACTGAATATTCATTGTGTAAATTTCTCTGCCATTTGAACAATTAACCAAGTGTAAACAATGTTATTTAAAGAATGCAAAACTCATGTCAGTCTTGAAATTTTTTATTTTATAAAACGTGTTTTGTGTAGTAGAACAAAATTTGCAAGAATGTGATATCAACTCAGGATTCGTAGCAAGTCCTACAGGAGTCAGGATACCTTTGTAATAGTATGCTCTCAAACTAACCCTGCTTCAGCTAGGACTTTTAAGGGTTATAACGTGGCCTAGTTCACGGTATAAGAAACAAAGGATAAAGGCTCAAAATTTATTTTTACCCACCCTTTCTTCATGATGTTCTTTAGTCCTATGCTCAGTTAATTGTGCATTTGGAATCCCAATTGAGTTTGACTTCTTGTCCTTGATATTCTGGTGATAGTTCAATAATTGAACGTTTGTTTGAAGAAGGCGGTCAGTTTTGTAACTTTTCTTTCTTGATTTTGCTATCCCTGTCTTTTGCCTGAACTGTTTGTTTTGTGATTACAGTCAGCGGGATGCCCCCATTTTTTCTCTTAAGTCTCCTTCATAGGTTTTGACTTAATGGGATTTTATTTTAAGAGATAATGACTGTCTGTTCTTAATGATTACGTGGAACCATCACCATCTTTTGGAGAGAATCTTCTACACTATTTTTCGTGTATGAAGGGAAAGTTGGTGATTGAATGCACATATGAATTAACTGAGGAAACTACCCTGCCCCAGATTATGATTAAGGGTTTTAATTTGTGTGAAAATAAAAACTCCTACTTCTTAGGCTCAAAGGAGTTGACTAGGGATTATCTTCCTTATAACTCCACTGTTTGGGATTTGAAACAACATCTGTACATCGTCAGTAAGGTCTGTTCAAAAGCACACTGTATGGGTTGTGGTATCGTTTTCATCATCCTCCCTCTAAAGGCTTAGAGATTTTGATTGAGAGTTGAATATCACGAAAAGGAAGTATAAATCAGTTTAAGCATAATGAAAACAAATTAATTCAAGACAAAGATGTGTAATGCATTAATGAAATAACAAAGTATTGACATGATAATAATTGTTTGAATAAACAAAGAAAAATACAACTTGAGCATTCTAATGAACAAAAATGCTTCCAATCCTAGCCATGATTTGGCATGGGAGGAGTGATCACGTTGGGAGTCTCAGGAGGGTCGAACTCAATCTCCTTGGCATTAATCATATTTTGAATCTTGTATTTCAGCGCCCAACAATCTTTAGTATCGTGCCACAGACTGCCAGAATGATAAGCACACCTTGCATCAGGATTGTAGTTAGGAGAGGAAGTCTTAGGGTTTGGATGAGGGCCTATCACCGTAATCAGATTCATCTTCAACATGCCTTGCAATGCTTATGACAATGGCATGTTGATTTGGGTAAACTTTCTCTTAGGCTCGTCTTGCCTTCGCTGATTACCCTGTTGTTATAGTCGTTGCACGCGTGCCGAATTACAGACTAGCACTTCCCCCACAGATTGGTGGTATTTTGCCTTATTATGATCCTTCTGGCCGTGCACAGCATTAGCTTCCCTCTTACCACCAAATGGCTTCTTCTCAGAATTGGAAGATGCAGCCATCGGGATCTTCCCGCTCCTGATGCCACTTTCGATCCTCTCTCCAGTCAGAACCATCTCTGTGAACCCGGATGAGGAACTCCCAATCAACAAATTGAAGAACGGGCCTGTCAGAGTACCCATGAACATGTCCTTCATTTCCCGATCATTCAGAGGAGGTTGAACCCTGCCAGCTAGATCCCTCCATTTTTGCGCATATTCCTTGAACCCTTCTCTCGAGCCCATGGACCTATTCTGCAGTTGCACTCGAGTTGGTGCCAGGTCAACGTTGTATTGGTACTGCTTGTAGAAAGCAGTAGCAAGGTCTTCCCGGATATGGATGTTTGTTCCTTTTAGCTGATAAAACCAATCCAGTTGAGTGCCAGCCAAACTTTCTTGGAAGAACTGGACGCATAACCTCCGGTCGGCAGTGTGAGGCTGGATCTTTCTGACATATGACCTCAAGTGAAGCTTGGGACAGGAAACACCATCATACTTAGCAAATGCGGGAACCTTGAACTTTGGTGGGATGACCACCCCTGGAACCAAACCTAACTCTTCGAAATCAAAACCGGGCACCCTTTGGATCTCCATGGCATTGAGCCGATCCTCCAGTTGTTTGTATTTTTCATCAGCAAGAGGATACTGCTCCTCATCATAGTCA
This sequence comes from Vicia faba, assembly GCA_948472305.1. Classification (NCBI taxonomy): domain Eukaryota; kingdom Viridiplantae; phylum Streptophyta; class Magnoliopsida; order Fabales; family Fabaceae; genus Vicia; species Vicia faba. Next base: position 1,634,196,332 of record OX451738.1, on the reverse strand, counting down.
GGTTCATCTTCTGCAGACGTTGGATTTTTATCTTCTTCATCTGATTCCTCATCTTCTTCCTCTTGATCACCTCCTCCCTTTGATGGGGTTGTAAAATCTAGAGCTCGGTTAGCTGGCCTTCTTCTTCCCACATTCGAAACACGAACAAGTATCTTTGCCCTCTTAGCCTTCTTTTTGACGACCAGAGCTTTCAGGTCTTCTTGCCCCTGGGTCAGAGTCAGGAACATTTGTTGAAACTAGGCATTTTGAGCCTGAAAGTCTTTGATTGTTTGTTAAAGAGCCATTTCTTTTGCTGAAATAAACAGTGAAGAGATGAGAAACCTGTACTGGATGACCTGTTATGCAATGATGTGTATGATATATGTATGCAATGTTTTCAAGGATCTCACAGGGTAAACAAGAAATGTCAGAAGTTGAAATTTTACATCTTTGATTGAAGAACTTTGTATCATTGAGAGTCCTTCTACAAGAGTCAAGCTCACCATATCAAGTGGGTCATAGCCCCTAACTCAAGTTATCATGTTTTGATCTTTTAACGACATTGGCTAGAGGAAAATAAATCCCCCTGCCCCTTGCTAGACGTCTGGTTTGTCAGAACTTGCATCATAAACCCTTGAGATCCTTGAAATGGTTAAGGAGATGCTATGCTATGGCATGATGTTATGATGTGTATGCTACGCGTTAAGCAAAAATGTAAGGTGATAAACACAACCCTGCAAAGAATTCAAGTTGTTAGGCAATGAAGGCAAACAAGTCACACAAGCAACCTTAGGTTTAGGCTTGCATGGGGTTTTAAGGTAATAACCTCTTGAATTTGGGTTGGTTCAACCTGTCCTAAATATAGTAATTGGGTTTCGTTCTGATAGACAATTGACTTTCCACCAAACAAAACTCAAGAGTCAAACCTCAATGAGTGTAGCATCGAGTATCAACCGACTTTGGGTTTACACCAAAGACGGCTATCTCACTACGTCCTAAAAAGCCAAGTTGGTCAATTAAGGTGCTAAGGTCAGTTGACACTTTAGGATACCACACAGCGGCACCATATTCTCCTTGATTACTCAAGGGCTACCGATACACACCAAAGTATCGCATTAGTGTAGCTACTATTTCAACCGTGTTGGTATACCCCGCACAGGTCCCTCACAGTTTATTGCTACTTACTTAAAAGGAATTCCCTGATCTAGGTTTAGGATCCAAACAACCCAAACAGATACCGTTAAAGTAAATCAAACAAGACAAGCAAAAGAAACAAATTATAAATTAACTAGACCCTAAGGTAAACCCCACTTTTGAAATTTTTTCCCCAGCAGAGTCGCCAGTTCTGTGATATGGTGGTAGAACTGAATATTTTTTTGTTACTGGTTTGCGTTTTTTGTTTGCAAATGTACGGTAAGCAAGAGTCGCCACCGTCTTTTATTTTATCCAACAAAGGAAAAGGGAAAAAGAACAGAAAAAACCTTTTTCGAGATGTTTCTGAGTACGGGGGGGGGGGGGGGGGGGGGGGGGGTAGATTATAGAAAGGGAAGGTGTTAGCAACCTTTCTATCCATGGTTTTCCATGGGCTCTTAGGTACTTGCTCATCTTTTAAAAAAAATTCTTGGTGTATTTGTGTGCTTTTAAAAAGTTTTGAAATTGCCTTAGTGCAGCGATTCACTTTATGGTAACTCTTGTATCAGTCCTCAAGAGTGTGATAAAGTGTTTTTGAAAACTTTAGTTGAAAAGAGTGTGAAAGTGTAGGGTGTAAAAAGTTGTTTGAGCAAGTACCTAACAATTATCTACCTACTAAAAAAAAGCTTGTTCTTTTCCTCCTATCATTTAGACCGTGTTATCCTACTATTAGTGAGTAGGTAACCCTAGTCGTTGGATGTTGAGGGACTATCGAAAGGGAAGTTATGGTCATTGAAGGCAACATATAAGGATACCTTAGCATTTCGAAGGGACTATCATCATAAGATCATTTCTCGTAGGCAACTCGAGGGACAATAAGGGACTATGATCTTTATGATGACTTTTGAATTGAGGGTCTTTGCTAAGATATCCCTACATTCGAGGGACATGACCATTGTTTTCGAGGCAACCAAGTGAGGAATACCCTAGGGGTGCAATTGTGCAACAGTGTTTGTTTTTCAGATATTTATCTTGAAGTTAAGTGATCTACCGATTGATTGATTAAGCATACAAGCCTAGGTTACTAACAATTATATACAAGCATAAGATATAAAAGAGAGAAAGTAAAAAGAGTCCTATGCTATTAGAAGGCTTTTGGACAGATACATAAAGAATTGACTGAAAGTAAATTTGCGAAAATTAAACCCTAATTAATCTATTACAAATCGGGCGCAGTTACATCAATAGTGAAAAAATAATCTTACGGCAAAAATAATTACGCGCGAGAATCAAAAACTCGAGAAAGTTTAAAACCCTAAAAAAAACCCTAATTTGATCATTAAAATATTTTTGTATTTTTTGTGAAAAAAGATTTGAATTTAACCTAATTTCTAATTGATTTTAATTAATGAAAAATAATTTAAAGTTGAAGAAATTAATTTATTTCCAAAATTAAATTTATATAAAAAAACTAACCTATTTTTTTGTGATTTTTGATTTTATGATTTTATAAAAAAATTGATTAACAAAAATAATTAAACAAAATAATAAAATAAAATAAAAACTAGAAAAGATGAGAAATTAAGCCTGAGGGGGCGTAAGCCCAAATTGGAGGATGTGTTGCTGAATTCTGCCAAGGCCCAGTCTTGTTGGCCCATCACCAGCGCTGGATCTGATGAGTTTGTACCAAGAGGGTCCACCATGTGCCTGCATGCTTGAGGCGCTAGATCTGGATACAGATTGATCCAATGATGATGATATGGAGGTGTATGGTGTATGCACATGTGATGAAACCACTGAATCTGCAAACAAATATTGAGAAAAATATTATGTAGGAGGCAGGGATTGAACCCCTAACCTCCTACACGCGCGCCTTGCAAACCCTTCCCCTTTTCCACTGAACCAAGCTACTCAATCGTTTATATAAACACAAATAATATAATATATAAAATGAAAAGTCAGTGTAATAAATAAAACGCGCGAGATTTAAACTGTCCAACCAGGCTTGGACACGCCATCGTCTTCCTCATTGGGACTGTCGTTTTAGACAGTATTTTTACCCACAGACATAGGCTGTAGCTACAAACTTGTGCATCTCAAAAATCATATCCAAGCAATATAAATCAAATCTAATTACACAGATCAATTGGGGTTGATCTCTTGAATGTAGTGGTATCCATCTTTGGCCCTGATTTTGCCTGAAATGAAAATCCCAAAAAAGAAACTCTAAACCCTAACAATGGTAGGTTGTCCAATACGCATCAACACTCACAATTAAATATGCAAACATGTTCTAAATAATGATACAAACATGAATGTATAGTTAGAAATCGTTTACCAAGTGTAAATTGCAAAAGTCAATTTCAAGAAGGAAGGCAAACCATGGTACTCGTGTAGAGCATTTTTGGGCGTGTTAAGGCTTGGTAATGGTCCAAATAGCTCCCAAATACTTCCAGGAATGAATTGTTGGCCTTGAACCACCTTGAATCTCCTTGTAGAAGGAAATCCGATTGACTATTTCTTGTTCTTAATTTGAGTTTTGTGCTCCCCATTCACACGGCCAAAAACCTCTTTTTTATGGTTTGGAAATGTTGTCTATATATAATAGAAGCAATTAGGTTAACAAAACTGTATTCAATCTTTGCAAATTGTTGAAAAAGATTTGATTTTTTTTGCCTTGTATGATTTATTTCTAAAACAAACCAAATCATGATCTTTTCCAATCAATTAGCCCTTGCACGAATTTGGCTGATTTGCTAGCTGTTCATGGACTCATAATGTGCTCATAAAATCAAATCTTTGATTTTATTTGATTATTCCACTATTTAAATTGATTTATTTTGATTTAAATGAATAAAAAATAAAAATAAAAAATAAAAATAATGAAATAATAGGTGGATAAGCTCAGGGGTCGTGGTCCATCTTAGGAACAAGTTTCAAACAAGAAAACATGGGCCCATTTGGAAAAAAGTCATTTTTATCAATGTTGACTTCATGAACATTTCCAAAAATTGGTCAAGTTTAGCAATGCATATCTCTCTCATTTTTAACCCTAGGAAGGTGTTCTTGGACTTTTTAGAAATCTTAGGATGTCCTCTAAACAACTATTTTGGTTTCATATCAATTGGATCTTCCATGTTCATGTAAGGAGCTTTGACCCAAAAGGTGTTTTTGTTGACTTTTTGAAATGACCTATAATGTAGGAACTTGTATCTTTTGAATGGGGCATTTATTGACCTTGAGGGATGAAGGGAAGTTGTAAGTAATTGGATTCTCTTCAAGATGAGACTTGGTTGGAAAATTTCTGATAAAGTATGAGAAAGTTATGTTTGGTCAAAGTTTGGTTGACTTTTCCTATAGAAACCCTAAATTGCCATTTTTGACTTTTGATGAGTCAGGAGCATTTCTTAAGGAATCATGATCAAACCTTGATCAAATGATGGATGTTACTTCAAAATTTTGATGTTGACCAAAAATATTGAAGTTTGGCTGTATTTGGGCCACAATTGACTTTTGACCAAGTATAGTTGATTTTCAGGCATTTGAGCAGTTGACTGAGCAAACTTGTTGTGCAAGGCATGAAACTTGGCATGGATGATCTTCAGGACATATTAGAACAATGGATACCATTTTGGACCCTTGAAACTCAAACATCTTGCTTGAAATTGAAACCCTAGTTTGAGCCTTATTGCCTTAGGAGGAGGATTTGTCTAGTCAACCCTTAGTCAACTTGAGCAATTGAGGACCTATGGGAGTATGTATTGTGTGAAAATGGGAGGGAAAATTTTGGGGTACAACATCTGCCCCTGTTCAATCTTCTTAAACCTGAGGATTTAGATTGGCTTGTCTGCCTTTCGTGATCTGAAGGTGGAAGATGATTGAACACTAGAGTGCCCAGGAATTTGCACTCGCGTGAAGTGAATGTCAATCGATGATATCGAGAATGGGCTTACAGATGCCATTTAGAAGGCGATGGAGAATCGTTGTATATGGGATTAAATATGCCATCCAAAAAGATATCGGTCGCATAAAAGATTTCTTTGCGAGAATCCCTATACCTGCCATTGAGGAGGACTTCACCGAGGAATATTGATTTATGTCCTGGGAAATAGAGTCTAGAAGCTTCGGTTGTCCATTACTCTACTGGGGAATTAACTCTTGATTTATGAGACAAAAGTGAGCTATTATCTGGTCGAGTCCGGGTTTCACGGCGACTTACTGGGGAATATGAAATCGACCGTATCTAGTCGGGTCCAGGTTTTACAGTGTTGTAAACTGTTGTCCGGAGATAAAAGAGAAGGAACCTGTATAGGGCTTTCTCGGGATAAGTCTATGCAAAACTGTGTCAGGTAATTCATGAAAAGGAGCCTGGATAGTAGGGCTATGAGAAGGAACCTGGATAGTAGGATTACTTCGAAATGAAGCCTGGGTAGTAGGGCTGCTTTGGAATAAAGCCTGGGTGGTAGGGCTGTGAGAAGGAACCTGGGTAGTAGGGTTACTTCGAAATAAAAGCCTGGGTAGTAGGGCTATGAGAAGGAACCTAGGTAGTAGGGTTACTTCGAAATAAAGGCCTGGGTAGTAGGGCTATGAGAAGGAACCTGGGTAGTAGGGCTGTGAGAAGGAACCTGGGTAGTAGGGTTGTGAGAAGGAACCTGGAATCATGATCAACCCTTGATCAAATGATGGATGTTACTTAAAAATGTTGATGTTGACCAAAAATATTGAAGTTTGGCTGTATTTGGGCCATAATTGACTTTTGACCCAGTATAGTTGATTTTCAGGCATTTGAGCATTTGACTGAGCAAACTTGTTGTGCAAGGCATGAAACCTGGAATGAATGATATTAAGGACATATTAGGACAATGGAGACCATTTGGGACCCTTGAAACTCAAACATCTTGCTTGAAACTGAAACCCTAGTTTGAGCCTTGTTGCCTTAGGAGGAGGATTTGTCTAGTCAACCCTTAGTCAACTTGAGCAATTGAGGACCTCTGGGAGTATGTCTTGTGTGAAAATGGGAGGGCAAATTTTGGGGTACAACGGGTATTATCCAGTAGACAATGCTTCAAACTTTTGTGTAAGCCTTTGATTATGTAAAGGTTTGGAAGCAATATAGCGTGACAAGTAGGATTTGAAGGATAAGGCTATGAGATTTGCTCAAAGTTTTTCAAACAAACTTGCTTCGAAGGGTCCAGAGTTGGGTTTGAAATATGCTGATTTGAAGGGAACCAAAACTCCAATCAAAGCTTCGTGTGAAGGTGGCTCTTGTCCAATTTAAGGCTTTCCTGTCAGAGGTTTAATGGCCAAACGAAAGGGTGCATACAAGAGGTCCCTGCCTTGTGCTTGTTGGCATGAAGGAAATCCTGGCTTTATGGTGTCAAAGGAAAACATGTAAAATCAATGGCTTCTGAGTCGAAGGAGAGCTGCAGGAGGCCATTTCTTTGTGACTTCAAGCAAAAACACAAGAGGTCTTTGTTCAAACGAAAGCTTGCATGAAGGGAGCCACATGCCCAAACAAAACTTGCCACAAAGGGGGCCACATGCCCAAACAAAAGAGGCATGCGAGGCTTACATCAAAGGAGGGCCACATGCCCAAATGAAATAGGAATGCAGGAAGAAAAATGCCCAAACAAAAGAGGCATGCAGGAGGAAAATTGTGCAATCGAAGGATGTCAGCATGAGGCTTTTTGCCTTGGAATCAAAGGGGGCTACATGAGGCTTTTTTCCTTGTGCCTACTGGCCTGGTGGGCGCCTCTTGCATGCAAGAAGAAAGCTATGGCTCAATCGAAAGTTGTATGCAGCTAGCCATCACTTTGTGAACCAAAGCAAGTATGGATGGAATTATTTGTCTAATCAACATAGGCATGCAGGCATCAAACATCCAATTGAAGCAGACATATAGGCAGCCATTGCATTGTGAACCATGTGAGACCAGAGATGCAATCAAAGGTTGCATGCAGAAAGCTCCTGCCTTGTGAATCAAAGCCAGCGTGTCATAGGCTAACGCCCAATCGAAGGATGCAACCCAAGCTTGCATTGAAGAAGGCCAAAAGTCCAATCAAAGGATGTGAATCAAAGAAGACTTGCTTTTTCTCCAATTTTGTCAAAAAGATTATTTTTATCTGTTTTCCCCCTTTTTAACAGTTTCCTCTTTAACTTGATGCTGGAAAATCCAATTGTACTTGTGCATGCTTAAATTTTGAGAATCCATGTGAGAAATGCCTTGAGAAATGAGAGGGCAAATTTTGGGGTACAACAGCTGCCCCTGTTCAATCTTCTTAAACTTGAAGAGTTAGATTGGCGAGTCCGTCATTCGTGACTTGAAGGTGGAAGATGATTGAACACTAGAGTGCACAGAAATTTGCAGTCGATGATGTGGTGGTTGATTGTGTAAGGAATGGGCTTAAAGATGCCATTTGGAGATATGATGGAGATTTTTCGGAGATGGGCTTATAGATGCCATCCAAAGGTGGTTGTTGACAGGAACTAGACTAAGTCTAAGCTTGACTTCAACTGGAAAAGAATCAGAATAAATCTTGAGATCGATTTATCTGAACCAGATAAAATGTCTACCGGGAAGGAATCAGGATAAACCATTGATCAATTTAAACTGAACCTGCAGAGGTCTTGAATATTCTTTAACTGGAAAGAATTAGAATAAATCTTAGGAGCGATTTATCTGAACCAGAGAAAATGTCTATCAGAAAGGAATCAGGATAAACAATTGATCAATTTAAACTGAACCAGCTGAGGTCTTGAATATTCTTTAACTAGAAAGAATCAGAATAAATCTTTGGAGCGATTTATTTGAACCAGAGAAAGTGTCTAACGGAAAGGAATCAGTATAAACCGTTTAAACTGAACTAGCAGAGGTCTTGAATATTCTTTAACTGGAAAGGATCAGAATAAATCTTTGGAGCGATTTATCTGAACTTGAGAAAATGTCTACCGGAAAGGAATCAGGATAAACCATTGATCAATTTAAACTGAACCATCAGAGGTCTTGAATATTCTTTAACTAGAAAGAATCAGAATAAATCTTTGGAGTGATTTATCTGAACTAGAGAAAGTGCCTACTGGAAAGGAATCAGGATAAACCGTTGATCCATTAAAACGAAACCAGTAGAGGTCTTGAATATTCTTTAACTTGAAAGACTTAGAATAAATCTTTGGAGCGATTTAACTTAACCAGAGAAAATGTCTACTGGAAAGGAATCAGGATAAACCATTGATCGATTTAAACTAAACCAGCAGAGGTCTTGAATATTCTTTAACTTGAAAGAATCAGAATAAATCTTTGGAGCGATTTATCTGAAACAGAGAAAATGTCTACCAGAAAGGAATCAGGATAAACCATTGATTGATTTAAACTGAACCATCAAAGGTCTTGAATATTCTTTAACTGGAAAGAATCAGAATAAATCTTTGGAGCGATTTATCTGAACCAGAGAAAATGTCTACCGGAAAGGAATCAGGATAAACCATTGATCAATTTAAACTGAAACAGTAGAGGTCTTGGACATTCTTTAACTAGAAAGAATCAGAATAAATCTTTGAAGCGATTTATCTGAACCAGAGAAAATATCTACTGGAAAGGAATCAAGATAAACCATTGATCGATTTAAACTGAACCAACAGAGGTCTTGAATATTCCTTAATTGGAAAGAACCAGAATAAATCTTTGGAGTGATTTATCTGAACCAGAGAAAATGTCTACCAGAAAGGAATCATGATAAACCATTAATCAATTTAAACTGAACCAGCAGAGGTCTGAAGGAAGTGTTTGTCATGTAAATAGTCACTTCGTCTTATTTCCGAAATTAATTTGTTCACATATAGTCATCTTGTCTTGTTTCAGGTATTAATCTGGAACTGTTGAAATTTGTTGATGATAGCTATCTGTTGATTGATCTTTCCTGAAAAGGTAAAGATTTAGCTGTATGTAATGTCATGATGTAAGCAATGTATGGCGTAATGATGTTCTCAAAATAAATGAGATTGTGCTATATGCGTTTCGCATGCATATGCTATGACGTATGAAATGTGAAATGTTGTTGAAATGTAATTTTTGTCTTTGAAAATAAATCCTTGACAAGTGTTGGAGAGTTTTGGGAAGTTAAATCTCGGACTGCTATTGGAGATGAAGAGTATGCGCATCTTCAAACTTTGTTTAGAATGTTTTCGCTAGGGATTCCTGTTTTTGTTATTTTGAGGAGAATTCCACTGGGGGATGTTGATTTTGTTTGAGGGAAAACTCTAAGAGTGTTGATTCCTGCTTGGGGAGAAGAGTTCAGGAGTTTCGGTTGCTCTACTGGAGAGTTATCTCTTAATGGAAGAGAAAGGGATTTAATAACTTGTTGGGGACAAAGAAATTAACTGTTATCTGGTTATCTCCCAGGTTTTGCAGCAACTCACTTGGGGTTGTAGAAAAGTCTACCGGGGAAGAGGGGTTGTGGTCCCTTGATTTGTAGAAGTCGAAGAGGCAAACTCAAGCTAGGGAATCTGTAGTTTGTTGGGGAAATAAACCCTGTTGCCAACCTGTTTGAAGAGGCGTTTTCTTTTGGCAGTAATCCTCGAGGATTCTTCCTGAGACCAACTCAATTGGGAAGAAGGATTTCCAGAGATTGAAACTCTGACTAGGAGTTGCCTGGATCCAACTTTGTGGGGACTTGACTAAGGGACATCCTATGAAAAGGATTTTACGGGATTTTGTCACTGCCCCAAGTAATAAGTGTTTGTAGCACTTCCATGAATTATTTGCCTGACCGTACGTAACCCTTTACAGGAATTTCAATGTTCAACGCCCCAAGCGACTCAAATGCAGATCTGCCCCTGGTATATTCAGCACTTCTTGAGAGATTTCTTGGAATCTTGACTTGACTACCCCAGATTTGCTAGACAACGATCATGCCGCACCGCCTTGCTTATAGGAGATTTGTCGTTGGAGGTGTCATCCCATTTGAAGTGATTTTGTCCACTGAGAGAGCTTTCGTTCGTTGGATATTCGTCGTATGAATTTCTCCGTTGTCAAACAATTAGCCATATGAAAACAACGATATTCAAATAATGTGAAGTTTATGCTTGTCTTGAAGTTTTGAAAATGCGTTTTAGCAGATAAAAAGAATTTTTGTAAGAATGTGAATTCAACTCAGGATTTAGAGAAAGCCTTACAGGAGTCAGGATACCTTTTATAACAGTATGCTTTCGAACTAACCCATGCTTCAATTAGGAATTTTGAAGGATTATAACGTGGCCTGGTTCACGATTTATGAAAAAAAGGATAAAGCTCAAAGTGTATTTGTACCCGTCTGTTCTTCATGATGTTCTTTAGTCCTAAACTCAGTTAATCGTGCGTTTGAACTCCTATTGAATCTGGAATGATGGTTTGGATATTTGGAAGTTTATTTGAGACGACAGTCATTTTTGTAACACTTTTCATGTTGTCAAGGATTTGTAGTGACCTATTTTTTTTTATCATCCTTGATTTTTGCCTGACTGTTCTTGTTTGAGATTAAAGTCAGCGGGATGCCCCAGTTTTTTCTTAAGTCTCCTTCGTAGGTTTTGAATTAGTGGGATTTTATTTTAGGAGATAATGACTGCCTATTTGATAGGGAACCACCGCTGTCTTTTGATTCAGACCGACGTTTTTGATATCACTCGTTGTATACGAAGTGAAAGTTTATGATTAAATGCGCATTTGATTTAACTGAGAGACTACCCTGCCCTAGGTTTTAATTAAAGGTTTCAATTTGTGTAAAAATGGAACTTCTACTTCTTTTGATTGAATAGGTTGACTAGGGATTATCTTTCTTATAACTCCAGTGTTTAGGGATTGAAAGAAACACCTGTATGTCGTCAGCAAGGTCTGTTCAAAATCATACTGTATGAGATTATGGCATTGTTTTCGCCATCCTCCCTCTAAATGTTTGCTACTTTTTGAAACAAGAGTTAAATATCATAAAGGAAGTAAAAAACATAGTTTAAATAGAGTGAAAATGAATGGATTAATTCAAGACAAAAATATTTAATGCATTAATGAGAATAACCAAAGTCTAGCATAAAGATAAGTGTTTAAGCAACCAAAGAAATTACAACTGAAAATTCGAATAAATAAAAAATTTCCTCGCCCAGACTGTCACTACATATGAATGCCCTTGAGGGGTGATAGAAGAGCTCCAGTTGATCATCTTGTGTAAATTCTAACACTCCTTCATCAATTAGGTCTTGAATTTGGTTCTTTAGAGCCCAACAACCATTCGTATCATGCCCAAGACTATCAAAATAGTATGCACACCTCTCATTGGGATGGTAACTAGGAGCAGCATTGTTAGGATTCCGGGGAGGAGCCTTTAATGTAATTAGCTCTGCCCTTAACATGTGTTGTAGAACCCGCGCTAGCAACATGCCGATCCTGGTAAATTGTCTCTTAGGTGCAACCTCCTTGCGCTTATTCCCCTGTTGTTGTTGGCGAGGTTGTTTTTGGGATCGTGATGTGGCAGCAATTTGGAAAGGCCTACTCTCTACCAAACCAGCTTCTTGCCTCATGGGAGGATGAATAGTGACTTGATCCTCAATCTCGACTGTTTATTTCATACGGTTTCAATTGTCTCGACGAAGTTTGTTAATGAGGGTCCTTAGCTCCTCTTGTCCCCGAGCTAAGTTTTGGATAAGAGCCATCTGGCCCACCAGTTGCCCCATCATCTAGACTTTCATTGTTTCCATTTCAGTTTGTAGCCGTTCCAACTGGTCATCCTTATTGTCCTTAGGATTCCCCATGGTCATGCCTCTAGTGAGGAGTGCTTTCACTTCTTCTTGTCCCTTGGATAGGTTCAAGAACATTTCCTGAAGCTGAGCATTTTGAGTCTGAACGTCCTTGATAGTATGCTCTAGTTCCATCTCTATTGAAATAAACAGTAATCAGATGAGAGACATGTGTGGGGAAAGCCTGTCATGATATGATGCATGGTATATGGATGCGATGTTTTCAAGGACTTAGAAAATTTAAATTTGTTTTAGACAAGAAAGGAGCAAACATCAATTGTATTAATAAGTTTAAATTGATTACAACCATGCCCCCTGGGCTTACAATGGAGGAAGCAAAGTAAAATAAAATCCTAAGACAAAAAGGTCGAACGCATCCTCTTTGGCGCAATGTAGGCATTCAAATTTAGCTCCTCATGAAGCTGTCTCGCAAGCTCCAAAATCTTCTTTTCACTTGCGTATAACTGGGCTTCAAAGGTGTCTCGTTCTTCCTTCAGCTGGATCCTAGCTCTTTGTAAGTATTCAAGAGTAGTAGGCATAGTAGGATGAAGGATAGCATACGGAACATATCCTTCAACTAATGGCTCCATGATGATAGGAAAAATGGAAAGGTATGGCATAACGAGTCTTTGAGCACGAGTTCGTACCCACTTAAGATAAGTCTCCAAAGGAATGGAGTTCTTACGCCCTAATGTCTTTCTATCCACTTTGTTTATCATTCTCCAAGCTTGTATGAACCTTTGACGGAAACCTTTGCCCCGAGCGTCAGATGACTCGGCAGCAGGGGTAGAAACAGGAACTTGATTAGGAAGGGGAACAGGCACACTTGCAGGTGTGATGATAAGAGGTTTCTGAATAGTTGGTGGCGCAATATCTAGCGAGAACAACCTACCACTGCGAGTAATTTTGGCAGGCCCGGTGATGTTACTGACGCCGGTACTTGTATCAAACTCTTGTTTTATTCCAAGAACATAAACATCTGCCCCATAGTGCCATGGGACAGCTTTGTCGGATGTATAGGGGAGAGGCCCCGGAACAGTAATGATGATAGGAGCAATCTTCTGAGTGGACATGATTTTGACAGGCTTCTTTGAGAGAGCCTTAGGAGGTTTGTTGAAAATAGTGACAATAGAAACTTCTTCAGTAGGGGTAGCAGGAACGGCGATCTTCTCGAACAAGATTTCTTTGTTATCCATCAGGCTTTGGATACCTGATTTCAGCAAAGGACAATCAACAGGCGAAACAACACATAGAAGGCAATCTTTACCACATCCCGGAAATAAACCGGCTAGCAACAGATTCCTTTTAACAGTCAACAACGGAGTAACAATCTCTTCCATGGAGGCTACATACCGGTCTTCTTCCACAGCATTCACTCCATGCTGGGGCATGGGAGCAGTCACAACATTGGTTCTTTCGGGCGCCTCAAACTGTATTTCTTTAGCATCAATAAGGTCTTGAACCTTATTCCTCAGAGCCCAGCAATCGTCCGTAGTATGCCCCAGGCTATCAGAGTGATAAGCGCAGCGGGAGTTGGGGTTGTACTTTGGAGAAGCTGTGTTCACTACCTTCGGAGCTTCTTTGACAGTTACCAGATTGGTTGACAGAAGTTGCGACAATATCTGAGACAGGGTCATACTGAGCCGAGTGTACTGCCTTTTGGGCCTCTCACCCCTTGGTTGGTTAAACTGCTGAGGAGCAACAACAGGCTTTGAAATTACCAATGCATTGACAGCTTGGCGGCGTTCCGGTTTAATCTGTCTTCTGGGACCATAAACAACACTGGCTTCCTTCTTGAAGGGCTTCTTTTCAGTGCTCGCTAAGGCACCTTTCTGTATCTTCCTCGACTTGATACCAGCTTCTATCCTCTCACCAGTCAAGATCAAATCTATAAACCCAGCAGAAGAATTACCAATCAGATGGTTGAAGAACGGACCAGACAGGGTCCCTAGGAACATGTCAACAAGTTCACGGTCAGTCAAAGGTGGCTGCACCCTGCCAGCCAAGTCTCTCCACTTTTGCGCATACTCCTTAAAACCTTCGCCCGTCCCCAGTGACATACCCTGGAGTTGGGTACCCGTGGGAGCGAGGTCAGAATTGTACTGATACTGTTTATAAAATGCAGTAGCCAAGTCCTCCCAGTTTTGGATACTGGCTCCATCCAGCTGATAGAACCACTCGAGCTGAGCCCTTGAAAGGCTATCCTGAAAGAAATGGATCCATAGGTTCTTGTCTGCAGTGTAAGGTTGGATCTTCCTTACATATGATCTGAGATGCATTTTTGGGCAGGATAGCCCGTCATATCTTGCAAAAACTGGCACTTTGAACTTCGGGGGAATCACAATTCCAGCGACTAATCCCAAGTCTTCGAAATCTAAACCGAGAACTCTCTGCAGCTCCATAGCTGCCAACCTGTCTTCCAAGCCTTTGTACTTATCATCAGCGGGCGGTTATTGTTGCTCAGAGTAGTCTTCATCTTCTTCATCCTCTCCTTCTTCAGCTTCAGATTCTGAAGGTACCGCAGCCGCATTCCCTTTACTGGTTCCCTCTTCAGACGTAGGGGGAAATTCAAGAACTCTTCTGGCTTCACCCTCAAACCTTCTTCCTAGGGTAGCCACCCCGATTCTTTTCTTCTTCTTCTTCACTTGCTCTTTGTTCCCCAGCAGGGCCTTTAGATCCTCCTGACCTTTAGCCAAGGTCATCAGGAGATGTTGAAACTGGGAGTTCTGAGACTGCAAGTCCTTGACCGTCTGTTCGAGATCCATCTTACTGAAATAAACAGCAGAAAGATAAGGAAACCTGATGCGGAGACCTGCTTATGCGCATGATGAATGATATGCTTATGTATGCAATGCATTCAAGGATTTAGAACATTCAAAATTGTTGCAAACAAAAAGAACGCACGTCATATTAATAAGAAGAAATTTGTCAGTACATAAATGCCCCATGGGCCAAATATTACAAAAAAACTTCTCAAGGTAAAAAGACGTTGCGCATCCTCTTTGGTGTGATGTAGGTGTTGAGGGTCTCTTCCTCGTGGAGTCGGCGGGTAAGCTCCAAAACCTTCTTCTCACTGGCGTAGAAGCTGGCTTCAAAAGTGTTCTGTTCCTCCTTGAGTTGGATCCAACTCTTCTGCATCTCCTCCCACGATGTAGGCATGTTAGGATATAGGATGGTGTAGGGAACCTCTCCTTCCATAACGGGCTCTTTAATCATAGGGAGAACATGAGGATAAGGCATCATTAGACTCTGGGCTCGGGTTCGTACCCACTTGAGATAAGGCTCAAGAGGGATGGAGTTCTTGTGCCCCAGTGTCTTGCTGTCTACCTTGTTAGGCATCCTCCAAGCTCTGATGAATCTTTGGCGAAGTCCTTGCGCATCGTTGTCGAAGTCAAGAACTAGGTCAGGAATCAACATGTCGTGAGGGCCATCCCTCCGTGCATATCCAAATTGTCTCAAATCTAGACAAGGTTTGTAGGTAATGCCTCCTCTAATGCCAAGCAATGGAACATTAGGGAACTCTCCACAACGATCGACAATGATGACATTTTCTCTGGACCGAGAACACCAATGTACATCAGAGTGAGTGAGGGTCATCAACCGTTGTGACCACCTTAATCCTTGGTCATTCTTCAAGACAGATTGTGGAAGGTACGAAATAAACCACCTTGCAAGGAGAGGAGTACAACACATGAGAACACCCCTCTTTCTCATTGTTCATGTGTAAAATGAGTGAAGAATATCCCCAAGCAATGTTGGTATTGGATTTCTGGATAAGAAGATTTTGACGGTGTTGACATCCACAAGCTGGTCAGGATTTGGGAACAGGACCAACCCATAAATGAGGAGTGCCACAATTTCTTCAAAGGCTTGTAGGTCCAATGAATTCCAACACTCTTGTGCCTTCTCAAACAAGAATTTTTCCAAAAAACCTTTGACACTGCTTCTAGATTCCCAATGCCCCTTGATGTCAGATGGTTGCAAGTGTAGTGCTTGAGCAACATCTTCAGGCTTTGGTTCTTTTTCCGTACCGTTGTAGGATAGTTGATTAAGAATAGGAATCCTCAGAAGTTGAGAAAATTCCTCCAAAGTGGACACCAATTGATAGTCGGGGAATGTGAAACAGTGGTGAAGGGGGTCAAAGAACTGGAACAACACCTTTACCATGTCCTCTTCAATGTTGGTGTTGACTAGGCTGAGCAGTCTACCATGTCTTTCACTGAAGGGAGAGCTTTCCGGAATTCTGGATGTGAGCTCTTTGAGTTAAGGAGGGATTCTCACAAGGTTGACTTGGATAGTTTTCCTGCGAAGAATTTCCATGACCTACAAAACAAGAACAAAGATGAAGATCTAAACCCTTGAAATGGTTAGTGAATGCATATGATGCTTTATGATGTTCATGATGTATGCACAAAACATATGTACAAGCAATTCACACCAAACCCTAGTTTCAGGCTTGGATGGGGTTTCATAGGTAAGTACCCTCTTGAGTGTAGTTGGCTTAAAAACCTGTCCAATAAATAGTAACCGGGTTCTAAGGAGCTCAATATCATTAGATTGTTTTCCATGTTCATTATTTTGGTTTAGCCACTTAACTAGCGACCAAAATATTCCAAGAAAACAACCCTCAATGAGTGTAGTATCGAGTATCTACCAACTTCGGACTGCACCAAAGCCGGTCATCTCACTACCCCTAATGAAAGGCCAAGATGGTCAAGTAAGGTTCTAGGTCATTAGTGCTTAGTGACATCACTCAGCGGCCCTGTACTCTCCTTGATTGAACTCAAGGGTTACCGGTACTCACAAATATGTCGCACTAATATAGCTATTGCTTCAACCGTGTCGGTATATCCCGCACAGTTTCCATAATGTATTGCTATCTATAAATGTTTCCCCAAATTCGGGTGTAGGATTGCAAACCCAAACAAGAGAGCCAAGATATAAAGCAATCAAAGCAAACAATTAGTCATACAAGAGGGTGATCTAAGCCCTAAGGTTACTCCACTTTAAAATTCTCCCCAGCAGAGTCGCCAGTTCTGTGATACGGTGGGAGAACTGACTTGAGGTTTTGCGTTTGTTTTCGCAAATGTTTCGGTTGAGCAAGAGTCGCCACCGACTTTTTATTTTATCCTAAGGAAAGGTTAAAAAGCATGGCAAAAACCTTTGATATGTTTTCTTGGGTTCGGGGAGTAGATTATAGAAAGGGAAGGTATTAGCACCCTTTCTATCCATGATTATCCATGGGCTCTTAGTTACTTGCTTAGATCAACTTATCTTGATTTTCAATTGTTTGAAATGGTGCTTTCAATTGTTTGAAATGGTGCTTTGTGTGTGGGTTTGAAAATGTTTTGAAAAGAGGCCAATGTGGTGGCAACCTTTGTAATGACCCATGTTTGGATGTATACAAAGGTGTATGTCTTTTGAAAAGTTTTCAATGTTTTTGAAAGTTGTTTGAAAGTGTGTTGTGATGTGTGTTTTGAAAAAATAGGCAAGTGTTTTTGTTTTGCAAGTTGGCAAGTAACCAAGAGTTGTCTACTCCTAAATTTACTCAAAGGTTTTCTCTATGTTTTAACCCTTTTAACAATTTTGTTCCACCATTGTATTTGGTGGACAATCTTGTGTTAGGATGTGAACGGGACGGGCGCGGGTCATCGTTTAGACCATGATTGCAATGGTGTCAAGTATCTTTGGCATTTTCTTGAGGGACTTATTCATTTTTGTTTAAGCAACTTGATAGCGTCATCGAGGGACTATGATCATTTGATTGTTTTGTTTTTTCCAAAGACACCTAACATGCAACATGGCCCATTATTGAAGGCAACAAGTGGAGTAACCCTAAGGGGGTGCAAGTGTGATTGGTGTTGTCCATTTTCATGCTTTGTTATCTTTGAATTAGGTCAAGCTATTTGTTGGTTGATTTTTGCATACAAAACCCTAAGTCTATCATGGCATATTTAGAAAGCTTTTAAATGCGAAATTTAAAGTCCTAAACTATTACAACATAATTATGGGATGGGGGGTACAAATGTTCAAATGGGGATATTTTAGCAAGAAATTTAAATCTAACTATTACATCCAAATTGAAATTTACAAGGTATTTAATTGTACAATAATTAAATAAAATAAATATGCAAGATGCAAAAATGATTTTCATATGTATGTAAAAAAGTATTTTTCATGTGACAAATAAACAAAAATAAAAATGAATTTTTTGGGTATTTTTATGTTTTTAGGGCAAAACCCTAATTTGCTAAATAAAATGTATTAATTATTTATTATATACAACATTTATTAATTATGTACAAAAAATAAATAAAAAGGAAAGTATATTGTAAAAAGAGTATTTTTGAGGTTAAATATTAATGAAAATAAAAGTGTATTATTTTTATGTTTTTATCCTAAATATTCTAATAAATATATAAGTATTTATATTATTTACTAAATATATTAAATATGTACAAAAATAGAAATATTTATTATTTAAAAAAAAAGGTATATTTTTTATAAAATGTTTTTAAAAGATAAAATAAAATAAAATCAGAAAATAAAATGTATTTTGGATTATTTTTGTATTTTGAATAAAAGAGGTATTTATTTATTTATATGTATAAACTCAAATAAAACAAACAAAATTCAAATAAAATGCAAAAATGGTTGAAAAAAAAAGTTTTTAATATTTTTTATGTTTTATCAAAAAATAACAAGTCAGAATAAAAAAGAAAAAGTCAAAAAATGATAAAAATAAACACAATGGGCCAAGGGGGTGCAAGTGGAAAATGAGTGGTGCAAATAGAAAGAACAACACAGGCCCAGCCCAAAGAGGTTGTCTTCAACCTCCAGACAGTTTTGTTTGAAAATTCGCGCGCTTCCTTGCTTCAACAACAACTCCTGATTCTTTGATTTTCAGCACAAACTCATAACATAAAAAATGTCAAGCATCAAACCACGAATCCATACATACCAAGAACTTGATCTAACTCTCAGAAATGAGAGAGAATTTCTTCTCCCCCAATTCCTGACCTAGTTTTTTTCAGATGTTCAGATTCAAAATACTCTTAGCACACATAATATAAATGAAAAGTAACTATATGGATGGCTTCAGGGCTATGATTAGAACATGTTTCATTCATAAACCTAAACCTAACTCTTCCTAGATTGAGAGATAGAAGTCCATGAACTTACCTGTTCAGCTTGGATCCTGTATGACAATGGAGGCACTTTCAAGGCAATGTGAGGACTTGTACAGCTTGCTTGAAGTTCAGGGATGCTTCTCCAATGCTTGGTGTGCTTTGAATCTTGCTGAATCACTCCATGGAAGTCAACCTGCAAGAGAGAAAAATGAAAATGGCAAACTATGCTATGGCTGTTACAGTCTGTATCTAAGGTTGGGGATAGCTTGTATGGATGTTATTGAATGTGTTTGAGGTGATTTGGATGAAAACGCGCGAGGGAAATGAACTGTGGAAGTCAATATGCAGAAGATACCCTGTTTTGCCACAAAACTGTGTTTTGATGAATGAGGGAGTCTTGAGGATGGCTTGGTCGTGTTTTAGGTTACCATAGGAGTATGGAATGTGTTCAACAAGTTTGCTTAGGCTAGTTCTTGCAGCAATGAGAGTTGTTGTTCAATATGCCAAGTTTCTTCTATGATAAGCAAAGTTTGTCAACTTGGTTTCTAGGCTACCACAGGCCCCTCAAGCGTGCTGCACCATTTTGTCTTGATCATTGGGATTGGTTCCTCAACTTGTGCCTCAAAAGATATGCATTGTACTTCATAGATTGTAATCTTGACATAAAGTGCCACTTTACAAAAATGGATAACTTGCTTTTTCTAATTAAGGCTTAATTCTCCATGCAATGACCAAATGCATAGAATAATATCTTGGCACAATGGTTTAGCATTTAATTTTTGAGTGTAAATGATATTAGAGGCCTGTAATGTAGCTTGCACATGCTGAGTTTGAAAATGCACAAGTTATGAACATGCATTTGGCCATGAATCAAAGTGACTTTTGCCCATATTGACAAATTCGATTCTCCCTAACCACAAGGGTGTTTGAGAAGTTCTTGGACATTTTGGAAAGCTTGGAATGTGTGCTACAATCCATCTTTGTAATGAAAATTGAAATTCCAAGTGGAAGCATGTGAAAAGTGGCCATGAAGTTAGGCAAAAATCCTGCCTAGAATAGGTCAAAAGTTTTCTAAGTTAAGAATGTTTTGCACCCTTGTTCCAAAAATCATAACTTGAGATACAAGCTTCTTTTGAGGAAACTTTATGAATAAAAGTTGTAGATTTTGCAATGGACTACAACCTTCATTTTTTGAGTTTTATTTGAGTCCAAATATATCTTGATGAAAAAAAGGGACAAAGTTAGGAAAAAATTAGGGATTTTCATAACTTAGAAAATTTCTAAGTTATGAAAATTCTTCATTTTAAACCCTAATTTGCAATTTTTGATTTATTGATGAACAAGTTTCATAATTTGACATGTCTTGATGAAAAATGAATCATGACACTTGATTTTGACCAAAAAGTCAAAGTTTGACTTTTCAGTATACAGTCAAATTTTGCTCAGTTGACTGGAAATTTCATCTGTCAATCTTGTGCATTTGGGATCTTTTGAATTTGTTGAACATGTCAAGATAATGCCATTGAGTCCTTGAGTCCATATGTGAGCTTGGTTTGCCATTGGCTAGGTCAAACAGTCAAAAATTGCCTTTGTGCAGTCAAAACCCTAAAAATGACCATTTTGCCCTTTTGGTGATCTGATCAAATTTCTTGTGGAATTGTGATCCAAACTTGACCAAATGGTTCATATGAATTCAATATGTTGATGTGGGTCAAAAATCATGAGGTTTGACTGTCAATTGACCATAGTTGACTTTTTCCCCAATACAGCTGATTTCTAGGTCAACTGTCCAATTGACTGGGCAAAGATTGGAATCAAGGCTTGAAACTTGGTATGGATAAACTTGTGAGTCTAATATGAAGCATGAAAGTCACTTTGGGACTTTTAGATCAAAACATCCTTGTGCAAACTCAAACCCTAATTTGGGTCAACAGTGCAAGGAGGAGTCTTGAGCAGAGCAAACCCTAACTTGATCTTGAGCCCCAAGGGTCTTGTGATGAGAAAATAGTGATGAAAATGGGAGCGCAAATTTTGGGGTACAACAGTTTCCCCTGTTCAATCTTCTTGAACCTAAAGAGTTAGATTTGCAAGTTTGCCTTTCGCGACTCGAGGGTAAAAGGAGATTGGACACTAGAGTGCCCTAAAATTTGCACTCGCATGCTGGAGTATCAGCAATGTGATGGCGGGAATGGGCTTACGGATGCCATTTGGAGAGATGATGGATAGGAGGATGGGCTTATAGATGCCATTTGGAAGTGTTGATCGCGTAAGAGATTCCTTAGCGAGAACTTGCGTACTTTGAGAAAGGAAGATGTTTCCTGGCTTGTTACAGGTGTTGATCTTCAGTCTCTTCATGCAGATATGCCCTGGATAGATACAGGTATCGAATCTACGATCAGACGCTCACAGATATGCCCTGGCTAGATACAGGAATTGAATCCGGAACTTCAAAAGGTTGCTTACAGATGTGCCCTGGCTGGATATAGGTATCGAATCTCTAAACTCTTCATGTAGACGTGCCCTGGCTAGATACAGGTATCGAATCCACAACCAAATCACTCACAGATATGCCCTGGCTAGATACAGGAATCGAATCTAGAATTAGTCGTCTACATATGTGCCCTGGCTGGATACAGGTATCGAATATGGAAATTGTTGTCTACAGATATGCCCTGGCTGGATACATGTATCGAATCTGGAATTTGCAAAAGGTTGGTAGAGATAGCTTTCCTGGCTGGATACAGGTGTAAACCTATGACCTGAGAATGAAAGATAATTTCCTGGCCTGTTACAGGGGTTGATCTTCAAACTCTTCATGCAGATATGTCCTGGCTAGATACAGGTATCGAATCTACGATCAGACGCTCACAGATATGCCCTGGCTAGATACAGGAATCGAATCTGGAATTAGTGACAGTTGATAGTAATCATCTTTGGATTGACCTTTTCCTGAAAAGGCAAAACATTAGTTGTATGCAATGTCATGATGTATGAAATGCATGATGTCATGATGCTCAAAATGTGATAGTGTTGTATGCACTTTATCATGTATGTAAGCAAGACGTATGAAATGTGAAACGTCTATGAATGTATTTTCGTATAGGAAAATAAATCCTTGACGACTGCCGGGAATTTGTGGAATCCTGGGCTGATGTTTGAAGAGTGGAGTTCTTCGTTTCCGCTGGGGATGATGGTTGCAAGAATAAATCGGTAGGAGAATATGACTCCGTTGGGGAATAAACTTGTTGGAGAGATTACTCTGCAGGGAATTACTCTGTGGGAAGCGATACTTCGCTGAGTTTCGATGAGAGCTCCGCTGGGGATTCCACTGATAAGTTATGTTGGGGAACTTGATGAACTCCGCTGGGGAAAAGGAAGAACTTCGCCGAGGACGATCTTTCCGTGGTAATTAGCTGAGGATAACCCAGTTATAAGCCCTGGTGGGAAAATAATCTTTGAATAAAGTCGGGGAGAGACGTATGTACTCTGCAGGTGATAAGCTTCCAGAATCTACTGGGGATAAGCTTCAGAATCTACCGGCGACTTCACTGGGGATGTGGATTCCACTCTCCTGGGGACACATTTGAACTGTACTTGGGAATGGCTACACTGGATGTCTGTATTCCGCCGGGGAATAATCTTATATTAAGACTGCTGGGGATGCTTGCTGAGGAATGTCTATACTCCGCTGGGGAATGTTTAGATCTTCTGGGGATACCCAACTTCCTTAAGGCTGACAGTAGACTAACTCGGCTAGGGGAGAGTATCGATGACTTGCTAGGGGAATATTGTGCCTTTTTAGGGCTGATGGGAAAACAACTCTGCTTGAGGAGAGTATTGCTGAATCTTGTCTTACTTTGTGGGGAGTTGAGGTAACTTGGTTACGTTCTTCAGCCGAACTTACCTTGGTACCTTGGTGGATAGAGCAACTAGATTGCTTGGACAACTCTTTATTGCTCATGTTTATGATGTCATCTGTAATTAGTCCTTTGTTTCGCATGCAAATATTTATGACTTAGCAATTAATGTCAAATACATATATCAAAAATGAACATTGGACGTTCTTCGCAAAACAAAACAGCAAAAGGAAAAACAAATGGATAATTTGTCTGAAAAATTGAGCTTGTATTGATTTTGAATTTGCCTGAAAATAGGCGTTTTTGTACAAGAGGCTGACGTCCTAGTAAGAGAACGCCGCCGAGCAACATAGAGTTTATACAATTTTGAAAAGGAAACAAAACAGCTATGTGAAAATAATCCCACTGGGTTCCAACTCTGCTATCGCCTTTATGTCTTCAAGCGTCTCATCACTTTGCTGCTTAGTTGAATATGAAGTTGATTGATCGATGCCGTCTGAGCCCGATAATTGATGCCGAATTCTGGATGCAAGGTGATCCAACGAGACATAGTATTACACTTTATCCCTAACTTTTTCCTGGACCGCCCTTTCGGGTTTTTAGTCCACCGGGATACCCATTTTTGCCCAAGCCGCCTTTTCAGGTTTTCGACTTGCCGGGTGTACAGATTTTTTTCATTTTCATCCCTTATTTTTGCCCGAACCCTTTTGGTTCGCCGGGAAGCCCTTATTTTTTCCTAGGTGTGTCAGCCTAGCGGGACTTTTATTCATGCGTAGTATCTTTTTACTATGTCTGCATTGGCGGGGTGAGGAAGGTCGTCACCATCCATGGTGGTTAGAATCATGGCTCCTCCTGAGAAGATATGTTTAACCACAAATGGCCCTTCGTACGTAGGGGTCCATTTTCCCCTGGGATCACTTTGAGGAAGAATGATGCGTTTGATTACCAGGTCTCCGACTTGATACTCTTGTCGTCTGACTTTCTTGTTAAATGCCCTAATCATGCGTTTTTGGTACGTCTGACCATGACAAATAGCAGTGAGTCTCTTTTCGTCAATTAGGTTTAATTGATCAAACCGAGTCTGGATCCAGTCTTCTTCGCTCAAACCTGTATCCTTCATTATCCGGAGAGAGGGTATCTGGACTTCAATAGGCAAGACTGACTCCATGCCATAGACCAAGGAAAAGGGAGTTGCCCCTGTTGACGTCCGTGCTGAGGTACGGTACCCATGAAGAGCAAACGGTAACATCTCGTGCCAATATTTATAGGTCACTGTCATCTTTTGCACAATCTTCTTGATGTTCTTATTTGCTGCTTCTACGGCCCCATTCATCTTCGGCCGGTAGGGAGAAGAGTTGTGGTGTTGTATCTTGAATTGCTCGCAGAGCTCAGTGATCATCTTGTTGTTAAGATTGGTACCATTATCCATAATAATCCTCTCAGGTACACCGTATCGACAGATCAGGTTGTGCCGAATGAACCGTGCCACGACGCTCTTGGTTACGGTAGCATAGGAAGCCGCTTCAACCCATTTTGTGAAGTAATCAATCGCTACCAAGATAAATCGATGCCCGTTGGATGCCGTAGGTCGGATCTCACCAATCATATCAATTCCCCACATTGCAAAAGGCCAAGGTGCTGTCAAGACGTTCAGAGGGACCGGAGGAATGTGCATCTTATCAGCATAGATCTGACATTTATGACAAGTTCGCGAATGCTGATAACAGTCGGCTTCCATTGTGGACATGAAATATCATTCCCAAATGATTTTCTTTGCCATGGTATGTCCACTGGAATGTATTTCGAAGGTACCTTCATGTAGCTCTGCCATGATCTTTTCTGCTTCAGTCTTATCCACACAACGCAGTAAGGTTGAATCATGGTTTCGCTTGTAGAGAATGCCATTGCTGAGGAAGAACTTTGCCGCAAACCTTATCAGGAATTTCTTGTCATTAACAGATGCGCCTTCGGGGTATTCTTGAGCTTCCAAGTACCTCTTCACCTCAAGATACCAGGGTTTTTCTGTTACCTCTTCGGTCTCGAGATCGCAATAATTTGCAGGTTCATCCAACTTCCAAATGATGATCCGGGGAGCCTCATTGTCCCATTTGACTTTGAACATGGAAGACATCGTAGCTAGTGCGTCCGCTAACTGATTCTCCTCTCTTGGGAAGTGCTCAAAAGTTATTTCTTCGAAGTGGGGAATTAATGTCAGCACATACTCCTTGTAAGGAATAAGATTTGGGTGTTTCGTATCCCACTCGCCTTTGACCTGATTGATCACGAGAGCGGAATCTCCGAAGACACTCAGAAACTTGATCCTTAAGTCAATTGCAGCTTGAAGACCCATGATACATGCCTCATACTCTGCCATGTTGTTGGTGCAGTTGAAACATAGCCGGGCGGTGAGTGGAGTATGAGTGCCTTTGGGGGATATGATCACAGCGCCGATACCATTACCCAAAGCGTTTGAGGCTCCGTCAAAGTGCATAGACCATCGGGATCCTTCCCCAGGTCCTTCATCCGGTCCAGGTACTTCACAATCAGTCACTACCATGATATCCTCGTCTGGAAATTCAAAGTTCATCGACTGATAGTCGTCCACTGCCTGGTGTGCCAAATGGTCTGCCAATACACTTCCCTTGATTGCTTTCTGAGTCGTGTATTGGATGTCATATTCCGTCAAGATCATCTGCCATCTTGCTATTCTTCCAGACAAGGCAGGATTTTTGAATATGTACTTGATTGGATCCATTTTTGAAATCAACAAAGTAGTGTGAGTCAACATATACTGCCTCAGCCGGCGAGCAGCCCATACCAGAGCGCAGCAAGTTTTCTCGAGCAGTGAGTACCGAGTCTCACAGTCGGTAAACTTTTTGCTAAGGTAATAAATAGCATGCTCTTTTCGGCCATACTCGTCATGCTGCCCCAGCACACACCCCATTGAGTTGTCAAGTACTGTCAAGTATAGTATTAGAGGTCTCCCTTCAACCGGTGGCATAAGAATGGGTGGTTCTTGGAGATACTCTTTGATCTTTTCGAAAGCGGCCTGACATTCATCGTTCCAACGTACCACTTGATCTTTCTTCAGCAGCTTGAAGATTGGTTCACAGGTAGCAGTTAGATGTGAGATGAACCAGGCAATGTAGTTCAACCGTCCTAGGAAGCCTCTGACTTCTTTCTCTGTCTTGGGAGTTAGCATCTCTTGTATGGCTTTCACTTTGGCAGGGTCCACTTGAATACCTTTTTCGTTTACGATGAAGCCTAGCAATTTTCCAGATCTCACCCCAAAGGTGCACTTGTTCGGGTTCAACCTCAGCTTGTACAACTTCAGACGGTCAAACAGCTTCCGTAGATGGTCAAGGTGTTCCTCCTCAGTTTGGGACCTAGCAATCATATCGTCAACATATACTTCTATCTCGTGATGGATCATATCATGAAATAAAGCAACCATGGCACGTTGGTAAGTTTCCCTAGCATTTTTCAACCAAAAAGGCATGACCTTGTAGCAAAAGGTGCCCCACTGAGTAACGAAAGTGGTCTTCTCCATGTCTTCAGGAGCCATCTTGATCTGATTATAACCGGAGAAGCCGTCCATGAAGGAGAAAACTTTATGCTGAGCAGTGTTGTCAACCAGAATGTCGATATGAGGCAGAGGGAAATCATCCTTGGGGCTTGCCCTGTTCAAATCCATGTAATCAACACACATTCGGACCTTACCATTCTTTTTCGGCACTGGAACCACGTTGGCAATCCATTGAGGGTAAGAAGTCACTGCTAGAAACCCAGCATCAAATTGCTTCATAACCTCAGCTTTGATTTTCTCGAACATTTCTGGACGCATACGGCGGACCTTCTGTTTTACCGAAGGGCAATCTTCCTTGGTAGGCAGGTGATGAACCACAATGTCGGTATCCAACCCAGGCATGTCTTCGTAAGACCAGGCAAAGATTTCCACATAGTCATGCAGCATCTGAATCAATCGTTGCTTCACACCGAGCTCTAGATTGGCACCAATCTTGACTTCCTTTATGTCTGTCTCAGTACCCAGATTTACCGTTTCCACTGGCTCTTCATGTGGATGAATGGCCCTCTCTTCCTGGAGTAGCAGTCTTGCAAGCTCACCAGGCACTTTGCAATCATCTTCACCTTCGTCTTCGGCTAAGTTGATCGGATTTTCGAAGTCATAACTAGCAGTAGCAGAGTCGTTACCAGTGAGATCCAGAGTGGATTGGAACCTGTATAAGTGAGTGTGTGTAAATATAGTTGTTTTGCAATATATAATAAAGAAAGAAAAGGAGCGCAAGATTTTGAAATGCAACAAACGTCCAATGTTTTTATTGATGATATATGAAAATGACACACAAAAGCCCTCACAAATGAAGCCACGGTGCCCCGGGTAGGACACCGAGCCATAAAAGTTTCAACATATTGTTTGTTACAAATTGAAAACAAAAGAGTTCATTACTGAGTGACAAAAGTAATAGGTGTGAAGTCTTTGGCAGTCCAGTTGCTTGGTCCGCTGTCGGTTGTTGGGTAGATCCAGCTGTCAAATTCAGATTCCACCCCGTCGTCTTCAATAGCATTTACTTCCGGGTTGGTGATGAACACAGGAGGTTTTCCAATCCTTTCTTTACGAACAGCCCTCTGAGCCTCTGTAGTGAAGCCTAGACCAAACTTGTCAGTCTTCGGAGTGAAATCAGGAAGTCGGCCCCAGTTTGCACACTCACCCTTCTCAATCACAGCCCGGGCATCCTTTAAGGAAGCCATCT
Source organism: Vicia faba (assembly GCA_948472305.1). Taxonomy (NCBI): domain Eukaryota; kingdom Viridiplantae; phylum Streptophyta; class Magnoliopsida; order Fabales; family Fabaceae; genus Vicia; species Vicia faba. Next base: position 1,634,168,702 of record OX451738.1, on the reverse strand, counting down.
TCAAAGGAGGGTCTTCAATCACAGTTTCAGCTGATGCCAGTGTCTGAGGCACCTCTTCAAAGTGTTGAAAGGGGGTCTCAATGAACTCCCCATCCATCTCTATGTACCAGAACGAATTGAGGTGGCTGACCATATACTCCTCTTCCCCCTGAACTGTCACAATCTTCCCTCTAATCAGATACTTCAGCTTTTGATGTAGTGTGGAAGTCACAGCTCCAGCCTTGTGGATCCATGGACGACCCAGTAAACAAGAATAGGATGGTCTGATATCCATCACATAGAAAGTAGAATCAAAAACTTGAGAACCAACCCTGATTGGAATGTCAACTTCACCATGTACCATCCTCTTCGAACCGTCAAAGGCTCGGACAACAACGTTACTAGGCTTGAGCTCCAGACCCTCACAATACAACCTGTCTAGGGCCTTCTTGGGAAATACGTTCAATAAAGAACCGGTGTCTACCAACACATGGGCAAGAGTAGTGCCCCTGCATTCAATGGAGACATGTAGGGCGTCGTTATGGTTCTTTCCCTTGGCAGTCAAATCGGCGTCAGAGAAGCCCAAACCATTATCGGCAGTCAAGTTGGCCACACAATCAGTAAATTGATCAGCAGACGTTTCTTGTGGCACATGGGCCGTCTTCAGGAAGGAGATCAGGGCCTTGGCATGGGCCTCTGAACATAGCAACAGTGATAGCATAGAAATCTTTGATGGGGTGTGCCCCAACTGCTCAACTACATTGAAATCACTTTTCTTGATAATATTGAGAATTTCTTCCATCTCTTGTTGGGAAGCTTCAACAGTGGTTGTCTTTGGTGCCTCCGTCAGGGCAGGAAAATCAGTAGCAGTCCCTTTGCCCCGAGCGTCAGATGACTCGGCAGCAGGGGTAGAAACAAGAACTTGATTAGGAAGGGGAACAGGCACACTTGCAGGTGTGATGATAAGAGGTTTCTGAATAGCTGGTGGCGCAATATCTGGCGAGAACAACCTACCACTGCGAGTAATTTTGGCAGGCCCGGTGATGTTACTGACGCCGGTACTTGTATCAAACTCTTGTTTTATTCCAAGAACATAAACATCTGCCCCATAGTGCCATGGGACAGCTTTGTCGGATGTATAGGGGAGAGGCCCCGGAACAGTAATGATGATAGGAGCAATCTTCTGAGTGGACATGATTTTGACAGGCTTCTTTGAGGGAGCCTTAGGAGGTTTGTTGAAAATAGTGACAATAGAAACTTCTTCAGTAGGGGTAGCAGGAACGGCGATCTTCTCGAACAAGATTTCTTTGCTATCCATCAGGCTTTGGATACCTGATTCCAGCAAAGGACAATCAACAGGCGAAACAACACATAGAAGGCAATCTTTACCACATCCCGGAAATAAACTAGCTAGCAACCGATTCCTTTTAACAGTCAACAACGGAGTAACAATCTCTTCCACGGAGGCTACATACCGGTCTTCTTCCACAACATTCACTCCATGCTGGGGCATGGGAGCAGTCACAACATTGGGTCTTTCGGGCGCCTCAAACTGTATTTCTTTAGCATCAATAAGGTCTTGAACCTTATTCCTCAGAGCCCAGCAATCGTCTGTAGTATGCCCCGGGCTATCAGAGTGATAAGCGCAGCGGGCGTTGGGGTTGTACTTTGGAGAAGCTGTGTTCACTACCTTCAGAGCTTCTTTGACAGTTACCAGATTGGTTGACAGAAGTTGCGGCAATATCTGAGACAGGGTCATACTGAGCCGAGTGTACTACCTTTTGGGCCTCTCACCCCTTGGTTGGTTAAACTGCTGAGGAGCAACAACAGGCTTTCAAATTACCAATGCATTGACAGCTTGGCGGCGTTTCGGTGTAATCTATCTTCTGGGACCATAAACAGCACTGGCTTCCTTCTTGAAGGGCTTCTTTTCAGTGCTCGCGGAGGCATCTTTCTGTATCTTCCCCGACTTGATACCAGCTTCTATCCTCTCACCAGTCAAGATCAAATCTGTAAACCCAACAGAAGAATTACTAATCAGATGGTTGAAGAACGGACCAGACAGGGTCCCTAGGAACATGTCAACAAGTTCACGGTCAGTCAAAGGTGGCTGCACCCTGCCAGCCAAGTCTCTCCACTTTTGCGCATACTCCTTAAAACCTTCGCCCGTCCCCAGTGACATACCCTGGAGTTGGGTACGCGTGGGAGCGAGGTCAGAATTGTACTGATACTGTTTATAAAATGCAGTAGCCAAGTCCTCCCAGTTTCGGATACTGGCTCCATCTAGCTGATAGAACCACTCGAGCTGAGCCCCTGAAAGGCTATCCTGAAAGAAATGGATCCATAGGTTCTTGTCTGCAGTGTAAGGTTGGATCTTTCTTACATATGATCTGAGATGCATTTTTGGGCAGGATAGCCCATCATATCTTGCAAAAACTGGAACTTTGAACTTCGGGGGAATCACAATTCCAGCGACTAATCCCAAGTCTTCGAAATCTAAACCGGGAACTCTCTGAAGCTCCATAGCTGCCAACCTGTCTTCCAAGACTTTGTACTTATCATCAGCGGGCGGGTATTGTTGCTCAGAGTAGTCTTCGTCTTCTTCAGCCTCTCCTTCTTCTACTTTGGATTCGGAAGGTACCGCAGCCGCATTCCCTTTACTGGTTCCCTCTTCAGACGTAGGGGGAAATTCAAGAACTCTTCTGGCTTCACCCTCAAACCTTCTTCCTAGGGTAGCCACCCAGATTCTTTTCTTCTTCTTCTTCACTTGCTCTTTGTTCCCCAGCAGGGCCTTTAGATCCTCCTGACCTTTAGCCAAGGTCATCAGGATATGTTGAAACTGTGAGTTCTGAGACTGCAAGTCCTTGACCGTCTGTTTGAGATCCATCTTACTGAAATAAACAGCAGAAAGATAAGGAAACCTGGTGCGGAGACCTGCTTATGCGCATGATGAATGATATGCTTATGTATGCAATGCATTCAAGGATTTAGAACATTCAAAATTGTTGCAAACAAAAAGAACGCACGTCATATTAATAAGAAGAAATTTGTCAGTACATAAATGCCCCATGGGCCAAATATTACAAAAAACTTCTCAAGGTAAAAAGACGTTGCGCATCCTCTTTGGTGTGATGTAGGTGTTGAGGGTCTCTTCCTCGTGGAGTCGGCGGGTAAGCTCCAAAACCTTCTTCTCACTGGCGTAGAAGCTGGCTTCAAAAGTGTTCCGTTCCTCCTTGAGTTGGATCCAACTCTTCTGCATCTCCTCCCACGATGTAGGCATGTTAGGATATAGGATGGTGTAGGGAACCTCTCCTTCCATAACGGGCTCTTTAATCATAGGGAGAACATGAGGATAAGGCATCATTAGACTCTGGGCTCGGGTTCGTACCCACTTGAGATAAGGCTCAAGAGGGATGGAGTTCTTGTGCCCCAGTGTCTTGATGTCTACCTTGTTAGGCATCCTCCAAGCTCTGATGAATCTTTGGCGAAGTCCTTGCGCATCGTTGTCGAAGTCAAGAACTAGGTCAGGAATCAACATGTCGTGAGGGCCATCCCTCCGTGCATATCCAAATTGTCTCAAAGCTAGACAAGGGTTGTAGGTAATGCCTCCTCTAATGCCAAGCAATGGAACATTAGGGAACTCTCCACAACGATCGACGATGATGACATTTTCTCTGGACCGAGAACACCAATGTACATCAGAGTGAGTGAGGGTCATCAACTGTTGTGACCACCTTAATCCTTGGTCATTCTTTAAGACAGATTGTGGAAGGTGCGAAATAAACCACCTTGCAAGGAGAGGAGTACAGCACATGAGAACACCCCTCTTTCTCATTGTTCGTGTGTAAAATGAGTGAAGAATGTCCCCAAGCAATGTTGGTATTGGATTTCTGGATAAGAAGATTTTGACGGCGTTGACATCCACAAGCTGGTCAGGATTTGGGAACAGGACCAACCCATAAATGAGGAGTGCCACAATTTCTTCAAAGGCTTGTAGGTCCAATGAATTCCAACACTCTTGTGCCTTCTCAAACAAGAATTTTGCCAAAAAGCCTTTGACACCGCTTCTAGTTTCCCAATGCCCCTTGATGTCAGATGGTTGCAAGTGTAGTGCTTGAGCAACATCTTCAGGCTTTGGTTCTTTTTCCGTACCGTTGTAGGGTAGTTGATTAAGAATAGGAATCCTCACAAGTTGAGAAAATTCCTCCAAAGTGGGCACCAATTGATAGTCGGGGAATGTGAAACAGTGGTGAAGGGGGTCAAAGAACTGGAACAACACCTTTACCATGTCCTCTTCAATGTTGGTGTTGACTAGGCTGAGCAGTCTACCATGTCTTTCACTGAAGGGAGAGCTTTCCGGAATTCTGGATGTGAGCTCCTTGAGTTGAGGAGGGATTCTCACAAGGTTGACTTGGATAGTTTTCCTGCGAAGAATTTCCATGACCTACAAAACAAGAACAAAGATGAAGATCTAAACCCTTGAAATGGTTAGTGAATGCATATGATGCTTTATGATGTTCATGATGTATGCACAAAACATATGTACAAGCAATTCACACCAAACCCTAGTTTCAGGCTTGCATGGGGTTTCATAGGTAAGTACCCTCTTGAGTGTAGTTGGCTTAAAAACCTGTCCTATAAATAGTAACCGGGTTCTAAGGAGCTCAATATCATTGGATTGTTTTCCATGTTCATTGTTTTGGTTTAGCCACTTAACTAGCGACCAAAATATTCCAAGAAAACAACCCTCAATGAGTGTAGTATCGAGTATCTACCAACTTCGGACTGCACCAAAGCCGGTCATCTCACTACCCCTAATGAAAGGCCAAGATGGTCAAGTAAGGTTCTAGGTCATTAGTACTTAGTGACATCACTCAGCGGCCCCGTACTCTCCTTGATTGAACTCAAGGGTTACCGATACTCACAAATATGTCGCACTAATATAGCTATTGCTTCAACCATGTCGGTATACCCCGTACAGTTTCCATAACGTATTGCTATCTATGAATGTTTCCCCAAATCCGGGTGTAGGATTGCAAACCCAAACAAGAGAGCCAAGATATAAAGCAATCAAAGAAAACAATTAGTCATGCAAGAGGGTGATCTAAGCCCTAAGGTTACTCCACTTTAAAATTCTCCCCAGCAGAGTCGCCAGTTCTGTGATACGGTGGGAGAACTGACTTGAGGTTTTGCGTTTGTTTTTGCAAATGTTTCGGTTGAGCAAGAGTCGCCACCGAATTTTTATTTTATCCTAAGGAAAGGTTAAAAAGCACAGCAAAAACCTTTGAGATGTTTTCTTGGGTTCGGGGAGTAGATTATAGAAAGGGAAGGTATTAGCACCCTTTCTATCCATGGTTATCCATGGGCTCTTAGTTACTTGCTTAGATCAACTTGCCTTGATTTTCAATTGTTTGAAATGGTGCTTTCAATTGTTTGAAATGGTACTTTGTGTGTGGGTTTGAAAATGTTTTGAAAAGAGGCCAATGTGGTGGCAACCTTTGTAATGACCCATGTTTGGATGTATACAAAGGTGTATGTCTTTTGAAAAGTTTTCAATGTTTTTGAAAGTTGTTTTAAAGTGTGTTGTGATGTGTGTTTTGAAAAAATAGGCAAGTGTTTTTGTTTTGCAAGTTGGCAAGTAACCAAGAGTTGTCTACTCCTAAATTTACTCAAAGGTTTTCTCTATGTTTTAACTCTTTTAACAATTTTGTTCCACCATTGTATTTGGTGGACAATCTTGTGTTAGGATGTGAACGGGACGGGCGCGGGTCATCGTTTAGACCATGATTGCAATGGTGTCAAGTATCTTTGGCATTTTCTTGAGGGACTTGATCATTTTTGTTTAAGCAACTTGATAGCGTCATCGAGGGACTATGATCATTTGATTGTTTTGTATTTTCCAAAGACACCTAACATGCAACATGGCCCATTATTAAAGGCAACAAGTGGAGTAACCCTAAGGGGGTGCAAGTGTGATTGGTGTTGTCTATTTTCATGCTTTGTTATCTTTGAATTAGGTCAAGCTATTTGTTGGTTGATTTTTGCATACAAAACCCTAAGTCTATCATGGCATATTTAGAAAGCTTTTAAATGCGAAATTTAAAGTCCTAAACTATTACAACGTAATTATGGAATGGTGGGTACAAATGTTCAAATGGGGATATTTTAGCAAGAAATTTAAATCTAACTATTACATCCAAATTGAAATTTACAAGGTATTTAATTGTACAATAATTAAATAAAATAAATATGCAAGATGCAAAAATGATTTTCATATGTATGTAAAAAAGTATTTTTCATTTGACAAATAAACAAAAATAAAAATGAATTTTTTGGGTATTTTTATGTTTTTAGGGCAAAACCCTAATTTGCTAAATAAAATGTATTAATTATTTATTATATACAACATTTATTAATTATGTACAAAAAATAAATAAAAAAGAAAGTATATTGTAAAAAGAGTATTTTTGAGGTTAAATATTAATGAAAATAAAAGTGTATTATTTTTATGTTTTTATCCTAAATATTCTAATAAATATATAAGTATTTATATTATTTACTAAATATATTATATATGTACAAAAATAGAAATATTTATTATTTACAAAAAAAAAGTATATTTTTTATAAAATGTTTTCAAAAGATAAAATAAAATAAAATCAGAAAATAAAATGTATTTTGGATTATTTTTGTATTTTGAATAAAAGAGGTATTTATTTATTTATATGTATAAACTCAAATAAAACAAACAAAATTCAAATAAAATGCAAAAATGGTTGAAAAAAAAAGTTTTTAAATTTTTTTATGTTTTATCAAAAAATAACAAGTCAGAATAAAAAAGAAAAAGTCAAAAAATGATAAAAATAAACACAATGGGCCAAGGGGGTGCAAGTGGAAAATGAGTGGTTCAAATAGAAAGAACAACACAGGCCCAGCCCAAAGAGGTTGTCTTCAACCTCCAGACAATTTTGTTTGAAAATTCGCGCGCTTCCTTGCTTCAACAACAACTCCTGATTCTTTGATTTTCAGCACAAACTCATAACATAAAAAATGTCAAGCATCAAACCACGAATCCATACATACCAAGAACTTGATCTAACTCTCAGAAATGAGAGAGAATTTCTTCTCCCCCAATTCCTGACCTAGTCTTTTTCAGATGTTCAGATTCAAAATACTCTTAGCACACATAATATAAATGAAAAGCAACTATATGGATGGCTTCAGGGCTATGATTAGAACATGTTTCATTCATAAACCTAAACCTAAGTCTTCCTAGATTGAGAGATAGAAGTCCATGAACTTACCTGTTCAGCTTGGATCGTGTATGACAATGGAGGCACTTTCAAGGCAATGTGAGGACTTGTACAGCTTGCTTGAAGTTCAGGGATGCTTCTCCAATGCTTGGTGTGCTTTGAATCTTGCTGAATCACTCCATGGAAGTCAACCTGCAAGAGAGAAAAATGAAAATGGCAAACTATGCTATGGCTGTTACAGTCTGTATCTAAGGTTGGGGATAGCTTGTATGGATGTTATTGAATGTGTTTGAGGTGATTTGGATGAAAACGCACGAGGGAAATGAACTGTGGAAGTCAATATGCAGAAGATACCCTGTTTTGCCATAAACTGTGTTTTGATGAATGAGGGAGTCTTGAGGATGGCTTGGTCGTGTTTTAGGTTACTTGAGGAGTATGGAATGTGTTCAACAAGTTTGCTTAGGCTAGTTCTTGCAGCAATGAGAGTTGTTGTTCAATATGCCAAGTTTCTTCTATGATAAGCAAAGTTTGTCAACTTGGTTTCTAGGCTACCACATGCCCCTCAAGCGTGCTGCACCCTTTTGTCTTGATCAATGGAATTGGTTCCTCAACTTGTGCCTCAAAAGATCTGCATTATACTTCATAGATTGTAATCTTGACATAAAGTGCCACTTTACAAAAATGGATAACTTGCTTTTTCTAATTAAGGCTTAATTCTCCATGCAATGACCAAATGCATAGAATAATATCTTGGAACAATGGTTTAGCATTTAATTTTTGAGTGTAAATGAGATTAGAGGCCTGTAATGTAGCTTGCACATGCTGAGTTTGAAAATGCACAAGTTATGAACATGCCTTTGGCCATGAATTAAAGTGACTTTTGCCCATATTGACAAATTCGATTCTCCCTAACCACAAGGGTGTTTGAGAAGTTCTTGGACATTTTGGAAAGCTTGGAATGTGTAATACAATCCATCTTTGTAATGAAAATTGAAATTCCAAGTGGAAGCATGTGAAAAGTGGCCATGAAGTTAGGCAAAAATCCTGCCTAGAATAGGTCAAAAGTTTCCTAAGTTAAGAATGTTTTGCACCCTTGTTCCAAAAATCATAACTTGAGCTACAATCTTCTTTTAAGGAAACTTTGTGAATCAAAGTTATAGATTTTGCAATGGACTACAACTTTCATGTTTTGAGTTTTGTTTGAATCCAAATATATCTTGATGAAAAAAAGGGACAAAGTTAGGGAAAAATTAGGGATTTTCATAACTTAGAAAATTTCTAAGTTATGAAAATTCTTCATTTTAAACCCTAATTTGCAATTTTTGATTTCTTGATGAACAAGTTTCATAATTTGACATGTCTTGATGAAAAATGAATCTTGACACTTGATTTTGACCAAAAAGTCAAAGTTTAACTTTTCAGTATACAGTCAAATTTTGCTCAGTTGATTGGAAAATTCATCTGTCAATCTTGTGCATTTGGGATCTTTTGAATTTGTTGAACATGTCAAGACAATGCCATTGAGTCCTTGAGTCCATATGTGATCTTGGTTTGCCATTGGCTAGGTCAAACAGTCAAAAATTGCCTTTGTGCAGTCAAAACCCTAAAAATGACCATTTTGCCCTTTTGGTGATCTGATCAAATTTCTTGTGGAATTGTGATCCAAACTTGACCAAATGGTTCATATGAATTCCATATGTTGATGTGGGTCAAAAATCATGAGGTTTGACTATCAATTGACCATAGTTGACTTTTCCCCCAATACAGCTGATTTCTAGGTCAACTGTCCAATTGACTGGGCAAAGATTGGAATCAAGGCTTGAAACTTGGTATGGATAAACTTGTGAGTCTAATATGAAGCATGAAAGTCACTTTGGGCCTTTTAGGTCAAAACATCCTTGTGCAAACTGAAACCCTAATTTGGGTCAACAGAGCAAGGAGGAGTCTTGAGCAGAGCAAACCCTAACTTGATCTTGAGCCCCAAGGGTCTTGTGATGAGAAAATAGTGATCAAAATGGGAGGGCAAATTTTGGGGTACAACAGAATGAAACACAAGAGAGTACCTCTTTTCTTCATGGTGCGAGTGTGGAAACAATGTAAAATGTCTCCAAGCAAAGTAGGTATATGATTACGGGAGAGGAAACCCTTGATGGCATTCACATCTATGAATTGGTCCGGATTGGGAAATAGAACCAAACCATAGATTAGAAGGGCCAAGACATCTCCAAAGGCTTGAAAATCCATATCTTCCCAGAATGAACGAGCCTTATCCAACAGAAACTTGGCTAGAAAACCCTTAACTCCGCTTCTTATCTCCCAATTTGTTACAATGTCGGCTCTCTTCAAATGCAGGGCTTTGGGAATGACTTCAGGCTTTGGAGTCTCTTCTAAACTGGTGAATGGTATTTGATCAAGCACGAGCACTCCTAACAGTTGAGAGAATTCTTCTAATGTAGCCACCAACTGATAGTCAGGAAAGGTGAAGCAATGATGCATGGGATCAAAGAATTGGAAGAGCGCACACATAATTTCTTCTTGGAAATTGGAGGTAGCCAAGTTGAGAAGTCGGCCATATTTCTTGATGAAGGGAGAATCTCTAGGAACCCTTGATGCTAACTCTTAGAAGTGAGGATGTGCTTTCACGAAGCTGACTCGGATGGTATTCCTTCCGATGGGATTCATGGCCTACAAAACAAAGCAAAGATAAATTCCTAAATCCTTGAAATGGTTAGTGAGAATGTTTATGATGTCATGTACAAGTATTCAAAGCAAGCAAGTTATTATGTACAAATATTCATATACACACAAAGCATACGAGTCCTTAGGTATAGGCTTGCATGGAGTTTGTAGGTAAATACCCTCTTGAAGTTTATTTGGCTCAACTTGTCCTAGAAAGTAACTGGGTTCTAGGGGTTCTCAATATCACTGACCTTTCTTCTAGGCATTGTCTCAGCAGAATAAATCTTTCCTTGTGGCTGAGATATCCCAAAAGTCTGGTCTCAATGAGTGTAGTATCGAGTATCAACTATTTTTTAGCTTTCCACCAAAACTGGCTATCTCACTACTTCCTAATGGCCAAGTTGTTCAATTAAGGTTCTAAGGCCAGTTAGTGCTTCATGACGCTACTCAGCGGCCTCGTATTCTCCTCGGTTCAACACAAGGGATACCGATACCAAAAAATGCGTCACACTAACATAGCCATTGCTTCAACCATATCAATCTATGTCGTACAATTTCCATAATCTATTGCTACTTACCTAATAAGGTGCCCCAGATCCGGGTGGAGGATCAAAACAAGCCCAAGAAGGAACCAAAATGTAAAGCAAACAAGTCAAACAAGGAAATCAAGTAAAGCTGATCTAGCCCTAAGGTAACCACACTTTTTTTAAGTGATTCCCCAGTTCTATAATACGGTGGGAGAACTAACTTGGGTGTTTTGCGTTTGATCACAATTGTAAAGGTTGAAAAGAACAGGAAAGACCTTTCGAGATTGTTTTTTTGAGTTTGGGGGGTAGGTTATGAAAAGGGAAGGTATTAGCACCCTTTCCATCTGTAGTTATCTACGGGCTCTTAGTTGCATGCTAGATCACTTGCTTTTGTTTAAAATGTGCTTGTGGTGTGGGTTTTGAAAGTACTTTGAAAACGTCTTGGTAATGATTCTCGTTTCTATAAGAATGCGTACAAAGTGTTGGTTTTAAAAAATAGTTCAAAGAGGTGTTTGTGGAATGTGTTTTTGAAAGTGATTTTGAAAAGTGTCTTTGTAATGATTCTCGTCTCTATAAGAACGCGTACAAAGAGCTTTGTCTTTTGGAAATGTTTCAAATGAAAGTGTTGGTGTGTAAAATGTTTTTGTTGTGAGCAAGCAAGCAACTATGAGATTCCTACCTACTCAAAAGGTCTAGTGTTATTTTCCTCCTCCTTTGGATGTTGTTATCTTACCATTGGTTTGGTAAGAAGCCCCATCATTGGATATGAAGGGATGGGCATGGGACGTTTGTATAGTCATAAAAGGCAACCTATGGGATGTTTTAGAAGTTTTCGTTTAGGGACTAGATCGTTTACCGAAGCCAACATTGAGGGTCATCGAGGTACTACGATCTTTTATCAAGGATATTTTCTAAAACGCCCATATTCAAGGGACATGACTATTTTTTGGAGGCAGCGAGTGAGATTACCCTAAGGTTGCATGTGTGTGAATAATGTGTTTGATTTGCATGCATTTAGTTCTTTGATTCGGGTGATCTATTTATTGGTTTTGTCTTGCCATACAACATAATTACTAACATTTGTACAAAAGCAATAAAAATGAAGAAATTAAATCTTACACTATTACAACCATATTGAATATCAAGAAAATGTAAATACAAAACAAAATAAAAGGAGAAAAAAATGAGCTTTCGATCTAGGCAGAAACACCCTTCGATTCTGCCCTTCCTGGCTTCCTTCGATTGGGCCTGGAAGTAGTGAGGACGCGCCTTTCGATTTGGGCTTGGCCTGAAGCATGAGATGCAACCTTCGATTATGCCTTTCTGCTTCCTTCGACTGGGGCCTTAAATCAGCATGAGGTGCACTCCTCACCCCTATCTCCCTGCTGCCTTCTTCAATTAGGCTTGGCAGTCAGTGTAGACAACTTTCATTTCTCTATTTTGCTCCTTCGAATGGCCTAGAAGTTTGTGTGTGGTGAAGCCTAAGGCCACACTCTTTATTCTGCTTGCAACTGTGAAGCAGTCAAGGGGAAGCCTAAAGCTTCGAACCACACCTCCTTCATCCTGTTTACCTTCGTTTGGGATTTAAATAGCAACATGGTAGGAGGCCATGCTAGCATTGTCTTACGGCCAGGTTAGTTCTTAAAGCATGTTTAATAAACCAAGAAAAAAAACCAAAAGGGTTAGCAATGAAAACAAAATTAAAAGGGTGGAAACGAAAAGGAAATAAATGTTATGTACATGTTTAAAATGAAAGGAAAGATTATTCACATGTTATGATAGAAACGAAAGGTTCAAGTTTAAGAGTGACTTACCTTGCTTGAAGCTGGGGTATATGAGCTGGACCTTTAGCTGCTGCCTTCGATACTCCTAGGTTCGAAGGGAAGAAATGAAGGTGATGTTTCTAAAGCTGGATTCGAAGGAGAAGAACAAGTGTGATGTTGTTTCTACTGGATTCGAGGGAAAATAAAGTGAGGGATTGCTTCAGATTCGAAAGAAGCAAGTGTTTAGATTCTAGGTTTGTGTTTAATATTTGGAAATCTTAAGATTTTTGAGAGTTTTTTAAATTTTTATGATTCCTTGAAGATTCGTTCCACCCCCAAAAAAGTCCCCTTTAGCTTGCAAATGTTTCTCTATTTATAGAGAAAAGGTTGAAGATGCTTTAAGTAACTAGGTTTGTAGGATGACAAACCGTGGTTTGGTTGAAAATGAAACAAGATTAGTCCCTTTTTGTTATTCCCATGTTTCCAGTACAAGTGGGGGCCTATTGTCTGTTGGGGGTAGGAGATTGAACGTATGCCTTTGGCACTCCTTTTGTTTTGACACAAATCAGATTGGGAGCAGATTTTATGATTAAAGTACTCTTTATGAAAAAAGAGTACATGGCCCTTTGCTATTTTATCTAAGAATGGTATTATCCAGTAGAAAAAGCTTCAAACCTTTGTGTAAGCCTCTGATTATGTAAAGGTTTGGAAGCAACATAGCCTGACAAGTAGGATTTGAAGGATAAGGCTATGAGATTTGCTCAAAGTTTTTCAAACAAACTTGCTTCGAAGGGTTCAGAGTTGGGTTCAAAATATGCTGATTCGAAGGGAATCAAAACTCTAATCGAAGCTTTGTATGAAGGTGGATCTTGTCCAATCGAAGGCTTGCCTGCCAGAGGTTACATGGCCAAACGAAAGGGTGCATACAGGAGGTCCATGCCTTGTGCCTGCTGGCATGAAGGAAATCATGGCTTTGTGGTGTCAAAGGCAAACATGGAATATCAATGGCTTTTGAGTCGAAGGAGAGCTGCATGAGGCCATTGCTTTGTGACTTCAAGCAAACACGTAAAAGGTCTTTGCTTAAATGAAAGCTTGCATGAAGGGAGCCACATGCCCAAACGAAACTTTCCACAAAAGGGGCCACATTCCAAAACGAAAGAGGCATGCGAGGCTTGCATCAAAGGAGGGCCACATGCCCAAACGAAAGAGGCATGCAGGAAGCAAAAATGCCCAGACGAAAGAGGCATGCAGGAGGAAAATTGTGCAATCGAAGGATGTCAGCAAGAGGATTTTTGCCTTGGAATCAAAGGAGGTTACATGAGGCTATTTGCATTATGCCTGCTGGCCTGGTGGGTGCCTCTTGCATGTAAGAAGGAAGCTATGGCTCAACTAAAAACTGTATGCAGCTAGCCATCACTTTGTGAACCAAATCAAGCATGAAGGGAATTATTTTTCTAATCAACATAGGCATGCAGGAATCAAACGTCCAATTGAAGCAGGCATATAGACAGCCATTGCATTGTGAACCATGTGAGGCCAAAGATGCAATCGAAGGTTGCATGTGGGAAGCTCCTACCTTGTGAATCAAAGTCAGCATATCAGAGGCCAACGCCCAATCGAAGGATGTAAGCCAAGCTTGCATCGAAGAAGGCCAAAAGTCCAATCGAAGGATGTGAATCGAAGAAGACTTGTTTTTTCTCCAATTTTGTCAAAAAGATTATTTTTATCTGTTTTCCCCTTTTTTAACAGTTTCCTGTTTAACTTGATGCTGGAAAATCCAATTGTACTTGTGCAAGCTTGAATTTTGAGAATCCTTGTGAGAAATGCTTTGAGAAATGAGAGGAAAAATTTTGGGGTACAGCAAAAGCCTTAATGCGTACATCGACACGAAGAGGAAGCATCCATGGGAGACTTGAGTCTTAGGGTTTAAAAGTTCATTTTGTTGTCTCTTTGAGACCCTTTTACTTTTCATTGTAAGCCTAAGAGGCAGTTGTAATTTTGAACTTGTTAATGCAATCTTAGTTTCTGTTTCCTTTTTGGCTAGCAAATTTAAATCTCATAAGGTCCTTGAAAACATTGCATCCACATATCATGCATCACTTCATAAGCAGGTTTTCCAATACAGGTTTCCTCATCTATTTACTGTTTATTTCAGTATAAGATGGCTCTCGAACAAACTGTCAAGGATCTCCAAACTCAGCATGTACAATTTCAAGAGACTCTTCTGAACCTGGCCAAAGGGCAACAAGAGATGATGACGCTCCTCGCCATAAAAAAGAAGACTAAGAAGCGGGCTGTTATCCTCAACATGGGAAGGAGATTCAAAGGTCCTGCTCAACCAGTTCAGGTGAATGATGTTTCCTTTGAGGAAGATGACAACCAAGAGGAGGATGGAAAAAATGTCAGAGGTGAAGATAGAAATAATCAAGTTTTTCAGGATGAAGACTACTCTGATGAACAATACCCTCTTGCATATGACAACTACAAGCAGTTAGAAGACCGACTCAAAGCTGTGGAAATCGAGAAAGTGCCTGGATTAGATTTTGGAGAATTAGGTCTGATCCTGGGGGTGGTCATCTGTCACAAATTCAAGGTCCCTATATTTTCTAAATATGACGGGGTCTCTTGTCCCAAAATTCATCTGAGGTCATATGTTTGAAAAATCTAACCTCATATTGCTGACCAGAAATTATGGGTCCATTTCTTTCAAGAAAGTTTGTCCGGTACTCAATTTAATTGGTTATATCAGCTGGAAGGAACCAACATTCACACATGGGAAGACTTGGCTGCTGCTTTCTACAAGCAGTATCAATATAATGCTGACCTGGCGCCGACTTGTGCGCAATTACAAAACATGTCCATGGGCTGGAATGAAGGATTCAAGGAGTATACACAAAAATGGAGAGATCTAGCTGGAAGGTTGCAACCTCTTTTAACTGACCGGGAATTGGTGAATATGTTCATGGGCACTCTGACGGATCCATTCTTTAATTTGATAATTGGGAGTTCTTCATCAGGGTTTACTGAGCTGATTCTGAGAGGAGAAACAATTAAAAGTGGTATCAAGAGCGGGAAGATTCCAATGGCTGCAACTTCTAGTGCTCTGAAGAAGTCCTTTGTTGGTAAAAAAAGAAACCAATGTTGTCTATGGCCAGAAAATACATAGTAAAAATGACCGCCACCAGTCTGTGGGAGCAGTATTGATCTCTAATCCAGCACCTGTTCAACAACAATAACAACAACAAGGCAACCAACGTAGGTCAGATGCCCCGAGGAGGCAGTTTACCAGGATTAATATGCCATTGGCTCAAGTATTGCAAAATTTGTTAAAGGTTGACCTCATAACACTCCGGGATCCTCCTCCTAATCCCATCATATCCTCTCTGAAGTATAACCCAAATGCAAGATGCGCATATCATTCGAACAGTCCTGGGCACGACACCAACACTTGTTGGGCCTTGAAAAACAAAATCCAAGACATGATTGATAACAAGGAAATTGAGTTCGACCCTCTTGAGACTCCGAACGTGATTACTACTCCTATGTCGAAGCATGACAAAGACATAAGTGATATTGAAGATATTTTGTATGTTACCTCCGTAAGTGATGTGGTTACTCCTCTCTCAACAGTCAAGAAGAATTTGCTACAAGCCGGTTTATTTCTGGGATGTGTTAAAGAATGTGATTGTTGTGCAGTCCAACCAAATGGCCACAGGTTATTGAAGGAAGGAATTCAACGCCAGATAGATGAACATCTAATTTAGATTGAAAAGTTCTGTATACTGAGAATTTGTGCCGAGATTTATCTTTCATATCTGGTACTCCTTTCAATATCACTTCCAAGGGTCCTGTAAGGATTACTATGTGATACGGTGGGAGAACTGACTTGAAGGTTTTGTATTTGATCGCAAATGTTGCGGTTAGCAAGAGTCACCACCGACTTTTCTTTTATACAAAAGGTAAGGTGAAAAAGCACAGGAAAGACCTTTGGGATTATTTCTTGATATGATACGGTGGGAGAACTGACCTGAAGGTTTTGCGTTTGATTGCAAATGTTGCGGTTAGCAAGAGTCGCCACCGACTTTTCTTTTATCCAAAAGGAATGGTGAAAAAGCATAGGAAAGACCTTTGAGATTGTTTCTTGAATTCGGGGGGTAGATTATGAAAAGGGAAGGTATTAGCACCCTTTTCATCCATGGTTTTCCATGGGCTCTTATTTAATTGCTAGATCACTTGCTTTTTGTTTGAAATTGTGCTTTGTGTGGTTTTTGAAAGTATTTTGTAAAGAGGCCATTGTTTAGGCAATCTTTGTAATGATTCATGTTTGTAAGAATGTATACAAAGATACTGATCTTTTGAAAATGTTTTCAAGTTTGTAAGATGTTTGAAAGTATAGGTGATTGTTTTTGAAAATAACAAGGATACTTGTTTTGAAATTGAGCAAGTAATTAGGAGCATTCTACCTACTCAAAAAAGTCTTTCTTGTTCATTTTTCTTTTCCTTTGACATTGTTATCTTACCATTGATTTGGTAAGTAACCCTATCTTTGGATGTAAACGGGACGAGCGTGGATCATCGTATAACCATGATTAGCAATGTTGCAAGGTATCATAGCATTCTATTTTAGGGACTAAGATCATTTGAAAGGCAACTTAGATAGCGTCATCGAGGGACTATGATCTTGTATCTGCTAAGATACCTTACATGCGTAATATGACCATTTTGTATAAGGCAACCAAGTGGCATAACCCTAGGGGTGCTTGTGTGCAAATGTATCATTTTAATGCTTATTTTTGTCTTGAATTAGGGTTTTCTAAATATTGGTTTTAGTCTTTCCATACAAACCCTAATTACTAGCATATTATATATAAAGCGATAAATTGCAGAATTTAAAGTTACTACGCTATTACAACATTTGTGGGGAGGGGTGTACAATTTATAAATGGGGATTGCAAGAATATAAACCTAGTTAATCTATTTCAACCAAATTAAACGGGTATTAATGTACAAGAGATTAAATAAATATAATGTGCAAAAAGAATAAATATGCATTAATGTAAAGGTGAAAAAAATGAATATTTTGTTTGGTTTTCATAAGAAAAAGGGATTTTGTCTTAATATAATTAATTTAAGGAAAATAATTAATAAAAAGAACTTGTTTAAGATTTTTTTTGAATAAAACCCTAATTCTATTTAGTTGATTAAAAGAAAATAAGTTTAAGAAAAATGTATTTTTTGGTATTTTTGTCTTGAAAAAATTTATAGCATTATAAAATATTTTTGGCCTTTTTTAATATTAAAAATAATGTATTTTAATTAGCATGAAAGAAAATAACTAATAACCTACTTTTAATTATATTTACAAGATAACAAGTAAAATAAATAAATAAAGTATAGTTAATAAAAATATTTTGTGAGAAAAATAAAATAAACTAAGTCAAAATATGAATCTATCATTTTTTTGTATTTTATGATTTTTTAATATTTAAAAAATATATTTAAGAAAATAAAAATGAAAATAAAATAAATAAATAAACTTGGGCCAGGGTTGCCATTAGTCAACAGGGAGGTCAACTAGCAAAAATAAAAATAAGCCAGGCCCAAAGGGGCCCAACGTTTGCCAAAAACACAAAAATCAGCAAGTAAAAAATGTGAAAAATGAAAAGGGTACCACTGGGTCTCGAATCCAGGTACCAAAGGTTACATGCGCGTGCTTCTACCACTGGGGTGACTATACATCCGTTAACATAAGCAAAACAATAAACATACAAGGCAAAGCGCGCCCTGAAGACTTCATCTTCAACCTCCAGCCAGACCAACTGTAACTTGCTCATTTCTCATCAAAAATGAAAACTGTAAACATGAAACTTGTAGCAAATTTTCTCACGGTTTCAGAAATGTAAAGCATTAAAACTATAGATAAAAAATAAGCATGAATTTTAATGGCCCTAATCTGAATCCTAAAAATCTCAGAAATTTCAGTTTCAAAATTCTCTAAGCTCAAGCAAAATTAATGGAAACTATGGAAATGGTTAACTTCAGGGCAATGCTATCTACATGTTTTGTTCACAAATAAACTATTGATGATGCCTGTATGAAGAGTTCCAAGTTGAGAAAACTTACCTCAAAACTGGAAATCATGTTTTGAGTTTGAGCTTGTTTCAAGTGATGGTGATGATCAGATTAGCTTCCTTGAGGTCTTAGGAAGCTAATGCAATTGTTTGCTTGAGTTGAGAGTGGCTGAAATGGCCTGGAGAAGTCAAATTGCAGACTCTGTTTTTTGGTTATGGAGGTTATGGTAAATGGTGTTACAGTTCTGGAATAAGGATGGGGATGAGTTGTATTTGATGTAAGGAAGCTTTAGGAATGAATTTGAGGGAAAACACACGAGGGAAATGAGAGATACAAGTTTAAGGTCAGAACTGTGTATCAATGGAGTTTTTTGTGCAATTTCTGGATAGAGGGAATTTGGGAGTGTTTCAGGGTGCTAAAACTCGTCCCTTAGCTCAGAAATAGTGACTCTATTTATAAGCAACAAGTTTGGAGTGCTCTAGTTGATCAGAATTCAAATTTACATGTTTAAGTTTAACATGTGATTTTTTTTTACAAAACAAGTTTCCATGCCTTGTACTTGATTCATAGAGTGGTTATGCTTTAAACAAGCTTGATTATGACTTTATGGATGGAGTGTGATCAGAGGGAACAAGTTAGAGGCTCAAGAATAGACTTTATGCAAAAAGCTTGCTTTACAAGAATGACAATGTTAACTTTGTGCCATTAATGGAAATGCAACTTGGATAATAGCTCAATTTCTTGGATCAAACCTCTAACAGCTGTGTAACCATTTAATTATGGAGTGACAAAAAAGTTTGAGGCCTGCAAAGCAAATATTGTGCAGCCTAGCATGGATTTTGTTCATGTGTTCATCAAAAATGACTTGTAATTCAAGTGATGAAACCCTAACTTCATCTCTTTGATTCTCCCTACTCAAGAATGATCTCAAGGAGTTCTTGGATATTTTGGAAAGCTTGCAATGTGCTCTACAACCCATATTTGAATTTATTTTGAATATTACCCTTGGAACTATATGAAAAAATGCAATGAAGTTGGGTCAAAATCCTGACCAAATTAGGGCAAAATTTCACTAAGTGTTTAGTTTCATGACCACTTGTTCATAAAATTATAACTTGAGATCCAAGAACTTTTGGAAGGAGTTGTGTAAAGAAAAGTTGTAGATTCATGGAGATCTGCAACTTTAATGTTGGAAGTTTCTATTGAATCATCTTGCATCATGGTGAAAATTTTGCTCCAAGTTACTAAAAAAACATGAAATTTCCAACACTTAGAATAATTTCTAAGTTTAGAAATTTTGACTTTTCAAGAAGAAATCTTAAATTTTTTATTTCTTGATGAATAAGTTTCATATTTTGACATGTTTTGATAAATTATGATCTTTGGCACTTGAATTTGACCAAAAAGTCAAAGTTTAACTTTTCAATATACAATTGACTTTTGATCAGTTGACTGCAAAATTCATCTGTCAATCCAATGAACTTGCAATGTTTTGAACCATTTCATTAGGTAAAAATGATGAAATTTGACTCTTGAGATCATGCCTTAACCTAATTGACCATTTTCTAGGTCAAAAATCAGAAATTGCCCTTTCTCAATCAAAACCCTAATTTTGACCATTTTGCCTTTTTGGAGATTTGATCAAATTTCATGAGGATTTGTGGTCCAAACTTGATCAAATGATACATATGAGTTTAGAATGTTGATGTGGATCAAAAATTATGAAGTTTGACTGTAAATTGACCATAGTTGACTTTTTCCCCAATACAACTGATTTTTTTGTCAACTGCTCAATTGACTGATAAAAAATGTGATCCAAGGCTTGAAACTTAACATGAGTAATATTGGGGGTCCCTAATGATACATGAAAACCATATGGGGCATTGGTATCTCAAAAATCCTTGTGCAAACTCAAACCCTAATTTTGGTCATCAGTGCTTAAGGGGGGTGACTTGAGCTAATCAAACCCTAATGCAGTTCTGAGTCAAGGGAGATCTTGAGCAAATTCTTGATAAGTGAGAGGGCATATTTTGGGGTACAACAGTTGCCCCTGTTCAATCTTCTTAAACCTGAAGAGTTAGATTGGTAAGTTTTGCCATTTGTGACTCAAAGGTGGAAGATGATTAGACACTAGAGTGCACAAAAATTTGCACTCAATGATGTGATGGTATGGGGAATGGGCTTTAAAGATGCCATTCGGAGAGATGATAGAAAGTTATTGGATATGGGATTGTAGATGCCATCCAATAGTGATTGTTGAATTGTAATTTGTAAGCTGAACGAATGAGAATTAGAATGTCGTTCGTGTCTGGAGCGTATCTGAACTGTATCTGAAAGTTGAATCTGAATGAGTATCAGAATGACATCCGTGTCTGGAGCGTATCTGAATTGTATCAGAATGAGTATCAGAATGGAATTCGTGTCTAGAGCGTATCTGAACTGTATCTGAATGAGTATCAGAATGGCATCCGTGTCTGGAGCATATCTGAAAGTTGAATCTAAATGAGTATCAGAATGGCATCCGTGTATGGAGCGTATCTGAACTATATCTAAATGAGTATCATAATGGAATCCGTGTATGGAGTGTATCTGAATGAGTATCAAAATGGCATCCGTGTCTGTAGCGTATCCGAACTGTATCTGAAAGTTGAATCCGAATGAGTATCAAAATGGCATCCGTGTCTGGAGCGTATCTGAACTGTATCTGAGAAAGAATCTGAATGAGTATTAGAATGGCATCCTTGTCTGGAGCGTATCTGAACTGTATCTGAGAAAGAATCTGAATGAGTATCAGAATGGCATCTGTGTCTGGAGCATATCTAAATTGTATCTGAGAAAGAATCTGAATGAGTATCAGAATGGCATCCGTGTCTGGAGCGTATCTGAACTGTATCTGAAAACTTTGAGCATTGTTAATGGTAGATGTTGATTAATCTTATTCTGAAAAAGGTAAAATGTTAGCTAATATGCAATGTTATGTTGTATTAAATGCATAGTATAATACATTCGTGTTATCAATGTTTATGATATATGGGTGTGATGCATGCGCATGTGAGCTAATCTACTGTATTGCTATTGGATTGGGGAAAATAGATCCTTGTCTGTTGCTGAGGATATGGAGTATAATTCTTCATGTTGTGAAGTTGAAGTGCTGATGAATTTCCCTTTAGAGAAATAAACTCTGTTGTAAGGGGAATTTCGTGTACTATTTGAAAAAATCTGGTTGGGGGATTTTGAGAAATTCGGCGACTTCTACCGGGGATTGATAAACTGGAAGCTTTGTTCCGCTAGGGATTAAGTTGCACACTGCAGGGGATTTTATGGAAACAGTTTGGAGACATTTCCCTATCTCTTAAAGTCATCAGTGATTGTCTTTCTATTTTGTTTATTTGTAAACAATAATTATGTTCAAATGCATATGTTCAACAATGAATCATTGGACGTTTTTGTAAACAAAACACAAGCGTAAAGAAAAACATATAGTTTTTGCACTTTCAAAGGGATATCTTTGTATTGACTTTGAGTAAGTATTTTTGTACAATGAGACAAACATTCTAGTAAGAGATTTCCGTCGTAAAAAATGAAAAAATTTATAGTTCCCATTCTACTATAACCTTCGTATCTCTGAGCATCTTGTCTATTTGTTGCCTTGTCCGAAGTTGATTGAATTGATCAGAACCTTTGAGTTTGCAGGTTGTCCGTAAGGTGATCCAACGGGACATAGTCACACGCTTTAATTCCCTAACTTTTGCCTGGACCGCCCTTTCGGGTTTTCAGTCCACCGGGATACCCTTTTTTGCCCGCCGCCCTTTCGGGTTTTTAGCTTGTCGGGTGTACATATTTTTTTTGTTTTATCCCTAATATTTGCCCGAACCTTTTTGGTTCGCTGGGATGCCCTTGTTTTGCCTAGGTGTGTCAACCTAGCGGGTCTCTTATGCGTAATATCTTTTGACTATGTCGGTGTTTGCAGGGTGTGGCAGGTCGTCGCGATCCATAGTGGTCAAGATCATTGCTCTCTCAGAGAATATGTTTTTGATTACAAATGTTCTTTCGTATGTAGGAGTCCATTTGCCCCTGGGATCACCTTGCGGTAGTATGATGCGTTTGATTACCAGATCTCCAACTTGATACACTTGGCGTCTGACCTTTTTGTTGAAAGCCTTGATCATTCGTTTTTGATACATCTGACCATGGAAAACAGCAGTAATCCTTTTCTCATCAATCAAGTTTAGTTGATCAAGCCGAGTCTGGATCCAATCTTCTTCATTCAACCCAGCGTCCTTTATAATTCTTAGAGAGGGGATCTGAACCTCAATAGGCAAGACAACTTCCATGGCGTATACCAGAGAATAGGGTGTTGCCCCGGTTGATGTGCGAGCTATGGTACGATACCCGTGGAGAGCGAACGGTAGCATCTCATGCCAGTATTTGTATATGACTGTCATTTTATGTATGATCTTTTTAACGTTCTTATTTGCGGCTTCGACGTCACCATTCATCTTCGGCCGGTAAGGGGAAGAATTGTGATGCTAGATCTTGAATTGCTTGCACAGGGCGGTGATCATAGTATTATTCAGGTTTGTACCATTGTATAAAAAATATTCTCTCTGGGATACCGTACCAAAAGATGAGATTCTTCTTAATGAACCGGGCGATAACATTCTTGGTAACGGAAGCGAAAGAAGCTGCCTCCACCCACTTTGTAAAATAGTCAATGGCCACTAAGATGAAACGGTGTCCATTGGAGGTTGTTGGCTTGATTTCCCCAATCATATCAATCCCCCATATAGCAAAGGGCCAAGGAGTCGTCAAGAAATTCAGAGGAACCAGGGGTATGTGCATTTTTTCAGCATAAATCTGACACTTGTGGCAGGTTCAAGAGTGTTGATAGAAATCAGCTTCCATGGTAGACCAGTAATAGCCTGCCCGTAGGATTTTCTTTGCCATCGTATGCCCACTGGAATGGGTTCCAAAAGTGCCTTCATGTAACTCAGTCATGATCCTTTCAGCTTCAACCATGTCTACGCACCGAAGTGACAGAGTCATGGTTGCGTTTGTAAAGAATGCCATTACTAAGGAAGAATTTAGCCGAGAATCTCCTTAATAACTTCTTATCGTTTACTGAAGCTCCTTCTGGGTATTCTTGGGTTTCGAGATACCTCTTGACTTCGTGAAACCAAGGCTGGTCCACTACTTCTTCAGTATTAATCTCGTGATAGTGTGTTGGTTCATCCCTTTGTTCAATGGTGATCTGGGGAGCCTCGTTATCCCATTTAAGTTTAAACATAGATGACATCGTGTATAGTGCATCTGCTAGCTGATTTTCTTCTCGCGGGAATTGCTCGAATGTAATCTTCTCAAAATGTGGGAGCAGTGTCAAAACATGTTCTTTGTAAGGGATAAGGTTAGGGTGTTTGGTGTCCCATTCCCCTTTGATCTGACTGATGACCAAAGCTGAATCTCCGAATACATTCAAAGATTTGATCCCCAAGTCTATAACAACTTTGAGACCAAATATGCATGCTTCGTATTCCGCCATGTTATTTATACAATTGAAGCAGAGTCTTGCCGTAAAGGGAGTATGACACTCTTCAAGAGATATGAGTACAACACCAATTCCATTGCCGAGTGCGTTAGATGCCCCATCAAAAACCAAGGTCCATCAGGATCCTTGTTCAGGTCCGTCATATGGCCTGAATCCTTCGTAGTTGTTTACCATCATGATGTCTTCATCTGGGAATTCGAACTTCATGGACTGGTAGTCTTCCACAGCTTGGTGATAAAGGTGATAAACTAGTACACTACACTTTATTGCTTTCTGGGTAGTGTACTGTATTTCATATTCTGTCAGGATCATCTGCCATCTCGCCATTCTCCCAGAGAGAGAAGGTTTCTCGAAGATGTATTTTATTGGATCCATTTTAGATATCAACAGGGTAGTATGAGTCAACATATACTGTCTTAGCCGGCGAGAAGCCCATTCCAGAGCGCAGCAAGTTTTCTCGATCAGTGAATATCTTATTTCACATTCAGTAAACTTTTTGCTCAGGTAATAAATAGCGTGCTCTTTTCGGCCAGACTTGTCATGCTGCCCCAACACACACCCCATTGAATTTTCCAAAACGGTCAGATACATGATCAATGGTCTTCCCTCGACTGGTGGAATCAAAACAGGAGGCTCTTGCAGGTACTCTTTGATCTTGTCGAAAGCAGTTTGACACTCGTCATTCCATTTGACTACTTGATCTTTCTTCAGTAACTTGAAGATTGGTTCACAAGTAGCTGTCAAGTGAGAAATGAATCTGGCAATGTAGTTTAAACGTCCCAAGAATCCTCTGACTTCCTTCTCAGTACGAGGAGAAGGCATCTCTTGTATTGCTTTCACCTTGGTAGGATCTACTTCAATACCCTTATTGCTAACAACAAAGCCTAGGAGTTTACCAGACCTTACTCCAAACGTGCATTTATTTGGGTTCAACCTCAGCTTGTACTTCTTTAGCCTATCAAACAGTTTCTGTAAATGATCAAGATGCTCTTCTTCTGTTTGAGATCTAGCTATCATGTCATCCACATAAACCTCTATTTTGTGATGTATCATGTCGTGAAATAAGGCTACCATGGCATGTTGATAGGTTGCCCCCACATTCTTCAGTCCGAATGGCATAACCTTGTAGCAGAATGTGCCCCATTGTGTGATAAAGGTTGTCTTCTCCATGTCCTCAGGCGCCATTTTGATTTGGTTGTAGCCTGAGAAATCGTCCATGAAGGAAAACACTTTGTGTTGTACCGTATTGTCAACTAGAATATCAATGTGGGGGAGTGGGAAATCATCCTTAGGGCTTGCCTTTTTAAATCACTGTTGTCCACACACATTTGCACTTTGTCGTCCTTTTTAGGCACGGGAACAACATTGGCAACCCACTGCGGATAGGAGGTGACGGCCAAGAATCCAACATTGAATTGTTTCATGACCTCAGCTTTAATCTTCTCCGACATGTCTGGTCGCATCTGACAGACCTTTTGTTTTATTGGTGGGCAGTCCTCTCTTGTAGGTAGACGATGTACACCAATATCTGCATCAAGTCCTGGCATGTCTTCATACAACCAAGCAAAGACCTCAACATACTCGTGTAGCAACTGAATCAGACACTCTTTTACATTGGGTTCCAAATTGGCACCCACCTTGACTTTTCTTTTGTCTTCTTCGGTACCTAGGTTGATTGTATCCACGGGTTCCTCGTGGGGCTGAATGGTTCTCTCTTCTTGTTGTAGTAATCTAGAAAGTTCCCCTGGTACTTCATAATCTTCTTCACCTTTGTCTTCGGCTTGGTAGATTAGATTTTCAGAGTCACAAAAGGCCATAGCAGAACCGTTACCCATGGGATCCCGAATGGATGTAGACCTGCATTGTGAGTGTGAGTGTGTGTAAGAGTACAACTATCTTTCAAAGAAATGAAAATGTAAAAAAGAAAAACAATGAGCACAAAGTTTGTATGCAAAAATGTCCATGATTCATTGATGTCATATGGAAATGAGATAATAACCCTTACAAATGGACCATTGTGCCTCGGCTAAGGCACAAGGTTTTAAGTGTATGAATTGTTTTAATATTACAGATCCAACAAAATGCAAAGACAAATTACTGCGGGATAAAAGTGACCGGGAAGAAATTTCTAGCCTCCCAGTTGTTGAGCCCTCCACTGACAGTTGGGAAAATCCAGTCCTCCGGGTTGTAGCTGTCTTCATCATCCTCCACCGCATTGACTTTGCGATTGCTGATTTTCAAGGGTGGTCCTCCGGCACGAGCGTGGCGTATAGTCTTCTGGGCACCTGAAGTGAAACCCAGGCCAAACTTGTCAGATTTGTATAGGATATCTGGGATTTATCCCAAAATAGTGCACCCACCTTCTTTTATCACTGCCTTGGCATCCTTTAAAGATGATATCCTGAGTGGAGGCCTTGTGATCTCGGGAACTTGAGACACAACCTTGGTTACTAGCACATCTTGAGGGACTTCTTCAAAGTGCTGGAATGGCGTTTCAATAAATTCACCATCTAACTCCACATATCTGAAGGAATTGAGATGGCTAATCATATACTCTTCTTCTCCGTGAACAGTGATGATCTTCCCTTGAATCGGATACTTCAGCATTTGGTGCAACGTAGAAGTAACAGCGCCAGTATTGTGAATCCACGGTCGGCCTAGCAAGCAGGAATATGAAGGGCGAATATCCATTACATAAAAAGTTGAATCAAATGTTTGGGTTCCAACCTTTATGGGGATATCCACTTCCCCATGCACCATCCTTTTTGAGCCGTCAAAGGCTCTCATTACTATGTTGCTTGGCTTCAATGTCAATCCTTCACAGACAAGCCTATCAAGAGCATTTTTAGGCAATACATTCAGAGACGAGCCAGTGTCCACCAAGACATGATCCAGAGTTGTGCCCCTGCATTGCATTAAGACATGTAATGCCTCATTATGCTTCCTCCCTCTTGGCGTTAAATCAGCATCTGAAAAACCTAAACCATTATCTACAGTCAAGTTGGCTACGCAATCTTAGAATTGATCGGCAGATGTTTCTTGGGGTACATGGGCAGTTTTCAGGAATTTTACCAAGGTCTTTGCATGCGCCTCGGAACATAGTAGTAAAGTCAGCATGGAAATTTTAGATGGAGTTTTCCCCAGTTGTTGAACTACGTCGTAGTCGCTTCTTTTTATGATCTTTAGAATTTCCTCCATCTCTTTTGGCGAGGTCTCAGGGATAGCCAATGATTGTGCCTTCATCCGAACAGGCTCAATCAGAATACTTTTACCCCGAGTTTCGGTTGACTTGATAGCAGGAATGTCGATAGGAGTAATAATAGGAGTTGTAACAGCTTTGTCAGTTAGAGTATTAGTGGAGATGATTGTAGGACTGGGAATAGCCTTTGGAGGAGCAACAACAGCAAGGATGATTACGGGTCCAGACACTGCTTTTGGGGGAGCAATTTCTGGAGAGAATATCCTTCTGCTTCGGGTAATCTTGCTAGTCCCTGCAATATTACTGATATTGGAGTCAACTTTCTCAGAACTTGAATCTTCGGTAGCTGGCCAATCTTGCTTGATACCGTGGTAGTAGACATCCCCTCCATAATTCCATGGTATGGTTTTGTCTGATGAATACGGGATTGGTCCAGGCATTGTAATTATCAAAGGAGCTACTTTTGGAACTGATGTAATTCTAACGGGTCTTTTGGTGGAGACCCTGGAAGAATTGTCGGAAATGATCACAATGGAAACATCATTATAAGAAACAGTTGGAATAGAAGTATTTTCGAACAGAATTTCCTTGTTGTCTATTAGGCACTGAAAGCCTGCTTTTAACAAAGGACAGAAGGTTGGTGAGGACAAACAGAAATGGCAGCTTTCATCACAGCCTGGGAATACACTGGCATTTAATATGTTCTTTTTGATAGTCAGGAGTGGGGTCATAAGTTCATCAACTGAAGTAACAAACATATATTCCTCAATGGCGTTGGCATTATGGCCGTGTTTGGGCATAGGGGCAGAAATGACATTGGGCTTTTCTGGCGCATCGAATTCAATCTCTTTGGCTTCAAGGAGGTCTTGTACTTTGTTCTTTAGAGCCCAACAATAATTAGTGTCATGGTCGGGACTCTCATAGTGGTACGCACAGTGGGCATTAGGATAATAGTGAGGAGAGGTTGTGTTAGGGTTCTTTGGAGCTTCTTTCAAGTTCACTAGGTTGGATCTTAACAAATGCGGCAATACTTGATATAGTGTCATATTAATTCAGGTGAATTGTCTTACTGGTCTTTCCATTCTTGGTTGGTTGTTTCTTTGCTGATCAGGCGGAGGTTTAGGAATCATAACAGCCCCCACCATTGGATGGCGTTCGCCCCTATCTTGATTTCTCTGAGGATATACAGTAACCACTTCTTTCTTTCTGATGAATGGCTTTCTTACAACAGCAGAGGATGTATCTTTCTGAATCTTCCCATTCTTTATCCCGGCTTCTACCCTTTCTCCGGTCAATATCCATTCAGTAAAACCTTCTGATGAGCTCCCAATTAAGTGATTGAAGAAGGGACCGGACAAGGTGCCCAAGAACATGTCTACTAATTCTCTTTCATATAGAGGAGGTTGAACTCTTCTGGCCAAGTCCCTCCATTTTTACGCATATTCCTTGAAGCCTTCACTTGAAACCATGGCCATACTCTGGAGTTGAGTACAGGTGGGTGCAAGATCATCATTGTATTGGTATTATTTGTAAAAGGCTGCAGCAAGATCTTCCCAGTTATGAACATTGGCTCTTTCTAACTGATAAAACCAATCAAGTTGAGTTCCAGACAGACTGTCTTGGAAGAAGTGTACCCATAAATCTTTGCCAGCGGTATGGGGTTGGATTTTCCTCACATAGGACCGGAGATGCAATTTGGGGCATGAGACTCCGTCATATTTGGCGAACACATGTGCTTTAAATTTTGGAGGAATGATAATCCCTAATACTAAGCCCAACTTCTCAAAGTCCAATCCAGGCACTTTTTGGATTTCCATTGCGCTCAACCGCTCTTCTAGATGTTTATACTTGTCATCGGCTGGAGGATATTGTTCTTCAGAATAGTCTTCTTCTTCCTCTTCCTCCTCTGACTCCGACGGGACAACTGTTTCTTTGCCTTTCCCATCTTGATTGTCTTTCTCACCGAATGTCATTGCAAAGTCTAAGGCCCTTCTTGTCTTCCCTTGGAATCTTCTTCCCATGTTTAGAACTCAAGTTATCTTTTTTGTCTTCTTTTTCTTCTCCTCTGCCAGCAAGGTCTTCAACTCTTCTTGTCCTTTGGCTAGAGTTAAGAACAACTGTTGAAACTATGCATTATGAGCTTGGAGATCCTTCACCGTTTGCTCGAGATCTATCTTACTGAAATAAACAGTAGAGAGATAAAGAGACTTGTTGCAAGAAACCTGCTTATGTTATGATCAATGTTAAATGCATATGCAATGATTTCAAGGATTTTAAGATTCAAATTTGTTTTAGACAAAAAGGAAACACACGTTATATTAATAGGGTAAAGCTTGAGTATATCAATGCCTTCTTAGGCAAAATAAAACAAAAACTCTAAGATAAAAAGGTAGTACGCATCCTCTTTGGTGCAATGTAGGCATTCCGAGTCTGCTCCTCATGAAGTAGTCTAGTGAGTTCCAAAACCTTCTTCTCGCTTGCGTATAATTGGGCTTCGAAAGTATCTCGCTCCCCCTTGAGTTGTATCCAATCCCTTTGTAGGTATTCAAGAGAGGTGGACATTTCAGGATGTAGGATAGTATATGGAACATCTCCTTCCATGACAGGCTCAATGATTACTGGGAGAATGAAGGGATAAGGCATCATAAGACTCTGAGCACGAGTTCGTACCCATTTGAGGTAAGGCTCAAGAGGGATGGAATTTTTATGCCCCAAAGTCTTGCTATCTACCTTGTCCAACATCCTCTAAGCTCGGATAAATCTCTGGCGAAGACCTTGATCGTCGTTGTTGTAGTCAAATACCAAACCTTAAAACAGCATCTCGTGCGGGCCATCCCTTCGGGCGTAACCAAACTATCTTAAGGCTATACAGGGATTGTAGGTGATACCTCCCCAAATGCCAAGTAAAGGGACATTAGGAAATTCTCCACAACAGTCGATAATAGTAACACTCTCTATGGATAGGGAGCACCAATGAATGTCTGAATGTTTGAGCGTCATCAACCTTTGTGACCATCTTGAACCTTGCTCGTTATTTAATATAGATTGAGGAAGATGTGAAATAAACCATCTTTCCAAGAGAGGAGTGCAACACATAAGGAAACCTCTTTTCCTCATTGTCCAAGTGTGAAAAGAGTGTAGGATATCCCGTAGGCACCGGGTTGCGGGATATGAAGATTTTGACGGTGTTCACATCTATGAGTTGGTCAGGATTTGGGAACAAAACCATCCCATAGATGAGGAGAGCCACAATTTCCTCAAAGGCTTTCAAATCCAAGGAATTCCAACAGTTTTTGGATTTCTCGAAAATGAACTTTGCTAGGAAACCTTTGACACCACTCCTTGTTTCCCAATGAGTTGTGACATCAGATGAGTGCAAGTGTAGAGCTTGAGCAATCTCTTCTGGCTTTGGGTATCTTTCCGTACCATTGAAAGGTAGTTGATTAAGAATGGGAATCCTCAAGAGTCAGGAGAATTCTTCCAAATTAGGCACAAGTTGATAGTCGGGAAATGTGAAGCAATGGTGTAAAGGATCAAAGAACTGAAAGAGCACCTTCATCATGTCCTCATCTGTGTTGGATGTGACCAAGTTGAGTAGGCGACCATGTCTCTCGGTGAATGGAGAGTTTTCAGGAGTCCTTAAAGCTAGCTTCTTAAGTTGTGGAGGGATCCTTACAAGGTTGACTTGAATAGTTTTCCTGTGAAGAGAATCCATATCCTACAAAACAAGAACAAAGATGAATCCCAAAATCCTTGAAATGGTTAGTGAATGTGTATGATGTTATGATGTTCATGATGTTATGTAAAATTATGTATGTACAAACAAAACAAACAATTCCTTAGGTTTAGGCTTGCATGGAGTTTCATAGGTAAGTACCCTCTTGAAGTTTAGTTGGCTCAACCTTGTCCTAGTAATAGTGACCGGGTTCTAAGGAGCTCAATATCACTGGTTTGTTTCCTTGGTCATTGTTTAAGCACAATCCTCTTTAATGGCGACCAAAATATCCCAAGAAACCAAACCTCAATGAGTGTAGTATCGAGTATCTACCAACTTCGGACTGCACCAAAGCCGGTCATCTCACTACATCCTAAAGGCCAAGTTGGTCAAGTAAAGGTTCTAGATGTTCATTAGTGCTTTATGACATCACTCAGCGGCCCCGTATTCTCTTTGATTAACTCAAAGGCTACCGGTACCCACAAATATGTCACTCTAACATAGTTATTTCTTAGACCATGTCGATATACCCCGCACAGTTTCCACAATGTATTGCTACTTACCTATATTGTATCCCAAATCCGGGTAGAGGATTCAAACCCAAACAAAGAACCATAATGTAAAGAATATAAGTCAAACAATGAAATCAAGTAAATGTGATCTAGCCCTAAGGTAACCCTACTTTTAGAATTTTCCCCAGCAGAGTCGCCAGTTCTGTGATACGGTTGGAGAACTGACTTGAAGGTTTTGTGTTTGATCGCAAATGTTGCAGTTAGCAATAGTCACCACCGACTTTTCTTTTATCCAAAAGGAAAGGTGAAAAAGCACAGGAAAGACCTTTGAGATTGTTACTTGAGTTCGGGGGGTAGATTATGAAAAGGGAAGGTATTAGCACACTTTTCATCCATGGTTTTCCATGGGCTCTTAGTTACTTGCTAGATCACTTGCTTTTTGTTTGAAATTATGCTTTAGGTGGTTTTTGAAAGTATTTTGTAAAGAGGCCATTGTTTAGGAAATCTTTGTAATGATTCTTGTTTTTAATAATGTATATAAAGATGTTGATATTTTGAAAATGTTTTCAAGTTTGTAAGATGTTTGAAAGTGTAGGTGATTGTTTTTTAAAATAGAAAGGATGTTTATTTTGAAATTGAGCAAGTAATTAGGAGCATTCTACCTACTCAAAAAAGTATTTCTTGTTCATTTTTCTTTTCCTTTGACATTGTTATCTTACCATTGATTTGGTAAGTAACCCTATCTTTGGATGTAAACGGGACGGACGTGGGTCATCATATAACCATGATTAGAAATGTTGCAAGGTATCTTATCATTCTCTTTTAGGGACTAAGATCATTTTAAAGGCAACTTAGATAGCATCATTGAGGGACTATGATCTTGTATTTGCTTGTTTTTGCTAAGATAGCTTACATGCGTAATATGGCCATTTTGTATAAGGCAACCAAGTGGCATAACCCTAGGGGTGCTTGTGTGCAAATGTATCATTTTCATGCTTGTTTTTGTCTTGAATTATGGTTTTCTAAATATTGGTTTTAGTCTTTCCATACAAACCCTAATTACTAGCATATTATATATAAAGCGATAAATTGTGGAATTTAAAGTTACTACGCTATTACAACATTTGTGGGGAGGGGGTGCATAATTTGTAAATGGGGATTGCAAGAATATAAACCTAGTTAATCTATTACAACCAAATTGAATGGGTATTAATGTACAAGAGATTAAATAAATATAATGTGCAAAGAGAACAAATATGCATTAATGTAAAGGTGAGAAAAATGAATATTTTGTTTGGTTTTCATAAGAAAAAAAAATTAATAAAAAGAATTTGTTTAAGAATTTTTTTTGAATAAAACCCTAATTCTATTTAGTTGATTAAAAGAAAATAATTTTAAGAAAAATGTATTTTTTGGTATTTTTGTCTTGAAAATATTTATAGCATTATAAAATATTTTTGGCCTTTTTTAATATTAAAAATAATGTGTTTTAATTAGCATGAAAGAAAATAACTAATAACCTAGTTTTAATTATATTTACAAGATAATAAGTAAAAATAAATAAATAAAGTATAGTTAATAAAAATATTTTGTGAGAAAAATAAAATAAACTAAGTCAAAATATGAATCTATCATTTTTTTGTATTTTATGATTTTTTAATATTTAGAAAATATATTTAAGAAAATAAAAATAAAATAAAATAAATAAATAAACTTGGGCCAGGTGTGCCATTAGTCAACAGGGAGGTCAGCTAGCAAAAATAAAAACAAGCCAGGCCCAAACGGGCCCAGCGCTTGCCAAAAACACAAAAATCAGCAAGTAAAAAATGTGAAAAATGAAAAGGGTACCACTGGGGCTCGAACCCAGGTCCCAAAGGTTACATGCGTGCGCTTCTACCAATGGGGTGGCTATACATCCGTTAACATAAGCAAAACAATAAATATACAAGGTAAAACGCGCCCTGAAGACTTCATCTTCAACCTCCAGTCAGACCAACTGTAACTTGCTCATTTCTCATCAAAAATGAAAACTGTAAACATGAAACTTGTAGCAAATTTTCTCACGGTTTCAGAAATGTAAAGCATTAAAACAATAGATAAAAAATAAGCATGAATTTTAATGGCCCTAATCTGAACCCTAAAAATCTCAAAAATTCCAGTTTCAAAATTCTCTCAGCTCAAGCAAAATTAATGAAAACTTTGGACATGGTTAGCTTCAGGGCAATGATATCTACATGTTTTATTCACAAATAAACTATTGATGATGCCTGTATGAAGAGTCCCAAGTTGAGAAAACTTACCTCAAAATTGGAAATCGTGTTTTAAGTTTGAGCTTGTTTCAAGTGATGGTGATGATCAAGTTAGCTTCCTTGAGGTCCTAGGAAGCTAATGCAATGGTTTGCTTGAGTTGAGAGTGGCTGAAATGGCCTGGAGAAGTCAAGTTGAAGACTCTGTTTTTTGGTTATGGAGGTTATGGTAAATGGTGTTACAGTTCTGGAATAAGGATGGGGATGAGTTGTATTTAATGTAAGGAAGCTTTAGGAATGAATTTGAGGGAAAACGCACGAGGGAAATGGGAGATACAAGTTTAAGGTCTATACTGTGTATCAATGGAGTTTTTTGTGCAATTTTTGGCTAGAGGGAATTTGGGAGTGTTTCAAGGTGCTAAAACTCGTCCCTTAGCTCACAAATAGTGACTCTATTTATAAGCAACAAGTTTGGAGTGCTCTAGTTGATCAGAATTCAAATTTACATGTTTAAGTTCAACATGTGATTTTTTTTTTAAAAAAACAAGTTTCCATGCCTTGTACTTGATTCATAGAGTGGTTATGCTTTAAAAAAGCATGCTTCTGACATTTTTGATGGAGTGTGATCAGAGGGAACAAGTTAGAGGCTCAAGAATGGACTTTATGCAAAAAAAACTTGCTTTACAAGAATGGCAATGTTAACTTTGTGCCATTAATGGAAATGTAACTTGGATAGTAGCACAGTTGCTTGGATCAAAGCCCTAACAGTTGTGTAAACATTTAATTATGGAGTGACATACAAGTTTGAGGCCTGCAAAGCAAAGATTATGCAGCCTAGCATGGATTTGGTTCATGTGTTCATAAAAAATGACTTGTAATTCAAGTGATAAAACCCTAACTTCATCTCTTTGATTCTCCCTACTCAAGAATGATCTCAAAGAGTTCTTTGATATTTATGAAAGCTTGCAATGTTATATACAACCCATCTTTGAATTGATTTCGAAGATTCACCTTGGAACTATATGAAAAAATGCCATGAAGTTGGGTCAAAAACCTGATCAAGTGAGGGCAAAATTTCACTAAGTCTTTAGTTTAATGACCACATGTTCATAAAATTACAACTTGAGATCCAAGAGCTTTTGGAAGGAGTTATGCAAAGTAAAGTTGTAGATTTTATGGATATCTACAACTTTAATGTTGGAAGTTTCTCTTGAATCATCTTGCATCATGGTGAAAATTTTGCTCCAAGTTATGAAAAAAAACATAAAATTTCCAACACTTAGAAAAATTTCTAAGTTTAGAAATTTTGACTTTTCAAGATGAAATCTTGACTTTTTGATTTCTTGATGAATAAGTTTCATATTTTGACATGTTTTGATGAATTATGATCTTTGGCACTTTAATTTGACCAAAAAGTCAAAGTTTGACTTTTCAGTATACAGTTGACTTTTGATCAAATGACTGCAAAATTCATTTGTCAATCCAATGAACTTGCAATGTTTTGAACCATTTCATCAGGTAAAATGATGCAATTGGACTCTTGAGATCATGCCTTAACCCAATTGACCATTTGCTATGTCAAAAATCAGAAATTGCCCTTTCTCAGTCAAAACCCTAATTTTGACCATTTTGCCCTTTTGGAGATTTGATCAAATTTCTTGAGGAGTTGTGGTCCAAACTTGATCAAATGATAAATATGAGTTCAAAATGTTAATGCGGATAAAAAACTATGAAGTTTGACTGTAAATTGGCCATAATTGACTTTTTCCCCAATACAACCGATTTTTAGGTAAACTGCTCAATTGATTCATAAAAAATGTGATCCAAGGCTTGAAACTTAACATGAGTAATCTTGGGGGTCCCTAATGATTCATGAAAACCATATGGGGCATTGGAAGCTCAAAAATCCTTGTGCAAACTCAAACCCTAATTTTGGTCATCAGTGCTTAAGGGGATGTCTTGAGCTGATCAAACCCTAATGCAGTCCTGAGTCAAGGGAGATATTGTGAGCAAATTATTGATAAGTGAGAGGGAAAATTTTAGGGTACAACACTTGAGTTCGTGGGGTAGATTATGAAAAGGGAAGGTATTAGAACCCTTTTCATCCATGGTTTTCCATGGGCTCTTAGTTACTTGCTAGATCACTTGCTTTTGTTTGAAATTGTGCTTTGTGTGGTTTTTGAAAGTATTTTGTAAAGAGGCCATTGTTTAGGAAAACTTTGTAATGATTCTTGTTCGTAAGAATGTATATAAAGTGTTTGATCTTTTGAAAATGTTTTCAAGTTTGTAAGATGTTTTTGAAAGTGTAGGTGTTTGTTTTGAAAATAGCAAGGATGTTTTGTTTTGAAATTGGGCAAGTAATTAGGAGCATTCTACCTACTCAAAAGTCTTTCTTGTTCATTTTCTTTTCCTTTGACATTGTTATCTTACCATTGATTTGGTAAGTAACCATATCTTTGGATGTAAACGGGACGGGCGTGGGTTATCGTATAACCATGATTCGCAATGTTGCAAGGTATCTTAGCATTCTCTTTTAGGGACTAAGATCATTTTAAAGGAAACATGGATAGCGTCATCGAGGGACTATGATTTTGTATTTTGCTTGCTTTTTGCTAAGATACCTCACATGCGTAATATGGCTATTTTGTAAGGCAACCAAGTGGATATACCGTAGGGGGTGCTTTTGTGCAAGTTTATTATTTTCATGCTTGATTTTGTCTTTAATTAGGGTTTTCTAAGAATTGGTTTTAGTCTTTCCATACAAACCCTAATTACTAACATTTGTATATAAAAGCGATAAATTGCGGAATTTAAAGTTACTACGCTATTACAATACTTGTAGGAGGGGGTGTACAAATTATAAAAGGGGATTGCAAGAAAATAAACCTAATTATCTATTACAACCATATTGAATTAGTACAAGAATTGAAATAAATAATGTACAAAATGAATAAATGTACAAAAATGTGAAATGTAAAGTAAATGGATATTTGTTTGGATTTTTTAGAGAAAAGAGGTTTAGATTTAACCTAATTAACTAAAAGGAAATAATTAATTAAAATAAAAATTAAACCTAATTTTAACTAGGAAAAGAAATTAAATAAAACCCTAATCTATTAATTGATTAAAAAGAAATTAAGTTTATAAGAAAAGTATTTTTGGTATTTTTGTTTTGAAAATAATTTATAGTATTATAAAATATTTTTGGACTTTTAGGGTTTAAAATAGCATTTTTTAATTATGAGAGAAATAAACTAAAACCCTAGTCTTTAATTAAATTTACAAACTATTTAGTGAAATAAATAAAGTATGATAAAATAAAATGATTTTTGTGTGAGGAAAAATAAATAAACTATGTCCAAATTTAAATCTAATATTTTTATATTTTTTTATGATTTTTTAGTATTAGAAAAATATTTAAGAAAACAAATAAATAAATAAAATAAGAAAAGAAAATAAAACTGGACCAGGGGTATGAATAGCCTGCAAGGGGGTCAGAAAGTAAAAACAAAAACAACAAGGCCCAAGGAGGAGGCCTAACGCTTGTCCAAAAAAAGCCAGAATAGGGAAAATATGAAAAAAAAAATCAAAAGGGTACCACTGGGGCTCGAACCCATGCCCCTCTGGTTATAGGCGCGCGCTTCTACCACTGGGGTGGCTATACATCCGTTTATATAAATCAAAGCATAAATATATATGGCAAACACGTTCCTGAGGCCAACTTCATCTTCAACCTCACGCCCATCCAGAACCTCTGTAACTTGTTCAAATCTCCACAAAAATGAAAACTGTAAACAGGAAACTTGTAGCAAATTTCCTCATGGTTTCAGAAATGTAAAGCATTAAGACTATAGATCAAAGACAAACATGAATCTCATTGGCCCAAATCTGAACCCTAAAAATCTCAGAAACTTCAACCTTAAAATTCTCTAAGCTCAAGCAAAATTAATGGAAACTATGGACATGGTTAGCTTTAGGGCAATGGTATCTACATGTTTCATTCACAAATAAATCATTGATGATGCCTGTATGAAAAGTTCCAAAGTTATAAAACTTACCTTGAGAGAGGGTATCAGGTTTGGAGTTTGAGCAGCTTTTAGTGAGTTCCAATGATTGGGTTAACTTCCTCAAGTTCCCAGGAAGCTAATGTGATTCTAAGCTTGAGCTGAAAGTACCTGAGGAGTTATGGATGAGTCCAAGTGCAAATCTCTGTTTTTGAAAATAGAGGATGGTGTTAATGGTGTTACAGTTCTGTAACAGGGTGTGGGATGAGTTCTAAATGATGTTTAGAAACTTTAGGAACCAAAAGGCTTGAAAATGCACGAGGGAGATGTGAGTTTCAAACTTTTGGTCAGGTTGGGCAACAATGGAGGTATGTGAAACAGTTCTGATCTCTTGGGATTTTTAGAGGTCAAGCATGTGTGTGTTTTGTGGCAAATGTTTTGTGTATCTATAAGTAAAGAGTCTTAAGTGGTTTTGCAAGTCAGAAGTACATGTTTCAATCTAATTGCTAGGTTACTTGATTTTGAAGAAAAGTGGGAAACTAAGTTTCAATGTGAAGTACAAGCATGGGATGGGTAATTGTAAGTGTCTAAACCATTTTTCTTGTGTTATGAGACATGTATGATCAGAAGAGAACAAGTGCAAGGCTCAAGAACAAGTTTTGTGTAAAAAGTCACTTTACCAAAATGGCAATGTGCACTTTCTTCCCAAAATGGATATAAAGCATGGCCTTGCATTGAATGCTTAAAATGAGACCTCTAAAAGTTGTGAAAGCAATTAATTATGGAGTGCTTAACAAGTTTAAGGCTTGAAAAGTAGAGGTTATGCAGCATAACTTTGAATTTGAATTTTGTTCATCACAAAATGCCTTGTAATTCAAGTGATAAAACCCTAACTTCATCCCTTCGATTCTCCCTACTCAAGAATGATCTCAAGGAGTTCTTGGACATTTTATAAAGGTTGTAATGTCCTATACAACCCGTATTTGAATTAATTTTGAAGATTCCCCTTGGAACTATATGAAAAAGTGTCATTAAGTTGGGTCAAAATCCTGACCAAATTAGGGCAAAATTTCACTAAGTATTTTGTTTCATGATCATGTACTCTTAAAATTATAACTTGAGATCCAAGCACTTTGAGAAGGAGTTGTGTGAAGAAAAGTTGTAGATTTCATGGAGATATACAACTTTCATGTTGGAAGTTTCTCTTGAATCATCTTGCATCATGGTGAAAAAATTGTTCTAAGTTGTGAAAAAACATGAAATTTCCAACACAGCAAAATTTCTAAGTTTGAAAATTTTGACTTTTCAAAATGAAATATTGACTTTTTTATTTCTTTATGAATAAGTTTTATATTTTGGCATTTGATTTTGACCAAAAAGTCAAAGTTTGACTTTTTAGTATACAGTTGACTTTTGATTAGTTGACTGAAAATTCATCTGTCAATCCAATGGACTTAAGCAATGTTGTGAGCCATGTCATTAGGTCAAAATGATGAAATTGGACTCTTGATATAATGACTTAAAACAATTGATCATTTTCTAGGTCAAAAATCAGAAATTGCCCTTTCCCAATCAAAACCCTAATTTTGACCATTTTGCCCTTTTGGAGGTTTGATCCAATTTCTTGAGGAATTGTGATCCAAACTTGACCAAATGATACATATGAGTTTAAAGTGTTGATGTGGATCAAAAATTATGAGGTTTGACTATAAATTGGCCACAGTTGACTTTTTCCCCAATACAACTGATTTTTAGGTCAACAGTTCAATTGACTGAGCAAAAGTGTGATCCAAAGCTTGAAACTTGTCATGAGCAATATTGAGGGTCCATAATCATCCATGAAAGTCATATGGGGCATTGGAAGTTAAAATATACTTGTGCAATCTCAAACCCTAATTTTGGTCATCAGTGCTTAAGGAAGTGTCTTGAGCTGATTAAACCCTAGTGCAGTCTTGAGCCCAAGGAGATCTTGTGACTAAATTCTTGATAAGTGAGAGGGAAAATTTTAAGGTACAACATACTGCCAATCCAAAATTTTCTCCTTAATCATTACAAAACCTGGGCCCATCCCATATTCCTCAGAGAAGGCTATTCCATGGAATTATGGGTCTGCCG
This sequence comes from Vicia faba, assembly GCA_948472305.1. Taxonomy (NCBI): domain Eukaryota; kingdom Viridiplantae; phylum Streptophyta; class Magnoliopsida; order Fabales; family Fabaceae; genus Vicia; species Vicia faba. The sequence goes on along the minus strand of OX451738.1, from coordinate 1,634,129,093 downwards.
TTTATTACCATGGTGTTAAACAAGAGTTTTTGGACGAAGATGATTAAAAGGTTGATCTCAATATTGACAATATTGTGGGGACCAGTAAAATTACTAGAAGTGAAGGATTTTCTCTCCGAAAATCTCTCCACCTGTTCAAGTAACAGTTACCAAGACAACTGCTGAAGCTCGAGGTAAAGATCCAATGATAGAGCCTCCCCGGATGAAGGCACCAAAAGAAGCTAAAGTCAAGGATGCCTATGGACAAGAAATGGAAGTGGTTTTGAAGATCATTCGTAGAAGCGATTAAAAATTGTTGAACAGCTGGGTGATACGTGGTTTTCGCAAGTATACGAATCGTGTCAAAGTAATATAAAAGATTATAGATCCAACAAAGACCAAAATGTCAATCTATCAAATTCTATTGTCACTATGTTTATCTAAGGCATATCAAATTAGGATTTTATAGCAGGCAGAGTAAATAAAGTAAAAGATGTCAATTCAGATAAAAGTAACAGGTTTGAATGCAAATCACAATGGTCAGATAATACTCTAAAATGCTTCTAATAGAACTACTTATGGGGTAATATTTCCTACTTTGAAAATAACTAATGTAACAGGAACTGTCTCTTTCGCGTATTCATAACCGAGTTTATTCTTTAAATAGTGCCTTTTTATTGTCAGTGATAAAAGGTGCGTATTGCGTTAAAGTAATAAACTTATTTTTAAGAAATATAGTTACCTGACTAAGTTGAAAAGTGATTTTGACTCAGAACTTCTAACCAAGAGATGATTAGACTTTTAAGCCTATAAACGCGTCCGAAAAAGGTTTTGAAATCATTTCTTCTAAAAAGTTAAAGGTTCTTACTTAATTGAACAAAACACTTTCGCTCTCTTTGAGCAATTAAGACTGGCCAAGTTTATCAATGGTTGGACGACTTTCAATCTTACCCAACAGAAAATAAATTGTAGAAAACTTGTGTTAAAAAACAAAACAGCCCCTAAACTATTCCTACAGATGCATTGTTTAGACAATTACCTTAACCATGATCATTACATTCTAACCCTAAAGGAAATTATCCATACATGGAAATAAACTTATTAAAGCTAATCATGTTTAAGCAGAAAGTAAAAAGGTTAAAAGATAAGTAAATGTGATGCGAGAAAATAAACAAAGTAAACCAAGTGTGATGCGAGAAAATAAACAAAGTAAAGCAAGTGCGATGCGAGAAAATAAACAAAGTAAAGCAAGTGCGAGGAAATAAGTGCGATAAATGCAGAAACTCAAATAGAAACCTGCTCCAAACGGAGGGCTTTAAAGCAACTTGACTGAAAGGTAAATTTGACTGAAATAAAAGAAACTTGAATTAAAATGGCGGCAAAATTTTAAAGTGCTCCAAATTTTATTACAGACTCAATGACTCGTGCGATAACTCTTCGATGTGAATAGATTACCACTTATAATTGGACAATATATGGCTTACGTCAGTGAAACTAAGCTTGGAAGAAGAAGAAGAAGAACTGAAATCACTTATTTTTTTAGGCCTAGGAGGATTTTGGAAATCACAAGAATGCCCTCCAACTTCTTTTGAGCGGGAATCTGTTTTGTAAAGGTGGCGCCCACCATGGGGGTGTGGCAGCCGCCATGATCCAAAAATGAAGAAGTAGTGGAGAACATGACAGTTGGTGGTTGGCTAAAGTTGGCCACCTCCTGGCTGACCCTATGGCGGGCGCCATGGTGGAAGCCACAAGTACAAAAACTCCAAAATCTTGATTTTTTAACTCGTTTTTCTTCATTTCTTCAAGCAAGGCTTAGGAAAGACAAAAAAAACTGAAAACAAAACAAAATGCAAACATAACACAAGAAAATAAAAATAAAAACTCTGTATAGCTCAGCAAAGAGAAACAGTATTATCAAACAATTTGGGCAAAAAGTGCTTCTAAGTTTAAAGTAGGATGTAATGATAGGTATTAGCCAGGTGAACCAAGGATATTGTGACAACACATTCTGTAAGAATACAGACACAAACATTGATCCTATACAAACTGATCCATTTAAAACTATCACACTTAGGCCTAATTTTCAAATCTTTTTCATTCAGGCGCAATCACATTAAGCCCGTTATCTCACACATACTCATAGAAGGATGACCGGTTAGTGACTCTGATCTCAAGCACAGGGTTCTGGTACATAAGTTGGTAACCCCTCAAATGACCCAATTATGGTTGTGGGTGATCGAGTTGTAACCCTCCCTACCAAGTCCAGCACCAGAAACCTCTGATTCAACCAACAATAAGCAAAAATCATTTTCTTTTATTCTTTTTTCAATTTCTCACAACCCCTTTTTAGGTTAAGTGACTTTGTGAGGGTCACCTACCCCGGAGTCGTAACATATGAATCATGAAAGCACAGTAAAAAAAATTTGGATCACTCACTTATATTCATTGATCTCCTACGTAGAGCATGCTTAAGCCGGAGCTGAATTTTAGAATAAACTACTAAATATGAAGGTTAAGGCCATAGCATAAGGTTATCAGGATCAGTTCCTATAATTATGAAGCTTATGGTGTTGAAACGATACTGATTTTTCAAAAGGACTTCCCAAGTCATCTACATCCTATCTTAAACCTGTTTTAAAGCCCAAAATTTTTCAAAGGATACGGTTTTCTTTTGTCAAAAAATTTTGGTAGGGCTAAGAAATGGGGAAAAATAGAAATACACCACACAAATGACTCGGCAAGCACATGGATTTTATTGAAAACAAACAAAGCAAGGTAAATAAACTGAAAAAGAAAGAAAGACTTAAAAATAAAGAAAAGGAAAAGCAATAAAATCTCCTCCCACACTTAAATCGAACATTGTCCATAATGTTTCTAAATAAAATATGGAAAGAGTAACCTGGATGTATCTAGGGGCGGCCACTGGTGCCCTCGCCATCCTGTTGATGCCTAGGGTGACGAGACTTGCTGCAACAATGATCGCTCTAGGAAGAGGCTAGCTGCTCCACTTTGGCTGATAGAGCGGCCTGAGAACTCCGAACCTGTCAAAGGTTCCATAATAGGGAAACCTGAGTGGCAGTACCTCTCAAAAAAGGCCTGCTAACGCTGCTGCTCAGTACTGATCGCAAGCTAAGATTGCATGATATTCTGAAGACACTGATCAGTATGTTGTTGAGAAGTTTGCATGAAGCTAATGTTGTCAGTCAGCTGCTGTTGCAATGTGGTGAGCATGCCATCTCGCCTCTCCTCTCAAGCAAGATGCTCTCGCCACATCTCCTCAGTGATGTAAAATCTAGGGGCAGCACCTGCAGAATGATATGAAGAAGATGGTGCAGTGTGTGCCGGTGAATCATAGTGGAGGGACATATGTGGAACAGGAGACTGGTCTCTCCGTTCATACTACTCATCAGTCTCATTTTATTTCCCAAGAGGAACATTAGGGAGCAATGGTCCCCTAATAGGTGGAGCGGATAAATCATAAGTCCAATTTCCCTCAAGTAGCACATCAGTCCTCTGGGAGCAAGGTAAAGAGATACTGGGAATAGCCACACCATGGATCATGAGGTCAAAACCTCCCTCTTTCCTAACCTTACATAATTTCATATCTTTCAAAAACTTTAAATTAATTATACGGTTAGGTAGAGGTACCAAAGTGGCTAACTCAGTGTCCAAGTTCAAAGCCCGAGCAATGGAGGTAATCAATCCTCCAAAAGAAATAACGCCCCCTTTCTTAAAGAGGAAGACACGTGTGCAATCATAAATGGGACAACATTAATTTTTAAACCAGTGAGGCTTCCTTACAAAAACTGAAGTTCTTTTGCATTGAACTTGTTTGGATTCTCCTGGGAAAAAATAGTACAAGCCTATAAGTAACGTAAAACACGAATGGCCGGGTTATGGATCATTGAGGCAAGAATACCCTCAAAAGGGGAAATTGGGGAACTAGACAATCTAGCCCAAAAAGCAAATGCCTCAATCGACCAATCAGAATCCAAAGGGGTCTCACAGATAAATCCTTCCCCATGAGGCATGTCCAACAACTATGCTAAAGCATCGGTAGTATACTCATATTCAAAATTAAACATTCTAAATTTTATCGTACCGATCATGCTAGCAGTGTTGGAACTGACAGTATAAATTAATGATCTTAAAAATTCTTTGGTTAGCCTCTCATAGGTAGGTTCTCTCCTAGAAAAAACATTCTGAAATCCTAAAGTGTCTAACATGTGGAAAACACTGTGATAAATTCCTAAAGTGTACAGACAGTCAGTATCGATATACCTTGTCGGAGAAATTTCTTGTGTCTATAACTTCTCGAGAATTTTTCTCTGCCTCGACCCCGGTTTTCCATCACGAAGCAAAAATCCATCGAACTCGATTGTTGCCATTGTTTGTGAAAGAGGAGAAAATTGGGTTTTTATATAAAGAAGGTGAAAATGGTGGTTTATGGATTTTTAATGAGGGAAATGAAATGGTGGAATAGGAAATGTTAGCGGGATTGTGAATAAATGGGAATGTTATGAACTTTTAGTGGGTTTTGATAGAGGTTTTGGAGAGGGAAAAATGGAGTTTTTGGGGTTGGAAGATGAAAATGGTGGTTTTGGTGGTTCTGTCGCGTAAAAGGTACAGACCCCATGGTGGGTGCCATGTGTGTAAAATCTGGATGGGCCAGATTTTGAATTTTTGCTCATGGGCCTTGTACTTTTCGCGGGGGGTATGGACAACATCTTTCACATGTTTTTCTTCATATTTTGAATCTTGGATGACATAGCTTGATAAAAATAAAAATGGAAATTCATAAAATAAAATAAAATACAACGAAATACAAAAATAAGAGAAAAGTAAATATGCAATATATATATATATATATATATATATATATATATATATGTGTGTGTGTGTGTGTGTGTGTGTGTGTGTGTGTGTGTGTGTGTAGATATGAAATACGATTGTTAGAGATAGATTCATAAAAATAAAAACAAATCCAAGCAGAAATCAAATATAGATAATGATATGTTTGGAAATGAAAATAACGATAAAGCATATAAATAACATATCTGTCTCAGATGGGAGGAACACTGTCAACACCGACATGGGGATCATCATCAAGGTCAGAGTCAGAGCCTCCTGGGGCTTGTGGGCCTCCTGCTATCTGTCGGTGCAACTCAGCAATCTCCTGGTAAAGAAAATCGGCCTCCATCGCATGAGTCAAATAAGAGACCTCATGCTGAAAGGTGAGGTCAGCAATCTCCTATCGAAGTCGGGCCACCTCCATACGCAGCTCAGCTAGCTGCGTATGCATATCCAGCTGCTACAAAGAGAAATTATTACAAAGTACGGTGAACCTGGGTGAAAGTGGTACAGGGATGTACTCTGCCATAGGTGGCGATCTAGGTGCATCAATGGTCTCCCCCTGGCCTTCCAAAGTGTAGGTCCATAGCCAGATCATGCACACTGGTCATCATAGGATCTGGAAAAGTGAAGTAGAGTATCGTGTCATTCTTGATCAGGAGCTTGAAAAAGTATGAGATGAAGGAGACCCGCCTCATCAATCCATAATCCAAGAAATACTCGATATCCAACAGCATGTATCCATAACAAGGGGTCAAGTGACGTAACTGCCTCTCAAGACCCAAAGCAATAGCAATGTGTGTCACCGTCCCTCCCACATGTATGATACTCTCAGAGGGAATGGCAGTGGCATGCAGATTCCACATCAAGAAGTTACCGCAAGCAACTGGACGTGATTGATTAACACAAAACAAGAATAATACCTCCTTATCACCTACATGGTGGTCAGCATCACTCCTTCCTAAGAAGGCATGGGCCATAATCATCTGAAAATAGCGGAGGGCCGGATTATGGATTACGTTTGACATTATATGGTCAGGATCATGACTATTCCCAGCAGTGATGTCATCCCAAAACTTCTCCACGTCTCCAATCATGAAGTAATCCAAGGGTAACTCTGGAATAGCATCAGGATAAGTCCGAAAACCTAAAAGATCACCGAACTCCTTGTGGTTGAAAGCATGCTCTGTCCCGAACAATCTGAAACTGGTGTGGCCATCTAGATCAACATATAGATCATAGTCCAATGAGCTGAGGAACTCTAAAGTGAGGTTCCGGTAAGTCTCGTTCTTGCTGTCAACATGCTCCTCCCAGTTGAGTTGGTGGCATAGGAATCTGACACTAGGTTCCAAGCCTAAGACTTCTAAGCAACCTTCATCTAGATACCGGGTAGGAGCCATCGGGCGAAGGGAAAAGGCCTCATAGCGCCGTTTCTGAATCTCATTTCTAAAGTTGACGTGCATGTCATCAAAAGGCGGCATCCTGAAAAGGTATGGTTAGAAGAGAATGTTGTCCTGAAAAATACAAACATTAAAACTATTAGTCGAAAAATAGGGAAACATAAGGCGATAAAATTATAAAATATAAATAAATTCAAGTAAATAAAAAGGAAAGAAAGTAAAACCCATGGGTTTCCTCCCATGTAGTTCTTGTTTAACGTCATTAGCTCGATGAAATAGACTTCATATCTCGGAAATGGGTACTGGAGGGTCGATCAAAGTGTGGTTAGAGTAGTCAATGGGAATGCCACCTCCTTTATAAAGCTTCAGTCTTTGTCCATTTACTGTGAATGTATTGCAAGAGCTATTTCTGATTTCCACGACACCTGACTTTAAGATCTTAGAAACTTCATAAGGACCAGTCCATCTGGAGCGTAGCTTACTTGGAAAAAGTCTCAACATGGAGTTAAAAAGGAGAACAGGATCTCCTGTGTTGAATTCCTTTTTTATAATCCTCTTGTCATGCCATGCCTTAGTTCTTTCTTTGTATATTATGGTATTTTCATAGGCATTCTGGTGGAGTTCTTCTAGTTTGTGAATGTCAAGGATTATTTTCTCACCAGTAGCCAAATAATCTAGATTTAAGGTTTTGATGGCCTAATAGGCTTTGTGTTATAACTCAAAGGGTAAATGACATGACTTTCCGTAGACCAATTGATAGGGGGTAGTTCCAATAGGGGTTTTATATGTTGTCCTATAGGCCCACAATGCTTCTTGTAGCTTTTGCGACCAATATTTTCTAGATATTGAAACAGTTTTCTCTAGGATCCATTTAATCTCCCTATTAGATACTTCAACTTGTCCACTAGTTTACAGATGGTAAGGTGTTTCTACTTTATGTCTAACTCCATACTTACTTAAAAGTTTGTCAAAAATCCTTGATATAAAACGTGATCCACCACGGCTTATGACAAGACGGGGTATTCCAAACCTGGGGAATATGTAATTTTTGAACAGTTTGAGTACTACCCATGTGTCGTTTGTGGGTGAAGCTATAGCTTCATTCCATTTAGACACGTAGTCAACAACCACTAAGATGTATTTATTACCTAAGGAGGATGGAAAAGGACCCATAAAATCTATACCCCATACATCAAAAAGTTCTACTTCTTGAATGTTCCTTAAGGGCATTTCGTCACGTCATGAGATGTTCCTAGTGTGTTGGATAATGTAAGCATGGACATCACGCCAAAGTGTGGTCCAGAAAAGGTCGGCTTGGAGGATTTTAGCATATGCTTTATAGGTGCTCGTATGTCCACCATAAGGTAGAGAGTGACAATGTTCTATGATATTCCTTACCTCTTCTTCAGGGACACAACGACGAAAATTACCGTCGGTGCCTCTTTTGAACATAAGTGGTTCATCCCAATAAAAGTGTTTCACATCATTAAAGAACTTATTTTTCTGGTGATAGCTAAGATCTGGGGGTACTATATCAGCAACTAAATAATTAACAAAGTCAGCATACCATGGTACATTACTAACTGTTAGGGCTTTCTCAGGGATCTCGTAACGATTTAGGTCATCTTCCTCAAAGGTGTCTATTTGTGCTACTAGTCTGTCATAAGCAAAGTCATCATTTATAGGAACTAACTTTGGTTTCAGGTATTCGATGCTAGAAAGGTGGTCAACAACTACATTTTATGTGCCTTTCTTATCTTGAATATCTAGATCAAATTCTTGTAGTAAAAGGATCCATCAGAGTAGCCTAGGTTTAACATCTTTTTTACTTAATAGGTAGCGGATAGATGCATGGTCTGTGTAAGCTATAATTTTATCTCCTACTAGATAAGATCCAAATTTATCAATAGCAAACACTACAACTAAAAGTTCTTTTTTGGTGGTAGCGTAGTTAAGTTGGGCAGCATCTAGGGTTCTTCTAGCATAGTAAATAACATATAGCTTCTTATCTTTTCTTTGACCCGGAACAGCTCCAACAGCATAATCGCTAGCGTCACGCATGATTTCAAAAGGTTCAGTCAATCTGGGAGTTGCATAACAGGTGCGGAAATTTGGGCTTATTTTAAAAGGTTAAAGGCTTCGACACACTTTTCATCAAAAATAAACTTAGGCCAGTTAAATGTTTTGTTATTTTAGAGAAATCCTTGATAAAGCATCAGTAAAAACCGGCATGACCAAGAAAACTTCGGACTTCCCTAATGGCCTTAGGTGGCTTAAGGTTTTCTATAACTTCTATTTTGGCTTTATCAACTTCAATACCTTTCTCAGAGACCATGTGTCCTAAAACTACCTTCGGTCACCATGAAATGGCATTTCTCCCAGTTCAATACGAGGTTTACTTCTACGCATCTTTCTAGAATTTTATCAAGGTTAGCGAGGCAATTTTTAAAATCAAACCTGCATACCGAGAAATCATCCATAAAAACTTCCATAATTCCATCGAGATAATCTGCAAAGATTGACATCATACAACATTTGAAAGTGGCATGAGAATTACAAAGTCCAAATGGCATTCATCTATAGGCAAAAGTTCTGTAAGGGCATGTAAAATTTGTTTTCTCTCGATCTTCAGGATGAATAAGGATTTCGAAAAATCCAAAATATCCATCTAGGTAGCAAAAATAAGAGTGTCTAGCTAAACGTTCAAGCATTTGGTTTATAAATGGTAAAGGGAAATGATCTTTCCTAGTATCTTTGTTTAGCTTTCTATAATCTATGCACATACACCAACCGCCTTTCCAGACGCTTGGCTACATGCTCACCTTTTTCGTTTTTCACAATAATGATGCCTCCCTTTTTGGGTACTACATGCACAGGGCTTACCCATCTACTATCTGAGATTTGATAAATGATACTAGTTTCTAGTAACTTAAGGACTTATTTCTTTACAATATCACTCATTATAGGGTTTATCCTTCTTTGGTGCTCTGTGGAGGATTTAGAATCTTCCTCTAGTAAAATCTGATGCATACATACAGAAGGACTTATTCCTTTCAGATCATAAATGTTATACCCTAAGACTGAGGCATATTTTCGCAAAACTTCTAAGAGTTTGTTTGTTTCAGCTTGGTTTAAGGTAGCACTCACGATAACTGGGCGCTTCATCTCCTTGTCAAGAAACTCATATCTTAGATTCTTGGGTATTTCTTTAAGTTCTAAAGTGGTTTGCTTAGGGCTAGGTATAGGATCTGGGGTAAGGGCTAAACATTCATAGAGGTTATCATCAATGTAGGGTTCCATCTTCTCGAATCCATCGTCTTCCCATATGGTGGTCGAAGGTAGTTTGATTGATTTGATAGGTCCTTCTTCGTTTAATTCTCTTACGCATTCATCAATAATGTCTATGGCATAACATGTGTCTCCTAATACTTGTGCCATAAGGAACTTTGAAAGAATAAACTCTATCTTTTCCTTGCCACTTCAAAGGTCAGTTTTCCTCTCATGACATCTATTATGGCTCCAGCTGTACATAAGAAGGGTCTTCCTAGGAGGATTGGGATATCATCATCTTCTTTGATGTATGTTGTACCCCAAAATTTTCCCTCTCATTTTACTCAAGACATGCCTCTAGAGGTCCTCAATTGCTCAAGGATGACTAAGAATTGACCAGACAAATCCTCCTCTAAAGGAAACAAGCTTCAAACTAGGGTTTCACTCCTCATCAAGATGGTCGAATTCCAAGGGTACCAAATGCTTTCCATGGTCCCAATATGTTCTCAAGATCATCCATGTTAAGTTTCATGCCTTGCACAAGAAGTTTGCTCAGTCAATTGCCCAGATGCCTGAAAATCAATTGTACTAGGTCAAAAGTCAATTGTGCCCCACATACAGTCAAACTTCAAGATTTTTGGTCAACATAAACATTTTGAAGTGATATCCATCATTTGATCAAGGGTTGATTATGATTCCTCAAGGAATGCCCCAAATTCATCAAAACCTAAAAGTTGCTAAATTAGGGTTTCATAAGAAAAGTCAACCAAACTTTGACCAATCATAACTTCTTCATACTTTATCAAACATTTTCCATCCAAGGCTCATTTTTAATATGATGCAATTACCTACAATTCATCTTCATCCCACAAGTTAAAAATATGCACTCATAAAAAGATATGAATTTCTACATTATAGTTCCTTTTGAAAAGTCAACAAAAACACCTTTTGGGTCAAAGCTTCTTATATGAACATGGAAGACCCAATTGAGATGAAAACAAAAGGGTTGTTTAGGGGACGTCCTAAGCTTTCTAAAAAGTCAAATAACACCTCTCTAGGGTTAAAATTTAGGGAGATATGTATTGTAAAAGTTGACCAATTTTTGGAAATGTGCATGAAGTCAACATTGATCAAAATGACTTTTTTTTCTAAATGGGCCCATGTTTTCTTGTTTGAAACTTGTTCCTAAGATGGCCCACGACCCCTGATCTTATCCACCTATTATTTTATCATTTTTATTATTTATTTTGATTTTTTATTCATTTAAAGCAAAATAAATCAATTTAAATAGTAGAATAATCAAATAAAATCAAAGATTTGATTTTATGAGCATATTATGAGTCCATGGACATCTAGCAAATCAAAAAATTCGTGCAAGAGCCAATTGATTGGAAAAGATCTTAATTTGATCTATTTTGGAAACAAATCATACAAGATAAAGAATAAAATCAAATCTCCATAATTTGTAAAGATATGATTAGTTTTTATTGACATAATTCATTCCAATATAAGGACATAACATTCTCAAGGATAAAAAATAGGATTGAGGTCATGAAAGAAGGAGGACAAGTCTCAATTTTTTATCAAAAAAGTGCAGGTCTATTTCGATTCTACAAGCCATTTCAAGCAATTCCAATGCCAGCAATTTGTTCCCTGACATCTTCTGAAGCCATTCCAATCATCCTCAAGCCTTAAAACCTTCAGAAATCACGCCTCATAGTGCCACGGTTTGCATCTTTTTTCAAGATTCGTTTTCAATTATCTATCCATCATAAACATGTTTTGATCACATATCCATGCTTGCTATCATATTTGCAATATTTTTTATTGGTTTGAATGAAGTTTAAGTGAATGAATGACATGATGCCATTGTTAGGGTTTTGAGGTCCCAAATTGGGAATTCTATATAAAGGCAAAATTGGACAAAATTAGGGGTACTATCATGCTCAGGAGATGATTTGCAATTGATTCATGCCTTTGGTTTGAATTTATTCTGCTTGTGCTGCATTTTTGAATTTTGCAGGTTTTTAGTTACGAATAAAATTCATCACTACAACCTATAGTGACGGAAAAATGTTGTAGGAAAAAGTTCCCCATCTAAAATGACAGATCCGTGAAGAAGGTGATGGAGTTGTGCTCATTGATTCGTCCATTCAAACCATTGGGAACCCACAGCGCGCGTGTTTTTGACATGTGACCCTAGATCTTTATTTGTCTTATATTTATTTTGTATTATTTTGTTAACAATTAACACGCTTGGTTCAGTTGGCAAGGCAAGGCATGATAAAGCTTTAGTCCAAAAGGGGGTGGGTTCGATCCAGCCCTTTTGCAAAGTTAATTTTCACTAATTTGTCTCTTCAGATCCAATGCTCCAGGTCCCTGTGCGCTCCTCATGTGCTTCCATCACCATATCACAAGATCTCATCATATCCAGATCTAACACTCAACACATGCAGACCATGGTGAACCCTCAAACGTGGCCAGCACTGGATCCAAACGCCTGATTGGGCCAAAGGATTTGGGCTCAATGAAATTCAGGTGTCACACCTCCCTTTCAGCAAATACAGACCCAATTTAATTCTATTCTCTCTATTTTATTTTTTAATTATTTACTAATTATTTTCTTTTTAAAAAAAAAATAACACAAAAATCATTTTTATCATAAAATCAAAAATCACAAATAACATCAAAAATCAAAAATCAATTTTTTCATAAAAATATTTTATTTCCTTAATTAATTAGTTTAATCATTTAGGGCAATTTAATCTTCTTTTTTTCATAATTAAAAATAATTAGAATTAGGGTTTAATTTGTGCATAACCTAATTAATTTTTTCTCAAAAAACTAAACTAAATCTTTTTCAACTAGATTTTTTCAGGTTTGCTAATTATTCTCGCATTTAAGTCACCGCGCGCATTTTTTAATTTCATTTTTATTATTATTGTAACTGCTCTGAGTTTGTAATAGTAATTAGGGTTTCAATTCCGCATCTTTATTTTCACTCAAAATAATTATGTATCTGCGAAAGCCTTGTAATAGCTAGGAATTTTAACTTTCCCGTATTTTAATTTTCGCAAACTATAAATTGCTTAGATGTATGTTAATAGAATTGCATGGAAAGACAAACTGAAAATTAATACGGTAGAAAACCCTAAATGTGCAAAGATAAATTAACTAAAAATTACACTCGCACATGCTCACTCCTAGGGTTTACTCCACTCCGGTTTCCTCGGAAAACAATGGTCATGTCCCTCGAACGTAGGGATATCTTAGCAAAAGACCCTCAATCTAAAAATCATCATAAAGATCATAGTCCCTTAATGTCCCTCGAGTTGCCTACGAGAAATGATCTTGTCCCTCGATGTTGCCTATATGATGACAGTCCCTTCGAAATGCTAAGGTATCCTTACATGTTGCCTTCAATGACCATTATGTCCCTTTCGATAGTCCCTCAAACATCCAATGATTAGGGTTACCTACTCACTAATAGTAGGATAACACGGTCTAAATAAAAGGAGGAAAAGAACACCTTTTTTCGAGTAGGTAGATAAATGTTAGGTACTTGCTCAAAATAACAAATCTTTTACACCATACACTTTCAAACAAACTTTTCAAACTAAAGTTTTCAAAACACTTTATCACACTCTTGAGGACTGATATAAGGGTTAACATAAAGTGAAACGCGGCTGTGATACGGTGGGAAAACTGACTTGAGGTTTTGCGTTTGTTTTCGCAAATGTTTCGGTTTAGCAAGAGTCGCCACCGACTTTTTATTTTATCCTAAGGAAAGGTTAAAAAGCACAGGAAAAACCTTTGAGATGTTTTCTTGGGTTCCAGGAGTAGATTATATAAAGGGAAGGTATTAGCACCCTTTCTATCCATGGTTATCCATGGGCTCTTAGTTACTTGCTTAGATCACTTGCCTTGCATTTTCAATTATTTGAAATGGTGCTTTCAATTGTTTGAAATGGTGCTTTGTGTGTGCGGTTTTGAAAATGTTTTAAAAATGTTTTGAAAAAGATGCCTTGTCTAGGCAACCCTTGTAACAATTCTTTACTCGAATGTTTTACAAAAGGTGTTTGTCTTTTTGAAAAGATGTTTCAAGGTTTTTTTTTAAAGTTGTTTTGGAAGTTGTGTTTATGAAGTGTGTTTTGAAAGTAGGAAAGTGTGTTTTGCAAGTTTGATCAAGTAACTAAGATTTGTCTACCCCTAAATTTACTCAAAGATTTTTTCTATGTTTTAACCCTTTTAACAGTATTGTTTCACCATTGTATTTGGTGGACAATCTTGTGTTAGGATGTTAACAGGACGGGCGCGGGTCATCGTTTAGACCATGAATGCAATAGTGCCAAGTGTCTTTGGCAATTTTTCCTTTAAGGGACTATGATCATTTTGTTTAGGCAACTTCGAAAGCGTCATCGAGGGACTATGATCATTTGATTTGTTTTTGTTTTGCCAAAGAAACTCAACATGCAAACATGGCCCATTTTTGAAGGCAACGAGTGGAGGAACCCTAGGGGTGCAAGTGTGAATGGTGTATTGATTGTCATGCATTTGTCTTGTATTAGGTTATCTAGCGGTCGATTTTGAATCTTCGCATACAAACCCTAATTACTATACAGTATATAGAAAGCGATAAATTGCGGGAATTTAAAGTCTAAGCTATTACAAATAAGTATCCGAGGATGGGGGTAAAAATATTTACAAATGGGGATGAGTCTTATCAGGATAGTAGTGTCCAAATATGATTTACAACCAAATCGAATCGCATTCTCAATGGAAAATATAGCAATGTATAAGAATCAAAGAGAAATAAAAGTAATTTGTGAGAGTGTATGTGATTATTTACAAGTGATAACAAGGATTAACCTAATGTATTAAGTAAGTATTTACTATTTTTGGTTTTTTGTTGATTATGTATAATCAAATGTTTTAGTGAAAAGAAAAGAAAAATGTTTTAAGTTTAGAGACAACTAACATTTGTACATTTTAGTTAATGTTATATAAACAAAAGGGTTTTGAAGAAAAAGTATTTAACTCAAAACAAACTAATTATTTATGTATCTTTTAATGTTTTTATGTACAAGATTTAAATTAAACAAAAAAAGGTTTTAATAATAAAAAAAATGTTTAAACTTAATAAATCTAAGATTTATGCACTTTTAAGTGTAATAATAAAAAGTATCATTAATAAGAAAAAATGAGAGATCAATTAGGTTATAAAAATTAAAAGAAAGGTGTTGATTCAAAAAAAAATGATTTGTAATAAGAAAGAGTTAAATGGGCCTAGCCATCATGTACATGGCAAGCCCAATGTAGATTGAGACAAAAAAGGGGGGGGGGGGTGTAACGCGCCTTGAGGGGTCAGGTGCCATAATCATTGGGCTTGAGGGTTTTGGTTGGGGACAGGCCCAAAACGCGTTTCACAACATTTTGTTTGTTAGGGTTTTCAATTCTTTGTTTCAGAACAAGGGTTTGTTGTTGAACAGCGCCACTTCCATTTCTTCTTCTTCGTCTTTATCGTTCTCAACGAAGGCCATTGAGCGTTCTCTCCATGTCGGGCTACTAGGATACTACTTCCATTTCCCCTCTCTCCACATGGTTGCTCCAGGAGGTGACAACAAGGTATTATTCTCAGCTTTCAATGTTTTAGGGTTTTCGTATTTTCTCTTGTATGTTATTATTGTTGTGTGTTATTGATTTTTTTATGTGTTGTTTGTGTTCATGAGGTATATCAATGGACTGAGGGAATAGAAAGTTATACCTTTGGGGGGTTTGTCTTTGGGGAAAGGACGGAGGTGGACCGACAGTATCCTCAGGCGGCCGGAGGCGGGGACGCAATGATAAAGGCTTCCTGGTACTTGTATCTTGCTTTTGTGTTTTATGATGACGCTTTGCCTCTGAAAACGCTTGCCTATTTGCTTCTTTTCCTCTTCTGATCGTTTACCTCTGTGATGCTTGTTGTCGTGCTTCGAACCTCCGAATTGCTTGCTTTAGTTGCCTTTGATGATTATGATATCTGAGTTGCCTGATATGCTAACCCTATGATGAATTTGATTCTGAGGGTTTTGTTGGTTTGAATGCTTCAGTGTTCTTGCTTCTGTCTTTTCTTTTCCTCTCTTAGCTTTGAGTGAGATTCTGTCTATGATGATGATGTTTGAATCGGAGTATGTTTATGTTGTTGTTGGCCCTATGATGAGGTTGCTCTGAGGGTGTTGGGATTCTGTTTGTTTTGTTATTTGGATTGGCTTGGTGGTTGGGACAAGCAGGTTCTTTATTGAAGCTTAGCAGGTAGTTTGGTTTGTGTTGATAGGCTTCAAGACTTGATGTTTACAGGCTTTTTGATTTGAGGGCTTTTGGAGTTTATGGTTCTGTGTTTGAAACAGGTTAGCAGGCTTCAGGCTTGGTTACAGGCTTGAAGTTTTAGGCTTGTGTTTGAGATTTATGCAGGTTTCTTTTAGGCTTGATGTTTACAGGCTTTGTTGTGATATGCTGGCTTTTGAAAACTTAAGGTTTAGGCTTCAGGCTTGTATGGCTTGATGTATTATGCAGGTTTGTGGCCATTTCTGGTTTTTTGTGTATTGGTACAGGCTTATTGTGTCTTGGGCTACATGCTTGTGTTGATACAGTTTGGGAGGCAAGCTTTTGGCTTCTTTGTGTTATGTGGTTCTAGGCAGGATTATTTTGAAGTTACAGCTTGGGAGCTTGTGTTCTCTTTTTATGTGTATTCTGCCTCCTTTTCTTGTTCTAATAACTCTTTGTTTTATATCTTTTAAGCCTAAGCCTGCAAAACTGTAAGCCTTCCCCTTCTCTCTCTCTTTTCTCTCTCCACAGATAAAAAGCATATTATATTGCTTAAAACTGTACTTTTCTGAAAAAGTGCTTGGCTGGGAAATGATGACAATTGAAATAAATTGCTTGCATTGTTGGTTCTGCTCTGCATATCTTCTTTCTTCAGATTTTCTGCATTTTGTGTACTTGTTGATATCTCTTTGACAGCCTTTTGATAGCTTGGTTGACATCTCTTGGTAACTTAGTTTGCCATGTGCAGTTTGCAATTTGTTGACAGCTTTTCTTGTTTGTTCCATTTGAACATTGCAACTTGTTTTGGCATATTCAGTTTGCTACCTGTGACTTAGTTTGGAATTTTGAACTATGCAGCTTTGTATTTGGCATATTCAGTAGCTTTGTGGTATTTGGTTCAAATTTGCAGCCTAGTACATTTTTATATTTGCAAACATATTTCCTTTCCCTCTTTGTTAACCAAGAATTTTCTTGTGATTTGCAGAGAGGGTGAATAAACTGATTCCGGCCAATCACTTTTAATGATGAGTCTTTTTTATGATTAACTGTCTGCCTTTGATTTCATCTGTGTTGACTTCTTTTCTTTTTTTGTCTTTGCAGATAAAAGTCAGTTGAGCAATGGGGAGTATCAGTAGAAGATGAAGACTTAGGAAAATTAGGATACAGTTTTATTTTATTTTAACCATTTGTAATAAATATTATTATAAATACTTGTAAATAAAATTACTTGTATTTAAATAACACTTGTACCACTAATTAAAAATAAATAAAAGTCTTTTTGTCAGATATCTCCTTTATTTCAACTGTCTATTTAATTATTTAAGCTTTCTTGAATTAAAATAACTGGAAGTAGATCCAATTATTCTAACTTAGAAAAAATAAATAATTAATAAACATTGTAGTCTTGCAATCAATAATAAACCCGGCGCCCCAATTAAACATAAGCAATGCACAGTTAATCAAACAAACGTCCATATGCTTATCCCTTTACTGATTAAACCAAACACTGCAAATTTTCAACCAGAAGCCTCAGCTTCTAAACCAGAGGTTCAGGTTTATTGAGAAACAAACTGAAATCAGGCGTCAAAGCAGTGTAACAGCCAATTAATACACTATGGATTCAAGTTCTTCTGAAACTGCGCGTGCAAACCCTAATTCTTGATTTAATGTCAAAGAAGCGTCCGCCTGATCAGACCCTGAGCCAAACTCAAACAAATTAAAAGAAACCCTAATTTTGTCTGACTGATTCAAAATCAATGAAAAACCCTAATTTTGTATGACTGATAAGAAAAGTCTGTTTGACCGATTCTTGAGCCAATCTGAAAAATCAGGAAAAGCCCGAAGCTGTGATTTCTTGTGGAAAAGAGAGGGCAAATTTTGGGGTACAACAGTTGCCGCTGTTCAATCTTCTTGAACCTGAAGAGTTAGATTGGCAAGTTTGCCATTCGCGACTTGAAGGTAAAAGGAGATTGGACACTAGAGTGCCCACAAAAAAATTTGCACTCGTCAAAGCGTAGTTTGAGGGAATGGGCTTAAAGATGCCATTTGGTGATGGGCTTAAAGATTCCATCTGGAGATGTGCCATAGGGATGGGCTTAGAGATGCCATCTGGAAATTGTTGGTAGGAGGATGGGCTTAGAGATGCCATCTGGAAATTGCTGGTAGGAGGATGGGCTTAGAGATGCCATCTGGAAATTGCTGGTAGGAGGATGGGCTTAGAGATGCCATCTGGAAATTGCTGGTAGGAGGATGGGCTTAGAGATGCCATCTGGAAATTGCTGGTAGGAGGATGGGCTTAGATATGCCATCTGGAAATTGCTGGTAGGAGGATGGGCTTAGAGATGCCATCTGGAAATTGCTGGTAGGAGGATGGGCTTAGAGATGCCATCTGAAAATTGCTGGTTGAACTGTATGTCATTGGTGAGTGGGTGAGTATCAGAAAGGTATCCATGTTTTAGAACATCTCTGAACTGGGGGTTTGAATAAGCAATAGATTGACATCCGTATCTGGAAGCATCCGTAAACTGTTTTCAAAAGTTGCATCTAAACAAGCGATAGATTAACATCCGTGTTTGGAGAATCCGTAAACTGTTTTTAGAAGTCTTGAATATGAACAAGCGATAGGTTAACATCCGTATCTGGAGAACCCGTAAACTGTTTTCAGAGGTTGAAGAATCTGAACAAGCGATAGGTTAACATCCGTGTCTGGAGAACCCGTAAACTGTTTTCAGAGGTTGAGTCTGGACAAGCGATAAATTAACATCCGTGTTTGGAGAATCCGTAAACTGTTTTCAGAAGTTGAAGAATCTGAACAAGCGATAGGTTAACATCCGTGTCTGGAGAACCCGTAAACTGTTTTCAGAAGTCTTGAAATTGAATAAGCAATAGAGCAGCATCCATGTTGGGAAGCGTCCGTAAACTGTTTTCAAAAGTTGAGTCTGAACAAGCGATAGATTAACATCCGTGTTTGGAGAATTCGTAAACTGTTTTCAGAAGTCTTGAAGTGGAGAAGGAACCGGTGTAGGGTTTCCTGATGATGAGTCCGTGTAAAACTGCATCTGAAATGAGAAGGAACCGGTGTAGGGTTACCTCATGACGAGTCTGTGTAGAACTGCATCTGAAATGAGAAGGAACCGGTGTAGGGTTGCCTCATGATGAGTCAGTGTAGAACTGCATCTTGGATAATTGTTAATGATAGCCTTTTATTCTTATCCTGAAAAGGACAAAATGTTAGCTAAACACAAAGTTATGTTGCATGAAATGTATGATGCAATATATGTTATGTCAATGTTTATGATATGAATGTGATGAATGCGCATGTAAGCTGATGAGTTGTCTTGCTGAGGATAGATGAATCCTGGATGGCTGGAGATAATAGAATCTTGACTGCTGTCGGGGAAAGTGGATCCTTGACTACTGCAGGGGATTGCAAGAATCTTTTAATCATTGAAAATGAGAAGTCCTGGGACCACTGTTGGGGAATCAGGAGCTTGGGTTGTATGCCAATCTACTGGGGATTCCTGTCTTGAGGAGATCTTCACTGAGGAATATCTGAATATCCTGTGAGGAACTGAGAATGAGAGTCTTCATTCTGCTTGGGGATTGATAGTTTGAAGTTTTAGCTCCGCTGGGGATTGCGAGAATCTTTTGATTGCTGCAGGTATTGATCTGGGATCTTGAAAAGGTTGGTCGGGGAGATAGTTGTCCTGGATGGTTTCAGGTATTAATCTCTGACCTGAGAAAGAAAGATAGTTTTCCTGGCTTGTTACAGGTATTAATCTTCAATCTCTTCCTGTAGATAGTTTTCCTGGCTTGTTACAGGTGTTGATCTACAATCAGTCGTCCACAGATATTTTCCTGGCTTGTTACAGGTATTAATCTGGAACTTGGGTTATACGCCACTTTGAGAATGAGAATCTTCATTCTGTTGGGGGTCAGAAATTGGGAGTATACCAATCTTCCGGGGTTTTAAGGATGAGAGTCTTCATTCTGTTAACGATCAGAAATTGGGAGTATACCAATCTTCTGAGGTTTTAAGGATGAGAATCTTCATTCTGTTAACCGTTAACTGCTATCTGGTCGATCTCCAGGCTTTCGCATAAACTTGTTGGGGATTGAACTATTATCCGGTCGAATCCGGGCTTCATAGCTTGCTCTTAGGAGATACCACTATTTGGTCGTAATCCAAGCTTCGTGGTAGTCTGATACCGTAACTGGGATCTGAATGAGTGATAGAATGGCTACCGTGTCTGGAGCGTATCTGAAACTGTATCTTGGAGTTGAGATCTGTATGAGTAGCAGAATGACTTCCTTGTTTGGAGTGTATCTGAAACTGTAACTAGGATCTGAGTGAGTGACAGAATGGCTACCGTGTTTGGAGCGTATCTGAAACTGTATCTTGGAGTTAAGATATGTATGAGTAGCAGAATGACTTCATTGTTTGGCGTATATCTGAAACTGTAACTAGGATCTGAATGAGTGACAGAATAGCTACCGTGTTTGGAGCGTATCTGAAACTGTATCTTGGAGTTGAGATCTGTATGAGTAGCAGAATGACTTCCTTGTTTGGAGTGTATCTGAAACTGTAACTAGGATATGAATGAGTGACAGAATGGCTACCGTGTCTGGAGCGTATCTGAAACTGTATCTTGGAGTTGAGATCTGTATGAGTAGCAGAATGACTTCCTTGTTTAGAGTGTATCTGAAACTGTAACTAGGATCTGAGTGAGTGACAGAATGGCTACCGTGTCTGGAGCGTATCTGAAATTGTATCTTCCAACAGGTGATGAAGGAATTGTTGAACACTTTCGACATTTGAATGCCCCAAGTGATGATGAGGGAGACTTGCCCCAAGTTAATCTGTAATTGAGAGATTTGTTGAAATCTTGACTGGACTGCCCCAGGTTAACTGGATTTTGAAAGATCTGTTGAAACCTTGACTGGACTGCCCTAGGTTAATTGAGCTTTGAAAGATTTTGTTGAAACCTTGAGTGGACCGCCCCAGGTTAATTGGATAGTGACATGTCATGCCCCCTTGTTGATAGGAGATTTGTTAATGGAAGTGTCATCCTTTTTGGATTGGTTTTGTTCACTGAGAGAGCTTTCGTTCATCGGATATTCATTGTGTGAATTTCTCCGCCGTCAAACAAATAGCCAAGTGCAAACAGTGATATTCAAGTAATGCAAAGTTTATGTCTGTCTCGAAGTTTTGAAAAATGCATTTTTTAGCAGAAAACTTTTTATAAGACAAATTCAACACAAGATTTAGAGCAAAGCCTTACAGGAGTCAGGATACCTTTTGTAACAGTATGCTTTCGAACTAACCCATGCTTCAATTAGGACTTTTGAAGGGTTGTAACATGGCTCGGTTCACGGTTTAAGAAACAAAGGATAAAGGCTCAAAGTATATTTGTACCCACCCACTCTTCGTGATGTTCTTCAATCCTAAGCTCAGTTAATTGCGCGTCGCACTCTATTCAAGTTTGGAACGACCTTTTGGTGATGGTTCACACCAATTGAATTTATTGAGAAGGCATTCATCATTTTTTGCAACATTTTTCATGTTGTTGAGGATTTGTAATAACCTCTTTCTTGATTTGTTATCCCTAACTTTTGCCTGACTGTTCCTGTTTTCGAGATTACAGTCAGCGGGATGCCCCAAGTTTCTTAAGCCTCCTTTATAGGTTTTGACTTAATGTGTTTTTATCTTTTGAGAGATTGACTGCCTATGTGATAGGGAACCATCACTTCCTTTTGACTCCAAAGGAATGTCTTTTCTTTTTTTGATGTTGTTCGTTTGTATTACGAACTGAGAGTTTGCGACTTCAACGCGCACCTTTTTTGAATTAACTGAGAGACTACCCTGCCCTAGGTTTAAATCAAAGGTTTCAATTTGTTTAGAACAGAAAACTCATACTTCTTTGGCTCGAATGGGTTGACTAGGGATTATCTTCCTTATAACTCCAGTGTTTGGGAATTGAAAGAAATGCATGTACATCATCAGCAAGGTCTGTTCAAAAGCATATTGTATGAGATTATGGTATTGTTTCGTCATCCTCCCTCTAAAGGCTTGCAGCTTTTTATCAAGAGTTAAATATCATAAAGAAAGCATAAGAGTAGTGAAAACGAATGGATGAATTCAAGACAAACATATGCAATGCATTAATGAAACAGAGTTTGACATTAATAGATAATTGTTTGAATAACAAAGAGATTACAACTTGAAAGTTCAAATGAAACAAAAGTCTCTCAGTTCGAGCTTTGTCACTTCAGGTGGATATACCCTTAACGGAAGATTTTCATCTCGCCATCTGGCATGAATCTCAGCACTCCAATATCAATCAGATCTTGAATCTTGTTCTTCAAGGCCCAACAGTCGTCGGTGTCATGTCCCAGACTATAGGAGTGGTATACACAAAATGCATCGGGATGATAGTTAGGAGAGGAGGTATTGGGCTTCCGAATAGGATCCCTCAAAGCAGTGAGATTGACCTCCAACAAGCGCTCCAGTATTAGAGATGACGGTATGTCAGTCTCAGTGAACTGTCTTCCCGATGTATTTTGCTTACGCCGATTACCCCGTTGACACTGACGAGGTTGTTGTTGGGCTTGTGACCCTGAAGCAAGTAGAGGAGCCTTCCCTTTGTCTTCTTGTCTGGAAGGGGGTTGAATGATGACTTGCTCTTCAACCTCAGATGTTTTCCCCACCTGGTTGTCCCGAAGCAGTTGGCTGACGAGAACCCTGAGCTCCTCTTGTCTTTGAGCCAAGTCCTGGATGAGAGCCATCTGGCCCACCAGTTGTCCCACCATTTGGATCCTCATTGTAGTCAGCTCAGACTGAAGCTCTTCCAACTGATCACTCCTGGCATTGCTTGAATTCCCCTGGACCATGCCCCTTGTGAGGATAGCTTTCACTTCTTCTTGTCCCAGGGACAGGTTCAAGAACATTTCTTGAAGTTGAGCATTTTGGTTCTGGATATCTTTGACAGTCCTTTCCAGAGCCATCTCTACTGAAATACACAGTAGGAGAATAAGGAAACCTGAAAAGAAGAAACTGTTATGATGCAATGCATGATATGTGAATGCATGTTTTCAAGGATCTCTTGGGGTAAACACAAGAGAATGTTAGAGGTTGAACTTTGATCTTTGATTGGAGAACTCTGCCCCGGTGGATGTCTTTCCACGAGAATCAAGCTCACCATGTCAAGTGGGTCATAGCCCCTGATTCAAGTTGTTGCACTTGATCTTTGATGGCATTTGTTTAGAGGAGAAAACCTCTTTCCCCTTGGTAGACGTCTGGTTCAACGTGACCCTACATCAAAAGAACCCTCGAGATCCTTGAAATGGTTATTGAAAATGCTATGGTATGATGTCATGATGTTATGTACATGTATGCAAAAGTGAGCAAGTGTATATACAGGTAACCATATTCACACCGAGAAAACAAGTCCTTAGGGTTAGGCTTGCATGGGGTTTGCAGGTAAGTACCCTCTTGAAGTTAGTTGGCTCATCCTGTCCTAACATAGAAACCGGGTTCTAAGGAGCTCAATATCATTGGATTATTTTCTGTGTTCACTGTTTTGGTTTAGCCACTTAACTGGCGACCAAAATATTCCAAGAAAACAACCCTCAATGAGTGTAGTATCGAGTATCTACCAACTTCGGACTGCACCAAAGTCGGTCATCTCACTACCCCTAAAAAGGCTAAGATGGTCAATTAAGGTTCTAAGAGTTCGTTAGTGCTTCATGACATCACTCAGCGGCCCCGTACTCTCCTTGATTGAACTCAAGGGTTACCGGTACTCACAAATATGTCATACTAACATAGCTTACTGCTTCAACCGTATCGGTATACCCCGCACAGTTCCCTCAGAGTTTTATTGCTATTTACCTAAAAAGGTGCCCCCAAATCCGGGTGTAGGATTTACAACAAACCCAAGCAAGGACCCAAAAAGTAAAGCAATCAAGGCAATCAAATCAAGTATGTAAAGGTGATCTAAAACCCTAAGGTAACCCCACTTTTAAATTTCTCCCCAGCAGAGTCGCCAGTTCTGTGATACGG
Source organism: Vicia faba (assembly GCA_948472305.1). NCBI lineage: Eukaryota > Viridiplantae > Streptophyta > Magnoliopsida > Fabales > Fabaceae > Vicia > Vicia faba. The sequence continues at coordinate 1,634,105,228 of OX451738.1, read as the reverse complement.
TGGGAGAACTGACTTGAGGTTTTACGTTTGTTTTCGCAAATGTTTCGGTTTAGCAAGAGTCGCCACCGACTTTTTATTTTATCCTAAGGAAAGGTTAAAAAGCACAGGAAAAACCTTTGAGATGTTTTCTTGGGTTCGGGGAGTAGATTATAGAAAGGGAAGGTATTAGCACCCTTTCTATCCATGGTTATCCATGGGCTCTTAGTTACTTGCTTAGATCACTTGCCTTGCATTTTCAATTGTTTGAAATGGTGCTTTCAATTGTTTGAAATGGTGCTTTGTGTGTGCGGTTTTGAAAATGTTTTGAAAAAGATGCCTTGTCTAGGCAACCCTTGTAATAATTCTTTACTCGAATGTTTTGCAAAAGGTGTTTGTCTTTTTGAAAAGATGTTTCAAGGTTTTTTTTTAAAGTTGTTTTGGAAGTTCTGTTTATGAAGTGTGTTTTGAAAGTAGGCAAGTGTGTTTTGCAAGTTTGATCAAGTAACTAAGAGTTGTCTACCCCTAAATTTACTCAAAGATTTTTTCTATGTTTTAACCCTTTTAACAGTATTGTTTCACCATTGTATTTGGTGGACAATCTTGTGTTAGGATATTAACGGGATGGGCGCGGGTCATCGTTTAGACCATGAATGCAATAGTGCCAAGTGTCTTTGGCAATTTTTCCTTTAAGGGACTATGATCATTTTGTTTAGGCAACTTCGAAAGCGTCATCGAGAGACTATGATCATTTGATTTGTTTTTGTTTTGCCAAAGAAACTCAACATGCAAACATGGCCCATTTTTGAAGGCAACGAGTTGAGGAACCCTAGGGGTGCAAGTGTGAATGGTGTATTGATTGAAATGCATTTGTCTTGTATTAGGTTATCTAGCGGTCGATTTTGAATCTTCGCATACAAACCCTAATTATTATACAGTATATAGAAAGCGATAAATTGCGGGAATTTAAAGTCTAAGCTATTACAAATAAGTATCCGGGGATGGGGGTACAAATATTTACAAATGGGGATGAGTCTTATCAGGATAGTAGTGTCCAAATAATATTTACAACCAAATCGAATCGCATTCTCAATGTAAAATATAGCAATGTATAAGAATCAAAGAGAAATAAAAGTAATTTGTGAGAGTGTATGTGATTATTTACAAGTGATAACAAGGATTAACCTAATGTATTAAGTAAGTATTTACTATTTTTGGTTTTTTGTTGATTATGTATAATCAAATGTTTTAGTGAAAAGAAAAGAAAAATGTTTTAAGTTTAGAGAGAACTAACATTTGTACATTTTAGTTAATGTTATATAAACAAAAGGGTTTTGAAGAAAAAGTATTTAACTCAAAACAAACTAATTATTTATGTATCTTTTAATGATTTTATGTACAAGATTTAAATTAAACAAAAAAAGGTTTTAATAATAAAAAAATGTTTAAACTTAATAAATCTAAGATTTATGCACTTTTAAGTGTAATAATAAAAAGTATCATTAATAAGAAAAAATGAGAGATCAATTAGGTTATAAAAATTAAAAGAAAGGTGTTGATTCAAAAAAATTTGATTTGTAATAAGAAAGAGTTAAATGGGCCTAGGCATCATGTACATGGCAAGCCCAATGCAGATTGAGACAAAAAAGGGGTGGTGTAACGCGCCTGGAGGGGTCAGGTGCCAGAATCATTGGGCTTGAGGGTTTTGGTTGGGGACAGGCCCAAAACGCGTTTCACAACATTTTGTTTGTTAGGGTTTTCAATTCTTTGTTTCAAAACAAGGGTTTGTTGTTGAACAGCGCCGCTTCCATTTCTTCTTCTTCTTCGTCTTTATAGTTCTCAATGAAGGTCGTTGAGCATTCTCTCCATGTCAGGCTACTAGGATACTACTTCCATTTCCCCTCTCTCCACATGGTTGCTCCAGGCGGTGACAACAAGGTATTATTCTCAGCTTTTCATGTTTTAGGGTTTTCGGATTTTCTCTTGCATGTTATTATTGTTGTGTGTTATTGATTTTTTTTATGCGTTGTTTGTGTTCATGAGGTATATCAATGGACGGAGGGAATAGAAAGTTATACCTTTGGGGGGTTTGTCTTTGGGGAAAGGACGGAGGTGAACCGTCAGTATCCTCAGGCGGCCAGAGGCGGGGACGCAATGATAAAGGCTTCCTGGTACTTGTATCTTGCTTTTGTGTTTTATGATGACGCTTTGCCTCTGAAAACGCTTGCCTATTTGCTTCTTTTCCTCTTCTGATCGTTTATCTCTGTGATGCTTGTTGTCGTGCTTCGAACCTCTGAATTGCTTGCTTTAGTTTCCTTTGATGATTATGATATCTGAGTTGCCTGATATGCTAACCCTATGATGAATTTGATTCTGAGGGTTTTGTTGGTTTGAATGCTTCAGTGTTCTTGCTTCTGTCTTTTCTTTTCCTCTCTTGGCTTTGAGTGAGCTTCTGTCTATGATGATGATGTTTGAATCTGAGTATGTTTATGTTGTTGTTGACCCTATGATGAGGTTGCTCTGAGGGTGTTGGGATTCTGTTTGTTTTGTTATTTGGATTGGCTTGGTGGTTGGGACAGGCAGGTTCTTTATTGAAGCTTAGCAGGTAGTTTGGTTTGTGTTGATAGGCTTCAAGGCTTGATGTTTACATGCTTTTTGATTTGAGGGCTTTTGGAGTTTATGGTTCTGTGTTTGAAACAGGTTAACAGGCTTCAGGCTTGGTTACAGGCTTGAAGTTTTAGGCTTGTGTTTGAGATTTATGCAGGTTTCTTTTAGGCTTGATGTTTACAGGCTTTGTTGTGATATGCTGGCTTTTGAAAACTTAAGGTTTAGGCTTCAGGCTTGTATGGCTTGATGTATTATGCAGGTTTGTGGCCATTTCTGGTTTTTTGTGTATTGGTACAGGCTTATTGTGTCTTGAGGCTACAGGCTTGTGTTGATACAGTTTGGGAGGCAAGCTTTTGGCTTCTTTGTGTTATGTGGTTCTAGGCAGGATTTTTTTGAAGTTACAGCTTGGGAGCTTGTGTTCTCTTTTTATGTGTATTCTGCCTCCTTGTCTTGTTCTGATAACTCTTTGTTTTATATCTTTTAAGCCTAAGCCTGCAAAATTGTAAGCCTTCCCCTTCTCTCTCTCTTTTCTCTCTCCACAGATAAAAAGCATATTATATTGCTTAAAACTGTACTTTTTTGAAAAAGTGCTTGGCTGGGAAATGATGACAATTGAAATAAATTGCTTGCATTGTTGGTTCCGCTCTGCATATCTTCTTTCTTCAGATTTTCTTCATTTTGTGTACTTGTTGATATCTCTTTGACAGCCTTTTGATAGCTTGGTTGACATCTCTTGGTAACTTAGTTTTCCATGTGCAGTTTGCAATTTGTTGACAGCTTTGCTTGTTTGTTCCATTTGAACTTTGCAACTTGTTTTGGCATATTCAGTTTGCTACCTGTGACTTAGTTTGGAATTTTGAACTATGCAGCTTTGTATTTGGCATATTCAGTAGCTTTGTGGTATTTGGTTCAAATTTGCAGCCTTGTACATTTTTGTATTTGCAAACATATTTCCTTTCCCTCTTTGTGAACCAAGAATTTTCTTGTGATTTGCAGAGAGGGTGAATAAACTGATTCCGACCAATCACTTTTAATGATGAGTCTTTTTTATGATTAACTGTCTGCCTTTGATTTCATCTGTGTTGACTTCTTTTATTTTTTTCTCTTTGCAGATAAAAGTCAGTTGAGCAATGGGGAGTATCAGTAGAAGATGAAGACTTAGGAAAATTAGGATACAGTTTTATTTTATTTTAACCATTTGTAATAAATATTATTATAAATACTTGTAAATAAAATTACTTGTATTTAAATAACACTTGTACCACTAATTAAAAATAAATAAAAGTCTTTTTGTCAGATATCTCCTTTATTTCAACTGTCTATTTAATTATTTAAGCTTTCTTGAATTAAAATAACTGGAAGTAGATCCAATTATTCTAACTTAGAAAAAATAAATAATTAATAAACATTGTAGTCTTGCAATCAATAATAAACCCGGCGTCCCAATTAAACATAAGCAATGCACAGTTCATCAAACAAACGTCCATATGCTTATCCCTTTACTGATTAAACCAAACACTGCAAATTTTCAACCAGAAGCCTCAGCTTCTAAACCAAAGGTTCAGGTTTATTGAGAAACAAACTGAAATCAGGCGTCAAAGCAGTGTAACAGCCAATTAATACACTGTGGATTCAAGTTCTTCTGAAACTGCGCGTGCAAACCCTAATTCTTGATTTAATGTCAAAGAAGCGTCCGCCTGATCAGACCCTGAGCCAAACTCACACAAATCAAAAGAAACCCTAATTTTTTCTGACTGATTCAAAATCAATGAAAAACCCTAATTTTGTATGACTGATAAGAAAAGTCTGTTTGACCGATTCTTGAGCCAATCTGAAAAATCAGGAAAAGCCCGAAGCTGTGATTTCTTGTGGAAAAGAGAGGGAAAATTTTGGGGTACAATAGCGGCACTAAGGCAAATTTCAAAACATTTTCAAACACACAAACACACGAAAGCAATTTCAAAAAATGAGCAAGTACCTAAGAGCCCATGGAAAACCATGGATAGAAAGGGTTCTAACACCTTCCCTTTCTATAATCTACCCCTCGTACTCATAAATATCTCGAAAAAGGTTTTTTCTGTTCTTTTTCCCTTTTCCTTTGTTGGATAAAATAAAATTCGGTGGCGACTCTTGCTTACCGCGACATTTGCGAATAAAAAATGCAAACCAGTATTAGTAGTCGGTTCTGCCACCGTATCACAGAAATGGCGACTATGTTGGGGACAAAAATACAAAGTGGGGTAAACCTTAGGATCTAGGTCATATTTAATTGCTTCCTCTTGATTGTCTTGCTTGATTTATATTTATGGGAACTATTTGGGTTATTTGATCCTACACCCGGATCGGGAAACACCATTTAGGTAAGTAGCAATAAACTGTGAGGGAGTTGTTATGGGGTATACCGACACGGTTGAAGCAGTAGCTACATTGATGTGGCACTTTGGTTGGTACTCGTAACCCTTGAGTCAATCAGGGAGATGTACGGGGCCACCGCGTGGTGTCATAAAGCATCAACTGACCTTAGAACCTTTAATTGCACAACTTGGCCAGTAGGACGTAGCAAGATGGTCAGCTTTGGTGTATGCCCAAGGTCGACAGATACTCGATGCTAAACTCATTGAGGTTTGACTTTTGAGTTTTGTTTGATTACGAGTCAATCTTCAATTGAACAAGGCTTGGGGGAAAGATCAGTGATATTGAGATCCCTTAGAACCCTGTTACTATTTATAGGACAGGTTGAACTAATCCAGATTCAAGAGGATATGACCTTAAAACCCATGCAAGCCTAAACCTAAGGTTGTTGGCGTGACTTGTGTGCTTTCAACTTGAACTACTTGCAGAGTTTAATTACCTAACAACATGAGTTCCTTGCAGGTTTTATTTACAGTTATTATCCAATAACTTGGATTTCTTGCAGGGTTTAATTGCTTACAACACTTCGCACCTTTGCTTAAAAGCATAGAATACACATCATAACATCCTGCCTTAACATTTCTTTAACCATTTCAAGGATCTCAAGGGCCTTTAATGTAGGTTATGATAAATCAGACGTCTAGCAAGGGGCAAGGGGATTTATTTTCCTCTAGCCAATGTCGTCAGAAGATCAAAACTCAACAACTTGAGTCAGGGGCTATGACCCACTTTATATGGTGATCTTGACTCTCGTAGAAGGACTCTCAACGATACGAAGTTTTTCAATCAAAGCTGCAAATTTCAACTTCTGACATTTTCTTGTTTACCCCGCGAGATACTTGAAAATATTGCATACATATATAATAAATATCATTGCATATGCAGGTCTCAAAGAAGGTCTCTCATGTTCACGTTTATTTTTTCAGAAATGGCTCTCCAACAAGACAACAGAGATCTCCAAGCTCAAGATGCCCAGTTTAAGGAATTTCTCCTGAATCTATCCAAGGGGCAAGAAGACCTGAAAACACTCTTCGTCGGGAATCTGACCAAGGAACGTCCTAACAACAACAAGGATGAACAATTGGAACAATTGCAAGCTAAGGTAGAAGCAATGAGAATCCAGATGTTGTGGCAGATGGCTCTTATCCAAAACTTAGCTCGAGGACAAGAAGGGCTAAGAGCATTCCTCAACAAGCTTCACCAAGATGGATGCAGATCCATGAAACATACAGGGAAAATTATGGATCAAGGCATTAATCAGCCCCTAGTGAGAGAAGAGGTTGGTTTGGTCAGGAACAGACCTTTCCAGATTGCTACTACAGCACAAGCCCAACCACAACCTCTCCAACGACAACGAGACAATCGGCATAAGAAGAATACATCCGAAGGACGCTTCACCGAAATCAACATGTCATTGTCACAAGCATTTTAACACATGTTAAAGATGAATCTTATTACAATGATAAACCCTCATCCGAGCCCTAAGACTTCTTCTCCTAGCTACAACCCGGATGCAAGGTGTGCTTATCATTCTGATAGCCCGGGGCACGATACTAACGATTGTTGGGCGCTGAAATACAATATTTAAAGTATGATTGACGCCAAGGAGATCGAATTTGACCCTCATAAGACTCCCAACGTGATCACTACTCCCTTTCCAAAACATGGCTAGGATTGAAAATATTTTTGTTCATTTGAGTTCTCAAGTTGTATTTTATTTTCTTATTCGAACAATTATTGTCATGTCAAACTTTATTATTTCATTAATGCATTACACATGTTTCTCTTGAATTAATTTGTTTTCACTATGCTTAAACTTCTCTATACTTTCTTTTTGTGATATTCAACTCTCGATCAAAAATATAAGCCTTAGAGGGAGGATGACAAAAATGATACCACAATCTCTACAGTATGCTTTTGAACAGACCCTGCTAACGATGTACGGGCGTTGTTTCAAATCCTAAACAATGGAGTTATAAGGAAGATAATCCCTTGTCAACCCCTTCGAGCCAAAGAAGTAGGAGTTTTCTTTTCACAAATCAAAACCCTTAATCATAACCTGGGGCAGGGTAGTTTTCTCAGTTAATTCAGAGGCGCATTCAGTCACAATCTGCCGCTTCATACACAATGAATGGCATCGAAGACGTCCTTCCAAAACAAAAGACGGTGATGCTTCCGTATAATCCTCAAGACAGACAATCATTATCTCTCGAAATAAAGGCCCATTAAGTCAAAACCTATGAAGGAGACTTAAGATAAAAATTGGGGCATCCCGCTGACTGTAATCACAAAAGAAACAGTTCAAGAAAAAGAAGGGATAACAAAAACAAAAAAAAAAGAGGTTACTACAAATCCTCGACAAAAAGAAGATTACAAAAATGACTGCCTTTTCAAAAGAAAGGTTCAATTTCTGAATCATCACCAAGTATCAGAGCAAAGATTCCAGACTCAATCGAGATCTAAACGCGCAATTAACTGAGCATAGGACTGAAAAACATCACGAAGAGAGGGTTGGGTACAAATAAAATTTGAGCCTTTATCCTTTGTTTCTTGAACCGTGAACCAAGCTACGTTATAACCCTTAAAATTCATATCTGAATCATGGGTTAGTTTGAGAGCATACTGTTACAAAGGTATCCTGACTCCTGTAGGCTTTGTTACGAATCCTGAGTTGATATCACATTCTTGTAAATTTCGTTTTACTACACAAAACACATTTTCAAAAAAATTTCAAGACAGACATGAGTTTTTCATTCTTTAAAGGACATTGTTTGCATATGACTAATTGTTTGACAGTAGAGAAATCCGCACAATGGATATTAAGTGAACATACATCCTCTCAATGGACAGAATCACCTCAGCGGGAAAGACACTTCCAATAACAGGTCTTCCATAAGCAAGAGGCATGACATGATATCTAAACACACCTGGGGCAGTCTCTCCAGAAGTGCCAAATAAACAGGGGCAGATCTCCATCTGAATCGCTTGTGGCATTACACATTCCAGCAACGAATCATGTTCCATCAAGAAAACATTTTTGACAGTACTACAACACAACACTATGGACAGTGACAACTCTCTACATCCTGAAAGCGTGGACATAGTCGGAAAATACTACGCATGAAAAAAAAGCCCCGCTAGGTTGACACGCCTAGGCAAAAATAAGGGAATCCCAGCGAACCAAAAGGGTTCGGGCAAAAGTTAGGGATATACATTAAAAAATTTGTACACACGATAAGTCGAAAACCTGAAAAGGATGCTTGGGCAAAAAAAGGTATCCCGGTGGACTGAAAACCCGAAAGGGCGATCCAGGCAAAAGTTAGGGATTTAAAATGTACGACTATCTCTTGTCACCTGTCTATCAGTGGAAAACTTATACCTTGATCAACATTCATTAAGAGCACCAGAATCGAGAAACGGTTCAGATACGATCCGGATATGGATGTCATTCTGCTACTTATTCAAGATTTTCATACATCAAGAAACGATTCAGATATGATCTAGATACGGATGTCATTCTGCTACTTATTCAAGATTTTCATACATTGAGAAATAGTTCAGGTACGATCCAGAGACAGGTGTTATCCTGGTACTTATTCCAGATTTCTCATCTAGAAATAGTTCAGGTGCGATCTAGAGATGGATGTTATCCTGGTACTTATTCCAGATTTCTCTTCTAGAAACAGTTCAGGTACGAGCCAGAGACGGATGTCATCCTGATACTTACTCCATATTCTCCTCTAAATATTGTTCAGAAATGATCAGGAGATGGATGTCATTCTGACACTCATTCAACACATGTTTCAAGTACAGTTCAGATACGATCCAGAGACGGATGTCATTCTGACACTCATTCAACACATGTTTCAAGTACATTTCAGATACGATCCAGATACGGATGTCATCCTGGCACTCATTAAATACATGTTCAAGTATAATCACGACATAGATCCATCCACAAAATCTCCGCATGTACTTTTTCCAGCATGGTACAAAGGGCAGAGACAGTTGGAAACGAAGTCATTATCACATACAAGTCAGTGATACCTATATTCCCCACAGAGCCGAGACACCCAAGGTCCGACCTCCGTATCCCCAAGCAGGAATTCCTTCCCTAGCAGGTTCCTTCAAAAAGCTGATATATGTGTTCCCCAGCAGAGTTTTATAACCATGATTTGTTTATAAAGCCATCTCCCGAGCAGAGCTTATTTCTCTAACAGTGGAAGCTCAATCTCCAACAAAGCTCTTCTCTCTAGCAATGGAAGTTCATCCCCAGCTAAGTTTATTTCTCTAAATCAGCATATCTTCTAACAAAGTATCTCTCTTCCCCACAGAGTCATTCCCCTGCAGGATTATTCTCAGATAGAGTCTCCTCCGGTAGAATGCTCTCAAGCAGAATGGATGTAGATCCCCAGCTAATCATCTTCAGTCACTATCCCTAGCAAAAATGAAGAACTCAACTCCTTATACTCTCCAGTAGCAGTCCAGGATTTATTTTCCCCAGCTAGAGAATATCACAATAGCATTGCATATCCATACATCATGGCATGTGCATACATATTATACAGCACAATCTCATTTATTTTGAGAACAACATTACTCAATACATTTCATACATCATGACATTACATACGACCAACTCTTTACCTTTCAGGGAAAGATGAAATCAAGTTCTCACAAGTTCTCTCTGGTTCAGTCAACCCGACACCAAGGTTTCTATTCTAGTTGAAGATATTCCAACATTTTTTAAGATTTTATCTGGTTCAGTCAAACCGACACTAAGGTTTCTATTCTAGTTGAAGATGTTCTAAGACTTTCGTCTGGGTCTGCCGAATCACCGCTAAGATTCTCCTAATTTCTATGCCAGTCAAAGTCAATCCGAGACCTTCCCCCGGTTCAGTCAAATCGGTGCTAAGATTTCTTTCCTGGTTGAAGAAAACTCGAGACCTTTCCCTGGTTCAGTCAAATTGATACTAAGATTTCTATTCTAGTTTAAAAAGCTATGAAGCCCGTAAACTGACCGGATAATAGTCAACCAATAATACATCATACTGTGAAGCCTGGGACACGACCGAATAACAGTACAAAATACTATGAAGCCTGGAATCGACCAGATAATGGTACATCTCAAATTCAAGCTATGAAGCCCAGAAATCAACCGGATAATATCTTAATTTCTCCAAATTACTGAAGCCTGGGGCACGACCAGATAACGGTATAAGATGCTGTGAAGTCTGGAACACGACCAGATAGCGGCAAAAGACACTGTGAAACCTAGAGCACGACCAGATAATAGTATAAGGTACTGCGAAGCTTGGAATTCGACCAGATAATAGTTTACTCGGCCAATTACTATTGAATCCTGGATACGACCGAATGTTAGTATGCCTTAAATTCAAGTTAAAACCTGAATGCGGCCAGATAACCACTTAATTACTTCTGAAGCCTGGAGCACGACCAGATAACAGTTTTTGGGATTGCAAATACTGGAGCACGACAAGATAGAAAATTTAATCTTATCTCCCCAGTAAGTCACTGTAAATCCTGGAGCACGACCAGATAGTAGTCAGTCTTATTATCCTCATCAAATCACTATAAGGCCTGGAGCATGACCAGATAGCAGTTCATTTTCATCTCCTCGACTAAGAGATGATTCCCCAGTAGAGTAACGGACAACTGAAGTTCCTAAAATTCCATTTCTCCCAAGACAAAGACCAACATTCCTCAGCGGATTCCTCCTCAACGACAGGAACAGGAATTCTCATCAAAGGAATATCTCGGGATATCAACATCCTCTAGATGGCATCTTTAAGCCCATCTCCGACGATTCTCTGTCATATCTTCCAGATGGAATCTTTAAGCCCATATCCAGTGACCTTCCCTCATCTCCTCCAAATGGCATTTGTAAGCCCATTCCCGATACTACCTACACAGTCCAGCACCATCTCAGACGGGTGCAAATTTCTGGGCACTCTAGTGTCCAATCATCTTCCACCTTCAGATTACAAAAGGCAGACAGCCAATCTACATCCATAGGTTTAAGAAGATTGAACAGGGGCAGCTGTTGTACCCCAAAAATTTCCCTCTCATTTTACTCAAGACATGCCTCTAGAGGTCCTCAATTGCTCAAGGATGACTAAGGATTGACCAGACAAATCTTCCTCCTAAGGCAACAAGCTTCGAACTAGGGTTTCACTCCTCATCAAGATGGTCGAATTCCAAGGATCCCAAATGCTTTCCATGGTCCCAATATGTTCTCAAGATGATCCATGTCAAGTTTCATGCCTTGCACAAGAAGTTTGCTCAGTCAATTGACCAGATGCCTGAAAATCAATTGTATTAGGTCAAAAGTCAATTGTGGCCCACATACAATCAAACTTCAAGATTTTTGGTTAACATCAACATTTTGAAGTGATATCCATCATTTGATCAAGGTTTGATCATGATTCCTTAAGTAATGCCCCAAATTCATCAAAACCAAAAGTTGCTAAATTAGGGTTTCACAGGAAAAGTCAACCAAACTTTGACCAAGCATAACTTCTTCATACTTTATCAAAGATTTCCCATCCAAGGCTCATTTTGAAGAGTATGCAATTCCCTACAATTCATCTTCATCCCACAAGTTCAAAATATGCACTCATCAAAAGATATGAATTTCTACATTATAGGTCCTTTTGAAAAGTCAACAAAAACACCTTTTGGGTCAAATCTTCTTACATGGACATGGAAGACCCAATTGAGATGAAACCAAAAGGGTTGTTTAGGGGACATCATAAGCTTTCTAAAAAGTCTAAGAACACCTCTCTATGGTTAAAATCAAGGGATATATGTATTGTCAAAGTTGACCAATTTTTGGAAATGTGCATGAAGTCAACATTGATCAAAATGACTTTTTTTCTAAATGGGCCCATGTTTTCTTGTTTTAAACTTGTTCTAAGATGGACCACGACCCCTGATCTTATCCACCTATTATTTTATTATTTTTATTATTTATTTGATTTTTTATTCATTTAAAGCAAAATAAATCAATTTAAATAGTAGAATAATTAAATAAAATCAAAGATTTGATTTTATGAGCATATTGTGAGTCCATGGACAGCTAGCAAATCAAAAAATTCGTGCAAGAGCCAATTGATTGGAAAAGATCTTAATTTGGTCTATTTTGGAAACAAAACATGCAAGACAAAGAATGAAATCAAATCTCCATAATTTGCAAAGATATGATTAGTTTTTATTGACCTAATTCATTCCAATATAAGGACATAACATTCTCAAGGAAAAAAGAAGAGGATTGGGGTCGTGAAATAAGGAGGACAAGTCTCAATTTTTTGTAAAAAAAGTGCAGGTCGGTTTCGATTCTACAGGCCGTTTCAAGCAATTCCATGGCCAGCAATCCGTTCCTGGACATCTTCTGAAGCCATTCCAATCATCCTCAAGCCTTAAAACCTTCAGAAATCACGCCTCACAGTTCCACGGTTTGCATATTTTTTCAAGATTCGTTTTCAATGATTTATCAATCATAAACATGTTTTGATCATATATCCATGCTTGCTATCATATTTGCAATTTTTTTGATTGGTTTGATTGAAGTTTAAGTCCAGGAATGGCACGATGCCATTGTTAGGGTTTTGAGGTCTCAAATTGGGAATTCTATATAAAGGCAAAACTGGACAAAATTAGGGGTACTATCATGCTCGGGAGATGATTTGCAATTGATTCATTCCTTTGGTTTGAATTTATTCTACTTGTGCTGCATTTTTGAATTTTGGAGGTTTTTAGTTACGAACAAAATTCGTCACTACAACCTATAGTGACGGAAAAATTTTGTAGGTAAAAGTTCCCCATCTAAAACGACGGATCCCTGAAGAAGATGATGGTGTGGTGCTCACTGATTCGTCCATTCAAACCATTGGGAACCCACAGCGCGCACGTTTTTGACATGTGGCCATAGATCTTTATTTGCCTTATATTTATTTTGTATTATTTTATTAACAATTAACACGCTTGGTTCAGTTGGCAAGGCAGGGCATGATAACGCTTTAGTCCAAAAGGGGGTGGGTTCGATCCAGCCCTTTTGTAAAGTTAATTTTCACTAATTTGTGTCTTCAGATCCAATGCTCCGGGTCCCTGCACGCTCCTCATGCACTTCCATCACCATACCAAGATATCTCATTATATTCAGATCTAACACTCATCACATGCAGACCATGGTGAACCCTCAAACGTGGCAAGCACTGGATCCAAATGCCTAATTGGGCCAAAGGATTTGGGCTCAATGAAATTCAGGCGTCACACCTCCCTTTCAGCAAATACAGGCCCAATTTAATTCTATTCTCTATATATTCTTTTTTAATTATTTACTAATTTTTTTTTTTTTACAAAAATAACACAAAAGTCATTTTTTATCATAAAATCAAAAATCACCAAAAACAACAAAAATAATTTTTTTCATAAAAATATTTTATTTCCTTAATTAATTAGTTTAATTATTTTGGGCAATTTAATCTTTTTTTTTCATAATTAAAAATAATTAGAATTAGGGTTTAATTTGTACATAACCTAATTAATTTTTTCTCAAAAAACTAACCTAAATCTTTTTCAACTAGATTTTTTTAGGTTTGCTAATTATTCTCGCATTTAAGTCGCCGCGCGCAATTTTTAATTTCCTTATTATTATTATTGTAATTGTTCCGAGTTTGTATTAGTAATTAGGTTTTCAATTCCATATCTTTATTTTCAGTCAAAATAATTATGTATCTGCGAAAGCCTCGTAATAGCTAGGACTTTTAACTTTCCCGTATTTTAATTTCCACAAACTATAAACTGCTTAGATGTATGTTAATAGGATTGCATGGAAAGATAAACTGAAAATTAATATGGTATAAAACCCTAAATGTGCAAAGATAAATTAACTGAAAATTACACTCGCACATGCTCACTCCTAGGGTTTACTCCACTCTGGTTGCCTCGGAAAACAATGGTCATGTCCCTCGAACGTAGGGATATCTTAGCAAAATACCCTCAATCTAAAAATCATCATAAAGATCATAGTCCCTTAATGTCCCTCGAGTTGCCTACGAGAAATGATCTTGTCCCTCGATGTTGCTTATATGATGACAGTCCCTTCAAAATGCTAAGGTATCCTTACATGTTGCCTTCAATGACCATTATGTCCCTTTCGATAGTCTCTCAAACATCCAATGGCTAGGGTTACCTACTCACTAATAGTAGGATAACATGGTCTAAAGTATAAGAGGAAAAGAACACCTTTTTTCTAGTAGGTAGATAACTGTTAGGTACTTGCTCAAAACAACAAATCTTTTACACCATACACTTTCAAACAAACTTTTCAAACTAAAGTTTTCAAAACACTTTATCACACCCTTGAGGACTGATACAAGGGTTACCATAAAGTGAAACGCGGCACTAAGGAAAATTTCAAAACATTTTCAAACACACAAACACACGAAAGCAATTTCAAAAAATATGCAAGTACCTAAGAGCCCATGGAAAACCATGGATAGAAAGGGTGCTAACACCTTCCCTTTCTATAATCTACCCCCCGTACTCAGAAACATCTCGAAAAAGGTTTTTTCTGTTCTTTTTTCCTTTCCTTTGTTGGATAAAATAAAAGTTGGTGGTGACTCTTGCTTACCGCGACATTTGCGAACAAAAAACGCAAACCAGTATTAACAGTCGGTTCTACCACCATATCACAATATCCATGATAACAAAGTCGGTAGGGATATATAATTGTCCGATTCTAACTAGGATGTCTTCTAATATACCAATGGGATATTTGACAAATCTATCGGCTAATTGAAGAGACATCTTAGTAGGTTACAATTCTCCTAAGTTCAATCTTTCACAAACTTCCAGAGGCATTAGGCTAACGCTAGCTCCTAAATCCAGAAACTCCTTATCAATCACATGGTCCCCTAATATACAAGGTATGGAAAAGTTTCCAGTGTCTTTCTCTTTCTTGGAAAATCTGTTTTCAGAGATAGAATTGCATTCTAAGGGTTTGAGATCGTCAAGTCTTCATTTGTTGGTCAGGATGTCTTTAAGGAATTTTGCGTATGATGGTATTTGGGTGATGTCTTCGGTACATAATATTTGTCTCTAGTCTCTTCCTTATCTTGGTCTTTATCCTTTTCGGGTTCCACTGGTTTTCTACAACACTTTCCTTAGGAATTTTAGGTTCACTCAAGGTTGGGTTAAAAGGTTCATCGTAAGCAGTTCCACTTTGTAAGGTAATTGCATTGGCTTGACCTCTAGGGTTTGGTTGAGGTTGTCTAGGAAATTATCCTCCAGCTGTAGTCTGGGGAGCTTATGTTTGGGCTACTTGCGAGATTTGGGTTTCAAGCATCTTGTTATGAGTTACTATCTGGTCAACCTTAGTTCATAATTGTATGATCAATTTATTTACTTGAATGTTCTGGTTCATGAATTCTTTGTTTTGTTGAGTTTGGGACGAGATAAAATTTTCCATGATTTTCACGAGGTTTGGTTTTGGGGGAACAACTTGCATAGGTTGATTTGGTCTTGGAGCTTGAAAACCTGGTGGTCTCTGGGGTGCAGAGTTTTGGATAGGGTTATTGTTCTTATAGGAGAAGTTTGGGTGATTCCTCCATCCAGGGTTATGAGTGTTCGAAAAGGGGTTTCCTTGGGTGTAGTTGATTTGTTCGATGGTTGTTCCGTTCAACAGGTTGCATTCTACTGATTGGTGTCCTTGGATTCCACATATCTCGCATTATTGGGTGACTGTTGCTACAATGACTGGGGTATTAGACATATGCACGACTTTTAGGGCTAGAGCATCCATTTTGGCTTGCATCATGTCCATAGAGCTTATCTCATGTATTCCTCCTTGGGGATCCTTCTTCTCCATTGTTGCTCGCTATGTTCCCCATTGGTAATGGTTTTGAGCCATATCTTCAATGAGAGCGCAAGCTTCAGGGTAAGGTTTGTTCATCAGAGCGCCACCGGCGGCAGCATCGATGGTCATCTTAGTGTTATATTGGAGTCCATTATAGAAGGTTTGTATGATTAGCCATTGTTCTAGGCCATGGTGGGGGAAAACTCTTAATAATTCCTTATACCTTTCCCAGGCATCAA
Source organism: Vicia faba (assembly GCA_948472305.1). Taxonomy (NCBI): domain Eukaryota; kingdom Viridiplantae; phylum Streptophyta; class Magnoliopsida; order Fabales; family Fabaceae; genus Vicia; species Vicia faba. The sequence goes on along the minus strand of OX451738.1, from coordinate 1,634,089,115 downwards.
ACAATGATTCTCCTTGGACTTGAGTAAATCTGTTTATTTGGTTTCTAAGAACAACAGTCTTACTAGGGGGAAATATCTGGCAAGGAACACTCTCCTAAGGTCTTCCCAAGTTGTTATTGAATTGGCTGGAAGGGAATCTAACCAACAATGGGCTTTATCTCTGAGGGAGAAAGGAAATAGTCTTAAATGAATTACCTCGGATGTAGAACTATTGGTTTTAAAGGTATCGGCTAGTTTAATGAAGATTTTCAAATGTTGATTTGGACTCTCCGTAGAAAGACCTGCAAATTGGTTTTGTTGTACTAGTTGTAATAGAGAGGGTTTTAGTTCGAAATTATTGGTAGGAATAATAGGGTTTACTATACTAGAACTAGGTTATTCATTGGAGGGTTGGGCGAACTCCTTAAGGGGTCTTTGGTCACGATTTTTGGCCATAGCTTTCCTAACTCTTTGGATTAAGAGGCGAGCGCGAGCGTAAAGTTTAGGTTCCGCTAAAGGGTTTAATAAGTTCCTGGTACTGCGAGTTTTTCACATTGACCGACTAATTAAGCCTTAGTCTAGACGGTGTAACAACAGGGTACAAAATTTGATGTAACTGGTCCCCGTCAACAGCACCAAAAACTTGATGCGTAGTTTTCGCAAGTATACGAATCACATCCGAGTAATATAAAAGATTATCGAGTTTAAGTAAACAGCGCCAAAAACTTGATGCGTAGTTCTGTCGCTTTCGCGTATTCAGAATCGAGTTTGTTCTTTAAATAATGCCTTTTTATTGTCACGGGTAAAAGGTGTGTATTGCGTTAAAGTAATAAACCTATTTTTAAGAAATATAGTTACCTGACTAAGTTTAAAAGTGATTTTGACTCAGAACTTATAACCAAGAGATGATTAGACTTTTAAACCAATAAACGCGTCCGAAAAAGATTTTGAAATCATTTCTTCTAAAAAGTTAAAGGTTCTTACTTAATTGAACAAAACACTTTCGCTCTCTTTGAGCAATTAAGACTGACCAAGTTTATCAATGGTTGGACGACTTTCAATCTTACCCAACAGAAAATAAAGTGTAGAAAACTTGTGTTAAAAACCAAAATAGCCCCTAAACTATTCCTACAGATGCATTGTTTAGACAATTAACTTAACCATGATCATTACATTCTAACCCTAAAGGAAATTATCCAGACATGGAAATAAACTTATTAAAGCAAATCATGCTTAAGCAGAAAGTAAAAAGGTTGAAAGATAAGTAAATGTGATGCGAGAAAATAAACAAAGTAAACCAAGTGTGATGCGAGAAAATAAACAAAGTAAAGCAAGTGCGAGGAAATAAGTGCGATAAATGCGAAAACTTAAATAGAAACCTGCTCCAAACGGAGGGCTTTAAAGCAACTTGACTGGAAGGTAAATTTGATTGAAATAAAGGAAACTTGAATTAAAATGGTGGCAAGATTGTAAAGTTCTCCAAACTTGATTACAGACTCAATGACTCGTGCGATAACTCTTCGATGTAAAGAGATTACCGATTACAATTGGACAATATATGGCTTAAGTCAGTGCAACTAAGCTTGGATGAAGAAGAAGAACTGAAATCACTTCTACTTATAGGCCTAGGAGGATTTTGGAAACCACAAGAATGCCCTCCAACTTCTTTTGAGCGGGAATCGTATTTGCAAAGGTGGCTCCCGCCATGGGGGTGTGGTGGCCGCCATGCTCCAAAAATAAAGAAGTAGTGGAGAACATGGCAGTTGGCAGTTGGCTGAAGTTGGCCACCTCATGGATGACCATATGGCGAGCGCCATGGTGGAAGCCACAAGTTCAAAAATGCCAAAATCTTGATTTTTAGCTCGTTTTTCTTCATTTCTTCAAACAAGGCTTAGGAAAGACACAAAAAAAAACTGAAAACAAAACAAAATGCAAACATAACACAAGAAAATAACAATAAAAACCTAATAAACATGTGGGAATCGTGTCAAATATGCAGTGGGATTCAGTGTTATCACTGGGGCAGACCCCGTCCAAAATCTCCATGCTATCTTTATTACTGTGTTCTGAAGCCCATGCCCAAGCTTTGATGAAATTTATAAAGACAGCTCATGCACCACAAGATATTTCTGCCGAACAATTTGGAAATTATATTGCTAGCTTAACAACTAACAATGGATTAGGTTTCTCTGATGTTGACCTGACTCCGGAGGGGAGAGATCATAATAGGGCCCTATATGTCTCCATTAAATGCAGGGGCACTATGTTGGCTCATGTGTTAATTGATACTGGATCTTCTTTGAATGTTCTACCAAAAGGCGCTCTTGATAGACTGGATTCTGAAGGGGTTGTGCTGAAACCTAGCGACATCATATTTCAATCCTTTGATGGGTCAAAAAGAATGGTACATGGAGAAGTGAACCTTCTGATCAAAGTAGGTTCATAAATTTTTGAATCCACCTTCTATGTAATGGACATCCGGCCAGCTTATTCTTGTCAATTGGGACACCCCTGGATCCATGGGGTAGGCGCTGTTACCTCCACCTTGCACCATAAATTAAAGTATCTTGTGAAAGGGAAGATTGTTACTATCTACTGAGAAGAGGAGTACATGGTCAGCCACCTAAATTCATTCTGGTATGTAGAAATGGACGTTGAATTCATTGAGACTCCCTACCAAGCTTTTAAAGTAATCTCCCCACTGGGTGTTGAAGATGTTTCTGCCATTCTGAAGACTACCAAGGTTCCGCACAAGATGGCTTCCTTGAAAGATGCCAAAGCAACTATAGAAGAAGGTGGTTGTACTATTTGGGGTCAGCTTCCTGACATCCCCTACAAATATGATAAGTTTGGTTTGGGCTTTACTGCAGAGGGTCAAAGGGTTGTTCGTTATGCTCGAGCTAGAAGACCTATGTTCCATATCAGCAACAACAGAATCAATGATATAGAAGATGCTGACATTGATGGTGATTTCGACAACTGGATATTCCTTACCATTAGTGATGGACTCGACAATTGGAAAGCATAAGACATTATCTCAATCTCCTTTAGTCAGGAGTAATAACTATTGTTGTTTTATTACTTTAAGAAGTTTGGTTATGTAATTTCTTTTAAAACAATGACTTTAAACCTTGTGTCTTGCCCGGGGAATAATGGTTCATTTGTTAAGGGTTGTCATTTCATATGTCATATTTTCATTTAATGAAAACATTGGACGTTTTGCATTCAAATTTTGCACTCTCTGTCTTTATTTTACTTTATTGCACTTTTAAATAGATATGTGTTCTTACACACACCCACACACTATAGTGCAGATCCCCATCCACTCCGGATCTTGTTGATGACAATTATGCTATTGTTGCTTATGACTTTGAAAATCCGATCTACCAAGCCTAGGACGAAGGTGAGAAAGATTGTGAAATACCTGGAGAACTTGCCAGACCCTTAATACAAGAAAAAAGGCTATCCAACCACATGAAGAACCGATCGAAGTGGTAAACTTGGGTTCTGATATAGACAGAAAAGAGGTCAAGATAGGCGCTAACTTAGAGGACAGTGTCAAGAACAGGTTGATTCATATGTTGCACGACTATGTTCAGGTATTTTCTTGGTCATATGAAGACATGCCAGGGCTCGATACTATTTTTGTGGTCCACTGTCTTCCAGTGAAAGAGGGTTGTTCTCCGGTTAAACAAAAAGTTCGTCGCATGCGTCCTGAGATGTCAGATAAAATCAAAGCCGAGGTTATGAAGCAATTTAATGCAAGGTTCTTGGAAGTGACGTCATATCCTTAATGGGTTGCTAATGTTGTTCCGGTACAAAAGAAAGATGGAAATGTACGTATTTGTGTAGATTACAGGGATATGAATAGGGCAAGCCCCAAAGATGGCTTCCCACATCCACATATTGATGTTTTGGTCGACAACACCGCTCAGCATAAGGTATTCTCCTTCATGGATGGTTTCTCGGGTTATAATCAGATCAAGATGGCGCCTGAAGACATGGAAAAAACTACCTTTGTTACATAGTTGGGCACTCTCTGTTACAAGGTTATTCCTTTTGGGTTGAAGAACATTGGGGCAACTTATCAACGGCCATGGTAGCTTTATTTCACGACATGATTCACCACGAGATAGAAGTCTACGTCGACGACATGATAGCAAGGTCACAGATTGAAGAAGAACATCTTAATCATCTGCAGAAGTTATTTGAAAGGCTGAAGAAGTATAAACTGAGGTTAAACCCAAACAAATGCACTTTTGGAGTGAGGTCGGGGAAAATCCTAGGTTTCATTGTCAACTATAAAGGTATTGAAGTTGATCCTGCAAAAGTCATAGCTATTCAAGAAATGTCGGCTCCCCATAGTGATAAGGAGTTCATAGGTTTCTTAGGACGATAGAATTACATTTCCCAATTCATTTCTCATTTGAGTTCTACCTGTGAGCCGATCTTCAAGCTGCTGAAGAAAGATCAAGTAGTAAAATGGAACGACGACTGTCAAAAGGCTTTTGACAAAATCAAGAAGTACTTACAAGAGGAATGGGCTAGCAGTCGGTGAAACATATACTGTACTTACAAAAGGCTTTTGGCACGGGTTGCTCGCCAATTAAGACAGTATATGTTGACTCATGCTACTCTATTGATCTCTAAAATGGATCCCATCTAGTACATATTCGAAAAGCTAGCTCTCTCTAGAAGAATAGCCCGAAGGAAAATGATCTTAACATAATACGACATTCATTACACCACTCAAAAGGCAATCAAAGTAAGTGTACTAGCAGATCATTTGGTGCATCAAGCTGTAGACGACTACCAATCCATGAACTTCAAATTCCCAGATGAGAACATCATGCTAATTACATATTATGAAGAACCTGGACCATATGAAGGACCTGAGTCAGAATCCTGATGGACTATGGTTTTTGATGGAGCTTCTAACACACCTGGAAACAGACTCGGTGTTGTAATTATCTCTCCCCAAGGTTGCCATACACCCTTCACTGCCAGAATTTGCTTTGACTGCACCAATAAAATGGCTGAATATGAAGCGTGCATCATGGGTATTGAAGCTGCTATTGACCTGAGAATCAAATTCTTAAGAGTATATGGGGATTTAGCCTTAGTAATAAGTTAGGTCAAGGGAGATTGGGATATGAAACATCTGAATCTTATCCCTTACCGAGAACATGTGCCAACTTTGATTCCGTACTTCGAAGAGATTACTTTTGAGCATACCCCGAGAGAAGAGAATCAGTTGGCGGATGCATTAGCTACCATGTCATCCATGTTCAAGATCAGATGGGAAAATAAGGCTCCCAGAATTACCATTGAAAGATTAGACGAACTGACACACTGCTTTGAAATTGATACTGATGGAGTAGAAGAAAAACCTCGGTTTCATGAAGTGAAAAGGTACCTTGAAGCTCAAGAATACCCTGAAGGGGCATCGATCAATGAAAATAAATTCCTATGAAGGTTCTCGGATAAGTTCTTCTTGAGCTATAGAATTTTATACAAGCATAATCATGATTCAACCCTACTTCGTTGTATGGACAAGAATGAAGCATAGAAAATTATGGAGGATATGTACGAAGGCATCTTTGGTACTCACTCCAGTGGGCATACTATGGCTAAGAAAATCTTGAGAGCGGGTTACTATTGGTCGACCATGGAAACTGATTGCCACCACCACTCGAGGAATTATCATAAATGCCAGATATATGTTGATAAGGTTCATGTGCCTCCGATACCTTTTAACGTCGTGACTGCTCCTTGGCCATTCACAATGTGGGGCATTGATATGAGTGGAGAAATCAAGCCTATTGCTTCTAATGAACATTGCTTCGTTCTCGTCGCCATTGACTACTTCACAAAATGAGTTGAAGCATCTTCGTTTGCCTATGTTACCAAGAATATTGTGGCCTGATTCATTAAGCATAACCTCATCTATCAGTATGGCATCCAAGAGAATCATCACAGACAATGGTACCAACCTCAACAACACTATGATCACTGAACTCTGCATGTAGTTTAAGATCAAGTACCACAACTCTTCTCTGTATCAACCAAAGATGAATGGCACAGTGGAAGCCGCCAATAAAAATATTAAGAAGATTGTGTAAAAGATGGTTATGACCTACAAATACTGGCACGAGATGTTACCATTTGCTCTCCATGGCTATCGCACTTCAGCGTGAACATCAACTAGGGTAACCCCATTCTCTCTGGTCTACGGTATAAAAGTTGTCTTACCTGTCGAAGTTCAAATTCCTTCTCTCAGAATTATGAAAGATGCAGGCTTAGACGAAGACGAGTGGATTCAGACCAGGCTAGACTAGTTTAATCTGATTGACGAAAAGAGGCTTACGGCTGTCTGTCACGGTCAGATGTATCAGAAACATATGATTAAGGCATTCAACAAGAAAATCAAGCATCGGGTATATCAGGCAGGTGACTTGGTAATAAAGCACAACATTCTACCACAAGGTGATCCCAGGGGCTAATGGACTCCCACCTACGAAGGGACATTTGTTGTCAAAAAAGTATTTCCAGGCGGTGCTATCTGTTGTACCCCAAAATTTGCCCTCCCATTTCTCATTGCTTTCTCATCACAAAGCCCTTGAAGATCAGGATCCAGTTAAGGTTTCATCTGCTCAAGACTTCTCCCTACACTGCTGACCCAAATAAGGGTTTGTGTTTGCACAAAGATGTTTTGACCCAAAAGGCCTAAAATGACCTTCTTGCTTCATATTGGACTCCCAAGTTTACCCTCAACAAGTTTCAAGTCTTGATCCCAAGTTTTGCCCAGTCAATTGGACAGTTGACCTAGAAATCAACTGTATTGAGAAAAAGTCAACTGTGGCCAATGAACAGTCAAACCTCATGAAAATTGACCCACATCAACATTATGAACTCATATGAACCATTTGATCAAGTTTGGATCACAATTCCATAAGAAATTTGATCAGATCACCAAAAGGGCAAAATGGTCATTTTTAGGGTTTTGACTGAACAAGGGCAATTTTTGACTGTTTGACCTAGCCAATGGCAAACCAATCTCACATATGAACTCAAGGACCCCATGGAATTATCTTGACATGCTCAACAAACTCAAAAGATCCCAAGTACACAAGATTGACAGTTGAATTTCCCAGTCAATTGATCAATTTTGACTGTATACTGAAAAGTCAAACTTTGACTTTTTGGTCAAAATCAAGAGTCAAGATTCATTTTTCATCAAAACATGCCAAATCATGAAAATTGTTCATCAAGAAATCACAAAATGCAAATTAGGGTTAGAAATTAGAATTTTTCATAACTTAGAATTTTTCTAAGTTATGAAAAACCCTAATTTTTTCCCAACTTTGCCCCACTTTCTCACCAAGATCCATTTGGATTCAAACAAAAGTCAAAAAATGAAAGTTGTATCTTGTTGCATAATATACAACTTTGATTCACAAAGTTTTCCCAAATGAGGCTTGTATCTCAAGTTACAAATTCTTGAATAAGGGCACTAAACCATTCTTAACTTAGTGAAATTTTAACCTATTTTGACAAGGTTTTCTACCCAACTTCAAGGCCATTTTCCATACACTTCCACTTGGAATTTCAATTTGCATTTCAAAGATGGATTGTAGTACACATTCCAAGCTTTCCAAAATGTCCAAGAACTTCTCAAACAACCTCATAACTTGAGAGAATCGAATTTCACAATATGGCAAAAACTCACTTTTGAATTGATCATGAACATGTTCATAACTTAAGCCATTTTCAAGTCAGCATAGTTTGTGCTAAATTACAGGTCCTAAAACCCTTTGACACTCAATAATTCAATGCAAAACCTTTGTGCCAAGGCCTTGTTTCATGATTTCAAGCATTGCCTAAAGGATTAATCCCAAAATAGATAAAGCATTTCTTCCATTTTTGCAAAAGTTAACTTTATGTCCAATTGAAAATCCAAGCAGTACAAATGAGATCTAATTGGCACAAGATTATGAGCAAAACACTCTCATCAAGGAGAGATTATGCAGCTCATTAGGGGGCCTCTACTGACCTAGAACACAACTTGAGCATTTGTTGCTTAAAGTGTAAGTAACTTGGCATATTGTAACATAACTCTCACATCAGCCTGCAAACCCTTAAGCAAACTTGTGAAACATATCCAGGACATCCCAACCAAGCTAGTGCACGATCCTAACATCCCTCATACACCCCAAATCCCAGAATCACCTTCAAACTGCAAAAACAGGGTCAGGCCTGCAGTTTGAGTGCCATCTTCCATTTCCCTCAAGCTCTCTTGCCCAAACCAGTTCACACACATTCCCTAACATCTATGCAAGCTAACCATGACTTGAAACACGACCTGTAACTCCTCTAACAAGTTCCACCATTTTCATTTTTCCATTTTGCAGTTGAAGTTCTACAGCTCAGTTCAAGGTGTCTCAAGGCAAAGTAAATATTGGAACAGCATCACCACACCTCAAGGAAGCTATACCAACCATTATCTTGCACTGAAAGCTCCCCCATTGCCAGATAGAACTTCAGCTGAACAGGTATTTTGGTGAACTTCTATCTCTCTTATTAGGCATCATTAGCTCTAAGTTTGTGAATAAGCAATGTTCTACTCATGCCACTGAACCTATACATACTTTCACTTTTCATTTCTTTTGCCTGAGCTGTGAAAATTTAAGGTTTAAAAATGGCAGAAAATCTAGGTTAGGATTTGGGGGAGAAGAAATTCTCCCTCATCTTAGAGAGTTAGATCAAGTTCTGCATATGGTTGGATTCGTCTCTTGATGCTGAACATTTTTTATGTTATGAGTTTTCATTAATAAGCCAGGAATCAGGATGTGTGGATGGAAGAACAGGGCGCGCGTTTTTTTGAAAAACATGGTTCAGAGGTTGAAGAAAGGTTACATTGGGCTGGGCTTGCTTTGTGTTTTCTTTTTGCACCATACAATTTGTTCTGAACCCCCTGAGCCCATTTGCTTTATTTTTAATGTTTTTTGACTTTTTCTTTTTTTAATTGACTCATTTATTTTTTCTCAGCATATTAAAAATTTAAAAATATTTTTTCTCACCATTTTTGAATTTATTAGGTATTTATTTGATTTTTCTTTTAGTTTGAACATAAATAAATAAATATATATGTTTTGTTTAAAATATTAAAATATTGGAAATACATTTTTACACACTTTTATTTTGTTCTACTTTCTGAAAATATTTTATAGAAAAAATACCCTTTTTTATTATTATTAAATATTAAATATTATTAATTAGTATATATAATACATCTTTTGTAAATAATATAAATAAATAACTTATACATTAGTATACTTAGAATAAAATACCAAAAATACACATCTTTTTATTTTTATTAATGTTTAACACTAAAAATACATTTTTATAAATATACTACATTTTATTTTATTTTTGTATGTAAATAGTAAATATTATATATATATATATTAAATAATTAATCCCCTTTTGGTTAAAATTAGGGTTTTGCCCTAAATATGAGAATACTCCAAAAATAATACCCTTTTTTATCTCTTTTTTATTTTAACATAAATAATACTTTTTTTTTATACACATAAAAATTCTTTTTACATTTTTGCATATTTATTTCATTTCCATTTAATTATGCAATTATTTGTATTGTAAATATTCAAAGAAAATGATGTAATAGCTAGGTTTAATTTCTTGTCTAAATATACCCCATTTGAAACATTGTACCCCCCTCCCCATATTATTGTGTTGTAATAGTGTAGGAATTTAAATTTCGCACTTTAATGCTTTCTAAACATACCATGCTAGAATTAGGGTTTGTATGCGAATAAAACGAACAAAATAGTTGGACCTAATTTCAAGATAAATAAGCATGAAAATGGACAACACATTTCACACTTGCACCCTTAGGGTATTCCACTTTGTTGCCTTCAAATAATTGGGCCATATTGCATGTTGAATTTCTTTGGGTAAAACAAACAATCAAATGATCATAGTCCCTCAAAATATTGCCTAAATGAATGATCAAGTCCCTTTTAAAGAAAAAATTGCCCAAAGACATTTAACACTATTGCAATTATGGTCTAAACGATGACCCGCGCCTGTCCCTTTCACCTCCTAATACAAGATTGTCTACCAAATGCAATGGTGGAACAAAATTGTCAAAAGGTTTAAAACATAACAAAAATCTTTGAGAAAACCTTAGGGTAGATAACTCTTAAGTACTTGTCAATTTGCCAAGAAAACACTTGCCTAATTTCAAACCACACTTCACAAACACTTTCAAAACCAACTTTCAAAAAAACCTTGAAACATCTTTTCTAAAGACAAAACACCTTTTGTAAAACATTCGAGTAAAGGATTGTTACAAGGGTAGCCTATACAAGGCATCTTTTCAAAACATTTTCAAAACCACACACCAAGCACCATTTCAAACAATTGAAAACCAAGGCAAGTTGATCTAAGCAAGTACCTAAAAGCCCATGGATAACCATGGATAGAAAGGGTGCTAATACCTTCCCTTTCTATAATCTACTCTCCGAACCCAAGAAAAATCTCAAAGGTTTTTACTGTGCTTTTTAAACCTTTCCTTAGGATAAAATAAAAAGTCGGTGGCGACTCTTTCTCAACCGAAAAATTTGCGAAAACAAACGCAAAACCATAGTCAGTTCTCCCGCCGTATCACAGAACTGGCGACTCTGCTGGGGATATTTGAAAGTGGAGTAACCTTAGGGCTTAGATCACCCTCTTGCGTGACTAATTGTTTGAATTGATTGCTTTATATCTTGGCTCTATTGTTTGGGTTTACAATCCTACACCCGGATTTTGGGAAACATTCATAGATAGCAATACGTTGTGGAAACTGTGCGGGGTATACCGACACGGTCGAAGCAATAGCTATATTAGTGCGACATATTTGTGAGTACCGGTAACCCTTGAGTTTAATCAAGGAGAGTACGGGGCCGCTGAGTGATGTCACTAAGCACTAATGACCTAGAACCTTACTTTACCATCTAGGCCTTTTATTAGGGGTAGTGAGATGACCGGCTTTGGTGCAGTCCGAAGTTGGTAGATACTCGATACTACACTCATTGAGGGTTGTTTTCTTGGAATATTTTGGTCGCTAGTTAAGTGGCTAAACCAAAACAATGAACAATGAAAACAATCCAGTGATATTGAGCTCCTTAGAACCCGGTTACTATTTATAGGACAGGTTTTTTAAGCCAACTACACTCAAGAGGGTACTTACCTATGAAACCCCATGCAAGCCTGAAACTAGGGTTTGGTGTGATTTGCTTGTACATATGATTTGTGCATACATCATAAACATCATAAACATCATAAAACATCATATGCATTCACTAACCATTTCAAGGGTTTTGGATCTTCATCTTTTTTCTTGTTTTGTAGGACATGGAAATTCCTCGCAGAAATACCATTCAAGTCAACCTTGTGAGAATCTCTCCTCAACTCAAGGAACTCACCTCAAGAATTCCGGAAAGCTCATCCTTCAGTGAAAGACATGGCAGACTGCTCAGCCTAGTCAACACCAACACTGAAGAAGACATGATGAAAGTGCTATTCCAGTTCTTTGACCCTCTTCACCACTGTTTCACTTTCCCTGATTATCAGTTGGTACCCACTTTGGAGGAGTTTTCTCAACTCCTGAGAATTCCTATCCTTAATCAACTACCATTCAACGGTACGGAAAAGGAACCAAAGCCAGAAGATGTTGCTCGAGCATTACATCTACAACCATCCGACATCAAGGGGCATTGGGAAACCAGAAGCGGCGTCAAGGGATTCTTAGCAAAATTCTTGTTTGAGAAAGCACAAGAATGTTGGAATTCATTGGACCTACAAGCCTTTGAAGAAATTGTAGCACTTCTTATCTATGGGTTGGTCTTGTTCCCAAATCCTGACCAATTGGTAGATGTCAACGCCGTCAAAATCTTTTTGTCCAGAAACCCAATACCAACATTGCTTGGGGACATCCTTCACTCATTTTACACACGAACAATGAGAAAGAGAGGTGTTCTCATATGCTGTACTCCTATCCTTGCAAGGTGGTTTGTTTCGCACCTTCCGCAATCTGTCTTGAAGAATGACCAAGGTACAAGGTGGTCCCAACGGTTGATGACTCTTACTCATTCTGATGTGCATTGGTGTTCTCGGTCCAGAGAAAATGTCATCATTGTCGATCGTTGCGAAGAATTTCCTAATGTTCCTTTACTTGGAATCAGGGGAGGTATCACCTACAACCCTTGCCTAGCTTTGAGGCAATTTGGATATGCACGGAGGGATGGCCCTCATGACATGTTGATTCCTAACCTAGTTTTTGACTTCGACAACGATGCGCAAGGACTTCGCCAAAGATTCATCAGAGCTTGGGGAAAACTTAACAAGGTTGATAGCAAGACTCTGGGACACAAGAACTCCATCCCTCTTGAGCCCTATCTCAAGTGGGTGCGAGCCCGAGCCCAAAGTCTAATGATGCCTTATCCTCATGTACTCCCAGTGATTAAAGAGCCCGTCAATGAAGGAGAGGTTCCCTACACCATCCTACATCCAGACATGCCTACATCGTGGGAGGAAATGCAGAAAAGTTGGATTCAGCTCAAGGAGGAACGGAATACTTTTGAAGCTAGCTTCTACGCCAGTGAAAAGAAGGTTCTAGAGCTTACCCGCCGACTCCACGAGCAAGAGGCCCTCAACACCTACATCGCACCAAAGAGGATGTGCAATGTCTTTCTGCCTTAAGAAGTTTATTTTGTAATATTTGGCCCATGGGGCATTTATGTACTAACAAATTTCTTCTTATTAATATGACGTGCGTTCTTCTTTGTCTGAAACAATTTTGAATGTTCCAAATCCTTGAATGCATCGCATACATAAGCATACCATTCATCATGTGATTAAGTAGGTCTCACTCCAGGTTTCCTTATCTGTCTGCTGTTTATTTCAGTAGGATGGATCTCGAGCAAACAGTCAAAGACCTACAAGCTCAGAATGCACAGTTCCAGCAACTCCTGATGACCTTGGCTAAGGGTCAGGAGGATATCAAGACTCAATTGGGGAATAAGGACCCAGTGAAAAAGAAGAAAAAGAGGATTGGGGTGGCTACTTTGGGGAGAAGATTTGACGGAGAAGCTCGGAGAGTGCTTGAATTTCCTCCTACTTCTGATGAAGGGACTAGTAAAAGAGATGGAGTTGCGGTGCCTTCCGAGTCTGATGCGGAGGAAGAAGAGGTTGAAGAGGATGAAGATTATTCTGACCAGCAATACCCTCCGGCTGATGATAAATACAAGGGTTTAGAAGACAGATTGGCTGCCATGGAACTACAAAGAGTACCGGGTTTGGATTTTGAAGACTTGGGCTTGGTTGCCGGGATTGTGATTCCCCCAAAATTCAAAGTGCCAGTGTTTGTGAGGTATGATGGGCTGTCCTGCCCCAAAATGCATCTCAGGTCCTACGTGAGAAAGATTCAACCCTATACGGCAGATAAAAATCTCTGGATTCATTTCTTTCAAGACAGCCTTTCGGGAGCTCAGTTGGAGTGGTTTTATCATCTAGAAGGAACCAGTGTCAGAAATTGGGAAGATTTGGCCACCGCTTTCTACAAACAATACCAGTATAATTCTGATCTTGCTCCTACTCGTACCCAACTTCAGGGTATGTCACTAGGAACAAGCGATGGATTCAAAGAATATGCACAAAAATGGAGGGATTTGGCTGGCAGGGTGCAGCCTCCTTTAACCGACCGTGAACTCGTTGATATGTTTCTTGGGACCCTATCTGGGCCATTTTTCAACCATCTAATTGGTAACTCTTCCGCGGGGTTTACCGATTTGATCTTAACAGGCGAAAGAATAGAAGCTGGCATCAGGTCAGGAAAGATTCAGAAGGGTGTTGCCGCAAGTGTTGAGAAGAAACCTTTTAAGAAGGAAACAGCTGTGGTATATTCTCCGAGAAGATCAGGGAAGACAGAGCGTCGGCCAACTGTGGGGGCCGTAATGATTCAAAACACTCCGAGTGAGCAGCCTCGCTATAACCAGTCCAGACCAAATCAACAACGAGTGGAACGGCCACAACGGCAGTTCACCCGTATTAATATGACTCCAGCGCAAGTGCTTCCCCATCTATTGAAGTTGAATCTCGCCACCATCAAGGAGGCACCAAAGAATGTGAATACGTCCTCTCCGCATTATCATGCTAATGCTAAATGCGCCTACCATTCAGACAATGTTGGACACGACACCAATGATTGTTGGGCACTCAAGCACAAAATCCAAGACCTGATAGAGGCTAAAGAGGTGGAGTTTGACGCTCCAGAGAAGCCTAATGTGATATCTGCACCCATGCCGAAGCACGGCCGAAATGTCAATGCCATTGAAGAAGATTTGTATGTTGCTGATGTCAGTGATCTGACTACTCCATTGCTAACCATTAAGTTGAATTTGTTAAGGGCCGGGATCTTCCCGGGATGTAAAGAGGACTGCTATTGTTGCTACTCTCTGCCGTTTGATTGTCCGCTACTGAAGAAAGGCATCCAAGGCCTTATGGATAGTCGACAAATTTTGTTTGAAAAAGTTTCTGCTGTTCTAGTTCATACTGAAGATGTCTCAATCATAACCATTCACGCCAATCTTTCCAAGGCCGTCAAAAAGCCTGTTAAGATTACACCAGCTACGAAATCTGTTCCTTTGAAGATAACAATGCCAGGACCTGTTCCCTATGTTTCTGAGAAGTCGATACCTTGGAACTATGGCGGTGACATCTACTACCATGGTATCAAGCAAATCGAAATAATTGAAGAAAGTTCGGATGATGAAGAAGCCAGCATTAGTAACATTGCGGGCACTAGCAAAATCACCAGGAGCGGGAGAATATTTTCTCCAGAGATTGCCCCTCCAAGAGCAGTCTTTGGACCCTCATCAACTGATAAAGTCATCCCTGCACCAATAAAACTCTCCGCTGGAACTCCTTTGATTGAAGACGTTGTTGTTCCTAGTGCTGTCTCTCCTACCGCTGCTGACAAAGGTAAGGGAATCCAAGATGAGCCCGTCAGGACGAGGGCTCAACCCTTGGTTATCCCGGAAACCTGCAAGAAGGAAATGGATGAGATTTTAAGGATAATCAAAAGAAGTGATTACGATGTGGTAGAACAGCTGGGGCAAACCCCCTCAAAGATCTCCATGCTGGCACTACTACTTTACTCAGAAGCGCACGCTAAAGCCCTGATAAAGTTTCTGAAGGCAGCTCATGTGCCCCAGGAAACCTCTGCGGATCAATTTCAAAATTGCGTGGCTAGCCTGACTGCGGACAATGGATTAGGTTTTTCCGATGCCGACCTAACTCCTAAAGGAAGAAACCACAATGATTCTTTGCACATTTCAGTCGAGTGTCGCGGAACTACTCTCGCACACGTCTTGGTCGACACTGGTTCGTCGCTGAATGTATTGCCTAAAAAGGCCTTGGACCGACTAGATTGTGACGGGTTGGAATTGAAGCCGAGTGATATTGTTGTCAGAGCTTTCGATGGTTCGAAGAGAATGGTCCATGGAGAGGTTGAAATTCCCATCAAAATAGGCACTGAGGTGTTTAAATCCACTTTCTATGTGATGGACATCCTTCCATCATACTCTTGCTTGCTGGGTAGGCCTTGGATACACCATGCTGGGGCAGTCACCTCCTCCTTACATCAAATGTTGAAGTATCCTGTCAGGGGAAAGATCATTACTGTCCATGGCGAAGAAGAGTACATGATTAGCCACTTAAATTCTTTCTGGTATGTGGAGGTTGAAGGAGAGTTCATTGAGACACCGTTTCAACATTTCGAAGAAGTCCTTCCTGAAATAGCGGTAGCAAAGTTGGCAGCTGAGGCACCAAGACAGATGGCCAGGATGGCATCTCTGGAAGACGCAAGGGCCGCAATAAAAGAAGGGAAGATTTCAGCATGGGGACAGTTACCTGACATTCCGCATAAGACTGACAAATTTGGATTAGGGTTCACAGCCGCAGGCCAGAAAGCTATGCGCCGTTCGAAGATTGAAAGGGCGCCAGTCAAGATTTCTCCCTACGGAATCAACGCTTTGGAGGATGAGGACCAAGAGAGCAACATTGAAGAGTGGATTTATCCAACTATCAAAGGAGGATTGAGCAACTGGGAGGCAAAAGACTTTGTCCCCATCACTTTTATTCATCAGTAATTTATCTGTTAAACATTTCCTATTTGGTCTGTAATATTTACTTTCATACAATCCGTACACTATCTTTTCACCTCCTGCCTTACCCGGGGCATGTAGGTCCACTTGTAAGGGTTTTGATTATTTTTCATATCCATATGCCATGTTTAATGATTCATTGGACGTTTTTCATGTGATAAACTGCTTGTGCTCATTTTCTTTCCTTTTGCATTTTTAAGGATGGCTATCCCTTACACACACCCACACTCACCAATGCAGGTACCCATCCACTCCGGATTCCATGGGTGACTATTCTGCTGTATCTTTCAATAACTCTGAAGATCTGGTCAATCTAGCCGAGTATGAAGATGACGAAGGTTGTGAAGTACCCGGGGAACTAGCCAGACTTCTGCAACAAGAGGAAAGGGCCATCTTACCGCATGAAGAGTCACTGGAAACTGTCAACTTAGGGACCGAGGAAGACCGGAAGGAGGTGCAAGTGGGTTCCAATCTGGAACCAAAAGTCAAGGAGCGCTTGGTACAGTTGTTGAATGAGTATGTTGAGATCTTCGCTTGGTCTTATGAAGACATGCCGGGTTTAGACACAGACATCGTGGTTCACCGTCTCTCCACACGAGAAGACTGTCCACCGATCAAGCAAAAAGTTCGCCGAATGAGGCCTGACATGTCCAAAAAGATCAAAGCAGAAGTAATGAAACAATTCGATGCTGGTTTTCTGGCTGTTACGTCCTATCCTCAATGGGTCTCTAACATTGTGTCAGTACCTAAGAAAGATGGCAAAGTCAGGATGTGTGTGGACTACCGGGATTTGAATAGGGCCAGCCCTAAAGATGATTTCCCGCTACCTCATATTGACATCTTGATCGACAATACAGCTCAGCATAAAGTGTTTTCCTTCATGGATGGATTCTCGAGCTACAATCAAATCAAAATGGCTCTCGAGGATATGGAGAAAACGACTTTTGTCACACAGTGGGGCACTTTCTGTTATAAGGTGATGTCGTTCGGGCTGAAGAACGCAGGGGCAACTTATCAACGCGCCATGGTAGCTTTATTTCACGATATGATACATCATGAGATTGAAGTTTACGTAGACGATATGATAGCTCGGTCACAAACAGAGGAAGAGCACCTTGAACATCTGGAGAAGTTGTTTGCCAGGTTAAAAGAATACAAGCTCAGGCTGAATCCAAGTAAATGTACTTTTGGAGTTAGGTCTGGTAAACTTCTGGGATTCATTGTAAGCAACAAAGGCATTGAAGTCGATCCGACAAAAGTAAAAGCAATACAAGAGATGCCTGCTCCCCGTACTGAAAAGGAGGTTAGAGGATTCTTGGGGCGCTTAAACTATATTGCCAGATTCATCTCACATCTGACTTCTACCTGTGAGTCAATTTTCAAACTCTTGAAAAAAGATCAGGTAGTGGAATGGAACGACGATTGTCAAGCTGCTTTTGATAGAATCAAGGAGTATTTGCTAGAACCTCCTATTCTGATGCCACCCGTCGAAGGAAGACCATTGATCATGTATTTGACCGTCTTGGATAACTCAATGGGGTGTGTTTTGGGCCAGCATGACTAGTCTGGTCGAAAAGAGCATGCTATTTATTACCTTAGCAAAAAGTTTACCGACTGTGAGACTCGCTACTCACTGCTCGAGAAAACTTGCTGCACTTTGGTATGGGCTGCTCGCCGACTAAGACAGTATATGTTGACTCATACTACCTTGTTGATTTCCAAAATGGACCCTATCAAGTATATCTTCGAAAAGCCCGCTTTATCTGGAAGGATAGCTAGATGGCAAATGATCTTAACTGAGTATGACATCCAGTACACCACCCAAAAAACTATAAAAGGGAGTGTGCTAGCTGACCATCTGGCTCATCAGGCTATCGAAGATTATCAACCCATGAGATTTGATTTCCCGGACGAGGACATCATGAATTTGGACAACATTAAAGGTGACGGACCGTATGACGGACCCGAAAAGGGATCCCGATGGACCATGTACTTTGATGGTGCTTCAAATGCACTTGGAAATGGTATCGGCGCAGTACTCATTTCTCCGGAAGGTTGTCACACACCTTTCACGGCCCGACTTTGCTTCAGCTGCACAAACAACATGGCTGAGTATGAAGCTTGCATCTTTGGTCTCAAGGCTGCTATAGACTTGGGGATCAAATCTTTGATCGTATTTGGGGACTCGGCTTTGGTTATCAGTCAGATCAAAGGAGAGTGGGATACCAAGCATCCTAATCTTATCCCATACAAAGAACATGTCCTGACATTGTTGCCTCATTTCGAGCAAATTACCTTCGAGCATTTCCCGCGAGAAGAGAATCAGCTAGCAGATGCTCTAGCCACAATGTCCTCCATGTTTAAACTCAACTGGGATAACGAGGCTCCCCAAATCACCATCGAGCGAATGGAAGAACCTGCGCATTGTCACGAGATTAATAACGAAGAAGTAGTGGAACAACCCTGGTTCCATGAAATCAAAAGGTACCTCGAGACTAGAGATTATCCTGAAGGAGCTTCCGTAAATGACAAGAAGTTCTTAAGGAAATTCGCTGCTAAGTTCTTCATGAGCAACGGCATCCTTTACAAGCGAAGCCATGATTGTGTGTTACTCCGATGCGTAGATAAAGCTGAAGCAGAATTGATCATGACTGATATACACAGCGGCACATTTGGCACTCACTTGAGCGGGCATACAATGGCTAAGAAGATCCTGAGGGCATGCTATTACTGGTCTACCATGGAAGCTGACTGCCATTAACATTCTCGTACTTGCCACAAGTTTCAAGTCTATGCTGACAAAGTTCATATCCCCCCGGTTCCTCTCAACGTCCTGACTGCTCCATGGCCCTTTGCAATGTGGGGCATTGATATGATTGGAGAGATCAAACCCACGGCTTCCAACGGACATCGCTTCATCCTGGTTGCCATTGACTATTTCACCAAATGGGTCAAAGCAGCTTCCTTCGCCTCTGTTACTAAAAATGTGGTTGCCCGCTTCATCAAGCAAAATCTTATATGTCGGTATGGTGTCCCAGACAGGATCATCACAGACAACGGTACGAATCTGAATAACACGATGATCACTGCATTGCGCGAATAGTTCAAGATTTATCATCACAATTCATCTCCCTATCGGCCGAAGATGAACGGTGTTGTTGAAGCTGCGAACAAAAACATTAAGAAGATCATTCAGAAAATGACAGTCACTTACAAAGACTGGCATGAGATGTTACCGTTTGCTCTGCATGGATACCGTACGACGACACGTACTTCAACTGGGGCAACCCCATTTTCTTTGGTTTATAGCATGGAAGCTGTTTTGCCTATGGAAGTCCAGATCTCTTCTCTAAGGATTATGAAGGATGCAGGTTTGAATGAAGATGATTGGATGCAGACCCGACTTGATCAACTCAATTTGATCGACGAAAAAAGACTCGCTGCTATATGCCATGGTCAGACGTATCAAAAACGGATGATCAAGGCCTTCAATAAGAAAGTCAGACGTCAAGTGTATCAAGTCGGAGATCTTGTGATCAAGCGGATTATCTTACCGCAAAGTGATCCCAGGAGCAAATGGACTCCTACATACGAAGGACCATTTGTGATCAAGAGCATATTTTCTGGTGGTGCAATGATTCTGACCACCATGGACGGCGACGATTTGCCGCACCCTGCGAACGCAGACATAGTCAAAAGATACTACGCATAAAATAACCCGACAAGTCGAAAACCCGAAAGGGCGGCTTGGGCAAAAAGGGGTTTCCCGGTGAATCGAAAACCCGAAAGGGCGATTCAGGCAAAAATTAGGGATAAAGACAAAAAAAAAATCTCTGTACATCCGGCAAGTTGAAAACCCGAAAGGGCGGCTTGGGCAAAAAGGGGTTTCCCAGTGGATCGAAAACCCGAAAGGGCGATTCAGGAAAAAGTTAGGGAATTAAAGCGTATGACTATGTCTCATCGGATCACTTCGAGGACAATCTCTTCATCAACCGGTTCCAGGCTTCTGATCAGTCCAGTCATCGTCAAACGAAGCATCGAATGGACAGATATTCAGAGTTGAGAAAGCTATAGCGGAATGGAATCCTATGGAATTATTTCACATAGCCATCCTTATTTTGTATAAATCTTTCAAATATTTACGACAAAATCCTCTTACTAGGATGATTGTCTCCTTTGTACAAGTATACTCATAGAAAATCAATACAAATACTTTTCCCAGAAATTTGTGTCATTTCCTTTTCTTTGCTCTTGCACTGTTTGTTTTATTTTGAGAAACGTCCAATGTTTTGTTAAACATGCATATGCATTTGAACATAATCATTTCCTTACGAATCAAAAGAGAGGATTACTGATAGGTCAAAGGTGCGGTTGGATACCTCGATACCCTTTCAAAAGGAAACCCCCAGGAGATTTGGAGTCCATATCCTCCAGCAAGTCTTGAAGCTTATCCCCCGCAGAGAGCGGACGTCTCTCCCGAGTTTTATTCAAAGTTATTTCTCACAAAGGACTTATAACTGGGTTATCCTCAGCTTATTGTCACGGAAGATCGCGTTCGCTAAAATTCTTCCTATCCCCAGCGGAGTTCATCAAAATTCCCCAGCAATAACTTATCTTTACAAATCCCCCAGCCAGAAGGTCCTTAGGAATTCAATTCCCCTCAAAGTTTAAGTTTCAATATCCCCAGCGGAGCCAGACTAATGAACCTTCTCCCCACGGAGTTTTAGAAGAGCAAATCTTGAGTTACCCAGTAAGGTCGCCAGAGGTGCTTCCCTCCGAACTGAAGATTCTCAGTCTTGCATCCCCGGCATGATTCTACTAGATTGGTATTCCCCGGTAGAAGTCATCAGGAATTCCCCAAAGGCTTGGTACACAACCCAAGCTCCTTGTTCCCCAGCAACAGCCAAGGAATTATTTTCTCGGCAGCAGTCAAAATTCTTTTATCTTCGGCCATCCAAGATTCATTTATCCTCAGCAAGATAGCTCATCAGCTCCCATGCGCACTCATTACATTCATATCATAAAAATTGATATAACATATATTGCATCATACATTTCATGCAACATAATTTTGTGTCTAACTAACACTTTGTCCTTTTCAGGATAAGAATAAAAAGCTATCCTTAACAGTTTCAGATGCAGTTTTACACAGACTCATCATCAAGCAACCCTACACCGGTTCCTATTCAACTTCAAGATTTCTGAAAACAGTTTACGGGTTCTCCAAGTAACTGATGTTAACCTATCGCTTGTTCAGTTTCTTCCCAAGACTTCTGAAAACAGTCTATGGATTCTTCCCAACAACAGATGTTAATCTATCACTTGTTCAGATGCAACTTTTGAAAACAGTTTACGGACGCTTCCCAACAACGGATGATGCTCTATTGCTTATTCAACTTCAAGATTTCTGAAAACAGTTTACGGGTTCTCCAAGTAACGGATGTTAACCTATCGCTTATTCAGTTTCTTCCCAAGACTTCTGAAAATAGTCTATGGATTCTTCCCAACAACGGATGTTAATCTATCACTTGTTCAGATGCAACTTTTGAAAACAGTTTACGGGCGCTTCCCAACAACGGATGTTGCTCTATTGCTTATTCAACTCCAAGATTTCTGAAAACAGTTCACAGGTTCTCCAAGTAACGGATGGTAACCTATCACTTGTTCAGTTCCTTCTCAAGGTTTTTGAAAATAGCTTACGGATTCCTCCCAACAACGGATGCCAATCTATTGCTTATTCATATCCCCAGTTCAGAGATGGTCCAAAGCACAGACACCTTCCTGATATTCCCTTCCGGATGGCATCTTTAAGCCCATCCCCGACAAGTTTCTGGCACCTCTCAAGATGGCATCTCTAAGCCCATCTCCAAATGGAAATCTCTAAGCCCATTCCCACATTCATTGCTTTGACGAGTGCAAATTTCCGGGCACTCTAGTGTCCAATCTCCTTTTACCCTCGAGTCACGAAAGGCAAGCTTGCCAATCTAACTCTTCAGGTTCAAGAAGATTGAACAGGGGCAACTGTTGTACCCCAAAATTTTCCCTCCCATTTCTCATTGCTTTCTCATCACAAAGCCCTTGAAGATCAGGATCCAGTTAAGGTTTCATCTGCTCAGGACTTCTCCCTGCACTGCTGACCCAAATTAGGGTTTGTGTTTGCACAAAGATGTTTTGACCCAAAATGCCTAAAATGACCTTCTTGCTTCATATTGGACTCCCAAGTGTATCCTCATCAAGTTTCAAGTCTTGATCCCAAGTTTTGCCCAGTCAATTGGACAGTTGACCTAGAAATCAACTGTATTGGGAAAAAGTCAACTGTGGCCAAGGAACAGTCAAACCTCATGAAAATTGACCCACATCAACATTATGAACTCATATGAACCATTTGAACAAGTTTGGATCACAATTCCATAAGAAATTTGATCAGATCACCAAAAGGGCAAAATGGTCATTTTTAGGGTTTTGACTGAACAAGGGCAATTTTTGACTGTTTGACCTAGCCAATGGCAAACCAAGCTCACATATGAACTCAAGGACCCCATGGAATTATCTTGACATGCTCAACAAACTCAAAAGATCCCAAGTACACAAGATTGACAGTTGAATTTCCCAGTCAATTGATCAATTTTGACTGTATACTGAAAAGTCAAACTTTGACTTTTTGGTCAAAATCAAGAGTCAAGATTCATTTTTCATCAAAACATGCCAAATCATGAAACTTGTTCATCAAGAAATCACAAAATGCAAATTAGGGTTAGAAATTAGAATTTTTCATAACTTAGAATTTTTCCAAGTTATGAAAAACCCTAATTTTTTCTCAACTTTGCCCCACTTTCTCACCAAGATCCATTTGGATTCAAACAAAAGTCAAAACATGAAAGTTGTAGCTTGTTGCATAATCTACAACTTTGATTCACAAAGTTTTCCCAAATGAGGCTTGTATCTCAAGTTACAAATTCTTGAATAAGGGCACTAAACCATTCTTAACTTAGTGAAATTTTAACCTATTTTGACAAGGTTTTCTACCCAACTTCAAGACCATTTTCCATACACTTCCACTTGGAATTTCAATTTGCATTTCAAAGATGGATTGTAGTACACATTCCAAGCTTTTCAAAATGTCCAAGAACTTCTCAAACAACCTCATAACTTGAGAGAATCGAATTTCACAATATGGCAAAAACTCACTTTTGAATTGATCATGAACATGTTCATAACTTAAGCCATTTTCAAGTCAGCATAGTTTGTGCTAAATTACAGGTCCTAAAACCCTTTGACACTCAATAATTCAATGCAAAACCTTTGTGCCAAGGCCTTGTTTCCTGAGTTCAAGCATTGCCTAAAGGATTAATCCCAAAATAGATAAAGCATTTCTTCCATTTTTGCAAAAGTTAACTTTATGTCCAATTGAAAATCCAAGCAATACAAATGAGATCTAATTGGCACAAGATTATGAGCAAAACACTCTGATCAAGGAGAGATTATGCAGCTCATTAGGGGGCCTCTACTGACCTAGAACACAACTTGAGCATTTGTTGCTTAAAGTGTAAGTAACTTGGCATATTGTAACATAACTCTCATATCAGCCTGCAAACCCTTAAGCAAACTTGTGAAACATATCCAGGACATCCCAACCAAGCTAGTGCACGATCCTAACATCCCTCATACACCCCAAATCCCAGAATCACCTTCAAACTGCAAAAACAGGGCCAGGCCTGCAGTTTGAGTGCCATCTTCCATTTCCCTCAAGCTCTCTTGCCCAAACCAGTTCACACACATTCCCTAGCATCTATGCAAGCTAACCATGACTTGAAACACGACCTGTAACTCCTCTAACAAGTTCCACCATTTTCATTTTTCCATTTTGCAGTTGAAGTTCTACAGCTCAGTTCAAGGTGTCTCAAGGCAAAGTAAATATTGGAACAGCATCACCACACCTCAAGGAAGCTATACCAACCATTATCTTGCACTGAAAGCTCCCCCATTGCCAGATAGAACTTCAGCTGAACAGGTATTTTGGTGAACTTCTATCTCTCTTATTAGGCATCATTAGCTCTAAGTTTATGAATAAGCAATGTTCTACTCATGCCACTGAACCTGTACATACTTTCACTTTTCATTTCTTTTGCCTGAGCTGTGAGAATTTAAGGTTTAAAAATGGCAGAAAATCTAGGTTAGGATTTGGGGGAGAAGAAATTCTCCCTCATCTTAGAGAGTTAGATCAAGTTCTGCATATGGTTGGATTCGTCTCTTGATGCTGAACATTTTTTATGTTATGAGTTTTCATTAATAAGCCAGGAATCAGGATGTGTGGATGGAAGAACAGGGCGCGCGTTTTTTTGAAAAACATGGTTCAGAGGTTGAAGAAAGGTTACATTGGGCTGGGCTTGCTTTGTGTTTTCTTTTTGCACCATACAATTTGTTCTGAACCCCCTGAGCCCATTTGCTTTATTTTTAATGTTTTTTGACTTTTTTTTTTAATTGACTCATTTATTTTTTCTCAGCATATTAAAAATTTAAAAATATTTTTTCTCACCATTTTTGAATTTATTAGGTATTTATTTGATTTTTCTTTTAGTTTGAACATAAATAAATAAATATATATGTTTTGTTTAAAATATTAAAATATTGGAAATACATTTTTACACACTTTTATTTTGTTCTACTTTCTGAAAATATTTTATAGAAAAAATACCCTTTTTTATTATTATTAAATATTAAATATTATTAATTAGTATATATAATACATCTTTTGTAAATAATATAAATAAATAACTTATACATTAGTATACTTAGAATAAAATACCAAAAATACACATCTTTTTATTTTTATTAATGTTTAACACTAAAAATACATTCTTATAAATATACTACATTTTATTTTATTTTTGTATGTAAATAGTAAATATTATATATATATATATATTAAATAATTAATCCCCTTTTGGTTAAAATTAGGGTTTTGCCCTAAATATGAGAATACTCCAAAAATAATACTCTTTTTTATCTCTTTTTTATTTTTACATAAATAATACTTTTTTTTATACACATAAAAATTCTTTTTACATTTTTGCATATTTATTTCATTTCCGTTTAATTATGCAATTATTTGTATTGTAAATATTCAAAGAAAATGATGTAATAGCTAGGTTTAATTTCTTGTCTAAATATACCCCATTTGAAACATTGTACCCCCTCCCCATATTATTGTGTTGTAATAGTGTATGAATTTAAATTTCGCACTTTAATGCTTTCTAAACATATCATGCTAGAATTAGGGTTTGTATGCGAATAAAACGAACAAAATAGTTGGACCTAATTTCAAGATAAATAAGCATGAAAATGGACAACACATTTCACACTTGCACCCTTAGGGTATTCCACTTTGTAGCCTTCAAATAATTGGGTCATATTGCATGTTGAATTTCTTTGGGTAAAACAAACAATCAAATGATCATAGTCCCTCAAAATATTGCCTAAATGAATGATCAAGTCCCTTTTAAAGAAAAAATTGCCCAAAGACATTTAACACTATTGCAATTATGGTCTAAACGATGACCCGCGCCTGTCCCTTTCACCTCCTAATACAAGATTGTCCACCAAATACAATGGTGGAACAAAATTGTCAAAAGGTTTAAAACATAACAAAAATCTTTGAGAAAACCTTAGGGTAGATAACTCTTAAGTACTTGTCAATTTGCCAAGAAAACACTTGCCTAATTTCAAACCACACTTCACAAACACTTTCAAAACCAAATTTCAAAAAAACCTTGAAACATCTTTTCTAAAGACAAAACACCTTTTGTAAAACATTCGAGTAAAGGATTGTTACAAGGGTAGCCTATACAAGGCATCTTTTCAAAACATTTTCAAAACCACACACCAAGCACCATTTCAAACAATTGAAAACCAAGGCAAGTTGATCTAAGCAAGTACCTAAGAGCCCATGGATAACCATGGATAGAAGGGGTGCTAATACCTTCCCTTTCTATAATCTACTCCCCGAACCCAAGAAAAATCTCAAAGGTTTTTGCTGTGCTTTTTAAACCTTTCCTTAGGATAAAATAAAAAGTCGGTGGCGACTCTTGCTCAACCGAAACATTTGCGAAAACAAACGCAAAACCATAGTCAGTTCTCCCGCCGTATCACACTATCACTACTACAAAAAAGGGAAAAGACATCGCTTTTTTGGCCTTTAACAGTGCTTTAAAGCGCTGCCTAAAGGAGCGCTGCTAAAAGAAAAGACAACGCTTTTTTTCAACGTAAAAGTGCTGCCTTATGGCCACTTTAGACAGCGCTTGGGCTTTAGACAACGCTTTGTAAATTTTTCCAGGTAGGCTTTAGACAACGCTTTCCTTTGAAAGCGCTGTCTATTCCCCCACTTTAGACAGCGCTTTCTGACTTAAGGAAGCCTTTTTTTAAAGTTTTTACAGCGCTTTTTTGCTAAAGCATTGTCTATTGTTTACAATTTTTTTTTAATAAATTATCTATTTTAGTCAAAAAATTTATCATATTTGGTAGCTTCATTCCAATATTTTGATCCAGGTAATTATCTTTTATGCTCCATATTTGGTAGCTTCATTCCAATAAAGACAACAACAACAACATTTATACATCTTTTTACAAGTTATGATACAAGTTAAAATTCTACAAGATATAGACAACAACATTTACAAAATTTGTTAAAATTCTACTAGGTAAAATGCCTAAAATATTCAAAATTGAATTTACATCTATACATCTTTCTATCTTCGAGAATTCTCATGAAACAACAACAACATGAATATCTTAGCTCTATCTTCTACACATATATACCTATATACCTGGGGAAAAAATCAAATGATCAAAATTCATAACATGATAATATTAACGTTGCACTTTATTCGAATTTAATTTATACTCAAAACTCGAAAGTTCTCGTCAAAGGAAATAAGACAATATACCTTAACTTATAAAATTCTCAACCCGATAATGAATTCACACCATTCCTCCATAAGTTTATTCAATTGATCTTTTGAGTAATGTGCACAATTGAATTCCTCAAAGTACTACATATATAATAATACAATATAGTATGTGATTTAGTTAAAACAATATGTCATTTTATGAGAAACACAAAATATAAAAATAGTATGTAATTCATAAGTTAGAAATCCATATCGTGGATGGAATCTCTAATCGATCCAAAAGAATAGTTTCTTTCAGAAACCTCAACATAAAATAGCCACAATCTATACTGCTACGCTGGCGAGGACACTACACATGGAAAGAAAATACGAATATATATCAGGATATACCCCTTAAATTATTTTATCAAGTATCATCACTAAAGTAAGCAAAACTGAATATCTCTTTGTGAAAATATACCTCCACTCTGATCCATGTAACGTTGTTCGCTCTACTTTTTGGTACTTGAATATCTCGTTGGGAGCGAAAAGCAAGTATAACGCTATAGATCATAAACATAAACACAAATCCAGATATGTTGACCATAAACATAAACATAAACATAAACATAAACTTGAATATCTCTTTGGGAGCAAAACACTTATGTGTCAATCATCTGTTTCAAATCTGGATATGTTGACCAATCATTGTATAACGAGTCCAGATAATACATAGTTTCTCTCATAGGATTAATCGCAACCAATAGCTAGTGTCCACTGTAAGATTAAACAAAGATTAAACAATGGACAAAAACGGAAAATTATAATAGATTAAGTTAGGATGAAATTCTAACCTGTTGCCAGTATTATATGGCAAAAAGAACAACTTCTCTGTATCTTTACTGGCCACGAATAAACCTAGTACATATGATATGACATCATCTGGTCTCGCTACAATCAACCCGGAATTGACAGTGTTGGGAGCTAAGAAGCCAAATCTCGCTTCTAATCCATGCGGGCGCACAATGTTGTCATACATAAACCTTAAATTAAAACATGATTAACATTATACTATATTCATTGAAATGAGGAATTAAATTGTTCATTTAACTAAACAAAATTGATTGGAGTATACCTGATGTATATACCGATAACACTGTGGCCTAATTCCAAATGCCTAAAAACTTGCTCCATGTCCTCTCTACCAATTTCTTCAAAATATTCAAAACCAAAGATATCTGCACTCATAGATATAAGCCGGGTACCACCATCCAAAATATCTGTAATTCCTAAATATGTCCGAAGGCACGACCTGAACTGAGCAGTAGTTTTTTTGTGTGCCACAGTCTTCTTAGCAACATTCTTTTTTGTGTCGAAATGTTGCTAATTTCAGTCGCCTTACCCCAACTGAGTTGTGCAGTCTCTTTAGCATGAATCTAGTTATCATATAATTAGTTAGGGAAAGTATAAAATCACAAATTAGCATTTCTCATAGCATAATGTCATATAATTGTGTTACCTTAAATGATGCAATTGACTCGGTATCCCGCCTAATCCCCTTATTTTTTGGAATGGATTTAGTGGGAGTCTAACATTACCATGTAAACAAAATGTAAGTATAATTGCCATAAAAATTTGAATAGTAAACGATTTTAAGCATACCTCATTATCTACGCAATCCGCCACCAATGTTGCATCCGCCACATCGTCAGGTAGTGGTAACAACGCACCCCCCTCTAAAACGACGTCGACCGATACTTTCAAAAATCCCTCTGGGAGGGGTCTATGGTGAAGCATTTATCCCGAGATATTATACACTTTTACCTTGCCAACCATCCGATAAGTCGGTGTAGACAAATAGAGTTGACACCGGGAAATGCCCTATAATTTAATAAATATGGTTATATAATTAATTAAAATGGTTATATAGTTAATAAACATGGTTTTATAATTTATAAAGATGGTATATAATTACCTCGGGAATATTTTATCCAAAGTTATCATTGATACTAGCTTTGTCTCTAGTATCTTTAAAGTCTGTAGCTTAATCGATTTCCTTTTCCTTTCTCAGCTCATAGACTTCTTGTTGTAACTTTTCCAACTTCTCCTGCAGTTCTTTATTGCTTGGAGATTTTGTCTTTGTTTTTTTTTCAAGAATGTTGGAGTGATCCCAAATCCCTTACCCCTCACCCGACCAGAATACTCTCGAATATCTAATACTCGTGAGAGTATTCTCCTGTAATCAGTATCTTCGTCTGGAGGTATAGACTGGGAAAGACTCTCCTGAAATTCATATAAATATTGTAATTAAAGAATGATATGTTAATAAAAGAATGATGTAATTAAATAAATAAAAGTATGATGTAATTAAATAAATAATGTTATACTTACACATCTCTCAAAAATTTGTTGAAATTTTTCTTCAACAGCTCCATCCTTACACACACTTGCTTCCTTCCACTAAATGTGTTCCGGAAGAAATGTTTCAGAACTATTCTCTTTTGTTAGCTACAAATTAAGCCAAAAAACATGATTAAATATAAGCGTGTATATATTAAAGATACTTTGCAATTTATAGATACTTACAATAGATTGTTGTAATCGTGCATATCCCATACAGCCTTTTCTGTATGGATATGTTGGACTTGAAGCTCGTTGTCGATTTACGACACTTAAGCTCTCAAATTTTTGGGTACTTATTTTCGATTTAAAAGTTTCCCATTCTTCAGCTGTAATCAAATCAGCATATTTCCTTGGAAGCTCTGCATCAACAAAAAATTTATTTGTATCCCTTAGAAACTTGTTTGACAAGAAAGCTCTAAAGCCTCTATGTAGTTTCCCGGCCAATTTAAGAATATAATCTCTCCTTGTATCCTCAATGATGAACGACCTCTACGAAAATCATAAACAAAGTGCGTTAGTATAAGTAATTTAGAGACATAATCGTCATTAAAAAGAATTAACATCACATATGGTACCTGTATCTCACTCCATATTTTATCTTTAGCGTCGTCCAACACTCTTGCTCTCAAATCTTCACATGTGATTGGAATTTCTCTTCTTACCACAGAACCGAGATAACTTGTCATTGTTGAATCGTTAGGCTCAATGAGTTGGCCTTCTTGGCTCCAATGCACTTCATACTTTATGCCTTGGTCTCTATCCCATATTATTCTCTTCATTATTGTTATTCCTCTTTTATATTCCATTTCCGTTTTACTAATGGTCTTATCTCCATCATGCATAGAATCATCACGTGGGTGATCGTCGTTAGTAGCCATCTAATAACCTGTAATAAACATGAACATAAACCCAATATAAAAGCGAGTCAGAACCAAGAACCAAGAATCCAAAAAATAGAACCAAGATATCATGTTTTATATCATGTTTCACCATCATATATCATGTTTTATATTCCAAAACATAGAACCAAGAATCCAAAAAATGCTAAAAATGCTAAGTGCTAAAAATGTTGTTGTTATATATCAAGCCCTACCAAATGCTAAAAATGCTAAATTTTGTTGTATATCAAGCCCTATCAAATGTTGTTATATATCCAAAAAATGCTATAAATGCTAAAGAACATATTTTCAATGGAGTTAAACACATTTTCAATAAAGAACATACCTTGAGAACCGGCCGGTGTGGGTGGAGGAAAACAGAGCGAGACGGTGGAGGACGGTACGACGGTGAACAGTGGAGGACAATTTGAGACGGAGACGGAAATGGGTTTTGCAAGGGAAAGGGTTTCTGTTTGCGTGTGATAGTGATATTGTGAATACAAATGTTCTGTTTTTTTAATTCTGACTTATAAGGGTTTAGACAGAGCTTTCTAAAAGCGCTGGCTAATATGGACCTTAGACAACGCTTTTAAAAAGCGCTGGCTAATAGTGACCTTTAGCAGCACTTTTCTATTATTTTTTTAAATTTTTTATGACTTTAGACAGTGCTTTCTTAAAGCGCTGTCTAAAGTGGCCCTTTGCCAGCGCTTTTGATAAAGCGCTTTCTAAAGCAATCCTTTAGCAGCGGTTTTTAAAAGTGTTGTCTAAGGTCATATGTTTAGCAGCGCTTTTACTAATTATTTTATACATTTTCCGTGTTTTTTTTATTCACTTATAGCAGAGCTTTTGTACAAAAGCGCTGTCTTTGGTGCGTTGTTAAAACTTACTTTTGGCGTAGTGTTTGATACTAACCTCCATGGACGGTGAAGATTTCCCGCACCCTTTGAATGCGGACATAGTAAAAAGATACTACACATGAAAATGACCCGCTAGTGTGACTGGTCTAGGCAAAAATAAGGGCATCTCGACAAACCAAAAGGGTTCAAGCAAAAATTAAGGATATATATAAAAGATTATACATTCGGCAAGTCGAAAACCTGAAAAGGCGGCTTGGGCAAAAAAGGGTATCCCGGTGGACTAAAAACCCGAAAGGGCGGTCCAGGCAAAAGTTAGGGATTAAAAGCGTACGACTATGTCCCGTTGGATCACTTAATGCAAGCTTTGTTACCAAAGTCAAAAGTTTAAATGGTACAGTTCAATCAACTTCTTCTGACAGCAAAGGATGAGATGTTCAAAGATATAGGGGCAATAGCGGAGTTGGAACCAACGAGATCATTTCCACATAGCTATATGTTTTGTTTTCACTGTGTACTCTTTTCATTTCACGATAATTTCCTCTTACTAGGATTTATGTCTCTTTGTACGAAATCGCCTGTTTATGGGCAAACTATCAATACAAATACACCCTAAAAATTCAAACTTTTGTCTTTTTTTTAAGTTTTCTGTTTTGTTTGCAAAAACGACCAATGACTAGAATTGAATGAATATATGAATATGAACACGATTAACTGTTAACAAATATATGCATAAGAACAAGAATAAGCACTTACTCAAAACACTAGGAGTTGAGATGATGTTCACGCTATCTACAAATCCCCACAGAGCCACTTCCATGAGATTATCCCTACAGAGTAATCTTCACAAATTCATCTTCAATAAATATACAGTCCTCGGAATTTCCCCAACAAATATTTTTCTCGGCAATATCACCAACCTATGGAGTTTCAATCAGTACAGTTCAAGGAAATTCTCTTCCCCAACTGAGTTTATTCCTCCAAAAAATTGAAAAATTTCTTCTCTCCAACAGAGCTTGTTTCCTCAGCAGAGTACTTCTCCGTCAATATGGTTTATTTCCCCAACATATTACAATCTCTCTAGCTCGAGTCTATTCCTTAGATGGCTACGAATCATCGGCAAAATTACTCTCCCTAATGAAATCACCACTATCCCTAGAAAGTCGCTACGAAACTTGGAATCGGACTAGATATCAGTCAACTTTATCCTCCCAAGAAGAGTCGGAATATTATCCATCTCTTTTATCCCCAGTTAGGGTATATAAGAATTATCCTCCCAGACAAGTCAGAAGTTTATCCATCTCTTTTATCCCTAGTCAGGGTATATAAGAATTATCCTCCCCAGACGATTCAAAAGGTTATCCATCTCTTTTATCCCCAGTTAGAGTATATAAGAATTAAACTCTTCAGACGAGTCGGAAGGTTATCCATCTCTTTTATCCCTAGTCAGGGTATGTAAGAATTAAACTCCCCTAGAGCGATGAATGACTAATGTTCCCGAACCCTTCTCCCCAAATAGAAGTCAACATTCCTCAACGAAGTTTCCTCAAATAGTAAGCAGGAATCCCCAGCAGAAGCACTCTAGACAATATTGAATATTACACATGTTCTTAGTCCCCAGCATCAGTCAGGGATTCATTTTCCCCAGCAAGATATCATATGAAACTATTGATACATTTCCAATAACATTTCACAGTCATACATCGTTTACCGATATCATAGCATATGCTTACAAAAAACACATAGCATAGTCTCATTTATTTTGATTACATCATTACGTAATGTATTTCATACATCATGACATCGCATACAACTAACTCTTTATCTTTTCAGGTAAAGTTCACAAACAGATGAATATCATTAACAATTCTCAAATGGGTCCAAGATTAATTCCCGAAACAAGACGGGGTAACTATCTATGTGACTGGGTCAGAGATTAATTCCCGAAACAAGACTAGGCAACTATCTCTACGACCAACAAAAAGCAGGTTCCAGATTAATTCCCGAAACAAGACGGGGAAACTATTTATACAATCGAACAAAGATTAACTCCCAAAACAAGATGGGGAAACTATATTTCTTTCTTTATGGTCAGATGAAGATAAATTCCCGAAAGAGGACGAGGCGACTATCTTTATCACCAAGTGGTATGAACTTCTGAAACAAGACGAGTTTATCAACAAAAACAGATTGTAGATCAACTCCCGAAACATGACGGGTTTACCAACAAAATTAGATTGTAGATCAATTCCTGAAACAAGACAAGGTGACTATCTACATAATGAACACTTCCTTCAAAGACCTCTTTTGGCTCAGATTAAATCGACCAAAGATTTACTTTGATACTTCTTCCAATAGACCTTTTTTTGGCTCAAACTAAATCGACCATAGATTTATTCTGATACTTCTTCCAGCTAAAGACAAAAAGACCTCTTATGGCTCAGATTAAATCAAGCGTATATTTATTCTGATACTTCTTCCAATCGAAGCCGAGCGTAGACGTAGTCTAAGTTCAATCAACAATTACTTTGGATGGCATCTATAAACCCATCTCCGACAACACTCCATCACCTCTCCAAATGGCATCTTTAAGCCCATTCCCAGTATAGTTAACTAACAGCATTACTTCGGGCACATACGAGTGCAAATTTCTGGGCACTTATGTGTTCAATAATCTTCCACCTTCAAGTCATGAATAGCGGACATGCCAATCTAACTCTTCAGGTTTAAGAATACTGAACAAGGGAAGTTGTTGTACCTTAAAACTTTCCCTCCCATTTTCTTAAATACATTCTCACAAAGACCTCAAATACTCAAGGTTTCTCAAGAGTTGATCAGACAAACTCACCTCCTAAGCAATGGGTCAACAACTAGGGTTTCATCTTGTTAAAGGAAGATTGGGTTGAAATGGTATCAAATGACTTTCATGGTTCATCATAGGTCCTCAATAATGCTTATGTTAAGTTTCAAACCTTGCATCACAAGTTTGCTCAATCAATTGCTCAGATGACTGAAAATCAATTGTATTGGACAAAAAGTCAACTATGGTCAACATACAGTCAAACTTTAAGATTTTTTTTAACATCAACATTGTGAGGTGATATTCATAATTTTATCAAGGGTTGATCATGATTCCTCAAGAAAAACCCTCAAATCATCAAAGGTCAAAATTTGCCAAAATTAGGGTTTTGACTGAGGATGACTGATCATTGACTGCTGACCTAATACATGACCTAATTGCTTGAAGCATGATCTTAACGATTCAAATGCAACATCTTGACCTAATTACATGGCTCAAGACATTTTCAATGATGCAAGTGATTGATAGTTGAAAATTTGAATCAATTGATAAAAAGTCAACAGTCACTCAAAAGTCGAACTTTGACTTTTTGGTCAACATTGGAATTCAAAAGTCCAGAATCATCAAAATATTTAAAACCATGAAACTTGGTCATCAAGAATCAAAAAGTCAACAAAAAGTCAAAAGTTGAAAAAAATTCTAAGTGTTTTTGTTCTTAACAAAAGTCCTAACTTCATAGCCATTTTTCACTAAGATCCAAGTTGATTTAAAGAAAACTTTCAACATTAAAGTTGTATGGATTGATGAATTCTACAACTTTGTAAATGTGGGATGAACCTCAAAAAGTGCTTGGATTAATAAATATAGGCCCATGAAGTTCTGATTATTTTTATCCAACACTTAGAAAATTTCTTACAAGTTTTGATCAGTTTTTTATCCCAACTTCATGGCCATTTTTCACCAAGATCCCATTTGATTTAGCCAAAGTGGTAAACATAAAAGTTGTAGGCAATGTTTCAAGATTTCCAAAATGTCCAAGATCGTAAAAAAATCATGCTTGAGCTAGAAGTTTCGAAGAGATGAAGTTGGGTATCTAAGGTTGCATTATAGGTCATTTTTGTGATAAGTTCATAACCAAATCTTCAAGTCATGCTGCATAATCCCACTTTTTAGGCCTTAAATATCCATATCTATCCTTAATCAGAGGATTACACACACTTTTGTGTCATGATCCAAGTGATTAAAGCTTTGTCCAATCCATTTTTCCATTAAGGGAAGAAAGCCAAGACTTTTATTTTAGAAAATCAAGCTTTAATCACAGTGTTAACTCCTTGAGCCTCTCAATTGTTTTTTCTACACACACACAATGTCAAAGATAGAAGAAACATGTCTAGAGCCTCTAACTACTTCATATTCTTTGGTACTATGCATTGGAACAATGTTTCTTCAAAGTTACTGTTGTACCCTAAAATTTTCCCTCTTTTTCTCTAGACATTCCTCACCAAATATCTCAAATGCTCAAGGGTTCTCAAGAGTTGATCAGACAAGCTCACCTCCTAAGCACTGGGTCCAAATTAGGTTTTTGGTTTTCTCAAGGATAATTGGACTTTTAATACCTCAAGTGAATTTCATGGTTCATTATAGGTCTCCAAGAATGCTCATACCAAGTTTCAAGTCTTGCACCATAAATTTGCTCACTCAATTGCTAAGATGACTGAAAATCAGTTGTATTGGGTAAAAAGTCAATTGTGGTCAACATACAGTCAAACTTCATGATTTTTGGCCAACATAAAAATTTTGAAGTCATATTTATAAATTGATCAAGGTTTTATCACAATGCCTCAATAAAAGCACTCAAATCATCAAAGGGGCAAAATTGTCAAAATTAGGGTTTTGACTGAGAATGATTGATCAGTGACTTTTGAGCTAGTACATGACCTAATGGCTTGAAGCATGATAAAAAAGACTAAAACACAATATATTGACCTAATTCCATTGCCCAAATCATTTCTCAAGATCAATGGATTGATAGTTAAAATTTGGATCAACTGATGAGAAGTCAACTGATACACAAAAAGTCATACTTTGACTTTTTGGACAAATTTGAATTTCAAAGATCAAGAATCATAAATACATTAAAAAAATATAAAACTTGGTCAAAAAGAATTAACAAATTCAAAAAAGTCAACAAAAATTCAAGATTTAAAAGAGTTAGAAAACTCTAAGTGTTTTTTATTTTTAACCTGGATAATTTCACTACTTCATGACAATTTTTCACCAAGATGAAA
The DNA here is from genome assembly GCA_948472305.1 of Vicia faba. NCBI lineage: Eukaryota > Viridiplantae > Streptophyta > Magnoliopsida > Fabales > Fabaceae > Vicia > Vicia faba. The sequence goes on along the minus strand of OX451738.1, from coordinate 1,634,052,795 downwards.
GATGATTCAAGGAAAACTTTCAACATGAAAGTTTTAGATCCTGATGATTTCTAAAACTATTTCCTTGAGGGTTGATGTCCAAAAAATGCTTAGATTTGAAGATATAGGTTCATGAAGTCGTGACATTTTTACAAAACACTTAGTGAAATTTTCATCAAGTTAGGCAGATTTTTGTCCCAACTTCTTGGCAATTTTTCACCAAGTTCCAAGATGTTTTAGCCAAAGTGGTAAACATGAAGGTTGTATAAAATGTTTCAAGCTTTCCAAATTGTCAAAATAACTTGAATAGATTATGCTTGAGCTAGTAGAATCAAAGAGAAGAAGTTGAGTATCCATTCTTGAATTACAAGGCATTTTCATGAAGAACACTTGATCAAATCTCAAGCCATGATGCATAAATCTTGCATTGCAGGCTTCTAACTTGAAAATCACTCCATAATTAATTGTTTACACAACTTATTGAGCCATTGTCCAAGCATTTGAGCCACTTCCCAAGTGAATCCATTTTTTGCACAAAGGTAACATTGTCGTTTTGGAAAAGTGACTTTAATCACAAAGTCCACTCTCCTTGAGCTTTGCACTTGTTCCTTCTGAACACAAAAAATATCAAATCCAAAAGCAACTCATCTACAACCTGTTATCTACCCTACAAGCCCTTGTATTATGCATTGAAACCATGATTTTCAATATTGCTTCAAAATCAAGTCACATAACCATAACATGTGATCTTTGATTTCTGATCACTAGAGCCTTACAAAGAATTATGTCTCAGAAGTGCAGAAGTATGTCTTGAAGGGGAGAAACATAAATTCCCTATAACTAAGCTGAAGGAGGAAATGGAAGAGCATATTAAAACTATTTTTGATCTGGAAAGTGAAATGTCCTCTCTAAATTCAAATCTTGATAGAATGGTAAAATCTCTCAAGATGCTGAATAATGGGTCTGACACATTAGATGAAATTATCCAAGCAGGAAGAGTGACAGGATATAAGAGTGGTTTAGGTTTCAATGAGAAAAAGGAACCTAACTCAGAAGAGCCTTCATCTGTTTCCACTCATGCCAAGCCTAAACCAAAGATGTCGAATCAAATGTCTCAACATCATGGTAAGAAAGGATATCTTGGCAAACATCATGTGAAGAAAGAACATCATGGCAAACAGCCTGAATCTGTTTTCATACATGCCAAGCCTAAACCAAAGGTGTCGAATCAGATGTCTCAACATGTGGGAAAACATCATGATAAGAAAAGACAACTTGGGAAACCTCATGTGAATAAAGGATATCATGGTAAACCTCATGGGAAGAAAAAGCTTAATCACACCAGAGAGAATCCCCAGCCATGGAGATGTCATCACTATGGAAGGCTTGGACATATAAGGCCCTTCTATTTCAATTTGTATGGATATCCTAAAAATACTCCTCTTCCAAAAACTGATAAGATTCCCCAAAATAGAAAAAAGGAGAAACAATGGGTTCCCAAGTCCAAAGTTGGTAGTTTCATTGCTCACACCTCTCTCAGAGTATCAACCAAAGATGACTGGTACTTTGATAGTGGTTGTTCTAGACACATGACAGGTGTCAAGAATCTGTTGGTGGATGTCAAATCTCATTCCACCAGTTATGTGACTTTTGGTGATGGAGCAAAAGGAGAAATCAAAGGTGTTGGCAAGCTTGACTATTCAGGAGTTTCAAAACTTGATAATGTGTTACTTGTAAAAGGGTTAACAGCTAATCTGATAAGTATAAGACAACTATGTGATCAAGGATTCAAATTTAACTTCTCCAAGGAAGAATGTCTTGTGTGCAATAAAAAGAATTAAGTTATCATAAAAGGAATCAGATCTAAATACAATTGTTATCTATGGGTTCCTCAAGAGTTAAACCTCTCCTCAACATGTGTTTTAGCCAAAGAGAATGAAGTTAAACTATGGCATCAAAAATTGGGGCATTTGCATCTGAAAGGTATGAAGAGAATTATATCTGAAGAAGCAGTAAGAGGGATTCCTAAGCTCAATATAGAAGAAGGAAGGGTATGTGGTGACTGTCAAATTAGAAAGCAGATTAAGATGTCACATTAAAAGATTCAACATCTTACTACATCAAAAAATTTAGAACTTCTTCACATGGACTTGATGGGACCTATGCAGGTTGAAAGTCTTGGTGGTAAGAAGTATGCTTATGTTATTGTAGATGACGTTTCTATATACACATGGATAATCTTTATTAGAGAAAAATCAGAAACTTTTGAAGTGTTCAAAGATCTTTGTCAAAAACTTCAAAGGGAAAGGGAAAGCCATGTCATAAGAATAATAAGTGATCATGGAAAGGAATTTGAGAACAAAAAATTTGCTGAGTTTTGCTCCTTTGAAGGAATCAACCATGAATTCTCTTCTCCCATTAATCCTCAACAAAATGGGATTGTAGAACGCAAGAATAGAACTCTCCAAGAATCTGCCAGCGCCATGACTCATGCTAAGAAGCTACCCTACCATTTTTGGGCTGAAGCAATGAATACTGCATGCTATATCCATAACAGAGTCATTCTAAGGAAAGGCACTTCAGCTACTTTGTATGAAATGTGGAGGGGGAGAAAACCAACTGTTAAATACTTTCATGTTTTTGGAAGTAAATGCTACATCTTAGCTGATCGTGAACAAAGGAGAAAGATGGATCCCAAGAGTGATGAAGGAATATTCCTGGGTTACTCTACAAATAGAGGAGCATACAAAGTTTTTAACTCCAGAACCAAAGTTATGATGGAGTCAATAAATGTTACTATTGATGATAGAGGATGGAATGTTGAAGAAGATGTCTCATAAGATGTTGGAACATCTTTTCCTGATAGTCCAACTGAATCAAATGACATGAGTATTGATTCTAATCCTCCTCAAGAAGATTGGTATGAGAGACTGACATAATTCCTTAGGGAGAATGGATATAGGAAAGGTGGCATAGACAAAACCCTCTTTGTCAAAGAAGAAGAAGAAGGTAAGATTATGATTGCTCAAATTTATGTTGATGATATTGTATTTGGTGGGATGTAAAATGAGATGGTTTAACATTTTGTCAAGCAAATGCAGTCTGAATTTGAAATGAGTCTTGTTGGTGAATTAACCTATTTTCTTGGTCTGCAAGTTAAACAAATGGAATACTCCATATTTTCATCTCAGAGCAAGTATACCAAGAATATAGTGAAGAAGTTTGGAATGGAGAATACCAGTCACAAAAGAACCCCTGCTCCCACACATCTGAAGTTGACTAAAGATGAAAAAGGAGTAAGTGTAGATCAAATTCTCTACAGAAGCATGATAGGCAGTCTTCTATATCTCACAACTAACAGAGCATACATTGCCTTTCTTGTAGGGGTGTGTTCAAGATATCAAGCTAATCCTAAAATTAGCCATGCCAACCATGTGAAGAGGATTATTAAATATGTGAATGAGGCAAGTGACTATGGTATGTTGTACTCTCATGGATCAAATTATGCCTTAACTGGTTTGTGTGATGCTGATTGGGGAGGAAGTGCTGATGATAGAAAGAGTACATCAAGAGGATGCTTCTTTTTGGGAAATAATATCATATCTTGGTTCAGCAAGAAGCAAAATTGTGTGTCTCTGTCCACTGCTGAGGCTGAGTACATTGTTGCATGAAGCAGTTGTTCTCAATTGTTTTGGATGAAACAAATGTTAACAGAATACAATGTCAAACAAAATGTCATGACATTTTCTGTGACATTTTAAGCGCCATAAACATTTCAAAGAATCCCATTCAACACAACAGGACCAAGCATATTGACATCCGTCATCACTTCATAAGAGAGCTTGTTGAAGAAAAAATTGTTGCCTTGGAACATGTAGCCACTGAATTGCAACTGCCTGACATCTTCGTAAAGGCTTTGATGCTAATCAATTTGATAATTTAAGAGGAAAATTAGGGATATGTTTATATGAGGGTTTGTAGTAATTAAAAGTGTGTGGGAATATTATCAAAGTGATATTGTATTATTTGTGTTTCCAACAAATAAATTTTAGAAAGCAATCATTACAAGACTTTCTCAAATTATTTCCCACACACTACGGTAATTCTTCTCTCTACTTTCACGAACTCTTCACTCTCCTTCATAGAAAAATAACCCTTGCCATTCTTCATCTCCGTGCTATAAAATTTACAAACACGTCTCAACATCACACATCGTCTTCCTCAAAATTTGCCAATGAAAATGTTTCCCATGATAGAGTACTAGATGTTACTCCTCTATCAATGATTCCTCCACTTGAGAAAAAGGTCAAGAAACCTAGATCATCACCAGCTAAGAAACCTAAATATGATAGAGGTAACTCTTCTATTGCTACTGACAATAGAACTGAAGAAGAAATTGTTAATATTGATAGAAGCATCAGAAGGTTTGTGGATAGAGTATTAAATGAAGGATTTGTTGTGCTTGGGATTTCTACTCCCCTTGCTCGCATGCCTCCTCCTGCTGACAAAGGAAGTAATCCTAAAAATAATGTTGTTGAATCATCCAAGAAAGATGTTGCTGAAAACAAACTTGAGAAGCTTGCTACCTCTTCCCTAAAAGAAGTGGAAGAAGAAGATGTTGATCAAGATGTTGAGGAAAATGTTGAACAAAATGTTGAAAAAAAATTCTCCTTCTAAAGAAGATGTTGCTGCCTCCAAGGATTGAGAAGGTCAAAATGCTGACAATATAGTCAATGTAGAAGAGTTGTCTGACAATGAGCCCATCACTAATGTTGTACCTGGTATTGCAAGAAGTATAAAGTCCATAAAAGTGAAAGATGCAAGTGTCACACCCCCTCCCAAAACAATCAAGAAGAAAACCATGTATGGACCCCCAAAAGAAGGAAGTAAAGTGGTCCCTCCCTCTAGAAAAAGAAAAGCTAGACCTGTTAGCTCTATTGATGATGATGAGGATGCTGTAAAAAGATACAAGAATAAGAAGAAAGTTGTTCTAGTTGAAGAGACGGACTCTGAGTATGATGTCGAGAAAGATGTCCATGAAATTTCTCCTATCAAAAAATCTGTAAGTAAGAAGCTGTTTGTTAGGGTTCCTGGTGCCCCACTTGAAAACATCTCCTTTCACTCTGTTGGGAATGCTAAAAAGTGGAAGTATGTGTATCAAAGAAGGATTGCCCTGGAGAGAGAACTAGGAGTTAGTGCTTTGGAATGCAAGGAAATCATGGAGCCGATCTCTTATGATGTACTGATGAAAATAATTACCAGGTTTGCCAATTGCTATGAAACTCTTGTTAATGATTTTATTGTTAATAATCCTGTTGACTGTGCTGACCATAAGAATAAGGCGTATATAAAGGTTTTTGTTAAAGGAAAGTGTGTAGAATTTTCTCCTTCCATTATAAACAAATTTCTAAATAGGTCTAAAGATGTCTGTTGTGAGCTGGAAGTAACAGATAATCAAGTGTGTAGAGCCATTACTGCTAATCAAGTAAGTGAGTGGCCAATGAAAAATAAGCTTCCTGTCAGCAAACTGAGTGTGAAATATGCTATTTTAAATAGGATTGGAGCTGGAAATTGGGTTCCCACTAATCACACTTCAACCATCTCCATTGGATTAGGAAAGTTCATCTATGCTATTGGAAACTAGAAACATTTTGATTATGGGACTTATATCTTTGATCAGACCATTAAACATGCAGGAACTTGTGCCATTAAGATCCCAATTGATTTTCCTTCCCTCCTTTGTGGAATTATCCTAAATCAGCATCCTGGAATCCTAAGTGGAAATCATGTAATGTGCAAGAGGGAGTCTGCCTTGACCCTCCATTTTAAGCTCTTTTCAGAAAAATATGTCCCAAACATTGTTTTAACATCTGCACCTGCTGAAAAGACCTCTACCAAGGATGATATGATCAAAGAATTAAGAGAAGCATGCAAGGAATTGGATGATGTGATGAGTTAGCTCAACAAGGAAGCTAATCTTTGAAAAGATGATCAAGGACCTGCAAAAGTGCAGCAACCTTGATGATACATTGAACTCTGAAGGTGAAGACTCTAGTGAGGAAGAAATTTCTGGCTCAGACAAGTCAACTGGTCCTGATGACAGTTAGACTAAATGATGTTTCTTGATATGATCCTTTTGTTATTTTTTTTGGCACTTGCATGTGCTTGACATTTGAATTCTATGGTCTGTACCATAATTCTGATATTCTCTTAAATGCATTCTTATATTTGGCATATTATGTCTAAAAGGGGGAGAGAAAGTGAGTGACTGACTAACTAACCACTGACCACTAACCTTTGATTGAGGGGGAGCTCAATACTTGAGGGGGAGCCTCATGCCTCAGAAGATGTTTTGACATCTCCCTCTGCTAACAACTAACTGCTAACTGAGTTTATGTTTTGATTTCTTTGCTTATGTTGTTGCTCTGATAATTGTGTTGCTGCTCTGATAATATGCTCTAATAATGTTTTATCTAAAATTTGCCAAAGGGGGAGTTTGTAAGTGTTTGTTGACAGTAATTTTGGTAAAACAATGACTTGTTAATGTTTTTCTAAATGTCTTAACATTTGGAGTAAAACTGTTTTGAATGATGTCAAAGTAGATGTCTTGACATCAGCCTCCTGACTGATCTCAGCCCAACATCAGTTTAAGTTATATGTTTCCTGTTTTCGTGCGTGGCATAATTCAGGATTTGTGACTCACAGGATGCGAAAAATATGGAGGAATATTTTTCAAATTGCATGAATTTTATCTTATCCTGTTTTTATGGAAATACTCAAGAGATTTGAATATTTGATTTTAAGCCCAAGCCCACAGCTGCGCATATATAAGGACTTGTTTCCTTATTGAAAGACAAGCAACTTTTGAAGAAGAATACTTTCTTTCTGATTAGAAGTCTAGGCTTTTTATTTGTAATACACTCTAAGTATTAGTTTAAATACTTGAGTTGGTATTTGGGTTGTTAATTGTGTATCATTCATAAGATTTTAAGAATTGAATGATTGAAGTGTTTCAAACTTATTAATTCTGTTAAGTTCTTCACTGTAAGTGATTGAAAGGATTTTAGGATGGCCTCATACCTAGGTGAGTCTTAGGTAGAAGTTTAGCTTGAGTAGTGATTAAGTGATTAGACCGTGAACTGGTTGTTTACTGAGGGTCTATGAATTGATACTATTTAGTGAACTTGTCCCTGGCTTGGTAGCCCCCAGAGTAGGTGTTGTTGTACACTGATGTGCAAAAAGTGAACTTGTCCTCTTATATGTGCAAAAAGTCCTGCTAGACAGGTTTCGTTAAGAACTGTCAACTACTAGTGCAAGTGCTAATGTTACTTAGACCATAACCAATCATAACCCTAGTAGAAATGATGGAACATATGGCTCCTATCAATACTCTTATGGTATGAGAAATTTTAATCATGGTAGAGTGCGTGGAAGATAAGTCTACAACACATGTAATTGACCAACATGTCAATCCTACACCAAATATGGTCCCTTATCTTCAAATGGCCCTTCTAATGATAATGGAAGCCAGAAGGATCAAGCCTCCACCTCTACACAAGCAACTGCTCTTTTAACTCACTAAGATGAACTCCAAGTACCTCAATTCCTTGAATATCAAGCTTGGTTTTTAGAATTAAGTGCTTCCCTCACATTACTTATTGTACTTTTTATTTACAAAATAAACAGTCAAGTGAGTAGTCCTTAAGGGACTAAGGGTCACAAACCTTATTTATCGACTTATTGTATAGTTTATCACGAATCAATTATGGGAATTCAACTGCTTTTATTTTAAAACCCGAGTTTTTCATTTAGAACTTATTACAAAAGTAAAAGTGTTCTTAGATGTTTACCATGATCTGAAAGGACATGCATGAACCCGATAACATGTTTTTAAACACTTAAGCTCGAGGCCACAAAAATGTTCAAACAAGATTGGCAATTACCTTATTTTTCAAAGTTGTGCAATAGCAAAGGATCTTTGACGAATAATTTGCGCGAGCGAAATTCGCCGAGCAAATTATTTGTTAGAGATAGGACAATATGTTGGCAAAAGCAGGTATTGTCCACGATAATCTATTTTTCTGTAATTCACGTTGAAGTTCTCGTAAATAGAAGTGATTCGAGTCACGCAAAGGCGTTTGAAATAGGAGTCATGACCCTAAGTCCTGTTTGTCTCTTTTAAGTTATTTTCCCAAAGTGCTTTTTATTTAAACTGTTTTCCCACTTAAGTGCTATTTCACTTAAGTATCTCTTAAAATTCCAATATTTCGATTTCTCTAGATATATGTGATACGGTGAGAGAACTGACTTGAGGTGTTTTGCGTTTGATCGCAAATGTTGTGGTTAGCAAGAGTCGCCACCGACTTTTCTTTTATCCAAAAGGAAAGGTGAAAAAGCACAGGAAAGACCTTTGAGATTATTTCTTGAGTTCGGGGGGTAGATTATGAAAAAGGAAGGTATTAGCACCCTTTTCATCCATGGTTTTCCATGGGCTCTTAGTTACTTTCTAGATCACTTGTTTTTTTTTTGAAATTATGCTTTGTGTGGTGTTTGAAAGTAAAAGAGGCCATTGTTTAGGCAATCTTTGTAATGATTCTCGTTCGTAAGAATGTATACAAAGATGTTGATCTTTTGAAAATGTTTTCAAGTTTGTAAGACGTTTGAAAGTGTAGGTGTTTGTTTTGAAAATAGCAAGGATGTTTTGTTTGAAATTGAGCAAGTAATTAGGAGCATTTTACCTACTCAAAAGTCTTTCTTGTTCATTTTCCTTTTCCTTTGACATTGTTATCTTACCATTTATTTGGTAAGTAACCCTATCTTTGGATGTAAACGGGACGGGCGTGGGTCATCGTATAACCATGACTAGAAATATTGCAAGGCATCTTAGCATTCTGTTTTTGGGACTAAGGTCATTTGAAAGGCAACTTAGATAGCGTCATCGAGGGACTATGATCTTGTATTTTCTTGTTTTTGCTAAGATACCCCACATGCGTAATATGGCCATTTTGTATAAGGCAACCAAGTGGAATAACCCTAGGGGTTCTTGGGTGTAAGTATATCATTTTCATGCTTGTTTTTGTCTCGAATTAGTGTTTTCTAAGTATTGGTTTTAGTCTTTTCATACAAACCCTGATTACTAGCATTTTTGTATATAAAGCGATAAATTGCGGAATTTAAAGTTACTACGCTATTATAATACTTGTGGGAGGGGGCGTACAAAGTATAAATGGGGATTGCAAGAAATTAAAGTCCTAATTATCTATTACAACCATATTGAATGATGTATAAGAACGTAAAAATGAACTTGTTTTATTTGTATTAAACGAATTAGTTTAAGAAAATATTTTTAGTCTTTTTTTATTTAAGGAATAAAATAAGGCATGTAAAATGTGAAATGTTTTTTGGTGTTTTTTATTAATGAAAGTGAAAGTGATGGAAAAAATAGTAAGGAGAAAGAAAATAGAATCAGCGCACTGCTGAAATAAAAGAGATTAGAAGTTCTGACTCTGGCGTGCTGCAAAAACAGAAATAACATGTTAGCAGAAAAAGGGTGGGTCAAAAGTTCTGGATCCGCTAGGAACAAAAGAGATTCTAGAAATTCTGATGCCGCTGGAAGCCTAGAAATGCTAATGTTGCTGAAAGGGCAGGATTTTCTGGTTGTTGAGAGAGTTTGGAAGTTCTAATGATAAACTCCACCTCTTTCATCATGCTAATCAGAACATTTGTAACTTGGTCATTTCTCAACAGAATAGAAAACACAAACATAGCAATTATGGTAGGTTTCCATCATGGTTTCAGAAACATAAAAAAATGTCAAGACTGTAAATCAGAAACAAACATATATCTGCTAAACCTAGTTTCCTTAAGAAGTTCTGAACTGATATTCTCTCTACTTAGGTAGACAAATACATGAAACTTCAAGAAATGTACAACATCAGAATCAGGATGTCTACATTGTACTTTTGGACATGAAAATATGACAATGCCTAAGTAATATGATGAGAGTCAGCAGAAACTTACCTTGCAGCTGGAAAATATTCTGTGAGTTGGAGTCTGGTTCTGAACGCTGGTGATGTTCTGAACAGCTTCTTCATGTGCTCAGTAGGCTGGAAGCTTTCAACTTGGGCTATGAATGGTTAGAGAATTCTGGAATAGCCAAGGGGTAAATTTCTGACTTCTTTAAGGTGGATGTGGATGGAGAGTGTGTTACAGTCTGAACACAGAAGTTAGGATAGCTTCTAATATGTGAATCAGAAACTGTATGGATGGTTTAGGTCAAGAAACACTTGATAAAAAAATGGAGTTCTAATGCAAGAAATTAAAAGTTAATAGGTTTTGTATTTTGTGTTTGCAGTTTTGCATTCTTGGAATTTTAGCAGGGGTTCAAGGCTTTTCTTTCTCAAATTTTCGACCCTTTTACAATTGCCAATGAAGTCCAATTTATAGGCAAAGGTTTAGTGGCTTGGAGAGGTCAAGGGGCATGACCATCATATGTTAGGCGCTGACTTGTTCTTGAAGTAACTTCAAATGGGTATGGTGGTTAGCAGTTTTAGCAGCGCCTAAACTGGATTTGTAAGCAGGAATTAAGGAAAGGTAACCTCAAAACCAAAAGCAACGTATGGGCCCAGCACACTTTTGTACAAAAGTTTGCTTTTCCAAGACAGTAAAGGTACTTCTATGCCACACGTGGGGAAATCATTTGGATAAAGACTCAAAAGGGGTTGTGAGCATTAAATGATGATGCGATTTATCAAACCAGAAATCCTGCAATGTGAGATTCTGCATCATTACTTAATTTTGGATCAGAAGTTCAGCATCAGCGTAACTTAGGACAAACATCCAACTTCTGATCCTTGAATCCCTTTGCTTCAGCATGTTCTGAGTGAGTTTTCAGACTTTCCTAAAAAGCTTGTAACACACCTTGCAAATCCTCCCTGAATTGCTCTTGCAACTTCTGATTGAGCCTACGTGAAAACTGGCCCAGAAGTTGTAGACAACTTCTGACTTGAAAATGCTTAGAATTTGATAAATGCCTAAGCTTCAGAGACGTGCTTTTGAGGAAGTATAACTTGAAAACCCCAGCACTTCTAAAAGAAGTTATGTTCTGCAATGTTTTAGATCTTATTGAAATCTATAACTTTTGTGCCATGAATTCTTCAGAATCATCTTGCATCATGGTGATAATCTAATCAGAAGTTTTGAGTTTGTCATATTTCTTAAACACATAGAAAAATTCTAAGTATTTAGAAATTTGACTTTTCCAAAGTAATTTTGACTTTTGAATTTCTTAATGAAACAAACTTCATATTTCAACATGTCTTGGTGAAATATGATCCTTGAAACTTGATTTTGATCCAAAAGTCAAAGTTTGACTTTTTTAGTATGCAAATAACCATTTTGCCCTTGTGCATGATTTTCTTGAAAAATTTGTAATTCAAGACTTGAAATTCGACGGGAGCAAACCTGAAGGTCCAGGGTGATCCTTTGAGAAATGAGAGGGCAAATTTTTGGGTACAAAAGCTTCCCCTGTTCAATCTTCTTAAGCCTGAAGAGTTAGATTGGCGAATCTACCATTCCTGACTCGAAGGTGGAAAATGATTGGACATTAGAGTGCCCAGAAATTTGCACTTGGTGATGTGATGGTAGAGGGAATGGGCTTAAATATTCCATTTGGAGGGATGATAGAAAGTTGTTGGAGATGGGCTTGTAGATGCCATCTAAAAGTGATTGTTGAATCTGAAAGAGAGTCTGAATGAGTATCAGAATGGCGTCTGTGTATGGAGCGTATCTGAACTGTATCTGGGAAGGAATCTGAATGAGTATCAGAATGGCATCCGTGTCTAGAGCGTATTTGTACTGTATCTGAGAAGGAATCTGAATGAGTATCAGAATGACATCCATGTTTGGAGCGCATCTGAAAGCTAAATCTGAATGAGTATCAGAATGGCATCCGTGTCTAGAGCATATCTAAAACATATCTGAAAGCTGAATATGAATGAGTATCATAATGGCATCTGTGTCAGGAGCATATCTGAATTGTATCTGAAAGTTGAATCTGAATGAGTATCAGAATGGCATCTGTGTCTGGAGTGTATCTGAACTGTATCTGAAAGCCGAATCTGAATGAGTATCAGAATGGAATCCATGTCTGGAGCGTATCTGAACTGTATCTGAAAGATGAATATGAGTATCAGAATGTCATCCGTGTTTGGAGCGTATCTGAACTGTATCTGAAAGCTGAATCTGAATGAGTATCAGAATGGCATCCGTGTCTGGAGCATATCTGAACTGTATTTGAAATTTGAATCTGAACGAGTATCATAATGGAATCTGTTGTACCCCCAAAATTTTCCCTCTCATTCCACTCAACACATGCCCATTGAGGTCCTCAACTTGCTCAAGGATGCCCAAGGATTGACCAGACAAATCCTCCTCCTAAGGAAACAAGCTTCAAACTAGGGTTTCACTCCTCATCAAGATGGTTGAAGTACAAGGGTCCCAAATTCTTTCCATGGTACCAATATGTTCTCAAGATCATCCATGTCAAGTTTCATCCCTTGCACAAGAAGTTTGCTCAGTCAATTGCCCAGATGCCTGAAAATCAATTGTATTAGGTCAAAAGTCAAATGTGGCCCACATATAATCAAACTTCAAGATTTTTGGTCAACATCAACATTTTGAATAGATATCCAACATTTGATCAAGTTTTTATCATGATTCCTCAAGGAATGCCCCCAAATTCATCAAAACCCAAAAGTTGCTAAATTAGGGTTTCTCGGGAAAAGTCAACCAAACTTTAACCAAGCATAACTTCTTCATACTTTATCAGAAATTTTCCATCCAAGGCTCATTTTGAATAGGATGAAATTCCATACAACTCATCTTCATCCCACAAATTCAAAATATGCACTCATCAAAAGATATGAATTTCTACATTATAGGTCCTTTTGAAAAGTCAACAAAAACACCTTTTGGGTCAAAGCTTCTTACATGAACATGGAAGACCCAATTGAGATGAAACCAAAAGGGTTGTTTAGAGGACGTCTTAAGCTTTCTAAAAAGTCCAAGAACACCTCTCTATGGTTAAAATTGGAGGAGATATGTCTTGTCAAAGTTGGTCATTTTTGCAAAATTTAAAAAGTCAAATGTGCTCAAAAATACGTTTTTTGTCAAATGGGCCTAGCATTTCATGATTGTATCTTGTTGGAAACATGTTCCACGACCCAAATCAGCATCCAAACATTATTTTCTTCATTATTTATTTTCTTTTGATTTTTTATTATTTAAAATACAAATTAAATCAAATAAATGGCAAAAAATACAAAAGATTGAATTTGATTTGATTTTTTTGTAGGAATCAAATCTATTCAAGTTGGGTTAATTAGACCAAATCAAATCAATGCAAATTGAATCAAAATTGGTATGATTTGGAGGCATTTAGAAAGATATGATACAAGATAAAAATCATATCCAATCTTCATGATTCCAATAGATTGAATATGTTTTTGTTATCCTAATTCACTCAAGCATATATATTGAACATAAACATGCACGAAAACAAGGATTACAGTCGTGAGAATACAAGAACAAAACTCAAAAATTTACAAGAAAGTGGTGGATCGTTCTTGGACCTAGAGGGTGATTCAAGCCATTCTAAGACTACCAATAGACTCCCGGACATCTCCAGAACGCGTCTCAATCAATTGTAAGCATTTTCACATTCAGAATCACGAGTTACAGACCTACGGTTTGCACCTCCAAGCTTGAATTTGATTTCTTAATTTACGCATAATTAATCATTACTAAACATAGCATTATGTTTGTACTGACATTTGGAATGTTTTGGTTTACATGATTTTGTGTTTTGATAACTGTATGCATATGTACCATGGCTAGGGTTTGTTTGGTTGTTTTGGGGTTTTATTGCACATGATAAATTGGCCAATGAAAAGGGTATCATGATGCTCGTGGGTTCAAGGCGAATGGATCCATGTATTCATATTTCATTTATCATGCGTTTTGATGATTTTTGAAATTCACAGATTTATAGCTATGGAAAACTGTCTGTAGGTAAAGGTTTTATACCTAACATGGCGGGTAAGGAAGAAGATGGTGATGTGTTCAATCATCATTGGGCCATTCAAATAGTTGGCGCGCGTTTTTGTCTTAATTCATTAATCCACTTGTTTTTTTATATATTATAATTTGTTATATTAACAAGCAAGACACATGGCTCAGATGGTAAAAAGCGCTTGGTATTGAGTGGGAGGACCTGGGTTCGATCCCAGGTCCCAACAATTTTCTTTATTTTCTTAACTCTTCTTTGCAGGTCATGTGCACCATCATCCAAAACGCCTATCATGCGCCCCACTGATCCAACCAATGGATCACAACCTATTCAGATCCAATGCCTCAAGCAATGAAGGACCATGGTGCACTCTCAAGTTGGCACAACATGGGATCAAGCGTGGGACTGGGCCTCAGCTCTTTGGGCCTAAGAAATTCAGCAACACCCCATATCCAGCAATACAATCTCAATTCTTTTCTCTTTTCTCTTTATTTATTTTTAATTATTTGATTAATTATTTCTCTTTTACAAAATAACATAACAAAATCATCTTTTTTATTTAATCAAAAAATCATAAAAAACATTAAAAATCATTTATTTTTATAAAAATATTTTATTTCTTTAATTAATTAGTTTAATTAAAATTAGGGCAATTTAACTTTGTTTTTTTTATAATTAACAATAATTAGGATTAGGGTTTAATTTTGTACATAACCTAATTAATTTTTTCTCAAAAACTAACCTAAACTTTTTTTTTAATTAGATCTTCTAGGTCTTGCTAATTATTCTCGCATTTAATTCGCCGCGCGCATTTTTTAATTTCCTTTTTATTATTATTATAACTACTCTGAGTTTGTAATAGTAATTAGAGTTTCAATTCCGCATCTTTATTTTCAGTCCAAGATAACTATGTATCTGCAAAAGCCTTGTAATAGTTAGGACTTTTAACTTTCCCGCATTTTATTTCCGCAAACTATAAACTGTTTAGATGAATGTTAATAGGATTGTATGGAAAGACTAACTAAAAATTAATATGGTAGAAAACCCTAAATATGCAAAGATAAATTAACTGAAAATTACACTCGCACATGCTCACTCCTAGGATTTACTCCACTCTGGCTGCCTTCGGTAAACGGTCATGAAGTATAGAGTTTGTTAGTGGTTGTCCTCTAGCCCCGAAAGATCTAAAATGACCCATTTGAATGTTGCCTCAGAAAAAGATCTTTAAGGCTTTAGGATGATTACTAACATTTCCTAACATTGCTTTTGTGATCGTATTTGTCCCTTCGAATGTACCTAAAAAACCCCAACGACGATGCTACCTATTTCTCAATAATGGGATAGCATTGTCTAAAAGGAAAACGAGCAAGCCTTTTTCGAGTAGGTAGATTAGTTCCTAGGAACTTGCTCAAACAAACAAAAACTTTTTCACACCAACACTTTTCAAACAATGTTTTTAAAGATAACTTCGTAACACTCTTGAGGACAGAAACAAGGGTTAATATGAAGTAAAACAAAACTTTTCAAAACAAGCACACACAAGCAATTTTCAAATTGAGAAAGTACCTAAGAGCCCGTGGAAAACCACAGATAGAAAGGGTGCTAACACCTTCCCTTTCTATAATCTACCCCCCGTACTCAGAAATATCTCAAAGAAGGTTTTTTCTGTTCTTTTTCCTTTTCCTGATTGGATAAAATAAAAGTCGGTGGCGACTCTTGCTTACCGCGACATTTGCGAATACAAAATGCAAACCAGTATTAACAGTCGGTTCTGCCACCGTATCACAGCATCCGTGTCTACAGAGAATCTGAACTGTATCTGAAAGCTGAATCTGAATGAGTATCAGAATGGAATCCGTGTCTGGAGCGTATCTGAACTATATCTGAAATTTGAATCTGAATGAGTATTAGAATGGCATCCGTGTCTAGAGCGTATCTGAACTGTATCTGAAAGCTGAATATGAATGAGTATCAGAATGGCATCCGTGTCTGGAGCGTATCTGAAAACTTTGAACATTGTTAATGGTAGCTGTTAATTAATCTTATCCTAAAAAAGGTAATGTTAGCTAATATGCAATGTTATGTTGTATGAAATGCAAGGTATAATGTATTTGTGTTATCAATATTTATGATATATGAATGTGATGTATGCGTATGTGAAAAAATTTGTTGCACTGTTGTTGCATTAGGGAAAGTAGATTACTGTCTGCTGCTGAGGATATGGAGTATAAGTCTTCATATTGTGAAGTTGAAGTGTTGATGAATTTCCCCTTAGATAAATAAACTTTGTTGTAAGGGAAATGACGTGTCTTGCTTGTAAAAAATCCTGCTTGGGGAATCCGGAGAAATTTGGTGACTTCTACTGGGGATTGATAGTTGGGAGCTCTGTTCCGCTGGGGATTAAACTACATTCTGCGGGGGACTTTATGGAAATAGCTTAGAGAGATTTCCCTATTCTTTAAAGCCATCAGTAATTGTCTTTCTATTTTGTTTATTTGTAAACAGTAATTATGTTCAAAAATAAATCATTGGACGCTTTTGTAAACAAAATACAAGAGTAAAGAAAAACATATAGTTTTGCACTTTAAAAGGGATATCTTTGTATTGATTTTGAGAAATTATGTTTGTACAATGAGAAAAACATTCTAGTAAGAGATTGTCATTGTAAAAAATGCAAATTGTGATACAAAGAAAAGATAGCTATATGCAATAATCCCATGGGGTTCCCACTCTGCTATAGCCTTCGTATCTCTGAGCATCTTGTCTATTTGTTTCCTTGTCCAAAGTTGATTGAACTGATCAGAACCTCTGAGTTTGCCGGTTGTCGGTAAGGTGATCCAACGAGACATAATCATACGCTTTAATTCCCTAACTTTTGCCTGGACTTCCCTTTCGGGTTTTCAGTCCACCGGGAAACCCTTTTTTGCCCAAGTCGCCCTTTTGGGTTTTCAACTTGCCGGGTGTACAGATTTTTTTTGTTTTATCCCTAATTTTTACCTGAACCTTTTTGGCTCGCCGGGATGCCCTTGTTTTGCCTAGGTGTATCAACCTAGCGGGTTTCTTAGGCGTAGTATCTTTTGATTATGTCTGCATTCGCAGGGTGCGGCAGGTCGTCGCCATCCATGGTGGTCAAGATCATTGCTCCACCAGAGAATATGTTTTTGATTACAAATGGTCCTTCGTAAGTAGGAGTCCATTTTCCCCTAGGATCACCTTGTGGCAGTATGATACGTTTGATCACCAGATCTCCAACTTGATATACTTGTCGTCTGACCTTTTGTTGAAAGCCTTGATCATCCGTTTTTGATATATTTGACCATGGCAAACAGCAGTAAGCCTTTTCGCATCAATTAAGTTTAGTTGATCAAGTCGGGTCTGGATCCAATCGTCTTCGTCCAAACCTGCATCCTTCATAATTCTTAGAGAGGGGATCTGGACCTCAATAGGAAAGACAACTTCCATGCCGTATACCAGAGAGTAGAGTGTTTCCCCGGTTGATGTGCGAGTTGTGGTATAATACCCGTGGAGAGCGACTGGTAGCATCTCATGCCAGTCTTTGTATGTGTGATACGGTGGGAGAGAACTGACTGTTTTGGAATGCTGGTTCGCGTTTTGCGTTTGTTTTCGCAAAATGTCGACGTAAGCAAGGGCCACCACCGTCTTTTATTTTATCCAACAAGGAAAGGAAAAAAGAACAGAAAAATTCCTTTTTCGAGATATTTCTCGGGTTCGGGAGGTAGATTATAGAAAGGGAAGGTGTTAGCACCCTTTCTATCCGTGGTTATCCACGGGATCTTAGGTACTTGCTCAAAGTGTTTTCAAAAATTTCTTTTGTTTGTGTTTGTGGGTTTGAAAGAAGTTTTTGTTTGAAAAGTGTAAGTGCGAAAAGTTTTATTTTTGTTTTGAAAGAGAGAGTACTTAAGAACCATCTACTTACTCGAAAAAGGAATCAATTTGTGTTAATGTCCTTTAGACAATGCTATCCCACTATTGATGAGTAGGTAGCATCGTCATTGGAGTTTTAAGGGTCAATTCGATTAAGGGACGTGTGGTCACTAAAGCAATGTTAGGACGCCTTAGCGGTAACCCTAATGTCTTAGATCATTTTATCCGAGGCAACCGTTTCGAGGCAACTTATGATCTTTGGACAAGAGGGCGACCTCTAAAACTTCCTATACTCAATGACCACGTTCGAAGGCAACCAAGTGAGGTGTACCCTAAGAGTGCGCATGTGCGAGTGTGTTATTTCGGTTAATTTATCTTTGTACATGTCATGGGTTAGCTATGTTGATTTTAAGTTCATACATTGGATCTTGTCATGCATTCCCTATTATCAAACATCTAGCAGTTAAGAATTTACGGAATTTAAATTGCGGAAATTAAATCTAAACTATTACAAGGCGTTAGGTTTTTACATCGCCAAAGACAACCCTTAAATTTAAATTGCGGAAAGTAAAATAAAGCGATAAAATAAAAGTCCTAATTAAAAGCTATTACATTCCAGAAGCAATTACATCAATATGGAAATATGGGTAGCGTGCGAGAAAATTAAATCGGCGCATTTTTAGGGTTTTGACCCTTTTTTTGAAAATAAAGCATTTTTTGTTATTTTTGAATTTATGGAAATTAACTCTAAGTTAATAATTAAATTAATTAATTAATGAAAATATTTTTGGATTTTTTATATTTAAGGAAATAAAATAAATTAATTAAAAGTTAGTAAAAAACCTAATTCTACATTAATTTTTAATTATTGCAAAATTGTTAATGTTATTTCATAATTAAAACTAAATCAATTAAATTAATATATTTACAAAAATAAAATGATGAATTTAATAAAAATAATATTTTTTTGAGGTTTTGATTTTATTAAGAAAAATGATTTTAATTAGTCAGAGGTTTAAATAATAAAAATAATAATATAAAAACAAATAATTAAATAAAAGAAAGAAAAGAAAAGAAATAAACCAAATGGGGGGGGGGGGGGGGGTTTGGGCCCCAAATCAGGAGGTGAGATAGCAATTGTTTGGCCCATTTGCAGCAAGCCTGGGCTGACTTTTCCAATTCCACGCGCGTGCATTGACCAAGTCTTATGATGGACTAGCAATCTTGACCTTTGGATTTGGCCTGGAGGCCATCTGGCGCCTGGAGCTTTGAGGTGTATGGTGGACCATGCTATTGTCTTTACACTGAATCATCTGTAAATAAAATGCAAGAAATATATGGGGGATCTGGGATTCGAACCCAAGTCCCATTGGACTTTGACACGCTTCCCTTACCACTGCATCACTTTGTTTTTATTGTTAATGGAATGAACATTAAATATTATATGGTAAAACAAGTAAATATGCCTGGAATAAAAAAATGCGTGCAAATAATTTGAATCAACGAATAGGACGTGGCCAAGTAATCGTCTTCTTCGCTGGCCCCTGTATATTTTCCTGCGGATTCTTATCCGCAACAAAATTCGTGGCTTCGTCCTATAATGAATTCTAGGCCACAAAAATGCAAACCAGAACCATCATCATGCTCGCCTCTTCCTCCTGAGTTCATCCATGTCCACGGTTTGTTCCAATTTTTCCTGGAATTAAAACGCCTAAAAACAAGAAACCCAAACCCTAGTTTCGGGTAGGGCTTTACAGACTACAAAAACAAAATTCAATATTGCAGATAGCTTGGAAATTATGCAAGGATCAAGAATATGCCAACATTTTGTCAAAAAGATGCAAGAAAGAGAGGTTATGTTTTCGTGTACAGGGCCATGTTGATGGATACTTACAGCGCGATTCAAGTGGTTTCAGAGCTTGTGAATGGTTCCAATAGCTTCAGTGGACTCCTGGCAATTGAACCACATTGAGATTTTGGATTGAATTGGCCTCCAACCAAGATTTCGATCCCACCCTTTTTCAAGCTTTTTCCAAGTTTTGTATTGCAGTTTGTGCAGCCTCCTGGTTATCATTTTCGTTCCTTTGCCTTGTGTGAGTATAATGGAGTGAATTAGGTTTAGTTTTGGGCTTTGAATCCATGAGCATTGATGATTGAAGATGTGATTTTATTCTCCATTGAAAAAGCTTCCAAATTTGTCAAAAACCAATATTTTGTTCATAACATGGCTTTATTCGGATTTGATCTGGTCCATGATGATAATTGAAAGCTGTATCAATCAAAAAGATCACAAGTTATTAATATTTAGATTTTATTTGGATTTAAATTGATTAAAAATGAATTAATTCAATAAAAATCAAATAAAATAGAAAAATTAATGAATGGACATAAAAATGAAGATAGGACACGTGTGTGGTGTGACAAGATCAAATCAAGTGGAAAAAGGTGGGCCCTTTTGACAAAATTTGAAGTTTTGGGGATAGTTGACTTTTGGCAATTTTGGAAAAATGCCCAACTTCAACAATGCATAACTTCTTCAATTTTGAACTTTTGGAGGTGTTCTTAGACTTTTTAGAAACCTTGAGATGTCTTATAACCAACCCTTTTGGTATCATCGCATTTTTATATTCCATGCTCAAGTTATAAGCTTTGACAAAAAAGGTGTTTTTGTTGACTTCAAAAAATGACCTATAATGTCCAAATTTGTAACTTTTTGTGAGTGCATTTCTTGATCTTGGGGTGTGAAGATGGATTGTAGTAAATTGAATTCTCTTAAAAATTATCTTTGGATTGGTCATTTCTCATAAAGTATGAGAAAGTTATGCTTGGTAAAAGTTGAGTTGACTTTTCGTACAAAACCCTAACTTAGCAACTTTTGAATCTTGATGAATCTTGAGCAATTCTTGATGAATCATGATCAACCCTTGATAAAATGATGAATTATCCTTCAAAATGATAATTTTGACAAAAAATATTGAAGTTTGACTATTTATAGGTCACAGTTGACTTTTGCCCTAACACAGTCGATTTTTGGACCTCTTGAGCAATTGACTGACCAAACTTCCTCTGCAAGGCTTGAAATTTGACATGGATGAAATTGAGAACATCTTAGGACATTGTGGAGCACTTGAGGTCATTTGGATGTAAGGACCTTGGTACAACACAAAACCCTAATTTGAGATTGACTGCCTTAGGAGATGATTTGACTGTCCAACTCTTGAGCCATCTTGAGCCACTTGGAGATTCTTCTTGAAATGTCTTGAGAAATATTGGAGGGAACATTTTGGGGTACAACAGTTGCCCCTGTTCAATTTTCTTAAACCTGAGGATATAGATTGGCTTTCGATCCTTTCGTGATCCGAAGGTGGAAGATAATTGAACACTAGAGTGCCCAGAAATTTGCACTCGCATGAAGTGGTATCAGCGTTGCGATATCGGGAATGGGCTTTCAGATGCCATTTAGAGATTGTTGGTAGGAGGATGGGCTTACAGATGCCATCTGCAGGAGTGTCGATCGCATAAGAGATTCCTTAGCGAGAACTTGCATACTTGTGGTTTGTAGAAGATTCCGCTGGGGAAGCCTGGTTTTTGTTGAGATTTAGGAACTGCCTGGTCTTCAACGTAGTATGCCATTTGAAATTACAGAACTTGTCCACACTATGACGGAGGAAAACATCAAGATCTAGGAACTGTCTGGTCTTCAACATAGTATACCATTGAAATTACAGAACTCGTCCACACCATGACATAGGGAAGCATCTTCATCAAGATCTAGGAACTGTCTGGTCTTCAACGTAGTATACCGTTGAAATTACAGAACTCGTCCATACTATGACGGAGGAAAACAACAAGATCTAGGAACTTTCTGGTCTTCAACGTAGTATACCGTTGAAATTAGAGAACTCGTCCACACTATGACATAGGGAAGCATCTTCATCAAGATCTAGGAACTGTCTGGTCTTCAACGTAGTATACTGTTGAAATTAGAGAATTCGTCCACACTATGATGGAGGAAAACATCAAGATCTAGGAACTGTCTGGTCTTCAACGTAGTATACCGTTGAAATTAGAGAACTCGTCCACACTATGACGTAGGGAAACATCTTCATCAAGATCTAGGAACTGTCTGGTCTTCAACGTAGTATACCGTTGAAATTACAGAACTCGTCCACACTATGACGGAGGAAAACATCAAGATCTAGGAATTGTCTGGTCTTCAACAGACTATACCGTTGAAATTAGAGAACTCGTCCACACTATGACGTAGGGAAACATCTTCATCAAGATCTAGGAACTGTCTGGTCTTCAACGTAGTATACTGTTGAAATTACAGAACTCGTCCACACTATGACGGAGGAAAACATCAAGATCTAGGAACTGTCTGGTCTTCAATGGAGTATACTGTTGAAATTAGAGAACTCGTCCACACTATGATGTAGGGAAACATCTTCATCAAATCTAGGAACTGTCTGGTCTTCAACGTAGTATACCTTTGAAATTACAGAACTCGTCCACACTATGACAGAGGAAAACATCAAGATCTAGGAACTGTCTGGTATTCAACGGATACCGTTGAAATTAGAGAACTCGTCCACACTATGACGGAGGAAAACATCAAGATCTAGGAACTGTCTGGTCTTCAATGTAGTATACCATTGAAATTACAGAACTCGTCCACACTATGACGGAGGAAAGCATCAAGATCTAGGAACTGTATGGTCTTCAACAGAGTATACCATTGAAATTAGAGAACTCATCCACATTATGACGTAGGGAAACATCTTCATCAAGATCTAGGAACTGTCTGGTCTTCAACGTAGTATACCGTTGAAATTACAGAACTCGTCCACACTATGACGGAGGAAAACATCAAGATCTAGGAACTGTCTGGTCTTCAACAGAGTATACCATTGAAATTAGAGAACTCGTCCACACTATGACGTAGGGAAACATCTTCATCAAGATCTAGGAACTGTCTGATCTTCAACGTAGTATACCGTTGAAATTACAGAACTCGTCCACACTATGACGGAGGAAAACATCAAGATCTAGGAACTGTATGGTCTTCAACGGAGTATACTATTGAAATTAGAGAACTCGTCCATACTATGACGTAGGGAAACATCTTCATCAAGATCTAAGAACTGTCTGGTCTTCAACGTAGTATACTGTTGAAATTACAGAACTCGTCCACACTATGACGGAGGAAAACATCAAGATCTAGGAACTGTCTGGTCTTCAACAGAGTATACCATTGAAATTAGAGAACTCGTCCACACTATGATGTAGGGAAACATCTTCATCAAGATCTAGGAACTGTCTGGTCTTCAACGTAGTATACCGTTTGAAATTACAGAACTCGTCCACACTATGATGGAGGAAAACATCAAGATCTAGGAACTGTCTGGTCTTCAACGTAGTATACCGTTGAATTTAGAGAATTCATCCACACTATGACATAGGGAAGCATCTTAATCAAGATCTAGGAACTGTCTGGTCTTCAACGTAGTATATCATTGAAATTACAGAACTCGTCCACACTATGACGGAGGAAAATTGTCGAGATTGAGAACCTTATCTGAAATTCAACCGAGGATAATTCAGTTGAGATTTAAGAACCGGTCAGGTCTTCGACTAAGCTGAGAACTTAACTGCATCTTTCCTGAAAGGTAAAGGTCGGTCATATGCAATACATGAGATGGATCAAGCAATGATGTTCTCAACATAAATGAGATTGTACGGTATGATGTGTTTATGCATGTATCATGATGTATGGAAATGTAATGTTTTAGCTGGGGAAAATAAATCCCGGATAGCTGCTGGAGAGTAGAGTTAAATTCTTCGTTTCCACTGGGGATGATGAACGAAGATGATAAACCTATAGGAGAGGAGAACTCCGTTGGGGAACAAACTGATGAGGAGATTACTCTGTGGGGAAGAGATGCTCTGCTGATAATTCCACTGATAAACTCCGCTGGGGATGGATTACCATTGCTGGTGATACTGAATCTGTTGAGGATTGAGCTCCTGTTTATGAGAGGAAAGAACTTCGTTGGGGACGATCTTTCAATTGTAGCTTGCTGGGGATAAGCTATGAACTTGACTGGGGAGATTTATTTTGTACTCTGCTGGGGAACATTCTTATACTCTATTGGGGAATATTAAGACCGCTGAGGATATCAAGCCTTTTTGGTGCTAATGGTAGGTGAACTCTGCTTGGGGAAAGCATTGTTGATTCGTTCATAGTTGCAATTCTTAGCTGGGGGAGAGCTACCATTACTGTCTTGCTCTGCGAGGGGTGAAAGTACCTTAGCCATATTCTTCAGCTGAATCTACCTTTTTACCTGGTGGATAGAGCAACTTGTATAGCTTTGACAAATCTTATTACCCCTGTTTCTGCGGGAGAAGGTGCCTGCGGAGGCCTTGTGGATCGAGTATTATCCCCACCTATGAGGTGTTTGGTATCTTTCGGTCAAAATGACAAGTCTTCTTCTGGTAAGCCAGTGACGAGATGATGAGACATAGTCGTACGCTTTGATCCCTAATTTTTTCCTGGACCGCCCTTTCGGGTTTTCAGTCCACCGAGATACCCCCTTTTTTCCCAAGCCGCCTTTTCAGGTTTTCAACTTGCCGGGTGTACAAATTTTTCATTTTCATCCCTTATTTTTGCCCGAACCCTTTTGGTTCACCAGGAAGCCCTTATTTTTGCCTAGGCCAGTCAACCTAGCGGGTCTTTATTCACGCGCGGTATTTTCTGACTATATCCATGCTCTCAGGGTATAGGGAGGTGTCACTGTCAGTAGTGTTGTATTGCCATACTACCAGAAGATCTTCGTTTGATCATGCAAGATTTGTTGCTGGAACTCATGTCCAATGCCCCAATTGATTCAGATGGAGATTTGCCCCTGGCTATTTGGCATTTTGAGAGATTCCTTGAATCTTGACTTGACTGCCCCAGATGATGGACAATGATCATGCCATTCCCCTTGATTGGAAGTGTTTTTTCCACTTGAGGTGACCCTTTTTGCTGAGAAGGTTTTTGTTCACTGGATATTCGTCGTGCAAATTTCTCTGCTGTTTCGAGCAAATAGTCATATGCAAACAATGTTATTTTAAGAATGCAAAGCTTATGTCTGTTTTGAAGTTCTTTGAAAATGAAGTTTTCAATAAAACAAGCGATTTTTTTTTAAAATGTGATGTCAACTCAGGATTTTACAGCAATCCCTACAGGAGTCAGGATACCTTTTGTAACAGTATGCTTTCGAACTAACCCATGCTTCATCTAGGACTTTTAAGGGTTATAATGTGGCCTGGTTCACGGCTTAAGAAACAAAGGATAAAGGCTCAAAATTTATTTGTACCCACCCGCTCTTCGTGAAGTTCTTCGATCCTAAACTCAGCTAACCGTGCATTTAGATCCTGTTTGAGTCTTTGCTCTGATATTCCAGTGATGGTTCGGATACTAACAGTTTATTTTGAACAGGAAGTCATTTTGTTGAGAGTTTGCAGGATCTCTTTCTTTTTTATTTTATTATCCATATCTTTTTCCTGAACTGTTTCTTTTGTAATTACAGTCAGCGGGATGCCCCAGTTTTGTAAGTCTCCTTCATAGGTTTTGACTTGATGGGCTTTTATTTTGATAGATAATGACTGCTTGTCTTGACGATTATACTGAACCAACACCGTCTTTTGTTTCAGAAGGACTTCTTTGATTCCATTCGTTGTGCACCTTGATCAACTGAGAAAACTACCCTGCCCCAGGTTATAATTAAGGGTTTTAGTTTGTGAAAATAAAAACTCCAACTTCTTTGGCTCAAAGGGGTTGACTATGGATTATCTTCCTTATAACTCCACTGTTTAGGATTTGAAACAATGCCTGTACCTCGTCAGCGGGGTCTGTTCAAAAGCATACTGTAGAGATTTTGATATCATTTTTGTCATCCTCCCTCTAAAGGTTTAGAATTTTTTTAATCAGGAGTTGATCATCACAAAAAAAATGAAAGCAATTTGAATATAGTGAAATACGAATGGATTGATTCAAAACAGACATATGTAATGCATTGATAAAGTAATAAGGTTTGACATGAATAAATGTTTGAACAATCAAAAGAAAATTACAACTTGAAAAATTCTACTGAATAAAAAGCCTTCTCGTCTCAGTACTTGTCACTTCAAATGGTGAACCTTGGGGGGATGGCAAAAGAATTCAATATGACCGTCTTGTGTGAGTTCCAATGCTCCTTCATCAATAAGGTCTTGTACCTTGTTCCTCAAAGTCCAACAATCATCTGTATCATGCCCCGGGCCATCAGAGTGATAAGCACAGCGGGCATTAGGGTTATACTCTGGTGATGTAGTGTTGGGATTCTTAGGAGGGTCCCTTAATGTTACCAGATTCAATCTCAACAGGTGTTGTAAAGCCTGAGACAGCGACATGTTGAGCCTGGTAAATTGCCTCCCGGGCATATTTGGCTTACTCTGATTAAACAGTTGTTCTTGGCGAGGTCGTTGTTGGACCTGTAAGGTAGTAACAACTTGGAGAGGTCTATTCTTCATCAAACCAAACCCTTGATTTCTCGGAAGCTGATTAAGGACTTGGTCCCTTGCCTTGACTATTTGCTTCATGTCGTTGTCTTGACGAAGCTGGTTGACAATGGTTCTCAGCTCTTCTTGCTCCCGAGCTAAGCCTTGGATAAGAGCCATCTGCCCTAGCATCTGTTTTTTCATGGCACTGAACTCAGCTTGTAGTTGTTCCAGTCGTTCGTCCTTATTGTCTTCAGGACTTTTCTTGACCAAATTCCCCATGAGGAGTGTTCTCAACTCTTCCTGCCCCTTGGATAGGTTTAGGAAGATTTCCCTGAACTGAGTTTCTTGAGTATGAAGATCTTGGTTGTCTTGTTGGAGAGCCATTGCTGAAATAAACAGCGAGAATATGAGATACTTGTACTGAAAGACCTGTTATGCAATGATATGTATGATATATGTATGCAATGTTTTCAAGGATCTCGCGGGGTAAACAAGAAACTGTTAGAATTTGAATCTTGTAGCTTTGATTGAAGGAACTTCATGTTGTTGAGAGTCCTTCTTCAAGATTCAAGCTCACCATATCCAGTGGGTCATAGCCCCTGACTCAAGTTATCGTGTTTTGATTTCTAGACAACCTTGGCTAGAGGAAAATAAACCCCCTTTGCCCCTTGCTAGACATTTGATTTACCATAACCTGCATGACATACCCTTGAGATCCTTGAAATGGTTAAGGAAATGTTAAGGCATGATGTTATGATGTGTATGCTATGCGTTTAAGCAAAAGTGTGAGGTGATGTAAGTAAACCCTGCAATAAATCCAGATTATTGGATAAGGACTGTAAACAAAACCTGCAAGGAACTCATGCTGTCAGATAACAAGAATGTGCAAGTAGTTCAAGTTTGAAAGCACACAAGTCACATAATAGCCCTTAAATTTCAGGCTGGCATGGAGTTTAGGTATTACCCTCTTTCAGTTCAGTTGGTTTAAACCTGTCCTAAAAATAGTAATCGGGTTCTAGAGGATCTCAATATCACTGACTACCCTCAATCGGTCATAATTCCAGTTTAGCAACCTTTTCTTGCGGCCTGAATCATCGCGAGAGTTTAGTCTCAATGAGTGTAGCATACTGCTACTGTTCTATGGCCAAGTTGGTCAATTTAAAGGTTCTAAGGTCATTTGGTGCTTAATGACCCCTTAGATGACCCATATTCTCCTCGTTCCAACACAAGGGATATCGGTACAATCTAAAGTACCACACCAACGTAGCTACTGCTTCAACCGTATCGGTCTATGCCGTACAGTTCCCTCACAGTTTATTGCTACTTACCTAAAGGGTATCCCCCAGATCCGGGTTAGGATCTATAGAAACTCCAATACAAGCCCACAAATATAAATCATACAAAGCATACAATTGAAAACACAATGATCTAGTCCTAAGGTACACCTCACTTATTAATAGATTTTCCCCAGCAGAGTCGCCAGTTCTGTGATACGGTGGGAGAGAACTGACTGTTTTGGAATGCTGGTTCGTGTTTTGCGTTTATTTTCGCAAAATGTCGCGGTAAGCAAGAGTCGCCACTGTCTTTTATTTTATCCAACAAGGAAAGGAAAAAAGCACAGAAAAATTCCTTTTTCGAGATATTTCTCGGGTTCGGGGGGTAGATTATAGAAAGGGAAGGTGTTAGCACCCTTTCTATCCGTGGTTATCCACGGGCTCTTAGGTACTTGCTCAAATTGTTTTCAAAAATTGCTTTTCTTTGTGTTTGTGGGTTTGAAAGATGTTTTTGTTTGAAAAGTGTAAGTGCAAAAAGTTTTATTTTTATTTTGAAAGAGAAAGTACTTAAGAACCATCTACCTACTCGAAAAAGGAATCAATCTGTGTTAATGTCCTTTAGACAATGCTATCCCACTATTGATGAGTAGGTAGCATCGTCATTGGAGTTTTAAGGGTCAATTCGATTAAGGGACGTGTGGTCACTAAAGCAATGTTAGGACGCCTTAGTGGTAACCCTAATGTCTTAGATCATTTTATCTGAGGCAACCGTTTCGAGGCAACTTATGATCTTTGGACAAGAGGGCGGCCTCTAAAAGTTCCTATACTCAATGACCACGTTCGAAGGCAACCAAGTGAGGTGTACCCTAAGAGTGTGCATGTGCGAGTGTGTTATTTCGGTTAATTTATCTTTGTACATGTCATGGGTGAGCTATGTTGATTTTAAGTTCATACGTTGGATCTTGTCATGCATTCCCTATTATCAAACATCTAGCATTTAAGAATTTGCGGAATTTAAATTGCAGAAATTAAATCTAAACTATTACAAGGCATCAGGTATTTACATCGCCAAAGACAACCCTTAAATTTAAATTGCGGAAAGTAAAATAAAGCGATAAAATAAAAGTCCTAATTAAAAGCTATTACATTCCGGAAGCAATTACATCAATATGGAAATATTGATAGCGTGCGAGAAAATTAAATCGACGCATTTTTAGGGTTTTGACCCTTTTTTTGAAAAGAAAGCATTTTTTTGTTATTTTTGAATTTATGGAAATTAACTCTAAGTTAATAATTAAATTAATTAATTAATGAAAATATTTTTGGATTTTTTATATTTAAGGAAATAAAATAAATTAATTAAAAGTTAGTAAAAAACCTAATTTTACATTAATTTTTAATTATTGCAAAATTGTTAATGTAATTTCCTAATTAAAACTAAATCAATTAAATTAATTTATTTACAAAAATAAAATGATGAATTTAATAAAAATAATATTTTTTTGAGGTTTTGATTTTATTAAGAAAAATGATTTTAATTAGTCAGAGGTTTAAATAATAAAAATAATAATATAAAAACAAATAATTAAATAAAAGAAAGAAAAGAAAAGAAATAAACCAAATGGGGGGTTTGGGCCCCAAATCAGGAGGTGAGATAGCAATTATTTGGCCCATTTGCAGCAAGCCTGGGCTGACTTTTCCAATTCCACGCGCGTTCATTGACCAAGTCTTATGATGGACTTGCAATCTTGACCTTTGGATTTGGCCTGGAGGCCATCTGGCGCCTAGAGCTTTGAGGTGTATGGTGGACCACGCTATTGTCTTTGCACTGAATCATCTGTAAATAAAATGCAAGAAATATATGGGGGACCTGGGATTCGAACCCAGGTCCCATTGGACTTTGACACGCTTCCCTTACCACTGCATCACTTTGTTTTTATTTTTAATGGAATGAACATTAAATATTATATGGTAAAACAAGTAAATATGTCTGGAATAAAAAAATGCGCGCAAACAATTTGAATCAACGAATAGGACGTGGCCACGTAATCGTCTTCTTCGCTGGCCCCTGTATATTTTCCTGCGGATTCTTATCCGCAGCAAAATCCGTGGCTTCGTCCTATAATGAATTCTAGGCCACAAAAATGCAAACCAGAACCATCATCATGCTCGCCTCTTCCTCCTGAGTTCATCCATGTCCATGGTTTGTTCCAATTTTTCCTGGAATTAAAACGCCTAAAAACAAGAAACCCAAACCCTAGTTTCGGGTAGGGCTTTACAGACTAGAAAAACAAAATTCAATATTGCAGATAGCTTGGTAATTATGCAAGGATCAAGAATATGCCAACGTTTTGTTAAAAAGATGCAAGAATGAGAGGTTATGTTTTCGTGTACAGGGCCATGTTCATGGATACTTACAGCGCGATTCAAGTGGTTTCAGAGCTTGTGAATGGTTCCAATAGCTTCAGTGGACTCCTGGCAATTGAACCACGTTGAGATTTTGGATTGAATTGGCCTCCAACCAAGATTTTGATCCCACCCTTTTTCAAGCTTTTTCCAAGTTTTGTATTGCAGTTTGTGAAGCCTCCTGGTTATCATTTGTGTGCCTTTGCCTTGTGTGAGTATAATGGAGTGAATTAGGTTTAGTTTTGGGCTTTGAATCCATGAGCATTGATGATTGAAGATCTGATTTTATTCTCCATTGAAAAAGCTTCCAAATTTGTCAAAAACCCATATTTTGTTCATAACATGGCTTGATTCAGATTTGATCTGGTCCATGATGATAATTGAAAGTTGTATCAATCAAAAAGATCACAAGTTATTAATATTTAGATTTTATTTGGATTTAAATTGATTAAAAATGAATTAATTCAATAAAAATCAAATAAAATAGAAAAATTAATGAATGAACATAAAACTGAAGATAGGACACGTGTGTGGTGTGACAAGATCAAGTCAAGTGGAAAAAAGTGGGTCCTTTTGACAAAATTTGAAGTTTTGGGGATAGTTGACTTTTGGCAATTTTGGAAAAATGCCCAACTTCAACAATGCATAACTTCTTCAATTTTGAACTTTTGGAGGTGTTATTGGACTTTTTAGAAACCTTTAGATGTCCTCTAACCAACCCGTTTGGTCTCATCTCATTTTGATATTCCATTCTCAAGTTATAAGCTTTTACAAAAAAGGTGTTTTTGTTGACTTCCAAAAATGACCTATAATGTCCAAATTTGTAACTTTTTGTGAGTGAATTTCTTGATCTTGGGGTGTGAAGATGGACTGTAGTAAATTGTATTCTCTTAAAAATGAGATTTGGATGGGTCATTTCTCATAAAGTATGAGAAAGTTATGCTTGGTAAAAGTTGAGTTGACTTTTCCTACAAAACCCTAATTTAGCAACTTTTGAATCTTGATGAATCTTGAGCAATTCTTGATGAATCATGATCAAACCTTGATAAAATGATGAATTATCCTTCAAAATGATAATGTTGACAAAAAATCTTGAATTTTTACTGTTTATAGGTCACAGTTGACTTTTGCCCTAACATAGTCGATTTTTGGACCTCTTGAGCAATTGACTGACCAAACTTCCTCTGAAAGGCTTGAAATTTGACATGGATGAACTTGAGAACATCTTAGGACATTGGGGAGAACTTGAGGTAATTTGGGTGTAAGGACCTTGGTGCAACACAAAACCCTAATTTGAGATTGACTGCCTTAGGAGATGATTTGACTGTCCAACTTTTGAGCCATCTTGAGCCACTTGGAGATTCTTCTTGAAATGTCTTGAGAAATATGGGAGGGAAAATTTTGGGGTACAACAGTATGTGACTGTCATTTTCTGTACGATCTTTTTAATGTTTTTATTTGCGGCTTCGATAGCACCATTCATCTTTGGCCGGTAAGGGGAAGAATTGTGATGCTAGATCTTGAATTGCTCGCACAGGGCAGTGATCATAGTATTATTCAGATTCATACCATTGTCTGTAATGATCCTCTCCGGGATATCGTATCGGCAGATGAGATTTTTCTTGATGAACCGGGCGACAACATTCTTAGTAACGGAAGCGAAAGAAGCTGCCTTCACCCACTTTGTAAAATAGTCAATGGCCACTAAAATGAAGCGGTGTCCATTAGAGGTTGTTGGCTTGATTTCCCCAATCATATAGATGCCTCACATAGCAAAGGGCCAAGGAGCTGTCAAGATATTTAGAGGAATCGGAGGTATGTGCACCTAGTCAGCATAAATCTGACACTTGATGCAGGTTCGAGAGTGTTGATAGCAATCTGCTTCCATGGTAGACCAGTAATAGCCTTCCCGTAGGATTTTTTTTGCCATCGTATGCCCACTGGAATGGGTGCCAAGAGTGCCTTCATGTAACTCAGCCATGATCCTTTCAACTTCAACCTTGCCTATGCATCGAAGTAACACAGAGTCATGCTTGCGTTTGTAAAGGATGTCGTTACTAAGGAAGAATTTAACAGAGAATCTCCTTAAGAACTTCTTATCATCGACTGAAGCTCCTTCTGGGTATTCTTGAGTCTCAAGATACCTCTTGACTTCCTGAAACCAAGGCTGGTTCACAACTTCTTCAGTATTAATCTCGTGACAGTGTGCTAGTTCATCCATTAGTTCAATGGTGATCTGGGGAGCCTCTTTATCCCATTTAAGTTTAAACATAGATGAAATTGTGGCTAGTGCGTCTGCTAGCTGATTTTCTTCTCTCGGGAAGTGCTCGAAGGTAATCTTCTCAAATTGTGGGAGCAATGTCAAAACATGTTCTTTGTAAGGGATAAGGTTAGGGTGTTTGGTGTCCCATTCACCTTTGATCTGGCTAATGACCAAAGCTGAATCTCCGAATACATTTAAGGATTTGATCCCCAAATCTATGGCAGCTTTGAGACCAAAGATGCACGCTTCGTATTCCACCATGTTATTTGTATAATTGAAGCAGAGTCTTGCTGTAAAAGGAGTATGACATCCCTCGGGATATATGAGTACAACACCAATACCATTGCCGAGTGCGTTAGATGCCCCATCAAAAACCAGGGTCCATCTGGATCCTTGTTCAGGTCCATCATATGGCCTGAGTTCTTCACAGTTGTTTACCATCATGATGTCTTCATCTGGGAATTTGAACTTCATGGACTGGTAGTCGTCTACAGCTTGGTGAGCAAGGTAATCAGCTAGTACACTACCCTTTATTGCTTTCTGGGTAGTATACTGTATGTCATATTCCGTCAGGATCATCTTCCATCTCGCTATTCTCCTAGAGAGAGCGGGTTTCTCGAAGATGTATTTTATAGGATCCATTTTAGATATCAACAAGGTAGAATGGGTCAGCATATACTGTCTTATCCAGCGAGCAGACCATGCCAGAGCGCAGTAAGTTTTCTCAAGCGGTGAATATCTTGTTTCACAGTCGGTAAACTTTTTGCTCAGGTGATAAATAGCATGCTCTTTTCGGCCAGACTCATCATGATGCCCCAGCACACACCCCATTGAATTTTCCAAAATGGTCAGATACATGATCAATGGTCTTCCCTCGACTGGTGGCATCAAAATAGGAGGCTCTTGCAGGTACTCTTTGATCTTGTCGAAAGCAGTTTGGCACTCATCATTCCATTTGACTACTTGATCTTTCTTCAATAATTTGAAGATTGGTTCACAAGTAGCTATCAGGTGAGAAATGAATCTGGCTATGTAGTTTAAACGTCCCAAGAATCCTCTGACTTCCTTCTCAGTACGAGGAGCAGGCATCTCTTGTATAACTTTCACCTTGGCAGGATCTACTTCAATACCATTATTGCTGACGACAAAGCCTAGGATTTTACCATACCTTACTCCAAACGTGCATTTATTTGGGTTCAACCTCAGCTTGTACTTCTTTAGTCTCTCAAACAGTTTCTGTAAATGATCGAGATGCTCTTCTTCTGTTTGAGATCTAGCTATCATGTTGTCCACATAGACCTCTATTTCGTGATGTATCATGTCGGGAAATAGAGCTACCATGGCACGCTAATAGGTTTCCCTAACATTCTTCAGTTCGAATGGCATAACCTTGTAGCAGAATGTTCCCTACTGTGTGACAGATGTTATTTTCTCCATGTCCTCAGGCGCCATTTTGATTTGGTTGTAACCTGAGAAACCGTCCATGGAGGAAAACACTTTGTGTTTTATCGTATTGTCAACTAGAATATCAATGTGGGGAAGTGGGAAATCATCCTTAGGGATTGCCCTATTCAAATCTCTATAGTCCATGCACATTCGTACTTTGCCGTCCTTTTTGGGTACGGGAACAACATTGGTAACCCATTATGTATAAGAGGTGACGGCCAAGAATCCAGCGTTGAATTGTTTCATGACTTCTTCATTAATATTCTCTGACATGTCTGGTCACATTCGATGGACCTTTTGTTTTACTGGTGGACAGTCCTCTCTTGTAGGTAGACTATGTACCACAATATCTGCATCAAGTCCTGGCATGTCTTCATACGACCAGGCAAAGACCTCAACATACTCGTGTAACATTTGAATTAGACGCTCTTTGACACTAGGTTCCAGGTTGGCACCCACCTTGACTTCTCTTTTGTCTTCCTCTGTACCTAGGTTGATTGTATCCACGGGTTCCTCGTGAGGCTGAATGGTTCTCTCTTCTTGTTGTAGTAATCTGGCAAGTTCTCCTGGTACTTCACAATCTTCCTCACCTTCGTCTTTGGCTTGGTAGACTAGATTTTCAGAGTCACAGAAGGCCATAGCAGAATTGTTACCCATGGGATCCCGAATGGATGTAGACCTGCATTGTGAGTGTGAGTGTGTGTAAGGGTATAACTATCTTTGAAAGAAATGGAAAATGTAAAAAGAAAAACAATGCACAAAGTTTGTATGCAAGAAATGTCCATGATTCATTGATGTCATATGGAAATAAGATGATAACCCTTACAAATGGACCATTGTGCCTCGGGTAAGACACAAGGTCTTAAGAGTCTGAATTGTTTTAATATTACAGATCCAACAAAATATAAAGAAAAATTACTCTGGGATAAAAGTGATCGGGACAAAATCCCTAGCCTCCCAATTGCTGAGCCCTCCACTGACAGTTGGAAAGATCCAATCCCCCAGGTTGTAGCTGTCTTCATCATCTTCCACTGCATTGACTTCGCGATTGCTGATCTTCAAAGGTGGTCCTTCGGCACGAGCACGACATACAACCTTTTGGGCACCTGAAGTGAAACCCAAGCCAAACTTGTCAGATTTGTATGGGATATCTGGGAGTTGTCCCTAAATAGTGCACCCACATTCTTCTATCACTGCCTTGGCATCCTTCAAAGATGACATCCTGAGCAGAGGCCTTGTGATCTTGGGAACTTGAGACACAACCTTGGTTACCGCCACAGTCTGCGGGACTTCTTCAAAGTACTTGAATGGAGTTTCAATAAATTCACCATCTAGCTCCACATACCTAAAGGAATTTAGATGGCTGACCATATACTCTTCTTCTCCATGAACGGTGATGATTTTCCCTTAAATAGGATATTTCAGCATTTGGTGCAATGTAGAAGTAACAGCGCCAGCATTGTGAATCCATGGTCGGCCTAGAAAGCAGGAATATGAAGGGAGAATATCCATTACATAAAAAGTTGAATCAAAAGTTTGGGTTCTAACCTTTATGGGGATATCTACTTCCCCATGGACCATCCTTTTCGAGCCATAAAAAGCCCTCACTACTATGTTGCTTAGTTTCAATGTCAATCCCTCACAGTCAAGCCTATCAAGAGCCTTTTTAGGCAATACATTCAGAGACGAATCGGTGTCAACCAAGACATGAGCCAGAGTTGTGCCCCTACATTCCACTGAGACATGCAATGCCTCATTATGCTTTCTTCCTCTAGGCGTTAAATCAGCATCCGAAAAACCTAGTCCATTATCTGCAGTCAAGCTGACTACGCAGTCTTGGAACTAATCGGCAGATGTTTCTTGGGGTACATAAGCAGTTTTCAGGAATTTTACCAAGGCTTTGCATGAGCCTCGGAACATAGTAATAGAGCCAGCATGTAAATTTTTGATGGAGTTTGCCCCATTTTCTCGACTACATTATAGTCGCTTCTTTTTATGATCTTTAGAATTTCCTTCATCTCTTTCCGGGAGGTCTCAGGGATAGCCAATGATTGTGCCTTCGTCCGGACGGGCTCAATACCTTTATCTCAAGTCTCGGTTGACTCGGCAATAGGAATGTCAGTAGGAGTGATAACAAGGATTATAACAGCTTTTTCAGCAGGAGTATTAGCAGAGATGATTGTGGGACTGGGAATAACCTTTGGAGGAGCAACAACAACAGGAATGATTACGGGTCCAGAAACTGCTTTTGGGGGAGCAATTTCTGGAGAGAATATCCTTCCGCTTCGGGTAATATTGCTAGTCCTTGCAATATTACTGATATCAGAGTCAACTTTCTCAGAACTTGAATCTTCAATAGCTGGCCAATTTTGCTTGATACCGTGGTAGTAGACATCCCCTCCATAATTCCATGGTACAGTTTTGTCTGAAAAATACGGGACTGGTCCAGGCATTGTAATTATCAAAGGAGCTACTTTTGGAACTGATGTAATTCTAACGGGTCTTTTGGTGGAGACCCTGGAAGAATTGTCAGAAATGGTCACGATGGAAACATCATTGTAAGAAACATTTGGAACAGAAGTCTTTTCGAACAAAATTTCCTTGTTATCTATTAGGCACTGAACGCTTGCTTTCAACAAAGGACAACTGGTTGGTGAGGACAAACAGAAATGACAGCTTTCATCACAGCCTGGGAAAACATTGGCATTCAATAAGTTCTTTTTGATAATCAGGAGTGGGGTCATAAGTTCATCAACTGGAGTAACAAACATATCTTCCTCAATGGCGTTGGTATTATGGCCATGTTTGGGCATAGGGGCAGAAATGACATTGGGATTTTTGGCGCATCAAGTTCAATCTCTTTGGCTTCAAGGAGGTCTTGTACTTTGTTCTTTAGAGTCCAACAGTTATTAGTGTCATGGTCGGGACTCTCAGAGTGGTATGCACAGCGGGCATTTGGATGATAGTGAGGAGAGGTTGTGTTAGGGTTCTTTGGAGCTTCTTTCAAAGTCACTAGGTTGGATCTTAACAAGTGTGGCAATACTTGAGATAGGGTCATGTTAATTCTGGTGAATTGTCTGACTAGTCTTTCCATTCTTGGTTGGCTGTTTCTTTGCTGATCAGGCACATGTTTAGGAATCATAACAACCCCCACCATTGGACGGCGTTCGACCCTATCTTGATTTCTCTGAGGATATACAACAACCACTTCTTTCTTTCCGATGAATGGTTTCCTTACAACAGCAGAGGATGCATCTTTTTGAATCTTTCCATTCTTTATCCCGGCTTCTACCCTTTCTCCGGTCAATATTAGTTCAGTAAAACCCGCCGATGAGCTTCCAATTAAGTGATTGAAGAAGGGACCAAACAAGGTGCCCAAGAACATGTCTACTAATTCTCTTTCAGATAGGGGGTTGAACTCTTCCGGCTAAGTCCCTCCATTTTTGCGCATAGTCCTTGAAGCCTTCACTTGAAACCATGGCCATACTCTGGAGTTGAGTACGAGTAGGCGCAAGATCAGCATTGTATTGGTATTGTTTGTAAAAGGCTGCAACAAGATCTTCCCAATTATGAACATTTTCTCTTTCTAACTGATAAAACCAATCAAGTTGAGTTCTAGACATACTGTCTTGGAAGAAGTGTATCCATAAGTCTTTGTCAGCAGTGTGGGGATGGATTTTCCTCACATAGGACCGAAGATGCATTTTTGGTCATGAGACTCCGTCATATTTGGAGAATACATGTGCTTTGAATTTTGGTGGAATGACAATCCTCGACACTAAGCCCAACTCCTTAAAGTCCAATCCAGACACTTTTTGGATTTCCATTGCGCTCAACCGCTCTTCCAGATGCTTATACTTGTCTTCGGTATTCTTCAGAATAGTCTTCTTCTTCCTCTTCCTCTTCTGATTCTGACTGGACAACTGTTTCTTTGCCTTTCCTATCTTGATTGTCTTTCTCACTGTATGTCGTTGCAAAGTCTAAGGCCCTTCTTGTCTGCCCTTGGAATCTTCTTCCCACGTTTAGAACTCCGGTTATTTTCTTTGTCTTATTTTTCTTCTCCTCTTCCAGCAAGGTCTTTAACTCTTCTTGTCCTTTGGCTAGAGTTAAGAACAACTGTTAAAACTATGCATTCTGAGCTTGGAGGTCCTTCACCATTTGCTCGAGATCCATCTTACTAAAATAAACAGTAGAGAGATGAGGAGACTTGTTGCAAGAAACCTGCTTATGTTATGATGAATGGTAAATGCATATGCAATGATTTCAAGGATTTTAAGATTCAAATTTGTTTTAGACAAAAAGGAAACACACATTATATTAATAGATTAAAGCTTGAGTACATCAATGCCTTCTTGGGCAAAATAATACAAAAACTCTAAGATAAAAAGGTAGTACGCATCCTCTTTGGTGCAATGTAGGCATTCAGAGCCTGCTCCTCATGAAGTAATCTAGTGAGTTCCAAAACCTTCTTATCGCTTGCGTAGAATTGGGCTTCGAAAGTATCTCGCTCCCCCTTGAGTTATATCCAATCTCTTTGTAAGTCCTCAAGAGAGGTGGGCATATCAGGATGTAGGATAGTGTATGGAAAACCTCCTTCCATGACAGGCTCAATGATTACCGGGAGACTGGAGGGGTAAGGCATCATAAGACTCTGAGCACGAGTTCGTACCCATTTGAGGTAAGGCTCAAGAGGGATGGAATTTTTATGCCCCAGAGTCTTACTATCTACCTTGTTCAACATCCTCCATGCTCAGATAAATCTCTGGCGAAGACCTTGATCGTCGTTGTCGTAGTCAAATACCAAACCTTGAATCAGCATCTCGTGCGGGCCATGCCTTCTGGCGTAACCAAATTGTCTTAAGGATAAACAGGGGTTGTAGGTGATACCTCCACTAATGCCAAGTAAAGGGACATTAGGAAATTCTCCACAACGACAATAGTAACATTCTCTATGGATCGGGAGCACTAATGAATATTTGAATGTTTGAGTGTCATCAACCTTTGTGACCACCTTGAACCTTGCTTGTTCTTCAATATAGATTAGGGAAGATGAGAAATAAACCATCTTGCCAAGAGAGGAGTGCAACACATAAGGACACCTCTTTTCCTCATTGTGCGAGTGTGACAAGAGTGTAGGATATCCCCTAGCAATGTAGGCACCGGGTTGCGAGATATGAATATTTTGATGGTGTTCACATCTATGAGTTGGTTAGGATTTGGAAACAAAACCATCCCATAGATGAGGAGAGCCACAATTTCCTCAAAGGCTTGCAAATCCAAGGAATTCCAACAGTTTTGGGCTTTCTCGAACAAGAACTTTTCTAGGAAACCTTTCACACCACTCCTTGTTTCCTAATGAGTTGTGAGATCAGATGAGTGCAAGTGTAGATCTTGAGCAATCTCTTCTGGCTTTGGGTCTCTTTCTGTACCGTTGAAAGGTAGTTGGTTGAGAACGGGAATCCTTAAGAGTCGGGAGAATTCTTCCAAAGTAGGCACAAGTTGATATTCGGGAAATATGAAGCAATGGTGTAAGGGATCAAAGAACTGAAAGAGCACCTTCATCATGTCCTCATCTGTGTTGGAGGTGACCAAGTTGAGTAGGCGACCATGTCTCTCAGTGAATGGAGAGTTTTCAGGAATCCTTGAAGTTATCTCCTTAAGTTGTGGAGGGATCCTTACAAGGTTAACTTGAATAGTTTTCCTGCGAAGTGAATCCATATCCTACAAAACAAGAACAAAGATGAATCCCAAAATCCTTGAAATGATTAGTGAATGTGTTATGATGTTACGATGTTCATGATGTTATGTATAAGTATGTATATACAGACAAAGCAAACAAGTCCTTAAGTTTAGGCTTGCATGGAGTCTCATAGGTAAGTACCCTCTTGAAGTTTAATTGGCTCAAACTTGTCCTAGTAACAGTAACCGGGTTCTAAGGAGCTCAATATCATTGGTTTGTTTTCTTGGTCATTGTTCCAGCACAAGCCTCTTTAATGGCGACCGGAATATCCCAAGAAACCAAACCTCAATGAGTGTAGTATCGAGTATCTACCAACTTCGGACTGCACCAAAGTCGATCATCTCACTATATCCTAAAGGCCAAGTTGGTCAAGTAAAGGTTCTAGAAGTTCATTAGTGTTTCATGACATCACTCAGTGGTCCAGTATTCTCTTTGATTAACTCAAAGGATACCGGTACCCACAAATATGTTGCACTAATGTAGCTATTTCTTAGACCATGTCGGTATACCCCACACAGTTTCTACAACGTATTGCTACTTACCTATAATGTATCCCTAATCCGGGTAGAGGATTCAAACCCAAACAAAGAACCATAATGTAAAGCAAACAAGACAAACAATGAAAGCAAGTAAATGTGATCTAACCCTAAGATAACCCCACTTTTAGAAAATCCCCAGCGGAGTCGCCAGTTCTGTGATACGGTGGGAGAACTGACTTGAGGTGTTTTGCGTTTGATCGCAAATGTTGCGGTTAGTAAGAGTCGCCATCGACTTTTCTTTTATCCAAAAGGAAAGGTGAAAAAGCACAGGAAATACCTTTGAGATTATTTCTTGAGTTCGGGGGGTAGATTATGAAAAGGGAAGGTATTAGCACCCTTTTTATCCATGGTTTTCCATGGACTCTTAGTTACTTGCTAGATCACTTGATTTTGTTTGAAATTGTGCTTTATGTGGTTTTTGAAAGTAAAAGAGGCCATTGTTTAGGAAATCTTTGTAATGATTCTCGTTCGTAAGAATGTATACAAAGATGTTGATCTTTTGAAAATGTTTTCAAGTTTGTAATACGTTTGAAAGTGTAGGTGTTTGCTCTTGAAAATAGCAAGGATGTTTGTTTTGAAATGGATCAAGTAATTAGGAGCATTCTACCTACTCAAACGTCTTTCATGTTCATTTCCTTTTTCCTTTGACATTGTTATCTTACCCTTGATTTGGTAAGTAACCCTATCTTTGGATGTAAACCGGACGGGCGTGGGTCATCGTATAACCATGATTAGTAATGTTGCAAGGTATCTTAGCATTCTCTTTTAGGGACTAAGATCATTTGAAAGACAAGTCAGATAGCGTCATCGAGGGACTATGATCTTATACTTTGCTTGTTTTAGCTAAGATACCTCAGATGTGTAATATGGCCATTTTGTAAAGGCAACCAAGTGGATCTACCCTAGAGGTGTTTGTGTGCAAGTGTATTGTTTTCATGCTTGATTTTGTCTTGAATTAGGATTTTCTAAGAATTGTTTTTAATCTTTCCACACAAACCTTAATTACTTGCATTTTGTATATAAAGCGATAAATTGCGGAATTTAAAGTTACTACGCTATTACAATACTTGTAGGAGGGGGTGTACAAATTATGAATGGGGATTGCAAGAAAATAAACCTAGTTAGCCTATTACAACCATATTGAATGGATAAGAATGTACAAGAAATGAAAAATGGACTTGTTTTGTTTAAGTAAAGAAATAAGCTTGCTTAAGAAAATATTTTGATCTTTTTATGCTAAAAGAAATAAAATAAAACATGTGAATATGAAATGTTTTTGTGTTTTTGATTAGTGAAAATAGAAGTGATGGCAAAAACAATAAGAAGAAATAAAATAGAATCAACGTATTGCTGGGAAAAAAAGAGGTAAGAAGTTCTGACTTTGGCGCACTGCACAAACAGAAGTAAACGTTAGCAGAAATAGGGGAAGTCAGAAGTTCTGGTTGCTGAGGGAATTTGGAAGTTCTGATGTTGCTAGGGGTTTGGAAGTTCTGACCCAGGATGGGAAAAATGTCAGGGGATAAGCATAAAAAAAGGGGTGTCTCTGGGACTAGAACTCGGGACCCTTAACACAAATGTCTTATGCGTACGTTTTCTACCACTGGAAAGGCCATACATTAGGTATTAGAAGAAAAAACATAAGCATATAACATAAAGTAAGTTCTGAGGATGAATCCCATCCATTTCTTCATGCTAACCAGAACATCTGCAACTTAGTCATTTCTTAACAGAACAAAAAACATAAACATAGTAATTATAGCAGGTTCCCAACATGGTTCAGAAATATAAGATATCAAGATTGAAAATCAGAAACAAGCATATATATGCTAAACCTAGTTTCCTTAAGAAGTTGTGAACTAATTTACTCCCTACTTAGGCATACAAATATGTGAAACCTCAGAATACGTACAACACCAGAACCATGATGGCTACATTGTATTTTTGAACATGCAAATCTAACAATGCCTAAATAATATGATGAGAGTCAGCAGAAACTTACCTTGCAGCTGGAAAATAATCTGTGAGTTAGAGTCTGGTTCTGACCGCTTATGATGTTCTGAACAGCTTCCTCACGTGTTCAGCAGGCTGGAAACCTTCAACTTGGGCTACGAATGGTTAGAAGATTCTGGAACAGCCGATGACCAAAGTTCTGGCTTCATTGAGGTGGATATGGATGGAGAGTATATTACAGTCTGAACACAGAAGTTAGGATAGCTTCTAATATGTAAATCAGAAACTATATGGATGGTGTTGGTCAAGAAACACTTGAGTAAAAATGGAGTTTGAATACAAGAATCAAGAGCTAATAGGTTTTGTAATTTGTGTTTGCAGTTTTGGATTCTTGGAATTTTAGCAGGGGTTCAAGGCTTTTTCTTTCTCAATTTTTTTGACCCTTTTACAGTTGCCAATGAAGTTCAATTTATAGACAAAGGTTTAGTAGCTTGGAGAGGTCAAGGGTACAAACCTCATATGCTAGGTGCTGACTTGTTCTTGAAGCAAGTTCAAATAAGTATGGTGGTTAGCAGCTTTAGCAGCGCCTGAGCTGGATTTGTAAGCAGGAATTAAGGAAAGGTAACCTCAAAAGCAAAAGCAACGTATGGGCCCAGCACACTCTTGTACAAAAGTTTGCTTTTTCCAAGACAGTAAAGGTACTTTTATGCCACACGTGGGGAAATCCTTTGGATAAAGACTCAAAAGTGGTTGCGAGCATTAAATGCGATTTATTAAACCAGAAATCCTGCAATGTGAGATTCTGCATCATTGCTTAATTCTGGATCAGAAGTTCAGCTTCAGCGTAACTTAGAGTAGACATCCAACTTCTGATCTTTGTATCTCCTTGCTCTAGCATGTTCTGAAGGAGCTCTCAGACTTTCTAGAAAGCTTGTAACACGCTTTGTAAACCTTCTTTGAATTACCCTTGCAAACTCTGACTAAATCTTTGTGAAAACTGTCCCCAGAAGTTGTAACCAAACTCTGTCTTGGAACTGTCCAGAATTTGCTGAGTGCTTTAGTTTCATGGACGTGTCTTTGAGGAGTCATAATTTGAAATCCTAGCATTTATATGAGAAGTTTTGTTCTGCAATGTTTCAGATCTCATTGGAGTTCATAACTCTTGTGTCAGAAGTTCTTCCAGAATAAACTTCCACCATGGTGAAAATCTGGCCAGAAGTTCTGAGCTCGTCATATTTCTTAAACACTTAGAAAAATTCTAAGCATTTAGAAATTTGACTTTTCCAAAGTAATTTTGACTTTTGAATTTCTTGATGAAACAAACTTCATATTTCAAAATGTCTTGATTAAATATGATTCTTGAAACTTGATTTTGATCCAAAAGTCAAAGTTTGACTTTTTAGTATGCAAATGACCATTTTATCCTTGTGAATGACTTTCTTGGAAAATTTGCAATTCAAGGCTTGAAATTGGATGAGAACA
The DNA here is from genome assembly GCA_948472305.1 of Vicia faba. Lineage (NCBI taxonomy): Eukaryota > Viridiplantae > Streptophyta > Magnoliopsida > Fabales > Fabaceae > Vicia > Vicia faba. Next base: position 1,634,009,237 of record OX451738.1, on the reverse strand, counting down.
AACCTGAGGGTCCAGGGTGATCTTTTGAGAAATTTCTTGAGAAATGAGAGAGAAAATTTTGGGGTACAACAATATACAACGATAGAATAGAGTTCGATATTCAATCCTTTGATCATTGTGGTTCGATAACATTTTACTATTTCAAAATATGGTCAATTATGTGAACAATAACCACAGAGAATTCTATCCCAATACCTATAATCTAGGGTGGATAGATCAACCAATTTTTCTCTACAATAATCACTCACAGTATTTTGAGGAACAATAAGATTTCCAACAATCTAACCTTGAAATGTTAATGGACAATTTTTTTGTGTCACAAACTCGCATTAATGAAGAGCTTAGAAATCAAAATCTCCATATTATAAAAGCCCTTAGGCAGCTATACAATGTGGTTGATTCCCTCGTGACTCACATCAAGGCACAAGGATCCAAATCTCCTAGCTTGCACACACCCCTCTAGGACCAATTCCAAAGGGACATGTGGATGTCGTAACAACCAGAAGTGAAAAAGCAATACCACAATGCTGAATTAGTCATATAGTAAGAAAAATAAATAAAATAAATATTAATTACGTTTGGTCGATTTTCGATTTTCAACAAATCTAAAGTAATCATCCAAGCTCGATCTAAACGATCATATACTAACTAAATTAAGCAATCGAATCAACTTGATTTTACTTGATTCTTTTATATAAAAACAATAGATTGGTAGATTTTAATCGAGCCATTCAAATTTGTCCACCACTAGATCTATATTGTCTAAAAAATGGTGACCTATTTCTATTAGTGGTTTGATTTCACCCCACAAATGCTCTTCCTATACTATAATACTTCATTCGTTTCAAAATAAAAATCTTTTAAGATTGTAATATACAGATTAAGAAAAATAATAAGTGAAAGAATAAATATAACATATTTATAAAATTGTTCTTAATAATTATTGATTACTTTTACATTGTCATAAAAACAAAATGAAATTTAATGAATTGAGAATAATGCAAACATAATTAATTAAAAATAAAATTGATAAAAATTAATTAATATTATATTAAAAATATAAAACGATATTTATTTTAGAACAAATTTTTTAAATTGAAAAAATATTTATTTTGAAACAAAGAAAATACCTTTTAATGTCAACATCATGATGTGACTTATATATTCTACGTCAGAAAAAAATGTGAGTTGTATTAATTTGATAAAATATAAAAGTAACATTGAAAGTAGTACCAAAAGAACAAAGAGCAAAATCAAATAATGTCTAAATTAGGTATATAGGGATGGTAGGCCATGAGAAGAAATTAAATATAAACTTGAGAGTGTTGAAGCAGTAAAATGTTAGGTGGCAATTGATATATGGCCATGAATGTTATTTAATTTGTACATTTTTTCCTTACACTGCCATACTCATTTAACTCATACCTCCTAGATCAATCTCTTTCAATTTGGTGTATGTTGGGATGAATCCTTGGGTTTCCAACTTTTATTTATTGCTTCAATCTAGTTCGCACACGTGTATAATATATGTTCTATAAAGTATTTTTTATTAATACTATATACACTAGTTTAATTCTTGGGAAAGAAAACATGTCCATGTTATAAGTATGAGTTTATTCCGCTCACCCAACCAATTATCTACTCATCAACTTCTATATTGTTTGGGCGATATATAATTTTTATTATTAATTTACTAAGGAATTTGTGTTCTCTTATGAGTCTGAATTCATATTATATTATTATTATATTATTAGATCATTATTTATAAAGTATAAATTTATTTTTTAACTAATATATATATATATATATATATATATATATATATATATATATATATATATATATATATATATATATATATATATATATATATATATATATATAAGTTAATAATATGTATAAATTTTTAAATATTAATTTGTATTTATAATAAATCGTATAATCGATTATCTAACTTTAATTATATAAATAATAACAAAAAAGATTTAGAGATGAACATTAAAATGAACAATTACAAGTGATATATCATAGATAGATTCACATCTATCCGTCTTGATACACATTACACGTTGTTCACTCTCATTTGTGAAACTATCAACAATTAGAGTCATTCTCAACTTAGCTCTCCGATACAAATGGAATATCTAGTAGATAGATATCAATATTGCCTTTCTCAATGTTACTATTTAAGAAGAGGTTTATATGGTCCAACCACCCGGCTTCACTCAACAAAACAAAGATCTGATATGCAAACTCCATAAAACTCTTTATGGACTTAAACAGGCCCCTCAGACCTGGTATGACAAGCTAACTCAGGCATTGTTGCTATTTGGTTTTTCTCACTCAAAATATGATCACTCTCTCTTCATATACTCTAAGCAAGGTATCACCATTTATGCTCTTGTGTATGTTGATGACATTCTATTGTCTGGTTCATGTTCATCATTAGTACAAGATTTAATTACCAAACTTCACAAAGCTTTTGCACTTAAAAAGCTTGGTAAACCAGAATATTTCTCGAGCATAGAATTTGTCTACCAGGACAATGGATCTCTAGTGTTAACTCAAGCCAAATACATCAGAGATCTTCTTGAAAGAACCAAAATGCCTAATGCTAATGGTGTGCCAACCCCAATGCTTAGCACGTGCAAACTCAACAGGACTGGTTCTCAAGCCTTCTCAAACCCTCATTTGTACAGATCAATTGTTGGTGCATTACAATATGTCACCTTAACTCGGATAGACATTGCCTACAATGTTAACAAGGCATGTCAGTTTGTGTTAGCACCACGTGATACTCATTGGACAACGATTCTCAAAATCCTTCGATATTTTAGTGGTTATATATCTCTTGGTTTGGTCTTCTCCTCCTCCACCTTAAATCATAAATTTTTCTTAAGAGTCTATAGTGACTCAGATTGGGCTAGCGACTCAGATGACCATACACTGCAAAAAAAAAAGCTCAGTTGCGACGTGTTTATCACGTCACAACATGCAAAATCACGCCGCAACATGTTTTTTGCAACGTGAACAATTACTCCGCAGGAGGGTAGGTGACAACTTTATTGCGACGTGATTTTCATGTCATAAAGTTGTGACGTGAAAATCACGTCGCAACATATTTACACAATTTTCAGGGTTTTCAATTGGAGCAGCGTAGCAGAATGAGTGTCAGAGAAAGCACTTTATTTGTGACGTAATTTTCACGTCACAACTTTGTGACGTGAAAATCACGTCACTAAATAAATTTACTTTTCAAGCTACGCGGGTTTTTTTATATATTAAAGGTTGCGGCGTGATTTACATGTCACAACCTTGTGACATAGAAATCACGTCACTAATTTTTTTAATTAATTTTTTTACTAAAACAAAATATACTAAATTTAATTAATAAAATTAATTAATTAAATTAATTAATTAAATTAAATTAAACATATTTAATAAAATAAATATATTAAATATATAAATTAAAAAAACTAAATAAATTTAATAGAATAAAATTAATAAACTAAAATCATAAAGATTTCTTAATTTAATATAAAATAAATAAATTACACAAATTCAAATTTAAAAGAAAAATTAAAAAAAATAATTCTACGGATTATCTTCGTTTCCGTCATCCTCCGACTCTTGGTTTCCACCAAACCCTTATATAAATTATCTCATTTGCTGCTCCATATCAGCTTGTCTCTTTTCCATGGCCTCCATTTGTCGTTGTTGCTCTTGCCTCATTACCTCCATTTGGGTCTCCATTTGAGCTTTCATTGCCGCCTCACGTTGCGCTAACTCGTGTCTCGCCTCATTTAACGCCAATTGTCTTACTATTTCAAGTTGTTCTGGTGTCAAATTTGGTTTACGTCTTCCCCATCTCTAACTCTTTGAAATAGAGTTCTATCACCACTTCTCAAGGAGTCCGCCAAATTTCCACCACAAAAAATAGCAATTGTTAGGGCCTTTTCCGCTAATGACTTAATCTCAAATATAAAAATTCACATCTGGATGAAGCGACTCTCCCTCGGAATTATGAACCAGAAAATTTGCGAGCAATGTCTGATAATTCTCCTACACATTCAATAAAAAAATTAAGTTAAATATATATTAAATTATATTAAGTTAAATTAAATTATATTTAAAAATTTGTCACGCGATTTTCACGTCACGACTTCTCAATTGCCACATGATTTTCATGTCACAACTTCTCAATTGCCACATGAAAATCATGACACAAAATTGTCATTAAATCTATGTGAAAATCTCCCGACAATGACATGAATCTCACTCGAATCATCATTTCCTCGAAGATCATTTCCATCCAACGCATCATCATCCCCATCCACATAATCATCATCATCATTTGGTTGCGCATGATCATACTCACGTGCAGGTACATGTGTGGGATCTGGGGTGCGAGATCCTCTAGTTTGTATGGGATACGGGGTGCTGGATCCTCTAGTCTGCTGGAAGGATAAGGGTATTTGTGTGGAATGTAGGATGTTGGAACCTCCAGTCTGCTTGAATGATAAGGGGATCTGTGTGGAATATGGGGTGTTGGATCCTCCAGTCTGCTTGAATGATAAGGGCATCTGTGTGTGCTAAATCCTCCAGTCTGCTGGAAGGATGAGGGAATTTGTGTGGGATGTGGAAAGTTAGATCCTCCAATATGTTAGAAGGATAAGGGTATCTGTGTGGGATGTAGGGTGTTAAATCCTCTAGTCTGCTTGAATGATAAGGGCATCTGTGTGGGATGTGGGGTGCTAAATCCTCCAATCTGTTGGAAGGATGAGGGCATTTGTATGTGATATGGAAAATTGGATCCTCCAATATGCTGGAAGGATGAGGGCATCTGGGTTTGAGGGAAAAGAAAACCAGGTGGCCTAACAAAAGATGGTACCCCATACGGGCTAATAAAAGACGAACTCCCAGATGGGAATAACATATTCTGAGAGGAGAGTAATGGCACAAAAGGCTGAGTACTAGTCATGGACATATGATCGACCTGACTCTATGGAGGAGGGCACGTGGCCAACTGAGGTACCTCACATGTTACTAACCTCGGTCGTTGGGACTTCTTACCACTATCCTTACTCTTATCAATTCGAGGTAGCATTTTACCTATTTTATATATATATATATATATATATATATATATATATATAATATATATATATATATATATATATATATATATATATATATATATATATATATATATATATATATATATATATATATATATATATATATATAATATATAGTATATATATATATATATATATATATATATATATATATATATATATATATATATATATATATATATATATATATATACTATATATATATATATATATATATATATATATATATATTCATCAACAAAAATAATAAATTTGAAAAATACGTTCTCATCAATACATATTCATTAACACATTCAATAAGTAGTTCATTATTCTAAATCTTCATCATCGTCATCCATATCATTCTCATCATCTGATGTGATATTGTCCTCGGATCCAAACTCTTCATCATGCTCTTCGTCCATATTATTATCAACCAACAATATAGACACATCAATTTGATTTCCCTCAACCATTGTATCAAACAAACTTGTAATTTGTTCATCTGCAATCACATCATTAATTTGCTCAACTTCATCAACTTGGTAAGCAACATCTTCCACTATATCGCCAGTTTCAATATGACTCAAGTTTTGTTTTTATTACAACACACCATCTTCATTTACGTGGTACAAATGAAGGATAAGGAACATAATAAATTTGCCTAACAATATGTGACATTATGAAAGGGTCATACTCTTTGTACCTCCAATCCATTTTAATCTCAACGGTACCATATGACTTATCTATTTTTGTGCCTCTAGTTGGATCATACCATTCATAATAAAACAAGACAACTTTATTTTCCGATTCCAAGTAATTGTATACCAACTTGTAGATATGTTTAATAAAGCCATAGAAGTCATCTTCACCTCCATCTGTAAATCCTTTTACAAATACACCATTGTTTATGGTTTTTTTTTCCTTCAGTCCATGTCTCAGTGTAAAATTTATATCCGTTCACAAAGTATGTGTGCCATTCATTTTCACTTTAAACATGGACTTCAGACAAGTTTCTCAAATGGAGTACCTCTGGAGTCAGTGCAGCAATGCTAGAGAATCTCTCCTTGAACCATGCTGGAAATTGAGCATGTATGACACCGGATGTTGATTTTACACTGGCACTATGAAAATAGGCGATGTTAATTCCCTAAAAAGAAACACACTATAAGTTTCAAAATAATAAATTTCATATTAACACTGCAAAGAAAATTAAACAGTTGAGGTATACTTACTCAAGATATGATTTAACTTTAACGCAATTGATCAAGACATGGACATGTGCATATTGCATTTCTTTTTGGATCAACCAATGAATACCCTTCTTTCTAGAGGGATGACCTGGAAGCCCGTAGACTGATAAGGTGAATTGACTTCTCTCGTTGACATTTACAGGATTTCATATGATTCTAGGAGTTAACATCAAGTGATTGAAATAATGACTGTAAAAATGTGATGTTTCCCGATGCAAGTAATGTGCACATATAGATCCTTCAACTCTAGCTTTATTTTTCATTGATCGATTTGAATCACCTATGAGCCTTTCAAACAGATACATCCACCTATATTGAACAGGTCCACCAAGATAAGCTTCATATGCAAGATGCACAGGTAGATGTTCCATGGAGTCAAAAAACCAGGCGAAAATACTTGTTTCAAACTTACATAGAATGAGTGGAATGTTTCGTTCCAACTTAATAATGCCATTCACTCTTAAAGTTGACGCACAAGTATCTCTAAAAAATTGACTAACTTCAGTTAGTGGATTAAGCACATTTTTGAATAGTGAACAAAACGTAACTGGTAGCAATTATTCCATAAAAACGTGGAAATCATGACTTTTCATACCATGCAACTTTCCAGTGTTAGCGTCGGTACACCTTGCTAAATTTGAAGAATACTCATCTAGCATTCTCAAATCTTTTAACCATTGACAAACCACTTTAGCTTTTTGAGAAGTCAGACTAAAACAAGTCTTGGGTTTTAATAATTTTCCATTTGGGTGAGGTTTCAACTCCAACTCTTTTCGATTACACCAAATTTTCATGTCCTGTCTAGCCTTCTCATTATCTTTTGTTTTGTCTTTAACATCCATCACTAT